>JASKOS020000014.1:55000-1255000 GCA_030770465.2 Perdita meconis | reverse complement strand
TAAAATCAATTTTCTTATCAACAACGTTTTAAACAAAAAGAATCATACTAAATTTTTTTCTTTTTTTGTCAAATGTTACTATTTGAAGAATAGAATACATAATATTGTGGACCACTGTAAATTCCAAAACGTCCGCTCCCTCGATTCCTGTGTAACAGCAAAGAGCGAACCACCAAGCAACTCAGCAACAACTATAAATTGGATTCGCGGATCACGCTTGCCAGGGGACCGAAACAAGATCCGTGCATCCCCGATGTATCTCCGCGTGATCGAACTTAGAGAGGCAGCTGCGCGGTGGTTGTAGACATGCAGGACATCAAAGCAGCCCAGGGAATCGCGAAGGCGAGAACGCAGAGGTATCGCGTGGATAAGGTGTTCGCCGGTTAACACGAAGTTCGTGAAGATCCGTGTGCCCCCGGGGGCGAAAGAAGAGGCTCAATAATGGATATCGATGATGTTAGAGGAGACATCGGCACGTCCGCACGCATTCCGGCAGCCAGTTATAAATCACTGATTCGTATCTCGGTAAGGCCTCCTTAACCAAATGGATGCTACTGTCGATTTGAATTACTGCCCTTACCCGGCGAGAGCCATTGCCAGCCGACAACCACTCCGAACGGTTCAAAGTTCTATGTAAACTACCGCCCACGTTTACATTCTCTGGCCAGGGAACCCCCGACACCCCCACCGCCCTTCGCCCTCCACCTAGACAGTGCGCCAGGCCTCTATGGCCGTAGCTCTTCTTCGAGTGATCTAAGGAAACGTCCGCGGAGCCGCGAACAGAGCCAACGTTGTCGCTCATGACTCCTGGGGATTTAGAATCGAGGGTGATAGCGACTGAATAAAAGATGAAGGAGCACAGAACGTTCACCGGAATAAGTATTTCGCGAGGCAGTTTGACTATGGGAACCGCATGAAAGATTATTTGCAATATTCCAGTTAGATCTTGGATAGATAAGAAGGTTAGACGAAATAATAAAAAGTTGCTTACAGGTATGACGTGTAACGAGTTAAATCACAGGCAACGAAAAAGCCAACCAAACAACAAAAGGTGTATTTTTTTACAAACGATTAGGTCTGTTCAGAGACAACTTGTTGACGATCTACGTATAAACGAAATAGCACAGGAGCTAAGAGGAAAGACTGCTTACTCCACACAATCCCCTTCAGAATTACACTACTTGCAATGACTTACATAGTAGTAGAAGATCATATTCTCGAGGAACATAGTACATATGATCGGCTCAGCCAATACAGACAATGCGTGTGAAGTAGAGGCGTTCCTGTTACGCTAATGTTAATTTACTCAACTCGTTAACAAGTCACCTCTGAACAGTATTTCTCAAAGAAAGAATTGACGATAGAAAGATAGCACATCTTCCTTTGCGTTGATTCAGCATTAAATCGACTATTTAGGTATGTTTTTTGTTATCCAATATTTCGGTTCAAAGGAATAAAGACTTTTTAACAAAAAGATCTACATTTTTCAAGACATGGGAGATGTTTGGTTCTTTGATGCAATAAAACGGTATTAAATCTAGAAAACTAAAGTTGTTGAAAGATTTATTCATTAGAGGGTAACTGTTGCTTCAAGTGTTTCATCTATTAATAAGTACTTTTTTAAGTCTGATAAATTATGTTTTTTAATTTTTTTATATTTTTGCTTATACTATAGTAGTACTGGGGCAGACTCTATAATAAGACGAATTAACAAATCTCTATTACTTTCTTCCCTTGATCTTTTCCGAGTAAGATGCTCTCTCGTATACATACCTAATATTTTTTGCTGTGCTTCTAAAGCTTCCTCTGCTAATTTCCCAATGGGTACTACTGAATTTAGCATGATGTCTGGAGCATGAACTAATAGTTTGTGCATGGTTACCGATATGTAATACCAACTGTATAAGAATAAATATAATGATTTTGTTTCCTGTATTAGCTTGTATACAGGGTGTCCCAAACTCGACACGGATGCCTGGACATGGGAAATTCCTGGGGTGATTCTAAACAACTTTTTCCTTTGCAAAAATGTTATCCGAAGCTTTGTTAACGAGTTATTAACGAAAAATATTGGCCAATCAGAGAGCGAGTACAGCGGATTAATGATAGCGCGGACGATGGCGGGCTAATACTACTCAAAGCTGGGGCGCTCGCTGAAATTCATCCACTGTATTCGTGCTTCTATTCTAACCGCAGCGACTTTTTGTCGCTCGCATATATCGGGACTAACCCTCCTGTAACGCGGTACATACTTATATGTATAACGCGGTTCCGCTACAACGAGGTTTAGACATTGCGGAAAGTTTCCTACACGCGGTTCAGGAAATGCAAAGGTTCTTCTAAGTACAACTTATAATTTATGTTTTGTGGCGAATCATACTATAATGCGGCTACTATTAAATATATGTATATGAGCACATGCAACACACCACGCAGGAGATCGACATTTGTCATGACCGGCGATTTTTTTTAAACTAAATATAACGGAATTAGTTATATTCATCTATTGATTTACAGTTTCTGTTTTACATCAGTGTATAATTTCTTATTTAAAATCCAAACTCGGTTTTTACATAAAGTTGATGTCTCCTCTAACGCGGTTTCCTGACTCTTAAAATGGTACCTAAGTTAAATATTAACTTATAATCAATATTTGTTATTGATGAGCTCACTAAAAAATCTACGAGCAGTGTTTGCGTCATTCGATGTTCCAAACCCTGCTTTGGGTACATCAACTATTAATCCCATTTGCTCTTTAAATTTATTTTAGATTTCTTTTTATTTTCGCCAAAAATTTGTTTGTTATGATCGCCCTTTACTTGTCATGTTTTAAAAAGCAGTTGGTATATGCAATTTTTCAAAACATCTTATCCAAAGGTGAAGAGATGACAGTCCAAAGTTATACATGTCCTGATTTGGCGTACCAAGAATCACGGAGGTACTTTATGGTACTTTTTTTAAAACTTAAGTCAAAATTGATAAACATTCAAGGTAAAAACTTGGGACAAATTGTTAATATTATAAAAAATTTAATCTGTAATTTAGGAGGTCTTATAACACTAAACATAACTTATGAAAGTCATATTAATCGGATAAATATTCTACAAATGGCACATGTTTAAAAACATGCACTGAAAATTGGAGTAGATTTTAAGTATCAATTTTGTCAAACAATCAAAAAAATTAGTAAAAATTCTGGGTAGTATTAGAATCTACGATCCTTGATTAATATTTTAAGATATAAAAAACTATGAATTTTAACTTCAGTTTTTCGAGTTTTGTTCATTGCTCGTCTCACTGTGCGGTAGTCCAACAGACATTCAGTAGTTCTGGACGCTTCTATAAATCTGTGAAGTTTCACTAATATTAGAGTATTAGTTCTAAGGGGGTTATATTACCTTAACTGATCCGAAAATAGAAAAACATTTGTTTCCCATAAATCAATGCTTTATAATAAAAAACAAAAATAATAGGAAAGGGTATAGCCGGATAATAAGGTCAAAAGTGCCTCCAAACCAAATTTGATTTGCAATGAGTCGTTTAATAGTTTATCCAACTAGGACCTTTTGTACCAATTTTCAGCCCTGTATTTCTTCTGGGAGGGAAGGAGGGGTAGTAACGGGTGAAAATGGAAAATCATGTTTTTTCCCAATTTCCCTTACACTATTGCATGAAAAATCTTGAAAAAATTAAGGATATACTAGCTACCGTGAGACACATGTTATAAAATTTTTTCAGATTTTAAAATAAATTATTCAAGGTGTAAAAAATAAAAAATGCAAAAATGTCGAAAAACGCTGATTTCATACTATATGGAAGGAATCGCAAAACTATGATCATATTATTCAAGTAAGTTGACATTTTTAATACTACTATTCTGCATTTTGATTAAATATTATGTGAACTAGTTTAAGAAACTTTTGATTGCGTTATCCCAAAAATGAAATGAAATAATCTTCGGCACCATCTTCACTGATTATCTTTTATTGAAAAAGATTACGTTTATTTCCTATACTGAAACCGTAACAGTGCTCGCAATAATTACCAACAATCCAACATCGATTAAACAACTTTGTCCTTCTAATGCATGACATTAACAATTAATAGATCTTTATTAGTTTTATCTGAAATCCTATTGTACTTTTATATCGTCAATTAATTCAAATCTTACATAATAAAAACACTCCAGTAAGGGATAATAGACTATTATATCATAATACTATTGTATCATAATACAAATTATTAATACATACGTATAAAATACATTAATAATTAATTAAATTTGTAATTAGATTTCGTTCAGACCTTTGTATTTTACTAAAAATACGAAAAACGTTAACAATCGTAAATGGTTCATTTTTTTAGACGGGGGCCAGTCTAACCCCTTAATAATGACTCTTTTAAAAAGCATAATTTTAAAGTGGCATTCTTAATTACTTTATAAAGTCCATCGCCTATGCAAATATATCTTACAATAAAATCTAAAATTTAGAACCCCTTGTACATTTTTATCCTACCTAAATTTTTCAAAATCTCGATTCTTTAATGCCTTTACAGATAAAAGTCTACAAAAACTGTTCATACTCACTTCATTTTTCAATCAAACTAGAATCATTCCATCTTTCGCATTCCTAAGTCCAAATAAACACAGCTTAAGCGTACAGACCACAAGTATAGGCGCAAGTTTCATTCCCATCTCCCGTTTCGTTCATTTTATTCCTATCGCGTTCCTCCGCGTCCATTCCAAGTGCTAATATTCTCGCTCGGAGCTGAAGCCGAAAGAAGCCTTCTCCGTGGTAATTTCGAAAGAATTTCGGTTCAAGGGGATCGAGTGAAATAGGCTGGCAATGGGCTTTCAGAGATTCTAACTGAATTTATGGCGTCACCTGCCTAGGAATGCGGCCGTACAGACAATAGAAGCCTATATTCGTTTCCGCACGATCCCCTGGTAGCGCCTTGACTGATCTACGATCTGCAAATTGGATCAACAGTGGCCACTGTCCGACGACCCTTTCGTTCAGCGCGCTTTTTGCCGGCAACCCGGGCAGAATCGATGTATGTGTGTGTGGACATCGTTTGTGTATAAAGTACGCGCAAGTGTGAGTCAGGTGCGAGACTGCGTGGGTTGCGGAAGATGCGCCATGGAAATTATTGTCTCTGTCTCGGGGCTGTCTTTGGACGAACAACGTTCCGCCTCGGCCAGAACAATTGTCTATTGTGCTTTTTTCAGCGACCGGAGTCGTTTAATGAATTCTGACGAAGGAGTGACGACGTGGACAACCGCATACGCGATTTCCTGTGGAACGTTAACCCTGAAACAATCCACGGATTGCGGTTTCGCACCTCGAACGCTGGTCGAAGATAGATTCAAGTATCCTGCCTAGGAATCAGTGTCGAATCAGTCTACATAAGTTGTCTATCGAAGTTGCTTGGACTCGGTATCGCTTGCAACTGCTTCGTCACAAATCGCTGGTCAACGAGAATGCCAAAAATGATCGGCCGAGGCCGACAGTCAGCCTATTTTCGACCGGACAACTATGTTTTCAGGGTGACTCGTTGTGCAACCGTCAATAACATTAAATCGATCGTTGATAGTCTCATGCAAGCGCGCAACAACAGTGTCATTAGTATTCAGGGAGAGCTGTCTACAGCCCAAGAGGCGAGAAGTGCCTAGGAATTCCACTCAGGAAGAATAATTTTAGCTTCCCCCTGTTCCCTGGCCTTGCCAGCTTCGTGAAACCTAGGCGTCAGGAGAACCTTGCCGCAATATCGACAGAATTTATACACTCTTCGAATGGTGGTTATCATCTCCATAGAGATGAAAGTACGCAGAAATTCACTGGACAAGAATATTAGGAAAGGCGACGATTTGATAGATCTTCGATAACAATGAATTATCTCGGAGTAATCTCGCGCTGACAATTAGGGAATCACTTAGATAGATGTTGAGGATTGGATATTATTTACGCGAACATAGGTTAAATTCTGCAGTTTAAATGCGCTATAAACTTGGCAAAACGAATTTATGCTGATTGCAGACCCTGCGTGCGGAATAATTAATTGCGTGACTGCCAGTGGAGCGTCGGATGAAAAAGTAATTGCATTTCTAGCGAGTCTCAGAGTTGGCGACCTCTTGCACTGTGGCACACGTATTGCCTCACGTGGATAGGGTTATCAATGGACCATTCGAAAGCGAGTGAACTTTCAATTTCTCATCAATTCTACAATCTCTCATTTCAACTGTCTCATCTAGAAATATTCTCAGCATTGTGCAAGAAACTATAATTTATAACCTGTTAATAACAGATTATATGTAAATTTTAGGAAATAATCACTAATTCTACCATTTTTACACTCATCCTTCTCTATTCTTTAAAAACTGCAGGATAGTGCGAAATTCTGTTTCTAATTTAAGTTTCTTAAAACTTATCGATTATAAATAAGAATGTATTGAATTGTTATAAAAAAGAAAGTTCATTGTTGGAGTATTTTTACATTATTGTTTAAGCATCGGATATAACGAAAGATCCTTATTATTTTATTTCCAGGTTCATATAGTGACATAAATTTTTCTCATCAAATGGTATTTGATGACGAAACTTTGCATTAAACATTCCTGAATTTCTCAAATTACAGTGTTTTGAGATGTGACGTAGTTTATTATACTTTGTAAGATGCAAAGGCTTTATGACCAAAAAACTTTTTAAGGAATCATAAAAAATGGCTTAAGAAGGATTTACCTCTATGAGCAATGTATTATAATAGACCTTTCATCAGATTCAATTTATTCTCCCTTGTAATTCTCATAATCATCACATCGATAAAAAAGATTGTAGATTCCTTAACAAGGACCAAAAAATTATCTATAAATCGGTCCTGACATTCCGCAACTATAAATTTCAGCAGTATTTTCTAATCAACTAATCCCGTTTCACGCCTAAATCCTTCAACAAGTGGAGCATCCACAGTCGTTTGCAGACTCAATGGCTAACGCTGTAGAAGGTGATCCTCGAAATTCAAATCTAAATGCAGGCACACGTGCGTAGAGAGCCGTGCCATTATTCCCGAGAATATTAGCTAGCGGCAGTCTTGGCTGTCGTGACAGGCTGTGGTGTCTGTTCGCGACAGCGCAGCGTCGATTGGACTTTCGTGGTCCTTTTGTCGTCCTCCCATATCGTGGTTAATATTGTACATACACAATGCAACATCGGCTCGAGGCGTAGGCAGACCGCAAGAAGGAGAGGCTCTTCCTTCCAAGGGTTTTTACTTCTCTTGCACTCGTCTTTATTCTCTCTTCTGGCTCTTTTACTTGTTCTGGGTGTGACGAATGTTCATGCGAGCGCGAACGCCTTTCTTTTATATATTATGTGGCCCCCTTTTGTGGGCGATACGGAGGAATCATCGTTTTAACTGTCTGTGGGAAAACTTGGATTGTTTTCCTTCGTACACAATTAGGTAAAGGGTTTGATTATGTTGGATTTGATGAAGCTGAACGTTGTGTGAAGACTGAACAAGGTCTTTGCTAGGTGTAAGCTCGTGATTCCGATGAGTTTATCATGTCCACATCAGTTTATCATTATCCACGCGAGAAAACTTTGAACTCGAAGTTGTTATCATAGTGGAGTTGTACACCTTTGAATCAGTGACGATATGTTTAAAAAAGTTACCGCAAAATTAACCTTGATCTTCATTTTCAAGGTTAGAAAGTCAAAATTTGTCTTGTTTCCATTGTATTCTACCTATCGCGTGGATACCTCTTTTAAAAAACGATGTCAAAACTTCAATAATTCTGAACCTTATTTTACTTGTAATGTTCTTATATCTTACGATGAACTATAAAATATATAATGTAATTCCCGACGAAACGACAGACAGCTGAACTGCAACTAATTATAAGGAAATGTACTATTATTTAATAAAGAATAATCGAAAAACACTGTAGACGAGGTTTCAGATCGTTGGCGATCCTAAACTACTGAAACTTCGACACTGTTTTCTAAGGAAACGTTTAGGTTGCGACCTGTGGTTCCTTTAATAGAGTTAGTTCTCGTGACAAATACAATACAATAGAAACACAAAAACACATTCTCATCTTTTGACCTTGAATTTGAAGGTTGAGGTCAATTTTTCTTAACGAATTTCCATCGATTCAAATTTGTAGAATCACGATAATCGTAACATAGGTACAATTTTTATGCACATTGTACACTTTCAAAAAATCGAAATAAACGGAGCTTAAAACGAGAGAATATTATATCAAACGAAGGCAAACGTAGAATGAATTTAATAAATAGAAAAAGATCTTCCAGTAGCATTTCGTGTTTTTCAAAAGCTCGGGCCGAGGAAGTTATCGGCACGCTTGACGTAGCGGCAGTTCCGGCTGGCGGAATCGCAGGGATACAAACTAGAAAGAGGGGAAAAACGGCGTGGAAGACAAAGAAGGTAAGGCGAAGAAGGGGAACGAACGAAGAAATACTGGAGCCGAGGGACGCGCACGCCTCTCGTTGTCTCTGTCCCGCTCGCGGAGTGGAACTGAACTTATGTACTGGTCGCGGCATGGCAGCTCTCTCGCCACGGTTATAGCGCTGCACGGCTCGAAGAATGTTGCTGAGGAATCATAGACGGACGCGCTGCGAGTGACTGCCACGCAAAAGGACATTAGAGAACTAGGCTCGAAGCCGCTTCTTATTCTGGTCGTTCCGTGACTCTTAGAATTTCCTCGCAACCGTGTACACATTCTTCACAGCCTGTTCCCTTCGCCTTTCCTCGCGTTCGACAGGAAAATTGAAATGCAGAAGGACGTCTCGCGTGAAAGAGGTGCTTCTTATATCCCTTGGAAGGGAGCCAGCAGTCTGTGTACCTCCTTCGATTTGCTTAGAATTCATATAGATCGATCGGTTAGGGAGTTCCTTCTGTTTTCTCGAGGGTAGAAGCAAATATCATTTGACCGAGCTTATTTATTTTAATCCTTTGGATGGTTCGGGAAACATTGTAAGCTATATGGTATCAGGTGGCTGAAGAAGTTCTGTTAGTTTTGTATATATAATGATTTGAAAAATCTGTCCCTGATAGTCTTTGAATAAAACAATTTTTTGTTATCTAATAACTAATAGGTACCATTTTTAATAATTAAGGTCTAAAGATACCGCTAATGATTATTCCAGAACTGGAAACAATTTTAACTTCATGAAGTATGCAGATTTAATAAAGCAAACTCGAATGTAGAACCAAAAAGAATCCTAAAATTAACTGAAACCAAAATTAAATTAAATTGAAACTAATTACTGAAATAGTTGGAATTCTTTTAATACCACATAACCACTTCATAAACTTAAATACTATAGTGTACACGCCCTGCACAAGCTACAATACTTAATTTCAAATTTTCTTTAACCCTCCGCGAAGGTTAATAAATTATGCAAAGTTCTCGAAGCAGCAAGTGAACGTTTCTAGCGAGAATCTATTGAGAAATGTCGCGAAATTAGCCACATCTTTCGAAGTAGGTGTGGAAATTATCTTAGTGCGACGTAGTCAGGTTCGCTGCACTCCCACGGTTGCACTGTGTTTGTTCGGCAGGAGATTTATTCGCACACGCTGATTGAATTATGTAATTACCTTATGGCGGAGCTTTAAGCGGATTATAAACTTGATAATGATGATGGAGCCAGTTTCGAATAATTCTCAGGCATTCGTCTTCGTTTGACGCGTGACAGGTTAAATTCTGTGCAATCCAAGAAATAGGCGAAATATCGATAAGAATTCCTTCGCACCCACAACTGTGTCTTGTTTAACAAACAGTCAGAAACCAATCAGGTAGCTCTCCCCCACGATTAAACAGTAAGATCCAAATGGTAAAAACTGCAAAACATCCCACTAACTATACCAATTCTTAAAGAAGTGAATCACCCATTGTTATCAAAATAAAGATACAGTTCGAAACATTTCGTCAAATTTTCCCCAACGCAATTTATGTTCCCAAAAAAGAGACAATGAAAAAGGAACACCACACACCTGACTCACGATTAGTTAATTTACCGCCTCGAAATTAAATTTACCTTTACATAGCAATGAAGCACCTCCTTGCAGTTCGTCTAGCAAATTGGTATTCAGATCAGAATCGATTCCGACTCGTTCCAATTCTCAATCCTCCGCGTTTCTAATTCGAGACTGCGTCAAACAAAGGTTTCGCCCAGGGAGGCAGAAAGGCGGCGGCTGCGTTAGCCCGACGGCTGTGAAATGAGAATCTTTTCGTTGCCACGGGGCGCCTAACGGCCTTGCGCGAAACATCGCGCGGTGCCTGGGTCTTTTGATGCCCGCGATTATCCTCTAGCGGGGAATAATCGATTGTATCGTTTCATCAGGGTCGCATTGTAGCTGCGTGGAACGAAACGAATTCCAGCCGTTTCACGTTCTCCCGTGCGCGGGAGAGACACGTCGCGTCCAATCGGAGACTAGGTTCTCTTTGACTGCGAGCCGATTGTGAAGAAAACGAATTGGTCGGGTGGACGGTTCGCCCGAAGGCAAAAAAAAAGGACGCCGGTTGCCGAGATATAGCGTTTCGTCGATTATCGCGGCAAGTGTACGTTTCAATCTAATGTGGCTGAGGATCCAGCTGGATACCTCCACAATCCTACTGATTGTGATCGATATATGATCTCGTAGGCGTCTGTCATGGTGAACGCGACTGTAACATTAACTGTCGTTCGTTCTCTTTTGATGGCTTCCTTTGTGGTACATGAGAAGTAGCCTGGTGATTAGGAATAGACAGAAATGATGGATTATTGATAAACCGATATAAGATATGTCAGAAAATTACTGGAGGTCTTCTTTATACTTTGGCGAGATGGTAGAAAGTGTTGGTCTTCATCTTCTCTGCTAGTAATCTGGGGTTTCAGGGACATCATTAAGTATTTGAACGAAGACCTCTGCACGTGTATATTAGATAGTAGAAATATAGTGTGAGAATCTAAACTGAGGATCACTAAGAATAAGGCAGAGAATTAATAATTTCTAATTCAGATATAGCTAGCTGCCACCTATCCTCCATACCTGAACACAATCAAACATCCTTATTCAAATAAGAAGAATCTAAAATTGAAATTTAAAACATGATATAATATTTCTGTTATTGCGCCAGACGCTATATCCGTGCAATCATCGACCGTTTCCGTGGATCTCTTCAGCGAGTAGGACTGATCTTGGTGCATAAAGGAGCAATCATCCAGAACAGGAGGAACTCTGGAAATGGGCGAGCGGTCTCATTGATTTCTTCCCGATCCTGCGATCGCGATGATAAGGGTCAATTCACACTATCCATCAGCTTGCCGACGCGATGTCACAACTTTCTCCAATAGGTTTCTTATTAAGCCATTCACTCCTCTCTCTGTCGACCGAAAGACGGTCACCATTTAAAACCTATGGAAGAAGGTTTTGACGGACGCTAGTCTGCCGCAGCCTAGACGGTTGGAGTGAATCGGCCCTAACTAGGCTCTACGCTTCGCTGGCATTCCCTCGCATCGGTTAGAGACTCAACCGATTTAACCTAGGCTAATGCACAATCCCACAGAACCCTTCTCTATCGCTACACGCAGTTCGCCACCACACGCACGACCACCTAGACGCTCTGTGGACGAGAGGAGCAGCCATTTTGTTATATAGCTCACACGCGAGGAGGCTCCCCTGTGGAATAGAAAAATGTCTATACAATGCTGCGTTGCGGCTTCTATCGTATATGGACTGCCTAAGATACTGAGACTCTAGAACCTGAACACTTCCTACACTACCGTCCTACTAGAATTGCCTACAAATATTATACTTTAAGTGAATCGAAATACTTCAATTCAAAACTCTTCACAATTTTATCATGAAAAAATTGAATTGTCATGTGGAATAATCAGAGACTTGAGGGTTTTATGGCATAATATCACATAGTTCTCATTGTTGAAGTTTTTATTATTGATCGCTTCAATAATTAAAAATCTTAGTATCAGTGCTTCACCTGATCCACTGACGAAGCTTCAATGCTTACGAATCATTGAAATATTGTTTCTGAAACAACACAGCTTACGTCACAAGATTTCAACAGGAAGAAGTATTATGTGAGATATACATTGTTGCGAAATCTTGAAATTTGGAGATTTGCTCTGCCATATTGAAAACAATTCTCATACACCTCTACATAACTCAAACCTTCTTTCATTTTTGAAGCATTATGTTCTCAGTATTTAGCTATAGATTTTCGGGACACTTTGCGGAAGATATGTCTCTAACGTAAAAGTCTGATGTAATATCAAAATTCTGAGAGACTGACAGCTCAGGATAAACCTTGTAATTGAACCAGAATATTGCTGACCTGTGAACGTTATGATAGTTACGCAATAAGTTTCAACTACTTCGATGATTACTGACAGCTAGCATCATCTCAAACTCTAATCTAGGCATCTAACAGCTGTCTAATCCGACGTAAAACCTGGGTTATCAAGAAAAGGTTAGCCTCGAGAACGGTTTATGTGAGTCCTCGAGGAATTCTGTTAAGGAGAGGTTATCTCAGAAACTAGTAGCTCCTAGCTGTCAGCGCACGGCTACGGTAATCCGCTCGAAGAAACGAGTTAACCAAGTTACCCTACGCTTCGGTAGCCAGAGTAATCCCACAATATTGGGAATCGATTCTGTTCTGGGATCACGATTATGACCCTCGCTTCGAACAAGAATCCAGAAGCCGGAGAATACGGAACGAAAGCGATCCGAAGGCTCGCGGGCGCCATGATGACTCAGCCTCGGTATTTGCATCATTCGCGAAACCGCGTCGCAAGCTCGCGGGACCGCGAGGGAGGGGAACGAAACGGGGAAGAATTCGTGAACAAGCCTCGCCAGCCCCCGCTTTGGAAAAGAGAAAGGAGAGGGAGTTGGCAGAGGAGCGGCAAGAGGCGAAGTACGATTCGAGGGAATCGTAAATTGCCTAAAGGCTGCGTGGCCATCTGTTCATCCTGGTATCCGCGCAACCCATTGTCAGCTACCTTTTTCTCTCCCTCCTCCCACTGTCTCCTCGCCCCTTTCTTTCCTTGCTATTTACTACGGGGACCTATAAGGGTTTGCGACCGGCCACGCGTTTCTCCGTTGGCCGGATACATTACCCCGCCAGCGGCCTCACAATCGAAGAACAATGTCGACGCTGACCGAAAAATCGGCAGAAATTCTGTAATTGCCAGGCCTGGTACTTCACGTTCGTGCATACGTGCATCTATTCTAGAACGCTTGAAACCTGTGTCAGAAGTACACTTTACAGCAAATCGAGAGTCTAGAGTCTAGGGCAAGGCGAGGATCTCCTTGGTGCGAAGTCGACATTCTGACTGAGCATTCTGTTCCGTCGCATTCGTTAACTAGAGTTTATAATCTCATATATGCAGGATGAGGAATTGAAAATGAGTAACTTAAATAACTTGACTGTTACTGATGATAAGTCTATGACACTGTTATATAGTCGATGAATGAGACAAAGTGTAACAGAGTGTTGTACTCTTTTGTCAACCTGTACGGAACTGATTCATAGTCTGAGAACTTCATAACAGATTCACCAAGAACTGCAAGAGATGATTCATCCTGAAACACGTGCTATACCTATCCTCCCGTTTCCATACGTCCTGCATCCACCTTCTGGTCAACTTAGATGACGAATGCAGATATGACTCATGTGTTCTCGTAATCAAATAGTAACTACTAAAATCATTAATCTTCTCTCTTCTCCAACCCTAGGAGAACAACTTCATTCAGACATTTTTAAATTCACAATTTAGAATAACTCGAAACTTGATTCTCTAGTTTTCTTTTCCCTTTATACTTCCCAACCCAAGTTTAACACTTATTCTCTATATTTGCAACGACACTACATAAATCTTAAAAGCCTAAATTCCTGTATGTATATTTTTTCTTAATCTTGTAACTATCAATTAGAAAAAGTCTTTAAAATTGGTCCAAGAAAGATCCTACGTATAAGCAAACGAAAATATTAGGGTACGCTAATTCAGTATGTGTAGATCCGTAATTTTTTGAAGTATAGATACTGAGAGTTAAAAATCTATCAAATTTTTTGTTTTAGTTTTCAAGATCATTGTGGTAACGAGACGCCAAAATTTCTCTTACATTTCAAAAAAATTGTATTGAAAAATCCGGGAGACGTTTTAGAATGTTCTCTTGCTATATTCGCAAGGCATGTCCACTAATGTCCTTAAACTTTTCAATCAGACTTTGCACTTACGAGAATAATTATGCATAAGTCATCAAGATTCATTTACCGCAAAACTTGGTCACGAAATGCAAGCCAGAGATAATCCGAAGAAGTCGGGCATTCTACTCGTAGCTGCAATTTAATCCATCGCCTTCTAAACCGTGTAAAAGGCGGCTGAACTCAGAGCTTTCTTCTGCCCTCCCGAGATTGCCCTTCAGCCTTCAGCACAACTGTGAATCTGCATGCGGTAATGACTTCCTGCCGTAAACCGTCGAAATAATAAAAGCGAATGGCCCCGTTACTGCGAACCCGCGCGCATCTACTCCCTCGAAGGTGTAACGAGATGCACTCGTGGTCGGCGTTCCCCCTGTGTTCCCGACTGTCCGTCAAGCAACGGGGAACAGGCCGAAAATAGACGACGGAAAATTATCCAATCAGCGCCGCGTCGAATGGACTTTCTTCGAACCTTGCGGTCATTTATAACAAAACCTGAGATATTTTAATGTGAAGCGACACGGTTCCAGGAGACTCGATTTCATGAACGCTAGATGGGAAAGATATATGATTGGGGCTTGACAGATACTGAGGCTGACAATACGTTACAGAGTAGAACTTGAAGACGATATCCCATAAAATTACTATTGCGTAAGTTTGGTGTTTTAATTTACGAGATATGTGGTTATACTGGGTATTTGGTAAATATGTAGATTAGGGGAGCCACCTCCGATTTCAATGACCTTGAAATATGTTGTCAAGGTCATCATTCTGAACAACTTTTCCCTACACATATACCAGGCGGTCTCTTTTAGTTTTCGAGATATTCGCAAAAAAGTTTTCAATATTGAAAAGTGATCGGAATAGGTCTGGGTTAGATTTGCAATTGCGGCCGCCAATGAGACGGCTTAAGATAACTTTAATCAGTTACAGCCCTGTAAGAAGGGCGTGGGGGGGGGACGCAGCCCCCACGCACACCGGGGGCCGGGGGCAGAGCCCCTGGTAGGAGGTTGGAGGGGGGCGAACATACTTCAAGGTCATTGAAATCGGAGGTGGCTCCCCTAATCTATGTATATAATTATCAAAAATACAAACTTAAACCAAACAATCTTGTCATTGGAGAATTTTTCATTTTGAAGAAACTATTACTAAATCATTAGTTTAAGGATACATTCCTACATTCTCAATGTTCAAAAAAATCAATTTCAATTTTTACTGAAATGAAATGTTTATTGTGTGTAGAATATGCGTAAATGGAGAAAAATAAGGTTTTTCAATACCTATACTACAATTTTTTGCATTTTTTAACTGTAAACACGTTTTTCTCGAAATCACATATCTCAAATTGGTCAGCATGATAACTTTAGCAAGTTTCAACATTTTTTCATGAACTGTGCACTGTTTTACACAGAATATCATTGTGTAGGGGCTATGGTTCATTTAAAATCATTTTTAATATTTTTTTGCCATTTAAAGATCGAAATTTCAGACAAGAACTTGTTTTGTTGAAAATGACAATCTTTTTATTTTCCAGAAATTCAATATGAACCTCTGTTTAGTGCAGAGGTTGTTGCATCTGTAGAACGTGGAGACAAAATAGGATAAAAGCGCAATAAAAAAATTGTTTTTGTATAAATTAAGGGACCCAGAAATGAAATAGTTATAACTAGACTGCGGATGTTTAGATCCGCAGAAAATAGAATACATTTTATAATATTGAGAAAGAAAAAGACACTTTTCTTTTTTTTATGACCTGGAAGATATTAATTTGTACGTAACCCCTTTACTATTGCTGTACAATACTGTGCAAGTCTTGATATACCCATAGTGTTAGTGCATTGAATAATTGACCTGTTGGATAATAAAAATCGAAGAGAACTAGGAGCTAGTAAATTGAGATCGCACTGCATTTTATGCCACTAAAATTCGTTGTTGTTGTGAGTAGTTCGCATTGACTCGAAGAAGCCTTAATACGACAACGCGCGCGGCAGCGTTATGCAACAGCGAGACCTGAAACAATCGCGTATAAATGCCCGTATCGCGTAACATCTCGCACAGCATCGTGGCCCGAGTCGCAAAATTCGATCGTCGTCTCGTGTCGGTCGTGCGCGAGACGCAACAGGAATTTCGATCCAGGGAACACGATGCCAGATAGGATAATCTGAACGCGATCTTTATTACCTGCCGCGCGCGAACACCTTGCAGCCCAGCGTGGCAATACCCCGCTACAGGGCTTTGTGTTGCTGCATGCCTTAATGCGAATACGTCATGGAGTGCAAGCAGGGGCCATCAAGTCGGACGCAGCCACCTCCGAACCAGTGAGCCTCAGCAGGTAGCACCGTTGACGGATGATAAGTTACGTTTGGACGGAAAAATCGAAGCGCTCCGCTAATTGTTCCGGACGATTAACCCCGGGGAATGGTCGCCCCTTGAGTGCTCTTACAGCCAGTTTCGTTTCCTTTTGTGTCGTTTCTCCTCTTCCTCTGAAGAGGGAATCGAACCTTTCGTCGTGTTTCGACTTCACGTTCAAATATTTGTTCGAGAGACATGGTACTAAGGAATGTGTAAGTATTGGGTTTGTGTAGTGGAGGTGATCAGTTGAGGGTACTTTAGAGATTGGAATTTCTTTTGTTTTGTTTGCTCTTTGCAAATGTGTTCGGTAATCGTGTCTGTTATTTTCCGAGAGAATGTAGTTAAGCTGATTAGGTTGTTATTGAGGCTGCTGGACCAGAAGAGTTTCTGCTTTTAAAATCATTCAGTTTGTAATTTTTCTGTTCTTGTGAATTAACTCTTTAAAATTTATGATTGAATACTTTAAGATTATTGTATTTTTCTTTGTTAGATTCATTAAAAAATACTGTTTGCTTACGATAACTATTGGATTAACAGATTTATTAAATTTTTATATGGCATTGTTTGAAGATGCTGTGGATGATTCTGAGACTTCCGATGTCGGGTTCGTATAGAAAACAGTTTATATGAAGAGGTAGATGGAGTCCACGTTTGGACATTTCCGTTAATAGTATTTTACGCTTCTCCTCGAATTCTGGACATTGCCATATGATTTAGGTCTTGGAATTCCGCTCCACACTGACAGGCACCGTTAGGAATAATGAATAACCCTAGCTAATGAGGCTTTTAAGTTGTAGTGATTGGAGCGGCATCTATTAATGAATGTTATAAGGTTTCTAGGAAGCTCGCGCCCACTAAACCATGGCTTGTCATCATCTTTGTGAAAGGCTGAGACGTATTCTTTACCTTTAGTCAGACCTTGATTTTTTATTAGAGCGTTAGTAGCTGCTTTAACTTCTGTTTTGAAACAGATCAGAAGATCGGTTAATTGCGTTTCGAGGTCTGGAAAGGGGGTTTCGTTTGTTGCTTCTTTTACAATTGAGTCTACAGCACTTTGTTGCCAGTAATTCCAATGTGCGAAGGAATCCAGACAAACTTGATGAATTTGCTATTGTTGTTTTTTGAGAGGAAGGTGACATATTTGAATTTGATTTCGATGAGGTGTTTATTGATGTTGCAGTAAAAGGATGGTTTCTGTAGCACTTTAATTACGCGTAGGGAGTATGTACTATACGTACATACAAACAATTTTGTATCTGCTTGTATAAGCCGCATGCGGCTTGAAGCAATAAATAAATAAATAAATAAATAAGTGAACAAGTAAGTGAACAAGTAAGTGAACAAGTAAGTGAACAAGTAAGTGAACAAGTAAGTGAACAAGTAAGTGAACAAGTAAGTGAACAAGTAAGTGAACAAGTAAGTGAACAAGTAAGTGAACAAGTAAGTGAACAAGTAAGTGAACAAGTAAGTGAACAAGTAAGTGAACAAGTAAGTGAACAAGTAAGTGAACAAGTAAGTGAACAAGTAAGTGAACAAGTAAGTGAACAAGTAAGTGAACAAGAAAGTGAACAAGTAAGTGAACAAGTAAGTGAACCAGTAAGTGAACAAGTAAGTGAACAAGTAAGTGAACCAGTAAGTGAACCAGTAAGTGAACCAGTAAGTGAATAAGAAAGTGAATAAGAAAGTGAATAAGAAAGTGAATAAGTAAGTGAATAAGTAAATGAATAGGTAAGTGAATAAATAAGTGAATAAATAAGTGAATAAATAAGTGAATAAATAAGTAAGTAAATAAATAAATAAATAAGTAAATAAATATGTAAATAAATAAGTAAATAAATAAGTAAATAAATAAATAAATAAATAAATATGTAAATAAATAAGTAAATAAATAAGTAAATAAGTAAATAAATAAATAAATAAATAAATAAAAATATTGTTAATTTTTTAATTGAAAAGATTCCGTTGTATATTTTAATTCTGAAAGTACAGAAGAATATTTCTTACTGTATCAGTGTCCACCTTCTGTAATTTTATACAAAGCTCTCACCATTCTAGTAACACAAGAGAAGTTTCAGATTTTACAGAAAAATCTTACAATACTTAATACATATTTATTTAGTATTAAGTACTCCTTCAATCTTTATAAACATTACTGTTGCATGTCCGCACTCATAACATTATGGTTACGTACTGTCTGCACTGTACGGCCGAAGAAAAGTCACAAAGGGTCAACATTCAACCCTCTGGTTAAGCGGGAACGCCTCTCACGTCGACTCGAAAAAGTGGTACTTGTATCACTCGCGTCTATCTTCCCACGTGTCTGAATGATTATGCAAAGCGCAGAGTGGCCGTCAAAGCGAGTAGGCGCCACACTGCACTCTGGGAGATTTCAACGTCAGTGGATGATGAGTTATACAGGATTGGAAAAAGGAAGGAGACGTTAATCACCATGAACCAGTTCAACTGACTCCAGTGCTCGCATTCCATCCTCTCCATTTTAAACACAGATTCAAAGAATGTCTTTTTTTTTTAAATAATATGAGGTATTTTTTAATATATCGATGCAGCTGGACATTCGTTATTCGTTATAAAAAAGTACTAATATATTTCAATTTAAATAATTCTAAAACACCATTACTATCGTACTAAAATCTTGGCGTGTATGTAGTTGGTGCTTTAGCATAAATTCTATTCTTTAAATGATCCCATAAAAAACAGCCGAGGGGTGTTAAATCAGGTGACCGTGCTAGAAAATGAATGGGACCGCCTCTTCCAATCCAATAATTCGGAAATTGTCGATTTAAAGCATTTTGTGCTAATAAAGAATAATGTGCAAGGCATCGACATTCTTAAACGAACATGTAGCGGCACACCTTCCAATAATGTTGGCAAAAGTTTCATTATGAAGTATGATTATGCCAACCCATACGTTCAAGCTCCATCGATGTTGATAGTCAATTTGTCTGAAACAATGTGGATTCTGAGTCAACCAGGAACGTGTGTTTCTTAAATTCATGAATCCATCCTTTGTGAACGTCGCTTTGTCTGTAAACATAACTGTTTTAAAAAAAGCTGACATCAGCTTACCAATGGATTTACTGTCACCGCAGCCAAAATAGCAATTTCATTTGCATTATTCGTTACTATTTTCTTTCGATTAGGTATCTTACCTGACAAATTTCCAGTTTGATGAAAGTATTTGGAAACATAACTGAAATGATTACGGGATGGTTGATTTCTACGAGAAAATCTTTCTCCATACAACTGCTTTGCACGCACTGCATTTTTCTCAGCTTCCAAATACGCTGAAACCATGTCTAATTTTGGCGCTCTTGAGTACATTTTGTTTTAGAACAAACAAATAGAACGATCAGATGTCTGGAGAAACTCAACTCAAACTGAAGAATAACTATCATGATCTAATAGTTCTCAAATGTTTACATTTCAACGCTACTGATCTCAATCAATCATTTCTGTAAGTCTGACGTTGGTATAAACAGAGTTGGCGTCTTAGTGCGGCAGTAATGATGCCTTAAAGTTTATATTATTTAAATATCTCATAAATTACTAACTTTTTAACATGCATAGGTTAGTATTTTTTTATGACGAATGTCCAGCTGCATTGATTAGTGTATTAAAAAGTACCTCATTTCATTTAAAAAACAAAGTTGACCTTTATATGACCTTTACGCATCATATGAAGTTCCTCTGAAACATTTTTCGCTACTAGTAATAATAGCGAGAAAATCAAGATGTCAGAATCGGGTAAGACACCCTGTATATTGCATTTAACACTTTGCATTTTCAAAATACTATTATAAACAATTAAATATTAGACGATGTTACTGAGTGAAAATGATAAAGTTACTACTGACTTCCAAATTGATTTGAACATTTCAACAGGATTTAACATACATACAGGTGCAACATGTCACTTTTCGTCTGTCATGTCACCAACATATGAATGCCAGCTATTTACACAACTATAAATTATATTAATTTATATAATTGTAAATGATACTAGCCACAACATCTAGCGAAAATTATTAGAAAACAGAGCATATCATAAAATAAATAAAGAAATGAACTGAAAATAATTTTGAATGAAATAAAAATCACTGCATATCAAGACGCGATTCCAATGTATCCACTTTAGTAGGCAAAGTGGTCAAAGTAATTTATCATAGCAAGGTGCAGAGGTACCCAACGGCAAAGAAAAAAAATTTTAAAGCCTACTTCTGGATATACAAAACGATCATTAAAAGATATTCTAAGGAAAGAGCCTCTTCTATGTGTTCGCACTTCGAACAGGTAACAAAGTTGCCACAAGACGAGTTCTACCAGAAAAAGTCAACGATCCACTTACTTAGATACCGCGTACCAATAAACCTTGCATTGGTGTTCGTTTTCATTGCATCTGAGAGCACACCGTGTCCATGTCCGTGAATGAGTGTCCACCTGTGTGCGTTCACCTTGGCCTTCGTTGATCGTTCAAGGCTGTCCAAGCGATACGAGGAGTCGGGCTCCACGTGAATCATACTTACAATCAAAGTTCGTAAGAGCGCTGCGCACATTTCAATTATTCAGTGGGTCATACGCGCAAAGCGGGGAGAATGCTTTCGTCTTGGTCGATCGAGAGGAAAAGTACACTGGAACGCGAGAAAAAATCTGTGCACATGAATGAAGTGCGGTAAATGCGATTGATGAAGAATGGTATTTAATCATGAGTAAGCAGCAAAAAGTTTATTTTGATTTGTGTATGGGAAAAGGATAATGAAAAATGTGATTGAGTTAAGGTATTGATCAGATACGATGAAAGGAAGGGAATATTGCTGAAGGTGCTGCTGAGAGATTTTGAAAGAACGAGGTACTTGCGAGAGGAACTTGAAAGACCATTCGTGATTATATGATAGAATACAATTTTAAGAAATTTTATGTAAAAAATGATAATTAAATACGAATGACTAGTTTAATTGCTTAAGAAACATTTTAAAATGATGAAATCCATAAAACTAAATGAATGAATGAATGTACATTTCATAGATGAATGCTTAAAAGCAGAGTTGGGCGTTATTCAAATATGGTTTTATTCAAATAAAGTTTCGAATAAAAAAAGCAAATAATCTGGCTTATTGGTGAATAAGGAAAAATAATTTTATAAATAAATAAATGTATTGCGTTACTTGCGCCAATTTTATTCCAATAAAAATTTATTCGTTATTCGAAGGATCCCCACAACTAATAAATCTCGTTGTTACGTGATTAATACGTGTTTATTGTCCAGCTCAAATAATTAATCGTAGGGTTCGTATTAAAGTTGCCGCAGATTAATGCACAATGAAGAAATTTAAATGTTGATAATGTTCATTTTATCTTTTTAAAAGATTGTATTACTGGGTTAGTAATGTTTCCCCATATACAAGTTGTAACGAATGATGATCGACGCAAGATGTCTGAACTAAAAATTATTGTTAAATGTAGCTTGATTAATGGATTTTTAAAAAGATTTTCACGCACAATGAATTTACAAGTTTTTATAAAGTACAGAAATATCTTCTGTACTAGTTTAACAATATTGTATTACATATTATTATCGTTTCTTTAATTTTCTGAAAATATTTCCACGTATTTGCATTAATATTTTGAGAAATGTAAATGTATATACAAAATTTACATGAAATTATACATATAAAATTTGTTTGTGTTATGGTTCGTATATATGCAATTTTTAAGAAAAACAAAGAAATTTCAAGCAGAGAAAAGATATTAATTAGTTAAGATTGCAAATATTTAAAAGAAACGATTATACAGGATGTTTCATTTAACTTGAGACTGCCAAATATCTGGAGAAATGAAAATCGTACGAAAGAAATGTTCCAAATAAACTCTCAACATACTTGCAGAGGGGCAATTTACCTGTATAACAGTAGCTCGCCCCTGGCCGCCCCTGAGGTGTTCAAAGTAGGATGGGACGGGGACAACTTTGAAATTTCAAATGGAAATACTTATTTTTTATTTCAGATTCGGATTGTACGCCAGAAAATACGTTTTGTCTGAAACAACAACGTTTTGTCTACAATCATCACTCAACTTCATGCATACATATTTATATGACAGCACTTGTCCACCTGACTTAATTTAGACATGCGCTACTAATCCACGTCAGCTTAGTCAATTCCGGGTTCGCATCTTTTGTCCGATCCGGCCTCACTGTCACACTGCACTCTACTTCAGTCGAGATAAAACTCGTTTGACAGTTATGTCAAAGCAAACCGTGCAACGGACCCAGAATCCGCGAGAGACGCGCGCCCAGATTATTCCGTTCAAGCACCTCTCAATATTCCGCGCGCAGAGGTACCTTCCATGTCGTCGACCGACGGCTTTTACACGCGTACGAAATCCAGAAGTCGCCGCCGTGGACGAGCTTCCACGAAAAATAAGATTTCTCGATGGAAGCGTGACGCTTTTACCGAAACTGGGAGGATTATCGATCCACGATCGCGAAGGACGGACGTCGACTTCTCGGAAGACTTTTTTCGTGAAGATGTCTCATTCTAGTGGGTTACTGAATCCATTGGTATTTTGGAAGTCTGGTACGTTAACACGTAACATGAACAGATGACTACAACAACTCCAATTTGAAATAAAGCTGCTGTTTTAATTTCTAAATTACTATCCGTTTTGAAGCCTGTACTGGCGTAATTTTTTTCTCACAGCAGTGACTCTGGCAAAGTATATAAAAGGTTAATTGAATTCGTCGTTGTATGTAAATTGACATTATTTATACAGGGTGTTTCCGAAAATGTGAGCATAACTTAGAGAATAACTTCAGTGCACTAAAATAAGAAAAAAAGTTCATATAAACATATGCCCGATATGACCTTCTTTCCGAATTATAACCGTTTTTATGTGAAACCTCACCATTTTGAAGTGCTTAATTTGATTGACATAACAAAATTCAGAACGATAGTGTTACCCTTGATCAGGTCCATATTCTAAGGTTCAAGGTCATCTAAAGGTCGAAGTATAGTAGGCCGTTGAACTCGTCTTAACATCAGCTACTATGATATGAAGTCAAAAGTACGTAATGTCATTTAAAAAACTCAAGGTGACCTTGACTTTTTATTGAAAAAAAAAAACAATTTAAAAAAATTGTTATATTACTGATTAATAATAGCTGATTAGTTGGTTATAGCTATTAGCTGATTAATAACAGATTAACCTATAGTCAGAACATTGTTTATCAGTTTTTTGGAAATGCCTGAAAAATCATGGCGACGGTTACGCGGAACAACCTATATACACTCATAAAGATAGTTCATTAACCCTTAAGTCAATACCCGAAATGTACAACGATGTTCAATACCCGGGGTACCTACCCGGGTGCCCACCAGTGAATTCCTTGATTCAATGCTTTGTACTGAAGGGAAATCGGTTCGTTGATATTTTAGTGGATAAACGCAAGGCAGAAGTAGGAACAGGATACCTTCATGAGCTACATAGCCTGTTATAGAGTATAAAAATGAGCTTGGAAACGGGTTCGCTATGCAACTGTACGATCGATTTCGGGCTCCACCGAACTGCGGCTACTCGAAATATGAAATTCGAAAATAAATAGAAACCATACCGCAATTGATGCTCTTGTATAGTTTTAAGTGAAGAAAAGGGGGAGAATAAAAGCAGCACTCTCTCACAATCAGTATTCACTCCGTGCATAACAGATACCGACATCTAGTGGTAGGAAAGTAGGTACTAATGTTGGATAATTTTACTTTATGTTATATGGAGAATGTACATGAAAAATAAAAAAAGGATAAACTAAGGAGTGATGTATAAAAAATAAAACACCGATCGCTAAAAATGTCAACCCGGTCTTTAATTTTATAAAAAAATCATCAGTCAGATTTCTGTTGAAACTTTGCACTTCTCTGATTTATCTATTATTTTTAATAAGAAGTTGAATTTGTGAATCATATCATCAGAAAAATCTCTATAGATTGTTTATCATTGTTAACTGATGAAATACCAAAGAATTCTTATTATTATTAATGTTATTACTGTTTAAATCAAGTTCAACTGATTGATTTGCTAAAACGTTTTTGTGCTGTGTTACACTGTTGATATTTATACCTTCCTTTATTATAAACAATTTTTATACCTATATCGTCTTGTTATTTCTATCAGAGTTTCAGCATCACATTCTTTCGGTGCGTCTTCACATTAGAAAGTATACGTCTGTTTATTGCTGATGATTATTACCACTATTTATTTCATGTATAGACATGAATAGAACACAACATAAATAGGAAACACAGCTATCGTTTCTCATCACTCCCTTGAGGGCCACTAGTCCCCTACAAGCACATGCACAGAGCGAATAGTTCGTTCTGTTAAAAAATTAATGTAAGTATTATTTAGGACAAAATATATAATTAGTCCAAATGATTCTTGACGGTTATTAGAAAATCACCACGAGAAAAAGTGCCCATTCCCACTAATATATGTATACATAAAAAATGTATACTACATACACTACACAGTATACAGGGTGTCCCAAACTCGGTGCGGGAGCTGCAAAAGGGAGATTCCTGGGGTGATTTTAAACAACTTTTTCCTTTGCAAAAATGTTTCCCAAAGCTTTGTTAACGAGGTATGAGCGAAAAACATCGGCCAATCAGAGAGCGCGAATAGCGAACGCTCGGCCGACGAGTGACGGTACACAAGCTACGCGTAGCGTTTGCTCTCGCCGCACTGAAGCCACGTACACGAAAGTCAAGATCTTTACGTTATTGTCCAATTCCTCCTAAACTATTTGTTGAAAAATTATGAAAACAATTAGTGAAACATTAGCTACTGCAACACGTATTATGGTATTTTTCAGATTTTTAAATTAATTACCCAATTAATTGTACAAGGTTTCAGCGCAGCGAGAGCAAACGCTACGCGTAGCTTGTGCATCGTTACTTGTCGGCCGAGCGCTCGCTATTTACGCTCTCTGATTGGCTGACGTTTTTCGTTAATAATTCGTTAACAAAACTTTGGAAGACATTTTTGCAAAGGAAAAAGTTGTTTAAAATCACCCCAGGAATTTCCATTTAACGGTTCCCGCACTTAGTTTGGTACACCCTGTAAATTGTATTTTATATATTTCAGTGGGAAATGGACATTTTCCCTCATCACATTTTTCCCTAGGAGTGAGAATCAACTGAACTGACAATGAGCGTACATAACTTTACCTTTGCCGTTCTAATAATTCTGCATTTTTAACGACTTCTTTAACAAACTGGCCTGCAGCCAACATGGGGCATGTAGAAAACCTTTGTTTATTACCAGAAATTATACTATTTTACAATAAATACAAGGTTGATCGATACAATGGACCCAATGTTAACATGAACAGTCCTTGCCGCTCTTGTTTCGTATATTATTTATTACAAAAATAATAAAATACTGAAAAATAAAATGAACCAATGTCGCTTATTTTTGTGTAATCTGTACGGGGAGCTTGTTGCACCGATTCTTAGAGATGGCTTTAAAAATTGATAAATCCTAAGGAATTATTCAACGAAGCTCGAAAGCTCGAAACTTGCCATAAACCCATAAACATCCGCAGCCTAAATTGTGAAACATGATATTCGAAATATTTTCTGACTTATATTTTAACATTTTTCATTACATTGTATATTTGTCCAGTATTCGGAATGAAAGAATTTGTTCTCTCGTTCATATTATAAAATGAAAAGATAAATTAAATAAAACGGGAAGTTGGACATAAATACAATTGAATGCTATTTGAAATATGTAACGAAATACTGTAAGAGAGTAAGTATTCATGCGTGTGTAGCTGTCGCCGATGATTAAGCTCCCATAGAACACTACAAGTATTAAACCGATTACTAAATTGTTATGATAAATTATTAATTCAATTCTTCTAACTTAAACTTATAAATTTTGCGGATATTTTTTGACACTGAAATTCATTTCACTTCCTTTCGACGTTTCTTAATATTGAAACAACGGTATACGTCATATGATAAATTTCTTATTTTCTGCTATCTATATCCTATATCTTAATATATTGCAAAAAATTGTTGTTGCTTCCTTTATTGGATCATTCGATGCGACATCGGAATCTTTTTTAAGTAGCATGTCGGATTTGGACGAAGTTTAAATCATAAATGTAAATCAGAAGATTTTTGAAAATGTTAAAAATTGTTGATTATATAGCTCTTTGAATTCTGATGTCCACATTTTTTCTAACAATTTTAACTCTTTATCTAGTGGAGTGATAAACATGTGTCTCTAGGTGCTGATACTGTAGACACAGAATTATGTAATGAAAATTATTTCAATTGGAAACAAAATTTTTTAACCATTTATTTTGTAATTGTTGTCAACAAATGAAGATTTTTTTTATAGCAGGCCAATATTTGAAGACGAATAAAATTGAGGATACAGCCTTATTTATCCTCTTTACGGACAGACTTTAAAAAATATGTATACTTTAAAATTGATCGTATGTAAAATAATTGATTTGAACGTTGTGTGTCGAAAGTCTCCGACTTTGGAAAGTCGGTGGGATTTCGTTGGTATTTCATTCGTGTGAAATTTCTGTACAACCCTCTCACTAATTCGAACCGTAAATCATTTAATAGAGCATTAGCACTATAAATCTCTCGATTTGCAAAAAGTTTTCGTTGCCACACCTTTCCTTTACTCTTTTCTTTTGATGCATAGTGCATATAAATATAGGCTGCTGCAACTACGGCTTTCTTGTCCATCTTGTCTTCATTGCCAGACCTTTACTGAAAGCCCTCGCTATGGGAGGCATGTGCATCCTCAGCCATCCTCCCTAAAAACCGACCAAAGTCTTGGTTCGACTCTACTCTTACGTTCCCAAAGGGTCCACGCATCTGTGGAAGAAAGCTTTACCATGCTCGGCTCGCCAGAAATGTTCAGGTCTGGACAGGGTCTTAGGCCCCGTTTACATCTGAACATTTCTGCCGAACAAACATCCGAACGAACATGGTAATGCTGCACTCTCGCCTGCGAGAGGCCCGTTTTCCCTTACTTTGCTTGATTCTCCGTGACTTTTGCTAGCAGAGGGTCCAGTTTTGGTCTTCTGCGCAGCTAAGCGCTCGACTCTGGCACGTGTCTAGAGGAGTGCAGACCGAGACAGAGACAGCTAGGCGACATCAGGACAAAGCCTTCGAGGGTCAAGACCCTCATTAACCGTGTTCGCCGCTGTGTCCGGCCGTTTCCATCCAAAGTCGGTATTTCGACGAAACTTCAAAGAAAAGGTACACGTACAGGACCCATGCCAGTGTGGTAGTGGGGTCCTCCGCATCGTTCGCACCACGGGGTGTTGCTACCCCGGGCCCCGGGGTAGGCAAACAAAATACGAGATACCCACAGAGTCACAGAGCTTGTAAAAAAAGAATACGTCTATAGGCAACAGATTTCCCGTTCTTTTCTACATTCATGTTTCATAAGTTGCTGTGTCGGGAGTTTGTCGTTCATTCTATCTACATAGTCTTCCCTAAATCTATCAGTAACGTAATCTCCCATTTCGTATACATTTATTTTTACAATTATTTCGCAAAATGTGTTCCATTTTGTATAAAACAAATTATTTTAGACCATTAGTGATATTTATAAACAGATTTTTTAATTGAAAAAACTAAGTGTTTATGTGAACTTTTTCAATAAAAAAATTTGTTTATAAATATTACTAATGGTCTAAAATAATTTGTTTTTGTAGGGGAAAAAACATTGATACAACTGCAGGATATTGAGCTAATTGAATTTTTATTTCCGATCGAATTTGATTCGTCCGCCTCCTTTGTCCCGTTTCTTCGATCTGCTCCTCTTTTCCCGAAACGGTCGCTTCGCCGACCTGTCATGACACTCATACATGCACACATATAACACACGCACACATATAACACACGCACACATCACGCATCCATACATTCGCACACATTCCGTATCCACAACATTCACACACATTACGCTGCCACGACACGCGTACAGCGGACTCTTAACGTTTACATTTTTAAACATTTAAACTTGTATTCAATAAAGAAAACAAAAAAAAGAAACAGTTAAGTTGTTAGTATTTTTTGGGCTTTCTTGTCCATCTTGTCTTCATTGTCAGACCTTTACTGAAAGCCCTCGCCATGGGAGGCATGTGCTTCCTCACCCATCCTTCCAAAACACCGACCAAGTCTGGGTTCGACTCTACGCTTACGTCCCCGAAGGCCGAAGGGTCCGCGCATCTGTGGAAGAAAACTTTGCCATGTTCGTTCGGATGTTTGTTCGGCAGAAATGTTCAGATGTAAACGGGGCCTTATAGTGGTATTTCGACAAAGCACCTCTGTCTGGTTGATTTTTTGTGATCAATAGAGGGAAGATCCTCTGGTCGCCGCTAGGGGCGTCAATAGTCAAAACTCCGCATATGGTATGCATGTGTGCGGATGAAGTGCGTCACAGATGCTCACAGAGCTTTACTCGCGCTCGGTCTCCTCGCCACTTGAGCTGAACGATTGTCTGTTTGTTGGAAATCAGGCGACTTCGGTGAGCAGATCCTCGACATTGCCTCGCCGAACGTGACTGCGTGTAACCACTTGTTTGAATAAATTCATTATTTTTATTACTTTTACAATCCGCTCTTTTAATGTCATCTTTACAATACTGATTTTTTTAACATTGTACCCTTGTACCTATTTGTTGGAAATGGCAGAAGGAATGAATGAATCTAAAGAGATTATACAATACTAGACAGATGCACTTTTGTAAACAAAAATGTTTCCCTGTGGAAACACATTGCTGAGTTTGATTGCTTCGATATTGATAACGGTCCGCGAGGTAAACGTCAGCCCCAATGGCCAATGGTTGCCACCTACCCGCGAGACAATGTGGTCATAAACAGTCACCTGGCAGACACTCGCGGGGAACCACCGTGCTTTACCCCGAAATACCCTTTCTCTTTCTCCCCAATTTTTCGCATACCTATGATACATGTGGAAAAGGCTTGCTCCTCCACCGAGCACGATCCCCCAAAAAAGATGTTGATTCTTTATATCAATAGATGAATCAGAAGTTAATATGTAATACCCCAAGCTTGCGATTCACACGATACAATAGGAGAAAACAGAGTTTGGAAAGTGTAACTATTAAATTCATAGCGGAAACCAGGGAAACTCTTCTGGAGCTACAGGAGGAAATGAATCTGGAATTGCATGCGCCTTCCTCCTTTGTACCCGACGATCTTGAAACCTTTACTTCACTCCAAAATCTTTATTCTGAAGGCGACGTTCCGGTGAGTGATGCAGCCTCTTATGTAAAATTTTTTTTCGGATACGGATTCCTTGTCACCAAATACGCGTGCTCCAGCAGCCATTAATGATCCTATCATGGCGTCTGTCCAAACTGTTTCAGTAAAGAAAAAACTCAAATCCCCAACTAGGTCAAATTCTGTCCCACTTTCAATCACAAAGCAACAAAGTGCACCTGCTAATCTGATTCCTAACGTTAGTGCGGCTAAAAATAAAATTTCTAGCTTTAAATCTGCTCATTATATTTCACTGCGTCCGGAGCCCCCGGCAGTAAATCCAAACGTGATCAATCAGTCGGCGCTGTCCGCAGCAAAGTCGCCTAGGATATTTCCTCCGAAAAATAGAACCAAAATTCCAAACCTAACTAGATCTGACCCTTCTCAATCGCTTCTGAAAAAGAAAGTAACTGACTCTCACAGTAAACCTGCCACGGCCACATCGGAGCAACCCCTGACTCTCACTCCGTTTCTGACTTGCACATGGAAGTTGAGACTCACCCCTCAGTCCCTCTCAACAATAAATTTCAACTCCTTGAGTCCTTCCCTGAGGAGGTTCCTCCTTCCTTTTATTCGCGTAATAATACACCTATTAATCAAAATACTCAAACATACTCAGTAAACCAAAACCAAAACTCACTAGAAGCAGGAGCTAAAAATATCTTTCATACCTCTAAACCGCCGCCAATTTACATACACAACTTTGATGGAAACATCCCCAAGTTGATCAAAAACCTTACTGACTCTTATGGAAAGTCCTTCAAACTCAAATTTTGCACGACCAGAGTGCGTGTCCAATTTGACAGTATTGAACATTTCAAAGATCTTAAAGAAAAACTCACTCAAGGTAACAAACAATTCCATACATTTACTCCCCATGAAGACCAAATCTTTACGGTAGTTTTAAAAGGACTTCCACTCCTGGAAAAGCAGGAATTACAAGACGAACTCTCCCCTCTACATAGGTCTCGCTCCGATTACCATTACTCCTCTTACCAAGAAATCTAACACTTTGATACCTACCTTCTGCTCCTACAAGGTTACTCTTCCTCTCGGCACAAATCTCGCTGATGTTCGCAAACTAAATTACATATTCCACACGAGAGTGTATTGAGAAAAATATTTCTCCCGCAAGACGTACACCCAGTGTTTTAGGTGTCAAGCCTTTGGCCACTCCTCCACAAATTGCAACATTGCTCCTCGGTGTGTTAAATGCGGAAGAGCTCACTTTACCCATGAGTGTAAAAAATCCTTAGAAGAGTCTCCCTGTGCAAACTGTGGTGGGCCACATACTGCCAATTTTTCTGAATGCCCCTCGCTCTGGCGCTTTCTAGAAAAAAGGGCTAAACCCACTCAACTTACCCAGAAAAATCCTGCTACTTCTGAAAATCTACAGCAACACACTCCCTCTGCACCACCAGCACTAACTGCTCCTCTCCTTAAAACTCAAAATTTCTCAAATTATAAGGAAGCTCTCACTGGGAAAACCTTACTCTCTAATTCACCCTTATCTATTACAACTCCTAATAATGTAAATTCCTCCCCTGCACACTCCGAAACCAATGACTTAAATAAAATATTTGAGCTACAAAACGTATTTTCCCAAATTGGGCAGATCTGCGATATCGGTAAACTACTCCTTGCTGCTCGTTCCTTACTGGACAGGCTTAAGCTCTGTAGGACCCAGGCTGACCAATTTCAGGCACTCTTATTAACCTTAAGTTCCCTTGATAAACCCTAAAAATCCAAATGCTCCAACTACCAATTTTAATGCTATGGAATCCTGGTTCCATAACAAATAAGACCAATGAATTAGGTAAACTCTTTGAAAAAGTTATCCACTCACATATTAACCTCCATCTAAAAACTGGTAATATATTAACAGACACTCAATTCCAAATTGAGTACTCAAATACTAAATCCAAGATTTAGACAAGGTCACTCAACTACTCATCAGCTTATAAGGATAGCACAAATTATTACTCACGAGATAAACGTAAATAGGCAAACCACCATGGTTCTCCTCGACCTTACACAGGCCTTTGATACAGTCTGGCACTCAGCGCTACTACTTAAACTTCATAAATATGGCTTTGATCCTCAGATTATCCTCCTGATTAAATCGTATTTGACTTCTAGACGTATATCAGCCTCTGTCAATAACTGCTCCTCGGACCCTGTGGAAATACTTGCTGGCGGTCCGCAGGGTTCCATCCTCGGCCCTACCCTTTTTAATCTGTACATTAATGGCATCCCTAAAAAACAAAACACAAAAATGGCCCTCTATGCGGATGATACTGTACTTCTTGCTTCTTCATGGTCTTTACAAACCGCTATACATAAGCTTCAAATCCATCTAAATGAAGTTGCAAATTTCTTCCTAAACTGGAAGCTTACCATCAACCCGAGTAAAACTCAGGCTATCATTTTCTCCAGACGTATGACTCCTATACCAAATATTAATCTTCATCTATGTGGTTCTCAAATCGCATGGGCTTCGCAGGTCAAATATCTGGGTATAATCCTTGACTCTACACTATCATGGACTCCTGCAGTCTTGGACCGAATACATAAGGCTAGATCTGCTGCCGGGGCACTCCACAAAACGCTTGTTGCTAACCAACTCTTAGCCAAACACCTTAGATTTGTAATTTACAAGTCCTGCATCAAACCAGTACTCTCCTATGGTTCCCAAGTTCGGGTGGCTGCTCCTCGTACGTTTCTCATGCGACTTCAACAGACAGAGAATAGGATTCTTAGAATTGTTTCTAATAAGAAAGCTGACTACCCAACTGATAAATTACACAAGGAACTAAAATCCGAAAAAATCTTACTCTGCAGGGTGAGGCACTAATTATTGCCACCTAGAATAACTCCGAAGGTATGATAGTAGTCGAAAATTTCCCGAAACAAAAGTTGCATGGGACAACACGGACCATAGTATGGCGTTAATCTTCTGTTGCTAGGTGGAGTCGCTTCAGAGATATGAAGGTCACCTTTGTTTTTTTTTAAATGGAATGCTATATTTTGGTACTTGTTTTCTGATAGCGGCTATTGAGACGAATCCAATGAGGTGCAACATTAAGGTCTTTGAATGTCAAAAAAGGTCTTATTATGACAAAAAAACGAAATAAACTTACTTTTACAGAAGGTGCTCAAAGTGATTGCCATTGGCATCAATGCAATGCTGCAATCTTCTTATCATGGATTGAGTAGTATTTCTTATCACTTCGACACTTATCGAATCACTTATTGCAGCACGTAAAGATGAAAGTTGCTCATATTCACATATGCAAATGCTAATTGTTTTAAACATTTTTTTGTATGTGTATGGTAATAATATTATCTAAGCAACCTGAAGACACTTAGTTTTTGCCCGCAACGATATTCTACCTGAAGTGGCATAAGTATATTGAAATTATACCTCGTCACTCGTTTCCTCGTATTACATATAGCTTGAATTAGGTTTGTTAGAGGTGGTTTAAGCTTTGTGTTTGCTAATCAACATTTGATACATATCCAAATTTCATGAATTCTCGGAATTAACAAAAATGATTAATTAAATCGTTAAATGTAATGTTATAACTAATTTAAGTAATTTAGCCTTATTTAAAAGTATCATTGAAATGACATTTAAAAGAAGATATTAAAGATCCATATACCTAGTTACTCTTAACAACAAACTGAACACTATTAAAGAAAACTCCCGAACTCTACGCAAACATCTTACATTCCACTTGCAAACACCTATTGCTCGCAAAGTCCCTTCCACTTTGGTATTCGTACCACTCTATTTCTACGCGTCTCATTACGTCTCCTCGTGTCGCTTTACGTCCTCCCGTGTCCCCAGCACTATCCTCTTACCGCGGTCGGAGGGAGCATAAGCCCCGCTGCTGCGACAGCCGACAGGACATTTAAATAAACTCGGTGCCGTCCTTCGACCACGACATCCGATTAACTCGCCGAAATTTGACGACTTTTCCGTGTTAAACAAAAAGACGAACGTATTAACCATGTCAATGGAAGTAGAAAAGGCTTCATTCAACCTCCAATAACGTCCGCGACATAAAACGATGCTGCATCCAGGGAGCTCAAGCGTCGCCTGGTCTCTTTTTTCCTCCTGCTTCGGTTTCGAGCCGCTCGTAATTGCTTACTGAGCGAGGAGGATTTTAGATCGGCGGCGGAGCGTCTCTGTCCACGTTGGACGAGCGCGCAATTTCCAGAGGTTGCGCCGAACGAGCAAAAAGCTTGAAAGATCTGGCCGCGTGTGTCGTTTGCAGAGGCCGTACGCCAGCGACAGAAGTGGTCAATGCCAGAGAGTGTCGTTAACCTCCTCCTCTTCTGCGTGGCAGCGTGTGCCATGTACATACCCCGACCAGGGGCACAGGAAAAGGGGCATGGAGACACGGACGGAATCTGCGGTGGTTCGTTTGCGCGTCATAACGTTTACTGGCTCGAGAATCTGCAGCAGCCTGAACCAACCAATATCGGCACAAGAATGTGACAACCGATTTGTGACCGGCCTGGTATTCGACAGCACGGAAGTATTAAGACGTGTCGTCGAATTTTTCGTTTCGGAAGAATGCTGTTCGGAAATTTCGCCTTTGGTTGGGAAGAAATCGGACGGTCTTGGGGGATGCGGGTGAAGGGATTCTTTTGTAATTGGATGTTTTTGTGAGCTTCTTGATGAAAGGATTCTCAGAGAGTAGGGAGAAGGTTGATTCTAAAGTATGAACGATAATAAATGCTACGATAAATGCATTAAGTATAATAATGTACAGGCTGATTCAAACGCAAAGATCAATTAACACTTTTACCAGCAAGATATATTCACCAAAATTACTTTAGGATATGAACTACTTCTAATTTCAAATGATATTACGTTTATTTTATTTGTTCATTGTATACTGCGCGGCGGGTGTGCAGCACGGAATAGTTGCGGGAAATGTACAGCGCATGCGTGCGCACCTATCCGAACTAAGCGCAGGATTATATGCAGGGTGTGACAAAAATGTTGCAGTTCCTTAAAAGGGGTGATTTCTGAAGTGATTTTAAACAATTTTTTCCTTAGCGAAAATGTTAGGTAGGGCTTTGTTAACAATTTATTAACGAAAAATACCGACCGATGATAGGGCACGCAAAGTGAAAGAACAGCTGTGAACGCTACGTGTAGCTTATGCCAGCCACTCGACGGCTTTTCGTCTGCTATATGTTCTCTCCGATTGATCGGTGTTTTTTGTTAATAACTCGTTAACAATGTTGCAAAGAACAATTTCGCTAAGGAAATAGTTGTTTAGAAGCACCCCATGAATCTCTCATATACATCCTGTATACAGGATCAGGCACCTAACTTGATCACCTCGAATAACTTCTAAATTATGCGTTATGTAGAAAATTATTTCTACAAAAGTTGCATGGTATCAAAGGGGACATTGCGTGGTGTACACGACTTTTTTTATAAGTGAAGGATTTTAGAAGATTTGAAGGTCAACTATGTTTTTTTAAATGGAATGCCCTATTTTTTATGGTAGTTCGAAAGCTTATTAATTTCTAAATAGAAAAGAATTAAACATTGTCATTGTTACGTCCTGTGACGTAGTCCGCTCCGACTGTCATGGCTGGCGGTAGTTTGGGGGTCTGCCGCTAGGTGGTTCGGACACTCAAGAAATCTTCAATCGTCTTAATCTTTCTCACAAACAGTGAATCAAGTCCTCGTTTGTATAAATATAAGTTCCGAACATTAGTTCCCATGCGTCTGGGGCAGGGGTCGTCAGTCGTAGCCCTACTGATGAGTCTGACTGGCGATCCTAAGACGAAACGCACATCTCGTTCTCGTCGTACTCCGTACGATACCCTCAATTTTTCTCTCTCTTTCTCAGTTGCGTATACCGTGTAAACCTTAGCGGCACCGGGTACGTAACAGTCATAAAGCTAATAATCAACAAGATATTAGTAATAGTTTGATACGCCTAAAGTCGCGTTGAAAGATCAATGTCACTGAGTGATTCGTCAAGACGGCGATGTCTATCTGAGAATGTTTATCAACATGTCACGTACTTTGATGCTGTCGCCGAAAAAAATATATCAAGAGCAACAATAAAACACATCTGAACTGTATGCACCTATATTTTCTTTTTTAGACAGTACTGATCGTAAAATTTGAAAAAGAATTAAAGACGATAAGTACAATCTAAATAAACAGAATCTTATAATGACCGCAATTTAACACACTATTTTGCAAAAATATTTCAATACAATATAACTCGGTTCGAATCTATTTCTGGAAGAAAGTCTAATAGACACTCTAATAGTTCAGCAGTACAATAACACATCTCCATGAAATTATAGTAACAAATCCGTTGGTCTTATGGTGACAACTGTAGCGATCAGACGTGTTTACAAACCTCGTGCGTATCGTGAACGTGAGTGCCATTACGTCAACGTGATAGAATCAGTGAATACCATCAAGTGTAAAACTAGTAAAACTACTATGAAACTGGATATACTCATACAAGCATCTCGGTGCAATCTTTTCACCGAAATGGCAATAACAACCAAGCTGAACAGCAGCGCTGAATTACACCAACGTCCTTCGAAGTGACAGTTTTCCAAAGAAAGAACAAGCGATCATAATAGAAGCTGTTACGTATGCATCACATATACGACTATTTTCTCGCTCTCACGATTCTTCGAGCTCGTGCCTGGCAAGAAAAAACCCTCTTAATCTCCCCTTACCGCTTATCTCTGGATACAGCTGCATTCTAACCGAAATTTTTAAGAAGCTGACGCAACTTTCGAATCTTCTAGAACTTTCCTTATTTGGAAAATCAGAGGCATCCCCACTCATTTTTCGGCCTATATAAACCCGTTGATTTCATCCCTCGGGGGATCAGAATCGTATCGTCACGTTCAGAGTCAACGTCGCGTCACATTCTTTAGAGTCGATTATTGTGAGATCGGGCTAAAGTTCCTCTTCGAATCTAAAACAACCTTATAGGTTGTTATTCTTTCTAAAATCACTCTTCCCCGCATTGCCAATGCGTGAAAATCGAGCATCAACAACTATTTGATAAATTCTATACATTCTGAATATACACATTCGTGACAAACACTACACGATACACTTGTATATAAAGACTGATTTACAATATATTTAGAGTTAACCTTTTAAATTCTGAGTATAAGTTTGAACCTATGATTTAATTCCACAATCCTTAATAGAGAAGTATAACTTTACCGCTCGAGTTATACTTCTAAATTTTATTCTCTAAAAAATTATTACCAAACGTTCTAAAGACAAATCTTATCCAACCTAGTGGCTCCCTGATTCCGCATCAGGTTCGTCCACGAAAACTCACCCATCCTGCGGCACCCTAATTTCGCATTAGGTTCGTCCGCATCCTACAGCTCCCTGATTTCGCGTCAGGTTCATCTGTACGTTTTCCAACCTCCGAACAGCTCCCTGACTTAGCGTCAGGTCCGTCTGTGTTTTTACCAACTTCCTAGTAGCACCTCAACTTCGCGTCGAGTTCGTCTGCTAATTTCAGTCCTAGTGACTCCCCGATTTCGCATCGGGTTCGTTCACGAAGTTTCACCTTCCCGCGGCTCCCTGATTTCGCATCAGGTTCGTCCTCACCGTCAATAATCCTAGCAGCTCCCTGACTTAGCGTCAGGTTCGTCTGCGCACCTTGCTAACAAACTGACTCCGTATTTCTGTGGAAAATATACACACACACTCGCCGGCCTCAAGCATTGCACTCGGTCCCGGCTCGTAACAAAGCCAAAGAAGGAATGCCGATAAAAGATTACACCCATGTTTTGGGGAAAATCACCAGCCCGTCTAACATTCGTTTCATTTCGAGAATTTCCAATGCCAGAATATGCGTATTTCTCGCTAGCAAGGAAACAGCTGACAACATCACGGACAAATACAAACACATTAAAGTCAATGATACAAACCTCAGCCTAAGACCACTAATTAGCAAATACCAACGCATTATACTATCAAATGTCTATCCTACAATCCCCCACTCAGTTATAGAAGAAACTCTATAGAAGACAACCTAGGAATCAAAAGAGAATCGACTGTCTCCTTCCTGAAAGCTGGTATCTCAGACGAAGGATACACGCATACAGCGTGTCCCAAACTAAGTGCGGGAACCATTAAAGGGAGATTCGTGGGGTAATTCTAAACAACTTTTTCCTTTGCAAAAATATCCTCGGAAGCTTTGTTAACGAGTTATTAACGAAAAACACCGACCAATCGGGGAGCGAGTACAGCAGATTAATGATGGCGCGGACGATGGCGGGCCAATACTACTCACAGCTGAAGCCCGCGCTGAAAGAAGTAACACTGAAAATATTGCACTTTGATAGAACGTGGAACTTTTTGGAACTTTAAAGATATCCCTTGTCAAAGGAGAAAAACTTTGACGATTCTCTTTAGTTGATCGAGTATTATTTTTTAAAATAATTTATGAAAAATAATGTTTAATTTCCGACATATTCCCAATATAGACTTATACTATTCATAAAAACACAATATGAGAACACAATATTTATTAGGCTAGATTTTTCAGCCATTTCAGTGCATTTGTATATTTAGATGCGTATTTAAATATACAAATACACGCGCTTTTCGGACCGTGTATTTTAGTACCCGTGTATTTCGCTACACGTATATTTCGCTACACGTATATTTCGCTACACGTGTATTACAATACACGTGTACCCGTGTAGTTCAGGATCCGTGTACCCGTGTACCTTAGGATCCGTGTATCCGTGTACTAAAAACTACACGGATTCAAACACGGATTTTTCAGTTTCACGTGTATACGTGTACACGTGTATTTTAAATACACGTTCAAAACCGGGATCTCTAATCAACATCGTCTATGTCGTTCGCGCGCGTTCGCCTTCTCTGCATTCGTTCCTGTTCGTTCGCGTGCATTCGCTGCATGTAGACGCGGCTTAAAGGATCACAGCAGTTACACCGTTACTGAAAAGGATCAAGCTATTGGCTGGCCATTAAGAAGTCGACGACCAAGGGTTTGATTCATTTTAGTAACAAATTTACCGCTGTGATGTTTAGACGGTGCCAATTGCTTTGTGTCTACTAGCGAGAAAATCACCCTGTACATAAAAATCGAATATACATCACAGAACATACTACTTAACCGTGTAAATTATATGTTTTGAAGAAAGGAAAATATAGATGCATACCTGAATGTTTGGTCTATCTATAAACATGTCAATGTTCAGCGGTGATTAAAACCCTAAGCTGAGAAGTGAATTCATTTGCTTGGATCTGTTTATGGTACATACATAGCTTGCAGTGCCAAATAACATGATTTAAATCTTCGAAGTCGTTGTTGTAGTTACATTTAAAGTCGTTCATAATATCAACGCAGGCTAGGGGATACCTAAGTTACAGTGATCGGCTCGCATTCTGTTCATTGTAATTCCCTTGATAAGATTTTAAACTAATTGGTAGCATATTTCAGCAGACGTCACATGTCGCCAAGGAATTGATCACCTTCCAGGAAATGCAAACGCGTTCCAAAATTCTCCAAGACTATTGAGTTCAACAGAAGTTAAGAAAACTTCTATCCTCTTCTCCTAGAAAATGAATCGGAGCCAGTTCTCTGCGGCATCCGAGCGGAGTTCGATCGGTGCAATGACATCAGCGATCATCGTTGGCGCGAAGATGTGTAGAAAGAGAAGAAGAAGAAGAAGAAGTCAGGAGCCGGCGACAGAGGAAGGAGGAGGGAGCTGACGAGATGCCGGGCAATGGCACTCGGAACGGTGACAAGAAAAGCAGCGAACGCATTTATTTTAATTGGAGCCAAGGTACCTGTACACGCGTGGCGGCTATCGCGCGACGCAAGGACGCGGACAGTTTCTTCTGGCATTGCCACGGCGGAGGATAATTTAAGGATTCATTGTAAGTGTGACGCCCGAAACGAATGGCTTCCCCTCGTCATCGAACTCTGCAGGGGTGTCCGCCGGCTTGGGAATGAGACTATCCTAGGAAGACTCGATAAATTCCTCCTGCGAACCATATTTTTGCAATATAATTATAAGAGAGTCGCGCTTCAGCCGTGGATATATTCTATGGTAAAGTTTTGCGATTTCGAACAGATGTCAGTTTGTGTGAAGCAAGGATATTATAAACGATTGTTATAAACTTCATTAAGATGTATGATTATTTTTCGGTATAGACTTGTAAATCGACTTAACTGGAAAATTTATATGGTACAAAATAGGTTTTAGGGATGATTCAGATGCTAACTGACTGTTCTGTTTTTGAAGGTGTTAATGAGAGACGATAAAATCCTGACTCATCTGCTGTAAACAAGTTCTGGAGGTAATGGAGATTTTCTACAAAACTTAGAAATTCTTAAATTGAGAAGGGAGTGTAAAATTAATCTAACAGTTATTATTTTAGATTGAAGAATTCCTTATTTTGCTTTTTTAGTAGGATCGAATATAATAAACCAATGCACATGCTAAAGTTAAACACTGTAATATTGGCTAAAAATATTGAATAGCATAAAGAAGAAGCAGATGAGAAAACTTATGAATATAGGAAAATACAAATTGCAGAATATTAATGCATTCGTCATCATTAAATTTAAAACATTACAGTTTGTTGATAACCCTGAGATATTAATGAAGTGTTCGCAAATAGTATTTCAGCTTCAAAATGTTTTTTTGCTCGTACACTACTACAATAATTGATTGTAATGTAATTTTAGTTATTACTAACCATACAATTTTATTAATTGTAATTAAAAGGTTATTCTCTGAATTCCTAATACTTTCATCAAAAGTCTCAGCGGTGACTCAGGACAAACGTAATAGCGCGGCGCGATGGGGTGACAGCAACACGCCCTCTCTCTTCTTCCACAAGCGTTTCCCGAATATTTCTTTTATAAAGTTCTTTTATATGTTTACAATATTCGCTTTTGTTTGACTCTTCGTACTTACAATTCAAATACTGACAAGGAGACCCTACAGTGTGTACTCCTTGGATTTTAATGAAACTTTAGTGAATGATTCTAGAGGATATATGATGATGTAGAATATTTTGCGCCAATGCGCATTTTTTATAAACAATCAAAATATGAAGTTTAAAAGGCTATAAAAAACAAATATCTCAATGGAAAAAGCACCTGGCTCAAAAATCATATATTTTTAAAAAAATATATCGCAAGTATAACACAAATAACTTTAAGATCATTAACATATTTCTTGTATTAGGATTTACAATTACTAGGGTGATATGCAATGTAAAATCAAGAAAAACATAAAAATTGCCTGCAATGCGCAAATCGGATGAAACATATAAAATTACAGGTACATTTATTAAGGTTATTTGTGTTATACTTGCGATATACTTTTTCAAAAATATATGATTAGATACATCTTTATAAACAGCTCTAATACGCATAGAATAAAAGTGGAGGAATTAAAATTGCTCGAAACAAAAAGTTGAAAGAAACAAACTTGCAACAAACCAGGATTCGAACTCCGGACCCTCGGCTTACCGTCAGGTGCTTTTTCCATTGAGCTATTTTTTTTAGCCTTTTAAACTTCATATTTTAATTATTTATAAAAAATGCGTATTGGCGCAAAATGTTCTAATCGTTCACTAAAGTTCTCTAGAATCATTCACTAAAGTTTTATTAAAATCCAAGGAGTACACACTGTAGGATCTCCTTGTGAGTCGATTTGCTAGAACATTCTTAGATAATGTCTTTATAAGTTTTTGTATTTGATTTCAATAAATCTTGTATAGTCTGTAATTTATAATATTTCTATTTTGAAAAACGTGGTTGGGGATAAAAGTAACAAGTCATTTACTAACCAAATGAAGTAAAGGATTATGTTAACTCAAATATTCGTAGAAATAAAAAAAATTGTATACTGCCCATTCATCTTTTACCAAGATCTTAGAACAAACTTTAGATGCCAGCTAATCAGATGAGAAGTTATGTGGTCAAACAAAACAAACAAGTTTAAAAAGATGTATTATATTAGTTTGAAATGTTGTTTAATCATTTCTTTTATTAAAAAACTCTTATTTTACATTGCATAAGAGTTTACACTTTATTATCTTCAAGATAATGAGTGTTACTTTCGTCCCTATAGGATGTTACTTTGGATGTGTCCTTGCCCTCCAGGACAAAAGCAACAATGACAGTGTCTGCAGAAAACTGCGATAACTCCTTGAGTACTTATCATGTAAGGTGCAACATGCGGTCGGCAAAAAGGAATGTCATAATTCGCTTTTTTATACCTTTAATAGGTAATTGGCAGCTAGACCAAATATAAAAAATATTACTTTTTTCCTCAGTCTGCCTCTACTATTCTCAATATTCATGATAAAATATGCGAAAGAAATATGAACGTTTCGAACATCACATATCGAGGATACAAACACTAACAAAAAAAACAAGTAAAACATCACTAATAATAATCTAACACATCAAATTCATGAAACAAATAAAACGCTCAATGAAACTCAAGAGAGTAAAGTAAAAAGAAGAAGAATTACCAGCATACAACAATTAGTATAAGAAAAGCTTCCAAATCATTTATAAAGCCGATTAACAATTTATTGATATTAAATTGATATTAATTTATTTATTGATTTATTGATATTACCATTGTTATACTATACAGAGCTCATTAAAATTAACAACCAGATATAATTCGTCGTTTACATGTCTATGTCGCAAACATCTGCATCTAACAGAGATGAAGAATTCCTCGAGAACATCACAGAGGAATTAAATCGTTCCCGACGCTTTAAGTATTAAGGTTTATCTTTAATAATGAGAGGTCGTGATGCAAGTAACAAGAACTGCGGACCGAGTATTTAGTTTTAATTGGCATCGCGTCTGCCAGAATCGCAGCGCCGCGCGGCTTCTTCGTTGAGCGTAGATAATTTAAGAATACGTTGTCTGTGATGAATGGTTTGTTTCGTTCTCCAGAAGAATGGGAGAATGATCGAACAGTAAAATATTCTGATCCCTGTCACAAGAGTCTCTTGTCTGTTAGATCCCAGAAAACTGAACTAGCTCGCTCGAGGTGGATACCTCGCCGAGAAAGAGCGATTGCGTTCACAGTACAAAGTATCAAGTGTTGCGATTCACATTTAATCGATTTCCAAAGTGTGCCATGTTTTGTATTGCATTGAAATTACTTAACTGAGCGCAAGAAAATTGTGTAACGCTGTTACATATCTCATTTCGTGTCGCATCACTGGTGAACGTGTGCGTTTACTTTGACAAACTGCCTTCTGCTGCAGAATCTCATGGCAATCTCTTTGAAATTGCTTTCTAATGTATAAGTTTTTCTTTCACTTCAGTGACAAAGAAGGATTATTTAACTTCTTCTTGTATATTAAGCTTAAAGAAGAAGAACACTTAATGAGAAAGAGAAACAAAAAGTGTTATGTTAGGTCTGGGGCAGATTTTAATGTCCGATACCTTAATACCTTAATACCCTTTCGGATACCTTTTCTAAGTTATTGAACATTTTCGGCACCTGATCTTAATGCAGTAAAAAGTCAAGAATTTGAAACGAGGGTTCGATATAATGTATAGGGTGCCATAGAGAGTCTATTATTACTGTTTCCCAAATAATTTCCAGTCTTCACTTCCAAAGTTTTCAAAGGAGACCTCCTTTCACTAATTCCTAGGAATAGGATTCAACTTAAAAAAGAAGAAAAGTTGAGTTTAATGTATAATATACCGAATTTTGTATATCTATTAGTGGTCTATATCACATTAGCCTGTGCGAATACTTGAATAATTGCCAATTTGCCAATTTTGGATTGACTTGGCTATTTGATTTCCAATTGATCGTAAATTGTAAATTATATTACTTTTTTGGGGGAGGTGTATTTTCTAAAATGGAATGCAGAAAATGAAATGGAGCCATGTTAAGTATGTAATTTACCCCATAAATATCATAATGTGTGCTCCATTTTTTATACATCCTATATTTTTTAATATTATGTTCATTCTTTACATTTTTATCTTTTTAAATTTCCTATAAAGGAATGAGCCTCCGCAGTTCAGTTATAAAGATCCAGATCACTAACTATTATGCGTGAGTATATGTATTAACGACTATTTCTTTTAATTTCATCCGTAGGACAACCGAAATCAAAATTACAAAAATTTTGTAATGAGGTATTGACTATTTATGGAAGAAGAACAACCGTCTTTTAATGCACGACTAAATGAAGAAATACGAATTTATTTTTCCGAAAATATTATGCCACGAAGAACTGACGCAATTGACTGGTGGAAATGTAATTGCAAGCGTTTCCTAATATTAGCAGCAACAGTTAGACTAGAAAATACCTTGCTATTCCTGCCACACAGACATCCATTGAACACTTATTTTCTGATGCTGGCAACATTGTAACGGACACGCGAACAAAATTAATACCAGAAAAAGTTGAACAGTTATGTTTTCTTCATAGTAATTTAAAATAAAGTAGGTTTCATACAATGTGATATGAACTGTTTTCTTTTCTTGATTTAGATTTTTTCTATTTCGATTCAAAAGCATTTAAAAATCTGAAAGAATGCGTATAAAATCAGGTTGAGGAACCACCCGACCCGAGCACTACTCGACCGGAACACTAATCGACCCGACTTTGACTTCGGGTACCCAGATATCATAAACATTCGGGTCCTGACCCGACCCGACCCGAGAAATTTTCGGGTACCCGCCCACCCCTAATATCTATGTAAAATCGTATAATATGTTACGTCGCGCGTCATTCGAGCGGCTGAACGACGTGCTCTGGATCCTTGCTCCTTCAAAGTGCTGAAGCACACCTTGCTTAAGCTGTTATTATAAAGAAATAAAAGAGGATAGGTTAGGAGAAGTGAGACGCATGGTTTCCTTGTACAATCTTGCATGTATTCTCTTTGGTCGAAGATTTACAAGAACTGTCGCGGTCGCATCTCTCACACTCTTCAACTCTCTATCTCTCATACAACTCACTCGGTCGGTGTTTCGGTACAGGCTTGTCGATGCTGCAGAGTCCTGCTGTCGGAGGACGGTTCAGGAAAGATCCTTGCTCTCCCTGGGGTTTAACGGCGGTCGAGACGGGCACCCTCTTTGGTCGTCGTTGGTCGAACTCGAAGAGGTAGCACTTCGCGTTGTGTGGCTACAATTCACTACGTATCGATAATCGCCTAACTACGATAGATACTGGACCCGGACTTCTAGACCGAACGCGATCGTGGCGTTTGTTCCCCAATCTCGAAACGGCGCGTTGTTAAGAGCGCAAATACCTTCGGCGTTCCTCTCGGTCGCGTTTTGACTCGCGGCACGACTTGCTCTGTCGTTGACACGTTCCGCGTGTAAACAATACTCTGCGTAATCAGACACCGTCGAGACGCTGGGCTCTTGCTTTTATAATGCCAAACGAGGTTGACACGCAATCGGTCGACAGCGATTTTTGTGTGTCAAGTTCTTTTTTGGCGCACGCAATGTTTATAACGATTCCGCTGAATCGCTATATCGGTGGACGAATAAACAAAAGGATTTCATGATTCCACGGGACGTAACAAATAGACTAAAAATAATCTAAAAATATTCCATGCTTTCACTTTTTAATATGTATATTCTCCATCCTCGATGGACTAGATTAAAGTGTAAAGGTTAAACTACTTCATCAAAGATATGAAGTATTCTTTTATAACCATGAATTAGGTCACGAAAAAACGTATTTCACAAAAAAAAAAAAAAAAAAAATACTAAAGAAGAACTCTCTTTCATGTACTTGGATGTTCCTTCATAGATCTTGTATATCTTTACATACAGTAAATTGAACTTAAGACAGTAAAGTAAGTGCACCATGTCCCGGTGTACACTTTCTCGTAAATGATCCTCTACTTTTCTTTTCTCCTCTGAAAGGAGATCCCGTATGTATCCGAAGGAGCACACGAGCAAAAGGGAACGGGAACAGGCACACGTAAAGGGAGCCATTAATGCAACGGCGCATCACACCGCGCGGCTAGGAGGTATGTAGTCTCTTCTGCCCACCATGACAGAAGCGGCTATTAAAGTGATTACAGTGGTAGGTAGGTACCCCCGTGAAGCAATTATTATGTGGCTGAATTTACATTTATTCATTGCGTTCTGGGACCGAGAAGCTCATGCCTTATACATGAATGGTAGCTAGAACTCTACTTTTATGCGTCCATGGATAACACGTGCGTCGAACGATGTTCCTTTCTGACCTCCGGCTACTATTTCTTCATATTTTTATATATCTTATCGAGCAAAATGGAATGCGATATGATTGAGGACGTAACAGGTGGAGCCTTCAAAAGGTTAAACTACCTTGACCTTGGTTATTGATTGAAAACTTGTTTTATTTTATTTTTATTCCCGACTTATAGGGAAGTTATTGTAATGACCCCGAAAATCGAAAATCGATTTTTTGGCAGATCTTCATATTTCAAGGTTATTGCGGTCATTTTAGCCTATTTTGAACAAATTGTTCGTGTGTATATGTGTGTGTGTGTGTGTGTGCGTACGCACGTATGTGATCAAATTTTTCGTTAACGTTTTATAAAAAATTAATAACGAAATCAAAATGATCGATGATGCAATTAATGTGTATCACTGTAACTTAGAGCTGATTAGATTTTGTTCTAACTCGGTCCAGTAGCTTTTTAGTTTTTTAAAGAAAACCAAACTCAATAACGCAATCTAAATGGGAGAATATAAATTTATGAGCGAATAACTAAACGGAAATAATACATATGCATACATTATTGTTATTATATTAATATGTATATAACACATGTATACAGGGTGTAAACAATATACGTTTAAATATTTTCAGGGGTGGTTAGACAGCTCAAATAGGACACAAAATGTCCCATGACAGTGTCCGATCTGTCTCTATTTTGCAGTAATAATGCTTTAACGCTAGCGGTATGGTTTTGAGATCGCATCGACGAAGCAAACACATGGAATCAAGTAGCCGTTTAGGCTTCCCTTCCACTGTGTGCGTAGTCGATGCTCACTCGTACAAACATGCCCAATTTTTAAAGCGTATAACAGTTAAACTATAAGAGATACAACAAAATGAATTAAGACTCTTTTACTCTATTGTTGCTTGCCAATGTGCTTGTAAAGTTTCAGAATCTTCGGACGATTAGTTTAGCGTATAGGGTAATAAACTTTAAGGTATTATTACTGCAAAACGAAGGCAGAGCGGACATTATGTCATAGGACATTTTGTGCTCCATTTGAGCTCCCCAACCACCCCTGAAAATATTTAAACGTATATTGTTTATACCCTGTATATATAGAGGGTGTCCCATTTTAATCCGCCACCACGGATAATTTAAGAAGTATGCATCGGATCAAAAAACATCCCGAATAAAAGTTTGATGGTTTGGAGGGGCACATCTGAACCTGTCAAAAAATTTCACCCCTACTTCCCTGGGGGGTGGGTCGGGGGGAGGTCACTTTAAAATTTAAAATAGGAACACCTATTTTTTATTGCAGATTCGGATTTTACGCCACGAAATATGTAGGTTTTATTTGAAACATTTTTTTTGATTCGCGATAGATGGCGCTGTAATCGCGAAATTTCGATTTTTCGCCTTTCTCGAAAAATACGACAAAAATGTGTTAATTAGTTAATATTAATAATAAATAATAAACATTAATAACAACGCACGCCTGTGGTTGCGAGGAGTCCGATCGCGTAACCTCCTTGTGGTGCACATTGGGTAATTCTAATGCCGACGATACACAAACACACATGCAACCACAGACGTGCGTGCGTTGTTATTAATGTTTATTATTTATTATTAATATTAATTAATTAACACATTTTTGTCGTATTTTTTCGAGAAAGTAAAAAAATCGAAATTTCGCGATTACAACGCCATCTATCGCGAATCAAAAAAAATGTTTGAATTAAAACATACATATTTTGTGGTGTAAAATCCGAATCTGCCATAAAAAGTAGGTGTTCCTATTTTATTTAAATTTTAAAGTGACCCCCCTCCGACCCCCCCCCCCAAGGGGGTTGGGGCGAAATTTTTTGACAGGATCAGATGTCCCCCTCCAAACCATCAAACTTTTATTCGGGATGTTTTTTGATCTGATGCATATTTCTTAAGTTATGCATGATGGCGGATTAAAATGAAACACCCTGTATAAGAGATAAAAAAACTGGTAAAAGAAGTAGGGGGGAGGGGATAAAAGTGGAATGGGTAAGGAGGAGCGGAGGTGTGGGCGTAATAGTGGCGAAAATAGGAAATGAGGAACAGAAGAGAAAGATAATGGAAGGAAAAAAAGGATTGAGAGGTAGGAAGGAAAAAATAGAGGATGATCATACATTCAAGGAAAGAAAGATGATGTGGAGGTTAAGGGAAATAGCGGAAAAAGAAAAGGCAGTAGGAAGGAGAGTTTGGGTGAAATATGGGAGGATACAAATTGAGGGAGAATGGTGGAAGTGGGACGAAGAAGAGGAATTATTAAGGAATAGTAAGGGTGAAAGGAGAAAGAAAGTGCAGAGGGAAGTGGCGCAGGGTGGCAGGGAAAGGGGAAGGGGGAAGGAAGGAGATAGGACGGGGAGAGAAAGGGATTGGAAAAAGGAGGGGGTGAGTAAGGGAGGGGAGGGATGGAGAGGGAAAGGAGCGGTGAGAAGGGGGTGAAGGTGAAGGGTCAAAAAGGGAAGGGAGGAGCAAAGGAAGTGAGAGGGGGGAAAGGGTATGGAGGGTAGGTTACTGGAATGTGGCGGGGTTGAAAGGTAAGGATAATGATTTTTGGAAAGGACTAGGGGAATGGGATGTGATGGTGCTAACGGAAACATGGGTCATGGAGAAGGATTGGAGTCAGCTGAAAGGGAGATTGCCAAAGGGGTATGAGTGGAAAGTGCAGGAAACGGTGAAAAAGAACAAAAAAGGAAGGGCGATGGGGGGAATGATAATGGGGGCAAGGAAAGAGATATTTGAAGGAAAGGAAGAGGAAGGAGAGTGGGGGGAAGGTATGATGTCGATGATAGTTAATGTGGAGGGCGAAAGGTGGCGGTTAGGGAGGGGTGTATGTAAATGGGGATATGGAGAGGAAGATGGAGAGGAAGATGGAGAAAAAGAAGGATTGGATGGAGGGGGGGAGGAAGGAGTTGAAAACTATAGTAGGGGGTGATTTTAATGCTAGGACGGGGAGAGAGGGAGGGGAAGTAGAAGAGGATGAAGAGGTAGGGAAAAGGAGGTCGAAGGATGAAGTCGTAAACAGAGAAGGAAGGAAAATGTTAGAGGCAATAAAGGAAGGGGGGTGGATGATTTTTAATGGGGGGTAGATGGGGATGAGGAGGGGGAGTACACGTACACTGGGGGAAGGGGAAACACGGTGATAGATTACGTAATAGGAGATAAAGAGGTGAAAGAGAAGGTGGAAAGACTAGTAGTAGGGGACAGGGTAGATTCTGACCATCACCCGGTGGAAGTGTGGATAAGGGGGGAGATAAGGGAAAGAGGAAGGGGTAAAAAGTGGAGGGAATATGAAGGACGGAGAGTGGTGTGGACAGAGGAGATGAAAAGAGAACTTAGGAATAGGGTGAGGGGCATAAGCATAGGGACGGAAACAGTGGAGGAGGAATTGGGAAGGATGAAGGAGAGGATAAAGGAGGCAATGGTAGAAGGAGAGGGAGGAGGGGGAAGAAGGGGGTAGAGGGTGGTGGGATGGAGAATGTGAGAGGGAGAAAAGGGAGGTAAGAAGGGAGCTGAGAGAGTGGAGAAGATGGGGAAGGGAGGGAAGAAGGTATAGGGAAAAGAAGAAGCAGCATAAAGAGATGTGTGAGAGGAAAAAGAGGGAAGAGAACGAGAAGTTGGAGAGAGAAGCGCAGGAAGCGAGGACGGTGGGGGAGGTATGGAAGATAATAAATAAGGAAAGGAAAAGGAGGAAAGGGGTAAATGAGGAGATAGAGGACAGGGAGTGGAAGGAATACTTCGTGAGACTGCTAGGAGGAGTGGAAGTGAAAGTAGGGGGTGGGGAAGGGAGGAAGGGAAGAATAGCGGATGAAAGGGAAATAGAGTGGAGAAGGTAGACAGGGCGATAAAGGGGCTAAAAGAAGGAAAAGCGGTAGGGGAGGATGGGATACCTGTAGAAGTGTGGAAATATGGGGGAGAAGAGGTAGGAAGATGGGTGTGGGATTTTTGTAATAGGATATGGAGAGGGGAGGGGTGGCCAGAAGGGTGGAAGGAGGGGATAATAGCGCCGGTACTAAAGAAGGGGGAGGGGAAGAAGGTGGAAGAGTATAGAGGGGTCACATTAATGAAATCACTGTATAAAGTGTATGCGACGGTTTTGGCGGAAAGATTGAGGAAGGAAGTAGAGGAGAAGGGGATAATCCCGCAGAACCAGATGGGATTTGGGAAGGGAATGGGGACAATGGATGGGATTTATATAATGAATTATTTAATAAACAGAAGGATAGAAAAAGGGAAGGGTAAAGGGGGGATGACGGCATTCTTCTTGGATCTGAGAGCAGCCTTCGATGCAGTGGACAGAGGGGTGATGATTGCAGCGATAAGGGAAAGGGGGGTAAGGGAGGGACTGGTGGAACGGGTAGAGGAGGTGTACTGGGAAACGAAGGGAAGGGTGAAAACGGGAAGGGGGTGGGGGAGGAATTTTGGACTGAAAGGGGGGTCAGGCAGGGGTGCCCGCTGAGTCCCTTACTGTCCAACGGGGAGAAAATTTACACATTAGCGTATGCGGATGCCGTAGTAGCATTGGCAGAAGAGGAGGGAGATATGAGGGCGATGATGGGTAAGTTGGAGGCATACTTGGATAGGAAAGGACTAGAAGTAAATACGGAGAAATCTAAGGTAAGGGAGGGGGAAGGGAGGGGGAAAGAAAAGGAAGATGAAATGGATGTGGAAGGGGAAGAGGGTGAAGGAGGTGAAGGAGTTAAAATATCTAGGGTATGTACTATGCAGCGGAGGAGGACAGGGGGCGCAGGTGAGGGACAGAATCAAAATTATTATTTTAGTTCTCATTTATTTTTAATGGTTTATTATTCTAAAAGTAGTTGTAATTCAAGTAGTAGGCTATCTTAAACAAAATATGTGTTGTTTTTCAAAATGTTCTAATAAATCAGGGTGTGTTTAGTACATTGTGAACGTGTTAAGTGTACCAATATTTTTTTATACATACATCCAATAGATAGAATTTCTTTTGAATCGGAATAAAAATGATAAAATTTACGTTATCGAATATTTTACTAAGTCACAAAGCGCGGCCTGTTCTAACTATTATAAATAAACGATTGATAATTATTACGAGAATTAAAATGATATAATCTGTGCAAAGATAATCATGATGCTACAATAGTTAGAAAAAAAACACACCTTTATGCACGTCCCAAATCATTATCTCTGTCATCAAAAATACGCATGGAAACAAAATTTGCTGTGATAGCCAAAAATCCTGCTAGCCTAGCAAATCTCTAGCCGTAATATGCGGATAGCTAATATGCTATGTTACAGAAACTAAGTTACAGAGCTGGATTAGCTTAGTTGTTATAGCAAATAAAGTTTGAGGTTACAACAAGTTAGATCTGTTAGTACAACAAAAATGATTCAATACTGCAACCCATAGAAAATAGAGCTTTGAGCTTAGTATATGTAGCTAATTATTTTGCTATTACATCAAAGAAAATGTAGTATACGAACAGATCCAATTATAGCTAATTTATTAGTTGCTCCAACAATACAAATTAGATACATCAACGATGCTTGTATGGAATATTTATTGTGAGATCTTATAAACGGTACAAACTTGGTGATGGAAGAAGGGAAGGGGCCACGGCGATTGCGATTTTCGTTTTGGATCAACGAAAACTTGCTTCATTATCCCAGTAGACCTATGCTGACGGACCCGCGCTTGAACTGTGAAAGATTACTTCGGAACCCGTCTTATATATGAACAGGGCTAGGATCAAGCACTAGTGAGAAAGACGATTATTGCGAGAACACTCTAGCGGAAGCCCTATGAAACTAGGCCTAAGCTCAGTAACTGGTTACGGCCCGTAACAAATACCTATGTCAGAAAATAAGTTTTTCCAATATTAACTATACCACTTTTTGGAATTTTTGGACGTTTGAGGCTTTTGCATTCTCTTTTTCATGCTGCATGGCGGCTTACAATGTTAACTGATTGTGACAATCAAAGGACATTTCTAAAGAATTTATTGAAGAAAACTATTCCATGAATTAATTGTAGAGGAACTGATTTGCTGCCGTAACAGATCATTTGAGCTAGCAAAACTAGATTTGCTATATCAACAAGTTCAAGATTGCTTTGAAATACAACTTTTTGCTGCAGTAGCAAAACTGCTTAGCTATAACATCAAATTTTTTCCAGCGAATTATAGATTTGCTGGATCAACTAAACCATTTTTTTCCGTGCGTATTTGACCAATCATTCACAGGCTAATTATAAAACATTAGTCTGCAGTTCTGTACCATGTTTCCAAAACCCCTCGATTCAAGACTCTGTACTGACAGTATAAGAATCATGAAATCAAAACCACTTAAATTTTAAATGAACACATACCTCTTAAGACTAACACTAACACAGATATTATTGATTTGTTCCACTGGAATGATACAAAGCTAGGTTGATCAAACACTTTAATAGGACTTACTGAAGGAATCCATCGTCAGATAGTTTCATGTTGTGTAATTAATCGTACACGAACGAAAACGGTCGCTCCTGTCCTGTCTTCCTTTGGCATTGTGATTTCTCCTGAACATGTTGATAGTTTTGTAACGGACAAAACGTCTTACGCAATCGAATCTCGTGGAACATTTCATGTGTTTATATCTGCGCACGAAATACCATTCATAACTGATTAATCCACGTGGAAGGGCAATAATTCGGCTTTCACTACCGGACCCCTAAAGACTCTTCACGCGGAAACGTATTGTTTTCCGCATTCAAGCTTCTTAGTTCTTAGCATTCACAGGTAAGTACATACTACGAATGTCGGAGACGTATATGAAAGAAAAGGTTCGACCACAAAGATATAAACCGCATTCATCAAAAATATTTAATGGCTCTACATTTGCGATAGAAAATATACAAAAAGAAGCTCACGATCGTATGACAAAATAATTCCAAGCGATATCTTTGCATCTGAACAACAGGTAATAAGTTTTCCGCTTCAAGGGGGCAAAGTTCCCACCTGCCCCACACTATCAGTCCCTGATAACCTTGCTATGTCTACTACCATGCTGCATTTCCGTGGTTGTTATCAGACACCCATCTGCGCACCGTTTACGCGTGCAAACGCGTTTTCCTCACGCAGACGAGGTTACTTCGTTTGCACCGAGCATCTCGGCCAGAAACGAATCTAGATAGGAGAAGCGCCCGTAGCATAGAGAGGTCGCGAGCACGCAAAAACCTTTTTCTTTATGCAAATTTTATGCCCTGCTACTTTATGCTTTGTCGCGTTCCTCGAGGCTGTCACGATAATACCGCTGTGCATTCCAGTTTTCGTGGAACGTAGTAGTCCTCGAGATATAGCTTTGTCTTTTATTTCGCGTTATCTGATACTGCTCCTCGGATCGACCTCTTGGAATTGCTACAATGCGAAGCAAAAGTAGTCGAGGAGGTTTAGAAAATGTGATATATACTTAGTTGGACCGTTGAGTTAGCAGATCTAATGATTATTGGAAGACTAATTTTATTTTGAACATGAAACTTAGTAAGAAGAATCACATTTAATTGATAATAGCAATGAAATCTGAAATTACTGTTAAATTATTCACTTTTTAAATTTCTCTAACGAACAGAAAATATTGAAAGTTGCATCGTCGATTTTAATGAGTTGGAAACAGAGGAGAAATAATTTGAACGATAACATGAAACGAAGGCGACGCTTTATAAAATTAAACACAATATTACTTTTCATTTGTGCGCATAATATTAGATAGTACACTGAGAAAAATCGGAGAGGAAAAATTACTACACTGCGTAGTAAACTTAGTGTGAAGTGTGACTGTTTCTACCACACCAAAAGGAAAAAATAGCACATGCGCAGTAACCTTTAATAGGTTATGTTTCTGAATTTACGGGACCAGAATAGTAAAATTTCTGAAAGGTTGTGAGACACAGAGACATCTGTATGCATCTGTAGCGTATTTCTTATGCTTCGGAAAGAAGTGACGTTTCGCGGTATAACCTCAATTTGCTTGGCTTTTAGCGCTGTTGTGTCGTCACAAGTATGTTCTATATCGCTAGGAGCCATATTTTGAATGCCTTTCGATGGATATCGCATAGACGTCTAAAAAAATATATTTCCAGACATATTTGTTACGGTCTCAGCCGTTAGCAGATATTGGGCATAGGCCCACATAGGCCATTTCGACAGTGAAAGTTTCACAGGGCTTCCGCTAGAGTGTTCTCGATCCAATCTTTCTTTCGTCTTTCTCGCTAGTGCTTGATCCGAACCCTATTCGTATATATACGAGTTCCGAAATAATCTTCTACATATACTCAAGCGCGCGTGCAGCGTAGGGTCCGTCAGCATAGGCTTACTGATGATGAAGTGAGTCAGAGTCTGCTTTGTTTGATGCATCCGTACGAAATCGCCATGCGCCCCCCTCCCGTCACTCTCTTCTTCCACCCTGAGTTCTCTTGTAAAATATCGTCGACTTTGTATAAAATCTACTACTGATCGCGGATCCGTCGTTACCTATCATGCCCCTACCCCTCTATGTCTTTTTAGTTTGAACGAAATTCAAACTTTACTACACTATGTAGTAAAATTTAGTACACGAGGTTTGTAGTCTTTACTAATTCTTCACGACCAAAAGTTACTACACTGGTGAAGTAGTAACTAGACCACTGTCACCAAGGGTGCTACTTTAGTCGACAATGTAGTAAAATTTCCTCGATTATATGTATACTATAAAGTAAGACCGATGTTTCTCAGTGTATATGAGACAAAAGATAATACTGTTTCCAAAATTTATCACTCTAGTCAATAAAACCTGACAAAATTAATGACGTATATCACTGAAACAGTAGGTATACACAGTACGTAGTCAGAAAACCCAAAAATTAAACCAAAATGTAACATTTCGCTAAAACTTCACCGCAGTCGCCTTTAAGCTCACGACCTTCGGGTTAGGTTCTAATCGCATTCCTGGATTTTCTACGGTTTCCAATGCGTCCACTACTAATCCATGCCTGCCCACAGATGGATGAGGGTATATTGCATTTGCGTGTTACCTCCTCCCTTGTGGCCACATATCTGCATTTATCGCCAACTTTTCTGCGGGGAGGAATACTGTCCCTGGCTCGTGTCTGTGTGATCGTGCACAGCTCTCGCCGGAGCATGAGGGTACGGTAAGTCACGATGGGTCCGACGACGATGCAACGGAAATCGTATCAGCGAGATATGCGGGTCGTGCGAAAGTCGGGCTCGATTTGTCGATGCACGACTCACGAGCGACCGCGTGAGCTCACCTCGGACTGTACACGGGGATCCCGGTTGCATCTGTGTCCTCCGCACTGATGAGATTGCACGGGCATTGCTTTAAAGTTTAAAGCTATTATACAACTGCTTTCTTCGGAAATGCACTCTTTGATATGATTTGAATTATATCCTTCAAGAGATATTAGTCGAACAGCTTTGTTTACCTGATAATAAGAATATTAGATATAGTTTTAATAGCTTTAATATCATTTATTTAAATAATGCTTACTTCCCACTGTAAGTATGAAATTTTGAACGCTCGCATATGCAGAGGACGTGGTTCTGTTAGGTACAAGAGAAGAGGAGTTAAAAGGAATGATCAAAAGGCTACAAAGATACTTAGACAGGAAGGTTGAATGTAGAAAAAATTAAAGTATTGATATTTCGAAAAGGGGGAGCTAAACTCAAAGAAACGACATGGAAATGGAACGATGTAGAAGTAGTTAAATAATTTTGCTACTTAGGGATAATGTTCCATAAAAAAGGGAATATGGAGAGACACATAAGGGAAAGAGTGAAGAGAGCCAATATAGTGCTGAACTTTGGGTGTACTGCTATACGGTGTCGAATTGTGAGGGTATAAGGAAAGGGTAGCAGTTGAACGAATACAAATAAAGTACATCAAATGGTCGCTAGGGCTGGATATTCGTACACCGAGTTATCTGATATTGGAAGAGACGAAAAGAGCGAAAATGAGTGTATATGCGGGTGAAAGGGCAATGAAATATGAGCAGAGTCTAAGAAGAGGAGAGGGGAAGAGAAAGAACGTTATAAAATGTTTAAGGGAGAAGGAAAGAACTAGGATACAGAGTACGGGTAGTGGGAGAGAGAGAGAGAGAGAGAGAGAGAGAGACAGACAGACAGACAGAGAGAGAGAGAGAGAGAGAGAGAGAGAGAGAGAGAGAGAGAGAGAGAGAGAGAGAGAGAGAGAGAGAGAGAGAGAGAGAGAGAGAGAGAGAGAGAGAGACACAGACAGACAGACAGAGAGAGAGAGAGATGAGTACTTAAAAAGAAACGGATGGAGCCAAGAAGGCATGGAACAAATTAGGGGGAGAGGAATGGATGTCAAGGAAATATTGAGAAGTAGGGATGAGGAAGTTCAACAGCAGGAACAACAGGAAAAGATAATGCAGTCTAGATATAACCCTAGGTACAAATATATCAGAACGTTAGGGCCACCCGAATACTTGATGAAGGAGGAGAAGGGTGTCAACGTTTGTTCGCAAGAGCGAGGTGCGGAAACTTAGAAAAATGGAACAAATACTGGGAGAAAGAAGACGAAAGAAATTGCGAATTATAGTCACGAAGAAGATGGCCTAGCCGAATGCAATATGGGTTGTAGATAGAGCATGAATATAAGAGTGATTGGTTAAGTTAGAAATGTAATATTTAGGGGTTTGTAAACCAAGTCACATTTCTTTGCCGTGAGGCTGAAATAAATAAATATCCATCTTAAATAATGTTTAAACTATAGCTGTCTGTTTCCTTGCTTGTTGAATGATGCTCTTTTTTAGTAGTATAAGACAGTTATATTAGTAGTACAATAGGACATCGGTGCACCATCACCATCGCTCTCTCAATGGTGAAAAATTAAATACGAGAAGAAACTCGTTGACTGCTTACCATTAAAAACTAACCAAGTCTTGCTCAATGGTCTAAATGCGAGCCAACCAACGACACATCCGTGACATCGTATATCAGCAATGCACATGCAATGCTGACAATCTTTGAGGAACGGTGAAAGCCACCAGGAAAGCTTTAGTGGCGAAATTGCGTGTCACTGGATAACCTAATGAGCGACGATAACGTTCAGAGAAATTCGACCAACACGATCATTATGTTACATGTCGAGATCGCGAGCTTCTGAATCGTGTGTCACGTTCGAGGTTACATAAGAGGGATTTTCATAGAAATCATTTTTCCCGCTGCCCGCTTTTACGACTTCCTGCATGAAACATCGGTTAGATCGTGTCCTCCTCGTCTGCACGATTTTATGAGGAAGGATAACTTCAACGGTATCTATCCATTTTCGTCAATTATTATTATCCTACTGCAAATTTTATTCTTTTACTGTAACTACTAAATGTGATACAGTACAAGTCATTTTTATGTACGGTAAATCGCGGAACCATTTGTATTATTCAGAATTAAAATTAGGAGAGAAAGTGCAGTTTAAATTAAAAAGATTCAGTACATAGTTACTACAAAATTCCATATGTCAACTTCATGAAACAGATAAAGCTTGCTACACTTGCTACATTAGAAATACTAAATGAATGCATCAATTTTCTATCTACACAAATTGCATCATTTAATTATAAATTATTATTATCCTAGTAATAGGTACACTGTTCAAAATAAGTAAAAAGTAGCACAAAATTGTCATAAATAAAAAATCTCTCATTAGAATTGGCTCAGTTTTGAACTGCTCGATTAATTTTTGCAAACGAAATTGCAAATTTATGACACGAAAATGATTGCTACCGTTGGATAAGTAATTTTCTCGAAAGGTTGAGGGAGCTGTCTGAAAAGAGGCTCATCGATTCCTGTTTCGTGACAATTTCCAACGATTCGTCGTCGATTACACCGTCGACGCTCAAAGGAACAGGATAATAGCCGACTGTGAAACGACGGGAAGGATCCTTTTGCGCCATTCTCGGTCACGAGCGGTCTGCTTAATTATAAACAAATTATGCAGGCTTGTTGTTTAATGAAGTAACAAGATAATTCGGTAACAAACGATGGTTGGCTTGTTGCGGCAATCAGATACAAGGCCAACCGGTATTTTCACCTGCAACTCGCGGAATAACATCTCAGAGGAAACAAAAGGGAATGCTTTGGAACAATAGAATTAATTGGGCCGACGATTGCAGGCAGCTTCTTTGCTTCTGATGACATTGTCTTTTTGCACTAATTAGGGGAGTCTGTCGTTTAAATTGAAAACCTTCTCCTGATTAATATTAAATTATAGTTTCTCCTACAAAATGCTTTACTCTAATCATAAAATGTGAACTTGTTACTGTAATTTATGGAAATTAACGCTAATAGTGGCGTTCCATTTGTAATTTGCAATTTTCATAAAGTTAGAATAACAAAGTCGAAGTAAATGATTATGGACTCTACTTCCTGTTCTATTTATAAATTACGTAGCGTTTAACACATATAACCTTTCAATATTGATTCTTCCTCTTCCTTCACAGAAAAGCGACGAAAGGTTGTAAAAGTCTCGTATAACTCTATGCGTCCTCGCAAACGGTTCGGTTTGTATTTCATCACCGTTAGATATCGAGGATGTTACGAAAATTAAATATTGAAAGAGCTGAATGTATCGGTTTTGCCGAGTGTCGTAATCGTTACGGTTTTGTTTCGAGGGAAGTGAAACTTCCGACTGGTTCTACGAAACCCTCCTTCTCACATTGTTACTATCACTTCGAATTTTCTATTTTACTTTTGAGTTACACAGAATACTCTTCGGTTCTTTTCGCGGATGTTAAAATCATAAATTTACTATCCACTTTCAGAAGTAAAAAAGCTCACCGATTTCTGCAGTGGCAGTCGGTAGGACTCGAATCTAGACTTTGTTTCATAAAATTGATAATACTTTCTGAATTCGATTGAAAGGTGAGAAGTAAAAATAAAGAATGAATTTTCCTTTTCTTGATAAGTTTTATTTATAATTAATAGGACTACAGAATTATCAAATTGAAGAAACAATAAAGTTGGAAATGTCTTTGTTTTTTATTTGTGGACTAGAATAATGGAACTTAATTTTATCTATGAATTTATATCGAGACAATTTTTTTCTCCTTACCTCCTTAACATATTGCTATGCAATGTGTGCTTTCGAATGTTACTAATTTATATTCGATTAGCTCCTTCACAGTTTAATGCAAGTAAAACTCAAGTAGAGCCTAAAAAATCGAAAACTTTAATGCAATTCATACTTGATTTATATTTGTTTATGATGATATCCCGGAGTGTATAATTTATTATAATGTGGCTTTGGGTGCTATTTTCCGTCTAAATTCTAATCTCAAATTTAATGCAAGTGTTTATTAGTTTGTCAAAGAGTTAATTATATGACTGTAACCACGTTAAATGTTCAGAGTAAATATTAAATGAATAATTTCAAGTCTAACCAGTAACCAGAAACCCAGAAACACAGAAACTTCAAAGACTTCTATGTATAAATGCAACTCACGTTTCAGAAATAAATAAACGTTCTCCGTACCCAGTTCGACTCGCTTCACTATGGAAGCAAATGCAAAGTGTTCTTATTAAAAGCAGCAAGTTACCTGTAGAGCTCGAGGCAGATCGGAGCAAGTAAAAGAGAGAGCCTTTAAGTAAATGTATCATACCGTACTTCCGGCGACTCCTGACATTCTCACGCTACCAGCAGCATCCGGTCAACGTACCTGAAAGGGAAGAGAGACTTTAATTAAACCAAGGCGATTCATAAGCATAATTATGGATCGTCCACATTCGCGTAACGCTCGAGCTGCGCAACTGAGGCTTCGAGACACAAAAAGAATCCATAAAATCGTGTTAGTATGTTAGGGACGATACTTGTTCCCTCGTGAGTTTCATGCAGAACAATACGCTTGAGAGTCTCAGCAGCGAGGGGTGGAAATAATTTGTCCACCGGATGGAATAGTAGGTACTTTGCGATACGAAGGAAACACGTGTTATGAATTTGCGATGTTCGTGCGCGCTTCTGAGACAGTATCGAATTTCTTTTATTATTAAAATCAAGTCGTAATCCGAACACAGTGATTACTTCGTATCGTGATTCCTGTTTAATCCTCTTATGCGTGGAGAAGATTTGAAAGCGGATGAAGAAAAAAGACGAATAGCCTTATCACTTAAGGGTACTTAGCACTTAAGGGACTGGAGATCGGACAGTGACCTGAATATCATTCTTCAGAGATGCAGCGGTATAAGTGAGATTTTTCTACTTCAATGTACTTTCACACATCATTACTAAGAAACGAAAGATTTTGTATTTTCGGATTATTTGGTGTACAGAGCTATAATCATGGTCATTGATTTATCAATTTTATTGCTTATTATTAAAATATTTTAAGATAATTCATTTGTTAGCAAATATTATTGCTTCTAGAGATCATCTTCCGTTTAATTCAAAAGCTGTGAATTCTAGTAGTGTTTATACAAAAACCGACTTTCTCGAATTCCAAATCAGTTTCGAAACATCGAAACATTAAAAAAAATGTATGCTTATTTGAAAATTTTTTAGTTTATCTAATTCTTGTGAAACTATAAAAGTATAACAAAGTTAAATGTACTAAAATAAAACCAACTTATGTACAGTGGACAATCCAATTATTATGAACACTGCGAAGTCATTACCTTTTTGAAGTTTTAACAAAAATGGAATCAAAAATACAATTATTTTCAATATTGGTTAAAAATACAGATAAAATTAAAGTTTGTTTTTATTTTATGTTTCTAAAAATGTATAACAAAAGTTTCGATAGTTCTATATAAATCACTTGAAATTTATTTAAAAGGTTACAGTTGCTTGAATACGTCTTGTATACTTTTTCTACCAACTTTCAAATTTTTTAAGGTTTTAAATGTTCTTAATTTGAAAGCAAGCACATAAATATTCACTCTATTGTAAATAAATAAATTTTCATTGCTATTATTACGAAATAAAATATTATTGTTACAGCATTAAAATATGGTTGAAGTAATGCAAATAAATATGTAATAAATTATGTCAATATTTCAATACGAAAAGATATTTTTTTCTACTACTGAAAGTAATTTTTTCATCTGTTCATAATAATTTGGTCACCTACTGGAATATTCATGGAACCACAAAAGTATAACAACGTAAAATACACTCCATACAAAAAATAATAAATAAAAATTAGTAGTTTAGTATTTTTCTCAAAAAGGTATGACTAGAAAAAAACAAAATTAGTAAACAATTTATTTACTTAATGTCCTTTTTATTTTAGATATAACATAAACTTGATTTTTATCATTATTAGATCATCAAATAATAAATCTAAATTCATTAAGTTTCCTCAAATATAAATACTTCTTCGGACTCTTAATAAAGACTTCAAATGATATCTAAATACATATCTAAATACATGAATTGATTTTTCCATGGCTTCATGGATTTACGTGTCAAATACTTGTTTAATTCACAAAGATTAGTTTTACTTGTTAGCATCAATATCGTTTTTGCCGATGTTTGGGGTGAACGGCTTTGGGTCGTCCCGCTTTCAAGGATTTTATGACCAGGATTTGGGCTACCAGGGGCCATAAATGGGCCTGTATGAGACTGGTTGGTCTTGCTGGCAGTCGATGGCTGATGGCCGCGTTGGGTCTCGCGGCTGTCGAGTGTCGATGGATTAATTGTTTATGTTTGGAGTGAGAGAGAAATAGTTTGGGAATGGCAAGCGGTCTGGCGCCGTATTGCCATAAATTAGAGATATTGTTCTGAAGGATCTGGCCACGGAGTGGGGAAGGCTTTGCCTTTTGGTGAGAGGACTGTGATGAACCCCACGGCACTTACCCCAGAACCGTCGTGGTGAACAAACGTCTAATAATTTAACAAATCTAACATCAGAAGTGGGATCCGTCTTGATAAGTTTCAACTTATTTAAGACCTGCGTGCGTGATGGAAGGTGCATCCGCTGGTGCATCCTCTGATGCCGGCGCTTCGGCTGCGCCGCCCTTAGAGGAGCTTTTCCGCCGTTTCATGGAGACGATCGCGGCCGGAGCGGTGACTTCTACTATGTCCACGACTGGTGAAAAAGTGATTGTGGACGCTGTGCCGGACTTTAGTGGTACCGACCTTGGTGAAGACGCGACTCAGTGGTGTGACGTTGTAGAGAAAATCACTGAAAAACTTACCGCGTCGCAACGTTTAAGTTTAGCCTCTCATGCTTTGACCGGGCCCGCAAAAAAATGGTACAAGGGGTGGGAAGGCAATCCGAGAACATGGTCTACATTCCGTGAGGATTTGTGTTCGGTATTCGTGCCCGAGGATCGATTAAGTGAACGATTGTCTCGTGCAGTGAATTATACGAGTGATTCTGCTGTTTCCTATCCCGAATACGTTCGAAATAAATTAAAATACTTCGGACAAACGCAGGTTGCTTTTAAATCGCATGAATTAGTAAGTTTGGTCATTGGCCATGTGACCGACCCTAGCGTACGTCAATCACTTATGAATGCGCGTTATACCACAACCGCGGACTTGCTTAGTGGCATTTCCAATTTCGTTAAAGCGCCGCGAAAAGACAAAGACATTGGAAATAAGAACGGTGGACGTAAACATTATGATCGTAGCGTGCGAAAACGGTGTTACCAGTGCAGTGGGTTAGGACACCTGCAAAGTGATTGTCCGAAGAAACGGGAAACAGAGAACTCGCAACCGAACCCTGAAAAGAGACCTAAAGTGCCCACGTGCTCTTTCTGCTCGAAGAGAGGACACGAGGAGTCCGACTGCTGGCTGAAACGACGAGCGCCCCGTGAGAATAGAGGCGACAAAAAATCAGGAGGTAGACCCGGTGAATCTGAAGCAAATGCCTGCTTTTCGTTGGAACATCAGCTGACTCCAGTCATTTTAGAAGACCTGATGGTTCGATGTTGCCTGATAGACAACGGTGCTACGTGCTCACTTGTTAAGGAGAGAGTAGCTGAACGTGCTCACTGCAAAATTCAAGCATTTTCCACTACAATAAGAGGATTAGGCAACGCCGCCATGATGACTGTTGGGTGTACTACGGCTACAATTCAGACCGAGGAGATGACTATCGAACTTGATCTACTCGTCGTACCTGAAGATACAATGCAATATGACCTGATAATCGGGAAGAATGTCGTGACACAAGGAGTTCAAATTGTGACGAACTCCGATAGTACGACCAGGTTGAGAAGATGTCCACTGACGCTGCAACAATCATCCCCGAAGACAAACCCACAGTGCTTCATCAGTGATGTAAATGACAGCGAAACGTGTGCTAAGGTGAAGGAACTCCTGGAGCAGTACAGCCACATGACTACGACGGGCAGTAGAGTGCGTAGCGTAAAGACAGGTGAACTACAGATTAATCTTAAGGAGGATAAGGTAATCAATTATCACCCCTACCGATTGTCGATTTCTGAACGAGAAAAGGTGAGGGAGATTGTTAACGACTTATTAGATAATGGCATTGTACGCGAGAGTGCTTCACCGTTCGCTAGTCCAATACTCCTGGTGAAAAAGAAAAATGGTCAAGACCGTATGTGCGTCGACTTCCGCGCCCTTAATAGGATCACAATTAAAGATCGTTACCCATTACCTTTGATCGAGGATCAACTAGATCGTCTGAGCAAGGGAAAATATTTTACCATATTGGATATGGCATCCGGGTTCTATCAGATTCCTGTCTCTCCTAATTCTGTTGAGAAAACCGCTTTCGTGACCCCGGATGGTCATTATGAATTCTTGCGTATGCCATTCGGGTTGGCCAACGCGCCCGCTGTCTTTCAAAGAGCGATTAATACTGCCCTAGGAACCTTACGAAATAATATAGCTTTAGTTTACCTTGATGACATTCTCATCCCATCAAAAACAGTAGCAGAAGGTATAGAAAATTTGAAATGTGTACTGCAAGCACTAGACTCTGCCGGATTCTCTTTAAATGTAGAAAAATGTAAATTTTTTCAAGAATCTATTGAATATTTGGGTAGAGAAATTTCGGCCGAAGGCATCAGGCCGGGAAAAGGGAAGGTCAAGGCTTTAATAGAATCTCCTGTTCCGTGCAATGTAAAGCAAGTTAGGCAATTTATGGGTCTAGCTAGCTACTTTCGGAAATTCATTCCAGAGTTTGCAGTGCGAACTGCATGCATCACCAAACTCACAAAAAAGAACGAACGATGGCATTGGGGATCGGAGCATGACGAGGCCAGGCATTATGTTCTCGATAAATTAAGCTCAAATCCCTTACTGGTAGTTTTCGATCCTAAACGAGAAACAGAGTTGCATACGGATGCGAGTGCAATCGGTTACGGTGCCATTCTTTTCCAAAAAGTAGAAGACGATTTAGGGGTAGTCGCATATTTTAGCCGACGCACAACGCCAGAGGAGTCGCGATATCACTCCTACGAGTTGGAAACACTAGCTATTGTGAATGCGTTGAAGCACTTCCGCGTGTACCTTCTGGGTATCAAATTTAAGCTTGTTACCGATTGCAATGCCATTAAGTCAACGTGCAATAAGAAAGATTTATTACCTCGTGTCGCGCGATGGTGGATTTTCTTGCAAGATTTCAACTTTGATATAGAATATCGAAAAGGGAAATATGTCGAGCATGTCGACTATTTAAGCAGAAATCCGCCTAAAGATTATCGTGTAAACGTTATTTGTGAAGGTTCTTGGCTAGAGATCGCTCAGCGAAACGATGACGAAACAAAATCCATCATCGAACGTATACAAACGAACGATACTGTCAGTAATGATTACGAGATTCGACAAGGCATGTTGTGTAGAAAGATACGAAAAGATAATGGGCGAATTATATATCGCAGTTTTGTTCCTAAAGGGAGCCGAATCGGTCTGTTACGTTTATATCACGACGAAAATTGCCACGTCGGCGCGGAGAAAACATATGATCGTATTGTTCGGAAGTATTGGTTTCCGAAAATGCGTAGGTTTGTTAGCAAGTATATTGAACATTGCATAACTTGTACGGTGTCTAAACGACACACGGGCCCTAAACAAGGTTTGTTACATTCTATTAATAAGAAAGCCTTACCTTTCCATACGTTACATTGTGACTGCGTAGGGCCATTTGAGCAATCGAAAGATGGCTATCAGCATATTCTGATAATCATAGATGCCTTTACAAAATATGTTCAGCTTGTCCCGTTAAAGTCATTGTCAGGCGGTGAAATGTTGCAAACGTTTAAGGAACGCTTAACGTTGTTCGGTACCCCTCGGGTTATTATCATGGATCGAGCTACAAATTTCACTTTCAAACCCTTAGTTCAATTTATAAAAAAGCATGGCACCACGTTGCATTATGTTGCCACGGGAGCACCTCGTGCTAATGGTCAAGCCGAGCGCTATGTTTCAACGGTAATAAATTTACTAACTACAGAAATTACTAAAAGCTCAGAGTGGCCGAACAAATTAGCCAAGTTGATGCTTTCGTTAAATACGACCGTACAGAAATCAACTGGATTCTCTCCATATCGTCTTTTGTTTGGTGTAGAGCGTGGTACGAGTAACGCAGATCTTGCTGAAACTGATCTACCAGACACAAACGATGAAATTGACATTATTCAGGATCGGGAATTAGCATCAAAAAGATTGACAGAAAATGCTGAAAGGCAAAATATTAGATTTAATAAAAAACGCAGGGTGAATGTCACTTATAAAGAGGGTGACACGGTTTTTATAAAACCTGCGAATTTGAGGCGTGCAAAACTGGAACGCAAATATGTTGGACCGTTCGTTATATCTAAGATTCTGGAGAATGATCGGTTTGAAATTGTTGGTAGAACTGGGAGACCACAAACGGCACCTAAAGATCGTTTGAGATTGTGGAAGGGTGAGTGGTCCGGTGACAGTGAAATTTATAATAATGGAAGCGATAGCGCGGATGACGCGTGTTAGCGTAGAATACACAATATCTTTGTAAAATATTTCTTTCGTTGTTATTCTGGTTTTCTTGCTTATTGTTTCAAACAATTTTGTTTTCATTATTATATTCTTTGTTGTATCTAATGCAGAATGATTGAAGGTAATTCGAAGAAGAATTGTGTTTGATTCATTGAGTAAATATTACAGACAAGACTTTTATTTTGTTTCTTTGTGTTCTTGAAGTAATGACGCACTTGCGGGTGTTGTCTGTTTTGCAGCATACTTGCGGGTATGGTCTGTGTTAGGGGTACCTACTTGCGGGTAGTACCGCCTGGGATAGTATTTGCGGATGCTATTCGTTGATTGACGCACTTGCGGGTGTTGTCTGTTTTGTAGCAAGGTGCTTGTATGTACCGTTGCTGCTGCAGATTGTGTGCGGAATAGATAACGGCTCAATGTAAAACTGCCCCTTGGGTAACACATGGTTACGGACTTGGGGAAGTATTTGAGAGTTTGAAAGGCATACATTTGCGTGTTACAACACTGCGGTGTTGTGGGATGTTTTGCATCTATGATCGAGTTATGAAATTGACAATATGTTGACTCGGATATGCTTGAGTATTTGGGAATACTCGAAAGCATCAGATGCTGTGAATAATTACGCTGTAATCTGTTGTAGTACAGATGTGACTACTATGTGATTAGATGCTTCTCGAGAACGTGAAGCAGGTCAGAATGGTCGTGTTAGCATCAATATCGTTTTTGCCGATGTTTGGGGTGAACGGCTTTGGGTCGTCCCGCTTTCAAGGATTTTATGACCAGGATTTGGGCTACCAGGGGCCATAAATGGGCCTGTATGAGACTGGTTGGTCTTGCTGGCAGTCGATGGCTGATGGCCGCGTTGGGTCTCGCGGCTGTCGAGTGTCGATGGATTAATTGTTTATGTTTGGAGTGAGAGAGAAATAGTTTGGGAATGGCAAGCGGTCTGGCGCCGTATTGCCATAAATTAGAGATATTGTTCTGAAGGATCTGGCCACGGAGTGGGGAAGGCTTTGCCTTTTGGTGAGAGGACTGTGATGAACCCCACGGCACTTACCCCAGAACCGTCGTGGTGAACAAACGTCTAATAATTTAACAAATCTAACATACTATAATATAATTGTACCTAAAGCCAGTCCAAGTAAACAAATGTTAACATTTTGAATTAAAGATCTAATCAATTCTTCAAAATTAATACTAGTATTTAAAACCGGTTTTCGAATTTTGCGCATCTACCCGAAAAAAACAATTTTAAAATTTTGTTCTTAATAACCGACAAACTTTAAATTCTAGTTTGAAAAAAAAGCTGAGCTTTACCCTTTCCTTTTGAATAATCTTAGTCATAGATAACGCACTATTACATCTGGTGTAGACACTTCTTTTTACTAGCTAAGTAACATTGCTAATAAGATTTATCTGAATTATCATTTCTAAGCAAAGGTTAGTTAACCCTCAGGTAGTTCAAATTACGTGTCAATTAAAGTTTGTGTCCACTCGATTTATGAATGAAACTCGAAAGAAAATCATGAATTAATTAATATATCTGTTCTCCACATTATACATCAATTTAACATTCTGTCCACATTTAAATAATTACTTATCGCGCCTTTCATGAATATTCCGCTACAGAAATGCCCACAGCGATCATTAATAATTAAACTGATACAGTATATCAAGCTAAGATTAAATTACTTCGGATAAATCTTCCTATATTAAGGGATCAGGACGGGTTTATTTTTTCAAAAATTCGATCTAAAAACATCGGAAAGATTGCAAGAAAATGATGTTTATGAAGAAGCTGAAGGAATAATGTATGAAGCAGGCATTGCTGATTGAGGGTACAACGCTTTTTTTTACGATTTTACGATAAAAACTTTAAATGCGTTTTTCTCGAAACAACGCTTTTCGACCTCGCCGACACGATTTACAAAAAACCATTTGCACCGATTGGGCTCAAGTTTTCAGGGATTATTCTAAACACGCATAGTTTCAGTTCGAAGTAGAATTATAAATATTCATTTATATTTAACCATATTTTTAAACAATTTAAGTTGTAAGAAAAGGGTCGAAAAATTCAAAAGTACACTATTTTGTTATTTTTCATCGGAAGTGAAAAATTTTACTTCCAATCATAGCGACAACTCTACTTTTTAAGAAACTACTCAATTTTTTGTTATTAAATGTGTAACCGGGGAATGGGATTTCGTGCCGACTCAGTCGGTCACCAGGGTTCGTACCAATGAACGAGGCCGTTTGCTTGAATCTAAATCTTAAACATACTATTTATTAATCGTACTCGGAACAATACATTCTTAAATTACGGGTGGCCGGTCGGAACGGCTTACAGACGGTAATGCGGGTGCCGCGAGGTCGACGCTTCGACCCGGACGCGACTTACGAGCTAACGCAACTTAAAATCTAAAGGTACCGTTCCACTACAATGAGGCGCGGCGCGCACGGTCCTCGAAACCTTTTGACAGGGCCAATTTTCAACGGCTACGCGCTCGTCCATAAATCTTGCGCGCCGCGCATTCTCGTAGTCGAACGGCACCTTAACGCAAGAGCGCTTTGGTTGGCACGCCAGTGCCTCGGCGGCGCGGTTTAAGGTCGAGTCACACATATCCGGGCATTCCGGGCCGGGCCAGGCTGGGCCAGGCCGGGCGTGGCAGGGCCTCTCCGGGCCTTTCCGGGTGTTTAGCCGTCGCGTCATGGATCGCGTACCTATACTTCAGAGTGTTCCTGACCGAGTAGGAATACAGTTGGTTCTGAACAGTCGTGTACGACAAGAAGAAATTATTAATTAACTTTTAAGTTTTAATTAAGCAAATTTTTTAACATTCGTTTGTTGCGCTATATCTTGAAAAAAATTGCACTATACTGCACAAAAAATTAATTGGATACATGATTTAAAAACTACAAACTTCAAGCTACAAAATGGCTATTTTCAATATTTTTTATACCTATTTTTCGTGGAGATACAGCCACTTGAAAATGACAAAATTTTTCGAAAAATTTTACTGTTCCTTTAATTTTGTTCACCAGTGTATTACAAATAAACGGTAAAATGTTACAACTGCAAAATAATAGTATAATATAAAATTCACTTATGTAATATAAATATTATAGAACTAAAAATTTGTAACATTTTACCGCTCATTCTGAATAACTTTTTATAAATGCAGGTAACCATTGAATGCTATTGTTTATTTTCTGCACACAAACCACAAATATGTTTCTTAGTTGTAGAAAACAGAAAAATACATTCTTGACAGGGAAATAGCTCATCAAGCGTTGCATTGCTGGGACCGCGCCGCGTTCATCTGGTGAATCTAGTCGGTAGGCTTGACGCAGTGCTTAATTAAATTAATTTGAATTATTTAACAAATTCTTTTACAATGCAAATAATTTTAGCTACTGCTATTTATCGCTTTACTTGTTCAATAGTAAAAATTGATAGAAAAGAAGCAAACACAACTTGAAGGAGCTGTAAAATCATATATTTTAAATTATTAAATTAATTAAAAAATTTTTTAAAATTCTTCGACATGTGTTTATATATTCTAGAAAACTACAAAATTTCCAAATTTAAGCAAAGTCCGCGATAGTACTCCAATATGTGTTCGATTTTGCATAAAATGACCCATGTTGGAATCGCTAGAAAAAAAAGTAAAATAAAAGTTGCAATTGAAAAGATAGTTCACGCAGTAATAGGTAATTTATTATCTGGACATACATAGTTCATACAACTCATTCATTTTTTTCTTTCTATGTGGTAAAACGTTATGAGAACTGTGTATACATTCTTTAAATAAACGACTGTAAAAAAAGCTTCCTGCATTATTACATTAAGCTATACATATTTGTAGACATATCTAGTCTATTATACATACATAATATATTCACCTCAACGATTCACTTAAAATTTGGAGAGAAAGTTCAGAATATGTATGTATTGTTATCACATGAACACAAATTTTTAAAACCTTTTATTTTTTTAAATAAGTATACTGTTGATAAAAAAATATTAACAAAATCAATACTTAAATTTTATAAGTATTACCATTTTTTCATAATGCAGATATTTATTTTATTTTCATTCGCACTACACCCACATTCACCCTCCATCCTGATCTCCTTACATACTTCTAAAAGAACACTTCGCTCCATTTCTATTAAAATCCTTCAAAATAATCATAATTATATCGTGTTTGATGTCATTTTCATTAGAAAAATATTAGCATTTTACTGATTGCACTTCTGCCAACATCAAATGTATGTATGTGTTATACAAATACTAATGTGTCAGTAATAGGTAATACGTCCAAGTTTGCTTTCATTCCTGAATCCCCGCTGTCGGGCTTTGACCCAGAGACCCATCAAATCATAAAAAAAGGGTCCTCCTGAAGTGCCCGGACGGCAACCAACAAGGAGATTCGTTGTCAACGAATTCTATTTCTCCCGGACAAATCCGGACACTCCCGGACGGACCAAGTGTGAATGGCTCCATTAAAAAAATAAGGAACCGATATTTTTTAGTCCGGCCTGCCCGGGTACAATCCGGCCACGATCCGGGCTTTTCGTGGACGGATATGTGTGAACGTCTGCATTTAAAAACAAGGGATTCATCTCGCCCGGTCCGGATCGGATCGCCCGGATATGTGTGACTCGACCTTTAATCACCGAGTTTTCCCGACGGGACATCGGGGGAACGGGAAGGCAGAGGGCCCTCGGTCGGGAGTCCAGATATCATGTCGGCCAAGAACAAGCAGAGCTCACTTCAAGCGGTCAGATCACAAAGATAAATCAATAACAAATTTTTTTTATTACTTTAAAACCTCTATTTTTATGTGTGAAAAGATGAAAATGTAAAACTAAATTTTAGTATTGTGGCGAATGTAATGCGCCATGCGAGTTTTCGGCGTTTCGGCAGGCGACGCGTCACGTGGCGTAGCCCTGATCGGAACCCGTGGGTTGGCACCCCTGTCGCGCGAAGCAAGCAAGCGCGTGGCCATGTTTTCACCAGTACACGACCGAGCGTCTTAGGAGTGATACATAATCTAGTTATAAGCGTTAGAAATAAAAGTTTAATTTTTGTTATCCTAAACGGAGAGTAATTCAGTGCATCATTCACCTGCCCTTCCTTCACATTAGGGAACCCTCTAAAGTATGAAAAAAGAATTCTTGAAAATATGTACGGTAAACCGGTACTGATCCCTTAAATTCTTACATGGTCACCGAACATCTGTCGCGTAAATTAATTGTCGCTAAGCGACAATTAGTTTGGCTCTAATACGACGTCAAATAGATACGAGGCTACCTGGCTAAAGTCGAAGCAACCTACCGTAACTGGATCACGTCTGTATCATTTTCTACAATTATTTCCAGCGGTAATCGATTTACTTTAACGTGTTTCCATTCGGAGGATGCGAAATTCAGTGTCTCCAGCTTGTGCACATTGTATCATGTTAATTAATCGCATTCGAGTTAATAAGTGGACCGTCGATGGGAGATCCGCGGTCGACATCGACCTTTTTCTTGCGCAAGAAGCGGGTGAATGACAGATTATTTCCCAGGGGGACAAATTTTTATGCGAGAACTGTATTAACCTTTTGCTTCCGCCCCGTGTGCTATTTACGAAGATTGCATTCTAATTATAACCCTCGTAAACTGAAAACGTTGCTTATCTCGTCGTCTAATATGCAGCTGCACTTTTACTTTTCACTGGCATATCTGATTGTTCGCTAATATGCTATTGAAGTAGTTACATTGATTAGAAAGTTTTAGAATGAATGAAAAATATAGTCAAAGGTGTTTGATAAGTGAATGATTTCTTGAAATACTTCCTCCATAGATGCTTTGGTAGTCTCTAATCCAGGCAGTAATGGAATTAAGAAAAACTCGATGCATATATATTTTACAATAGTCCTTAATGTTTTTTGTACAATAAAAGTGTTTGCTGTGTGCATTAAACGGAAATAAATCTTAGAGAATCTTAGCAACACAATGAAGATTTAGTCAAATATGACTCACTTGATAGAAACATCTAATTTGCGGTAATATGTAAAAATCCTTTGCCTAAGACTTAAATTTCGGATGTTCCAGAAACGTCCGTTTTACAAGTTCTGTGGATGTTCGGAAGACTTAAATTTCGGATGTTTTAGAAACGTTCCTCTAAAGAGTGTTATGGATATGCGTAAGAAATACACAATATAACCTCAACGTTGCAATGAATTTTGGTGTATTATTTATTTCTCGTATAGGGTGAAGGCATTAAAGGCCGACAATCCTTTAGTAGTCGGCTACTCTTTTTTTTTCAGCTTGAAAAAAAGCGAACATTTAAATAGAAAGTTTGTTAAACAATAATTTTATTTTGAATTTTAAAGCTCTGAACTTTAAAATATGTACATACTACAAAACGAGGTATTCAAAACTAAAGGAAAATAAATGCTTCTGAATTCTGAAATTATTCGTAAATAATTGTAAATAATTACTTTATTCGAAAACGAGGCGCATATTATAAAAACTTGCTTTGATGTATCATACGAAGGTAGCCAAATAAAAATTTCGTTTATCTAATCACTTGAGTTTGCAGTTTGAGGTTATAGATGGGATCATCGAAGTTAAAAGAAAGATACTCGATCGAGACTCCAAAGAAAGATGGGTGACCGCAAATATTCCGATAACAACATAACTTGCAAGGTTTAGAGTAATATTCCTTGCTGTCCGGATTGTGAAAGATAATAAGAGACCTATATTTATATTTTGTAATATCCAAAAATGCGAATTTAGCACGGATCGAAAGATCTGATTTGCCGCCCAATCATCCTATCTAAAGAAAATGATTCATTTAGTCATTTTAAGCGTTCAAAAAATTATTTTTGAATGTTCGGAATATGTCCTGATAATGTCGACACAGCACATTTTGAGAACGTCCCACTTTGTAAATGGGACCTTACTGCGACGTTTAGAAAACTTAATGAGGACGTATAGAAGACATATGGAATTTACGGGACGTCCGGAACATCCGAGACGGATATTCTGTGGACATACATACAACGTGTTTGTGCTACCTGGGAACTGTATCGAAACGCAAATAAAGGATTGAAGCTTATATAATAGTGCGTCTTATCTTTTGAATATTGTAATTCATACTATATTTTTGATATTTTGTTTATTTCGGTATCAATCGACAATTTCATAGACTTTTACATATATAAAATTGCTCCAAATGCATAAAAATCCGATCTACTGATAAGTTTTACTACTTTTACAAAGAAACGGTAAACAAATGAATGAAACTTCTCATATATTCAACTCTCTCGATGTAAAAATAGCGTAAGTTGAGGACCCTTCACTACTGTCATTTATTACATTGAGCAACAAACGGAAGCCGAAAAGGCTACCTACCTAAATTATGATGTCACTCGATTCTAAAGAGATACCTTAGATCAAGCATCTCCAACTGAGCGACAATAAAGTTGAAATCCTAAGTGTTGCGTCTGGGACGCGGTGCGTTTGACGGAGAAGCAAATTTCTTTTATTAAAGTTCTGTTTTTTGTTGTTCGTTTCGTAACATGGGTGGCAGTTTCTTATTCAAATTATTTGTTACAAGTTCTCGTTAATTTGTATGTAAATGGATGTGCGGTGCGTGAACAATGTCAAGACAACCGTCAATTCTAGATTCCCCGCTTGGCAGCATAATAAACCCGGAACGGACGAGAAGGGATTTCCTCGTTCTGCGAAATGACATTATTAGTAAACATTTCCGAAACGTGCAGTTCTTGGGTTCTCAAGGGGGGATTAGGAGCGGATCTTCGCGCTGATGGGCATTCAGTTTCGAGCTTTCGAATCGATCAGGTCTTACGCTCCGAGTTCATCCATTATTTAAACCGGCTCAATAAACCTAAGTTTACGCGATCGTGTCATCGGTGTAAGTGCATTCAACTCATTTCGAAAATAAACATTCAAACAGTTCGTACATTCAAATCGAACTATCAATCATACATTCAAACAGTTCGTACATTCAAATCGAACTATCAACCATACATTCAAACAGTTCGTACATTCAAATCGAACTATCAATCATACATTCAAACAGTTCGTACATTCAAATCGAACTATCAACCATACATTCAAACAGTTCGTACATTCAAATCGAACTATCAACCATGCATTCAAACAGTTCGTACATTCAAATCGAACTATTAATCATACATTCAAACAGTTCGTACATTCAAATCGAACTATTAATCATACATTCAAACAGTTCATACATGCAAATCGATCTATCAATCATACATTCTAACAATTCGTCCATTCAATCGAATCAATCAATCATACATATAAAGTGCGTACATTCAAATCGAGCTATTCAAATACACATTCCACTAATTTGTACATTCGAAGTTAATTTCATTCATTCTTTAACAATCCAATTAATTCTTTCAGTAAATCAATCACCCAAAATTAATTTGGCGGGTGACATCTCGGACTTGCATTCATCTGCAAATCAAGTACAGTATCGGGTGCGAGTCGAAACATTGGTCCTTCGAGCCGGATTGTGTTTAACGCGTGTGCAATAAGTGACTAAGTGCATTACAATTCTTAAAGGGACATTGATGTGTGTCACGACAAACTTGTGAAGGGACGTTTTTCAAGTACGATTCGACAAAGGGTAGGCTTGCTCAACAGAATTGCCAATCTCGGGTATTTCCTCTTATTCCGGATTGAAATTCCATAAAATGGCTACAAATACCTCTGATAATCTGACCTCACGTATTCGGTTTTTAAAACAAAAACGACGATCATTCAAGGCACAAATTACGTTATTCGGCAATTACCTTGAAACATATCAGGACTCAACAAAAGAACGAGTAAAACTTCGCGAGCGTATTGATAGACTTCGAACTCAGTTCGCGAATTTTAATGAGATTCAAGACGAGTTGGGTGTGGCCGAAAGTTTTGAGGAAGCTGAAGCAGAACGCGAGACTGTCACTGAGAATTATGATAACGTAATAGCTGCAGCAGTAGTTTTGTTGGAACAATCAGACAATTCTCTTCGTTCTCATCGTTCGGTTCCGAATGTTGATAACGCCGGTTCGAGTTCACCTATACCATCTACTTCTAATTGCGGTCTTTCGATTAAATTACCAAAGATTGATCTCCCTAAATTCGATGGTCGAATTGAAAACTGGGTGGCATTTAAAGATGCGTTTACCACCATGATTCATACACACTCGGGTTTAAACAACATCCAAAAGCATAATTACTTACGGCTGTCACTATCTGGTAAGGCAGAAATTGCAATTGGAGCATTCACGATTAGCGACAACAATTATGAAGTTGCCTGGAATCATCTCAAGGAGATTTATGACAACAAACGTGCATTGGTTCTGCGTCACACAGCTCTTTTACGAGATACACCCGCGATGCCTGATAGCTCTTCGGAATCAATAAGAGATTTGGTGAATCACATGCAATTACATGTGCGATCACTCGAAGCATTGGGAAGAACGTGGGAAGACATTTCCAGTGATTTGTTAGTTAGCATCGTAATTTCACGAATGAATAAGGACACACGTCGAAACTGGGAACAGACATTATCTAACACTGAAATGCCAAAAATTCAAGACGTTTTTAAGCATTTGTTAATCGCCTCACACCAAGGCAAAGATCATGATGAATCTACATCCAATGTCAAGGGTGCTTATGATAACAAACAACAATCACATAAATCGAGAGACCGCATGCATCAAGCACCCAATAGAGGATTTAAACGATACGGTTCACCACCGTCTTCTCTAGTGCCGAGGAAACGTCAAACATTCGTAACCAACACAAATTCAAATTGTACAATTTGTGCTGTTGATTCACACCCTGTGTATCACTGCCCGAAGTTTTTAGACATGTCTATCGAAAAACGAATCGAAGCTGCGCGTAATGCTCAATTATGTCTAAACTGTTTGCGATTAGGTCATCCAACAAGGGACTGTAAGGGAGGAAATTGTCGCGTTTGTAATAGTAAACACAATACTCGACTTCATCTAGAATCAAAACCAGCTAATAGCGATTGACTAGAACGGTACAAATCTAAATCATCAAGGTTAAATACACGGAAGGCCTTGTCAATTAGCGATGAACCCATCAATGGTCTACTAGCTACTGCAATTGTCTATGCATTGGATCGCCATCAAACCCCAATAGATTGTCGAACATTAGTTGATACATGTTCCAATGCAAATTTTATCACAGAAGATCTTGCAAGTAAATTACGTCTTCCAACGAAAACCCATTCTGTGAACATCGAGTCTTTAAATCAAGTAAATACCATTACAAACAAACTCGTTTCAACCACAATACGGTCTCGAGTGTCTAATTATCAACGAAAATTAACGTTTTTTATAATACCTCGCATTTCCGGGATGTTACCTGATGGGCAAATTGATCGACACAAATTAAACATTCCCTCCAACATAAGATTAGCGGATCCGTACTTTCATCGACCAGCACCAGTTGATATGTTATTAGGCGCGGGCCCATCACTTTCATGTTTAAGCATCGGACAGCTCAATATTTCTTCTAATAATAACTTAGATTTGATTTTACAAAAAACATTATTAGGATGGATCATCGGGGGGAGCATACCATCCAACACTTCTCCCCTCGCGAACAGAACATTTGTCACAAATGCAAATTTCGATCTTAAACATTTTTGGGAAATCGAAGACGGTCCTCATACTCGTCATTTTTCAGTCGAAGAACGCAATTGTGAAGAACACTTTTTGAATCACGTTTCTCGAACCAAATCTGGACGTTACGTTGTTGCTTTGCCATTCAATGAGAAAAGGGATCAGTTAGGAGAATCACGTTCACAGGCGTTAAATCGTTTTGTTTCATTAGAACGAAAATTTGCTCAAAATCCCGAACTGAAGGCTGAATATTCCGCAGTCATTCAAGAATACATTTCATTGGGTCATATGAGTTTGGTAGAAGGCAAGGAGGTTCAGGGGTTCTATTTGCCTCATCATGCGGTTATCAAACCTTCCAGTCCCACAACGAAAATCAGAGTCGTTTTTGACGGATCCGCAAAATCGAGCAGCGGGGTATCACTTAACGATGCATTAATGATCGGGCCCACCATTCAAGAGAACATCGTTTCACTATTGTTACGGTTTCGAATGTATACATACGTCGTAACAGGCGATATCGAGAAAATGTACCGTCAGTTTCTGATTAGACCAGGAGATCGTAAATACCAGCAAATTTTGTGGAGAAACGAACATGACGAGATTGCAACTTTCGAATTAAACACCGTAACGTTTGGTCTTTCATCGGCTCCATATCTCGCAATAAAATGTATTCATCAATTAGCTGAAGATGAAAAGGAACGTTTTCCCAAGGCATCTATTGTTTTAAAGCGGGATTTATATGTTGATGATCTTCTTACCGGCGCCAATACATACGAAGAGGCACTACTCTTACGCGACGAAATCATTAATTTACTCAAACAAGGAGGACTCAATATTCGCCAATGGGCGTCGAATGAACCGCATCTTCTCGAGGGACTGTCCGACAATTCAATTCATTCAAAATATTTCTGTGATTCTGCAACAGTCAAAACGCTCGGTGTATCATGGGACGCACATCGCGATCTAATCAAATACACTGTTGATTCAAACATTACCACAAGAACTACTAAACGCACTATTTTATCAACAATCGCTAAAATATTTGATCCTTTGGGCTTACTTGGTCCTATTATTGTCACAACTAAAATTTTAATTCAAAAACTCTGGAAATTAAGACTTGACTGGGATGAATCGCTCCCAACAGATTTGCATACCCGATGGATAACGTTCATCAATCAATTCCAATGTCTTAACAACATCACTTTCAGTCGAAGCGTCATTCAAGACAATACTCACACATTAAGTCTTCATGGATTTTGTGATGCTAGTGAGCAAGCGTATGGAGCCTGCTTTTATATACGGACAATAGACAACCAAGGAAATATTAAAACTGAACTCTTGTGCGCAAAATCACGTGTAGCTCCACTTAAAACGATTAGTTTGGCTAGATTAGAACTTTGTGGAGCTGTACTTTTGGCATGTCTGTATGAATCGATCAGGGCGTCTATGCATTTTAAAATTAATAACATAACCCTTTGGACAGACTCTACGATCGTTCTTAATTGGTTAAACAAACAACCTTCTGAACTAAAAACCTTTGTCGCAAATCGAGTCGCGGATATTCAGAACAAAACTGACATCGCAGCGTGGAAACATGTTAAATCTGAAGACAATCCTGCAGACATATTATCCCGAGGTCAAAATCCTATTCAATTCTTACAACCATCCAACTGGCGTCACGGCCCCGCATGGCTCAACAAAGACGAGTCAACTTGGCCTAAAACAATTTTCCAATCCGTTATCGAGGATCAAGAATGTAGAAAAATCGCATGTTTCCACACAATAAACACAGATAATGAGGAAATTCTACAAAAATACTCATGCATCAAGCGATTAAGACGAGTCGTGGCTTATTGTTTAAGACTTCGAAAACAGTATCGGTGCAAGGGTCCGTTGACAGTCGAAGAAATTCAACGATCAAATGAACGAATCATTCAACAAGCGCAGCTGTCCACCTATTCTCGAGATATTCACGATTTAAAAAACCGAAGGCAGTTACATTCGAAAAGCAAACTCCTTTCGTTACATCCCTTTATTGATGATAAAGGACTTTTACGAGTTGGCGGTCGACTTCAAAATTCAACTTTATCTTACGAACAAAAACATCCAATATTATTACCGAAAGGGCATCATATAACTAACCTCATAATTCGTCAAACACATGTGGATAATCATCATTCAGGAATAAATACCACATTGTATAGCGTTCGACAATTGTATTGGCCTATTGACGGAAAAAATGCAACTCGTAAAATAGTTCGACAATGCATAAAATGTTTTCGAGTAAACCCACCAACCGTTCAATACATCATGGGTAATCTACCCGCTGCCCGAGTTACCGAAACTCGACCCTTTTTCAACTGTGGAGTTGATTATTGCGGTCCATTTTATATTAAAGAACGGCGTTATAGAAATCGTGTTCGGATTAAGGTTTACGTCGCGATATTTGTTTGTCTAGCTACCAAGGCCGTACATCTAGAAGTAGTAAGCGATATGACAACAGAAGCATTCATTGCAGCCTTCAAGCGTTTTATTGCTCGAAGAGGGATATGTAGTAACGTTTACTCAGATAATGGTACCAATTTCATCGGGGCAAACAACGAATTGTCACAATTATACGGTTCCTGGCGAAATAATGAAACGTTGAACAAGTTTTTGGTCGAGAAGCAAATATCCTGGCACTTTATGCCAGCGTGGTCTCCCCATTTCGGCGGGCTTTGGGAAGCAGCCGTTAAGTCGTTCAAGCACCATCTTCAACGTGTGGTAGGAGACGAATTGTTCACTTTCGAACATTTTAATACGTTTACTATCGAAATAGAAGCCATACTAAACTCACGACCACTGACCCCCCTTTCCTCCGATCCTAATGACCTATTAGCTCTTACTCCAGGTCATTTTTTGATTGGCAATTCATTAACTAGCTTGCCTGAACCTAATCTTATGTCAATCGCAACCAACCGACTGTCCAAATGGCAACACATACAAAAGGTCAAACAAGATTTCTGGTCCAGATGGCATAAGGAGTACGTCAATCATCTAAATGTACGCCACAAATGGACTAAGGGATCGCACAACATTAAGGAAGGATCCATCGTCATCATGAAGGATGATCATCTACCACCACTACAATGGAACCTTGGTCGTATCGAAAGGGTTCATCCCGGCAAGGATGGAGTTGTACGAACCGTTACCGTGCAAACTGCCCACGGTTCGTACCGTCGTAACGTGAAGCAGTTCGCGCCACTTCCCATAACCGAGACCCTGTAGGAAGTGAATCGACCACGACAATCAACAACATGTTTATATTTGATAAACACTGTACCAACACTATAACATTTACATTGATCGACATAAGTCTCTCAACGGGGGGAGCATGTTGCGTCTGGGACGCGGTGCGTTTGACGGAGAAGCAAATTTCTTTTATTAAAGTTCTGTTTTTTGTTGTTCGTTTCGTAACATGGGTGGCAGTTTCTTATTCAAATTATTTGTTACAAGTTCTCGTTAATTTGTATGTAAATGGATGTGCGGTGCGTGAACAATGTCAAGACAACCGTCAATTCTAGATTCCCCGCTTGGCAGCATAATAAACCCGGAACGGACGAGAAGGGATTTCCTCGTTCTGCGAAATGACATTATTAGTAAACATTTCCGAAACGTGTAGTTCTTGGGTTCTCAAGGGGGGATTAGGAGCGGATCTTCGCGCTGATGGGCATTCAGTTTCGAGCTTTCGAATCGATCAGGTCTTACGCTCCGAGTTCATCCATTATTTAAACCGGCTCAATAAACCTAAGTTTACGCGATCGTGTCATCGGTGTAAGTGCATTCAACTCATTTCGAAAATAAACATTCAAACAGTTCGTACATTCAAATCGAACTATCAATCATACATTCAAACAGTTCGTACATTCAAATCGAACTATCAACCATACATTCAAACAGTTCGTACATTCAAATCGAACTATCAATCATACATTCAAACAGTTCGTACATTCAAATCGAACTATCAACCATACATTCAAACAGTTCGTACATTCAAATCGAACTATCAACCATACATTCAAACAGTTCGTACATTCAAATCGAACTATCAACCATGCATTCAAACAGTTCGTACATTCAAATCGAACTATTAATCATACATTCAAACAGTTCGTACATTCAAATCGAACTATTAATCATACATTCAAACAGTTCATACATGCAAATCGATCTATCAATCATACATTCTAACAATTCGTCCATTCAATCGAATCAATCAATCATACATATAAAGTGCGTACATTCAAATCGAGCTATTCAAATACACATTCCACTAATTTGTACATTCGAAGTTAATTTCATTCATTCTTTAACAATCCAATTAATTCTTTCAGTAAATCAATCACCCAAAATTAATTTGGCGGGTGACATCTCGGACTTGCATTCATCTGCAAATCAAGTACAGTATCGGGTGCGAGTCGAAACACTAAGAATATTTCATTAAAAACTAATATTATATCACATCACTGAAATTTCATACTCCAAAATGATTTAATTAACCGAACCCTTAATTCCATTAGCTAATTACATTACAGTTCCATTACAGTTAAAATGCAAAGCTGTTTTGATACAAATCAATTGCACTTAACGATAACTGAATCTCATAATGATAATCATAAAAAATACAATATGAAGATCCGAGATTGTTTCCCAATAAATTAGGCCGAAAACTGAAGCGACGACTAAGGAAATTAGGAAATTGGGTATGAAATCGGAACGACACGACATGTCTCTATCAAACGTATTTTCTCATCCAGTACCATTCCACCTCGAGCCTACGATTTCAATATTACAAACTCGATAACAAATCACGACCAACCCCACCGGATGTGCATAAATCGTTGATCGTTCAAATCCCACCTGATCACCTTGCGGTTGCTTTAAAAGATCCGATTTTTAGTACAAACCGATCAGACGGGCTCTTCGAACATAGCCACACTTGTCTTCGCGAATTTTGCAAATTTACCGGGCGTACCGGTTTGAAAAAGCATTCGTAGTGAGCGAAACACCCAACGCGACAACTAGTCTTCTTTAAGGAAGCGAAGCCAAGTGAGAAAGGCGGCGACGGAGGAAGGAAGAGGAGAACGGGAGGGAAAGTTCCGCGCTCGCGAGAATCGCACGCGAATCCACTTGTCGTTCGTGTGTTAGGGTGCGTTCAGACGAGTGTAATGTAACGCGCTACCGAACAGGATTTGAGCGTGCGGACGTGAGCAAGCGCTCGCCGTGCATCCATAAAGGCACGTCTACACACAGCGAACACACGCGAATGAATACGGACGAACGAATGTGAACGCACCCGAACCGCATCAGCATCTTCTGTGTCGTTTGCGCGCGCTCGCCTTCCCTGCATTCGTTCACGTTCTTTCGCTGTATATAGACGTGCGTTCAAGTTCGGTTGCACGTTCGGTTACGTGTTACATTACGCTCGTCTGGATGCACCCTAAGGCTGCGCGATGAACCTGTTGCGCTTGTACGCGCAAGTAAACGCGGGAACCGCTTGGATTTACGTGCCGCCGATCGTGACGCGCGGACTGAATATTCCATGGGCGACAACCGGTGGAATACGAGCCGGGCAATTTGTTCGGGATCGAAGACCAAGGGATATGGACCTTTATAAAATTTGCATGATTAGCCGCCGAACGACGGCTTGTCAGAGGGATACGCAAATGTGGTATGGAAGGTGCCTATATCATACCGGTCACCTAAATCGTGTCTCCTGTTTCAGGTACATGTATACGGAGCAAATAATTTAGCATTATATTATGGATGCTTATGCATTTCTGAAAAGTACAAACAGGGTAACTCCGAGAAGGATGGATTAGTTAAATAGTTTATAAATAATAAATTCCGTGTTCAATCGCTGTGAATCTTGTATTATCATAAACGGTGGACATTTTGAGATGTAATATTAGTTACTTATAGAAGTCCCAAGAATATTATGCTCCCTTTGACCTCAAATAGTAGAAAGTGTAAACACTGATCGCATAAGCAGATTAAATGCAAATATTTCTGATCTGTTCCTACATTCTATCGCAATAACTTCGTGTCAGAGGTCGCGACAAAGGTTGATCGTTAAAACCTGGAACACCCTGTGTAAGAACATCTTTTTACTCATCGCCTCCCAACAAAAACGTAATCTCATGAGAGTTTCATCACCCACTGTTAAGACACTTTGCTTGTACTCTATTCATCGAACAAAACATAAAAATCTAATCACAGTGAAAAGAAGGCAATTGTTCTCTCTTTCTGTGATTTAAAACCCGCGAGCGGAATTTTGTCGCAATAGCGATAGGACTAATCGCGGACCGTTCTCTCAGCCTGCAACGCGACGCTTAGACCATTAACGTGTCTAGCAAGACGGAAAGGCCGACTTTCACGCTAATGACAATAGCTATGCCGTGAGTACGGCATCGTTTTCTGGCCGAACGCGGCGCAAGCGAAAGGACATGTTCGACGACAAGGCGCGAAAGTGAATCCACGTGTACTCCGAACTAATCGGTCGATAAAACGCGCTTGAAAAATCGCGCGCCACAACGTCCAGTCTTTCTCTTTCCTTTCGCGGATGTAATGAACGCAACGCCTGTGCCCCAATCTCTACGCGGTGGATTTATGCCGTTCGCGTAAATTTTTATTTAACCGATCGTTTGGGATCGTTCGAAACAAATGGAACTTATTTATGCAGTTGTTTTAGTAATTATTGAACGGCGTTGGTTATAACACACACCATCTGGAAATCGTGTAGCTTACAAATAAATTTTCGTTTACTGCTATTGTCTATTACTAATTTTGACGAGTGGTTTTTACGATTGTTTTATAGGCGTTTTGTTGAGATGTAAATTGTGAAACAGACGCTTTAACGGATGGAAATACTGCGAGACCATGCACACTGATTCCAACTTTAAATAGGGTTATCTTTTATTTATTTTGACATTTTTATGATGTCATTTTTCTTTTAGACACATCCATTACAAATTTTTTACTCAGTGATGATAGTAAAGCAATAATACTAAATTACTATAATTTTTAAATAAATAACCATGCATACAGAGTGTTTGGGATAGATATACAAAGCTCTGAAGCAAAGAGGATTGGATAGAGTGAAAGGTCGTGTAACTTCCTTTGGCAGTGCCATCTCAGAAGTCAAATATGAAAGAACTGGTAAAAATTATGAACCCTGTTTCCTTTCTTCAATTTTTTTGTGCGTGTTGGCGCCAAGCATAAACATCTGACGCTAACCCAAGCTACGCCATTTTGAAGTATTGCTGTAATAGGATTCCTCAGAGTTGGAGCAGTGTTTATATTTCTTAGAAAAATGCCTTTGAAATGTTGTTTGTCATAAAATAGGGAAACAGAACATCCGTAACTTATTTAATATACCAAAAGAACAACATGTGTAAGTATGGATTTATAGTCACTGTGTAAACTCAAATGGACCATTCCAAGCGAACTCGAACAATTCTGGAGTAACATCTCGGATTTTGCTGAATTTTTTATTTGTTGTAGTTTTAGGGGATATACAAAGTGGGGCAATAACTACTAGCACCTCAGATATCTCGGAAACTATAAGTTTCACACAAATATTTGCTGAAATAAAATTGCATAGTACGAAGGGGGCAATTCGGTGCCGATAATAGTTTTTTTTTGCAGGTGGAGGTACTTCGGACATTTGAAGGTCACCTCCATTTTTTTAAATGGATCGGTATGTTTTTGTTTCCGTATCATGATAGAAGATCTTAAAACGAGTTCAACGACCTCTGACATAAGGTCATTGAAGGTCATAGAAAGTAGAGAAAGGCGATTCATTTACTACCAAAACCGTAAGTATTATCGCCTTTCTCTACTTTTTATGACCTTTAATGACCTTATGTAATAGGTCGTTGAACTCGTTTTAAGATCCTCTATCATGATACGGAAGCAAAAATATACCGACCCATTTAAAAAAATGGAGGTGACCTTCAAATGTCCGAAGTACCTCCACCTGTAAAAAAACTATTATCGCCACCGGATGGCCCCTTTCGTACTGTGCAATTTTATTTCAGCAAATATTTCTATGAAACTTATAGTTTCCGAGATATCTGAGGTGCTAATAGTTATTGCCCCACCCTGTATATGTATGTAAACTAAACTTAAAATTTTTCAAGTTTGCATCCTCGAGGGAAATTACAAGTCCGAACTCCGGACTTGAAATTTCAGTTCCAGTGTTCCAGTATGAAAATTTAGTCATAGGATTTTAATATAAGTGGAACCGCGAACTGAGAGAATGTGGTGGGGGTAATTTTCGGGTTGCGGGGCAAGGGGATGGATAAATAGTTCGCTTTTGACTCGTTTGAGAGCGCTGCGAAACGAGATACACTTTTATACATAGGGCTCTTATGGAACTTTCCGCTCTACCTAATCCTCTTTGCTTTGAAGGGGTGATAGATCACGAAAAAAACAAACAAAAAACTTCTGTATGACTTGAGTCCAAAACTCAACCATTTTTTAAAAAAATTGTCATAAACATTTAAGCTTCCAACCCCTACAATTCAAGATAGGAACGTGTTTCGTAAGCAATTTTCTTCGCTAAAATAAAGATTGCGATCTTGTTAATCCAATAAGTACAGTAACTATGATATTGTTCGCGAAAAAATAGTATTTTTCTAACCCCCTAAATTACCCTTTAAAATCACGATAATTTAGGGGGTTAGGAAAATACTATTTTTCGCGATACAAGGTGACAATATCATCACAGTTACTATACTTATTGGATTGACAAGTTCGCAATGTTTATTTTAGCGAAGAAAATTGCTTACGAAACACGTTCCTATCTTGAATTATAGGGGTTGGAAGCTTAAATGTTTATGACAGTTTTTTTCAAAAATGGTTGAGTTTTGGACCCAAGTCATACAGAAGTTTTTTGTTTATTTTTACGTGATCTATCACCCCTTCAAAGCTTTGTACTACTATCCCAAACACCCTGTATAATTATGTAGCTGAACAAGGTAAAAAATCGGGTCAAGACACTCTCTTGGTAAATCATTATTTAATTATGAATAGGCTTTCACTTGCAGTTTTGTATGAATAATTGGAACCTTTAAAAAAATAAAACTTGAATGTAGAGCCATTTGTCCAAAAGTCCACTGTAATTAAATAAATATAGGAGCTCAAATGGAGCACAAAATGTCTTATGTCATAGTATTTGATTTGCTTTCGTTTTGTAGTAATAAATCTTAAAGTTTATTACCCTATACGCTAAACTAATAGTCGGAAAATTCTAAAACTTTACAAACACATTGAGAAACAACGATAGAGTAAAAAAGTCTTAATGCGATTTGTTATATCTCTTATAGTTTAACTGTTATAAAGCTTTAAAATCGAAATATGAATTCTACTTTCTAGATTTCAGTTGTCGAATAAAATCAATTTTTTTGAAAATGTAAGATACGTCGTTAGGCCTGGTCCAGACACGTGCAATGCGCATTGCAGAACACACTTAAAAGGGTCGAGTTTTATGGTTTGACGCGCAACTTCCTCTGAATAGGATAGGGGCTGCGCGCGGCTTTGCACACGTCCGTCTTCGATGTTGCACGTGTCTGGACCAGGTCTTACAGTCACAGATATAATTCCAAAGCTTCGGCCGCCAAAAGTGCCACGTTCGAAAGGCCTCCGCGTACTAAGCGATCATCAAACTAAAAGAACACAGATTATTTACATCAGTCCTAATGTTATTGTTCCCGTTTCAAAGTCGCTTCATTCGAGGACGAACGCAATTACCTGACCACTAACTCTGTCATTTTGTAAGGGATTTCATAATCGAGAGACTCTCGAGTAATATGCAGGCGCAACATTATTAATTTGGCGCAACCAAAGTGCGGCGAACGTTCACGCGAAAAACGTCACTCCGATCGGGCAAATCCATTTCACGGTTCTCACGTGGCATTACCAATCACATGTGAAACGCTGTCCGCCGAGCTTTGCGACCACCCAGGGACAACCGGCTAATGCGAAAAATTCAGCGCACAAACCAGTGAGATAACAATTACAAGATTGTTACATAAAGCAGACCAGAAACGCTGCAATGTCCTTTCCTCGACCAACGGAATGAACGGAATTCCGCGTCGCAATTGTGTACACACTTGCCTGCGGTATGCGTGGTCCTTGTTCTATCCTTCCATATATTTCGGGCTATTTTAATAGTTCAGTAACTTGATGACTGTTTCCTGAAACTTGATATTGTTTCTGAGTAAATACCTTGCGATTAGAAATATAATGTTGCGGGGTAAAGGTATTTGAATTTTCGAGGTTCAATGAAATCTATATTCTATTATTCCTATACCTTTTTGGCCTCTTTTTTAAAAGTACTGTCATTCATCATCGTATTTGATAGGACATCGCTAGATTATGTTACTTTACGAACTAATTTATTAAATTATTTCACAATTTATTTAAGCTTTTAATCAATCAAGGTCTTCCTCTCTTCCTGACTCATCAATGTCGGATTCAGGTCAAGGCATTGTCACTATAAAATGTTGTAAAAGTGAAGAATGTCCGGCTCACAATCAGATGTTTCAGTAGCTCACGTTATTGTTCGGTAGCTTATGTTATTGTTTATCTCACTTCATGTTAAACAAGTGTATCGCTCATATTGAAAGTTTTACTTTAGACTAATTTATTTAACTGATATTGGATATCATTGTGTATGTGCGTATGTTTAATTTCCTTTTTCTTCAACTGGAAACGACATTGGAGAAAAAGCATAAGGGAAATAAAGAATTCAGCAATTAATTGTTTCATGAATCAACTTTCACAAAATTGCATGTTTACCAAGGAAATTGTAATCTTCGAACACAAACATTGTAATTCATGAAACCGTTTATTTATTAGTTATGAATAAATTTAAATAATTATCCAAATGTAGATATGGGTGAGGGAGAGGGAGAGGGAGAGGGAGAGGGAGAGGGAGAGGGAGAGGGAGAGGGAGAGGGAGAGGGAGAGGGAGAGGGAGAGGGAGAGGGAGAGGGAGTAAGTTACGATAACAGAAGGAAATGCGTGCGAAGGAAACGAGAGGCGAAATAGCGCGAGCACGGGTGTTGCTAGCATGTGTAGGGCGTGCGTAGTTCGTACGTGCGAAGGAAACGAGAGCCGAAATAGCGCGAGCACGAGCGTTGCTAGCATGTGTAGGGCGTGCGTAGTTCGTGCGTACGACGAGCGGTGAATGACGGAGGGCGAGCGGCGAAAGGCGGAAGACACACATGGCGATAGTCATAAGTTTGTCATAACTTACAGTAAAATTAGTATACAACGTATATGTATAAGGGTAGAGGTTGTAACCCTGGGGGATCAACGAAGAATATACATTATAGAAAGGTAAATAACAAGATTTCAGTTTTATAATATTAGCATATCTACGGTACATTACATACAATTTTAGTAATGTATATAGAATTAAGTCCATTTTACAATCGTTCTTTTATGTTAAAGTCTTCAAATACATACCCAAAAAACGGTTGACACGATTCGGCTCAACACGGCTTAATTCGACACGACATTTTTGTCTATCACATGTGTTCGGGTACCTATGACATATCCGGGTAAGTGCGGGTAATTATTGTTTACCCGAGTATCGCACGATTACTCAGGAGGAACTTTGGGTATCTCACTCGCTTCACTTAAAATCATGAGCTCTACTTTGTAGGTACACGATAAAAAAGAAAAAGAAAATCTGGGAGGAGTACATTTCTCGAGCTTCCTATCTCTCAATCTCGTTTACGCATCCACGCGAATCAACGACACAAACGATGGAGGGCATATTCTGGGAAGTGGTCGTCACAAGAAAATCAGTAATACCCCAGGAAATTTGCATGTTTTATACACTTGCTACGCCCAGCAATAAAAGGGAAGTGGCAAGAAGCGGGCTAATGCAAAAATTCATATGCTAGGCCGCATCTCGGCGATGGGATACTCCCCGAGACCCTCAATTATATTCCGATATGCCAAGATTTAGGGTTAAGGGTCGACCCCTACTCCGGATCTCCTGCCAACCGAGCGGTACCTGAAACAATTTTCAAGTAAACGAGGACCCCGGCTATAATTTTCTTTTCTTTTTGTGCCCATCACGCCACCCGCGGATCAAGCTGCAATTATCTGTCAAAACAAATGGAACAAACGATCTGGAGTCATCCTCCTTGTCGGGCAATGGCCTGTTAAATCGATTTGATCGATTTGGAGGCCAACATAGTATTTTAGTAAAACGCAAGGCTATAATTTGTGAACTCTGTGCTTCATTAACGCTAAAACTACCACCACCCTAATGAGCGCTTCGAAAATTCTGATTCATTATTCCTAGTACAATAACCGGTTTTTCGATATTTATGTTTTTGTTATACTATAAATTCCCACAGTTTTAATGTTAGAAGAAAGAAGAAGTTTATGTAGCATCAAAATGTATTTTAGTTTTAGTTCAGCTTTTATGGTTCATAACTGACAGTACAGCTTGATTCATATTATCCGTCAAACGGCTGCCGACTACCCGCCGTCAGAACCTTCTTCAATGGATTTCTTATGGAGACATTCACACTGTCTGTAACCATTCCACCTGACGGCCGTCCAGCGACTTACAAGCGGCGGTCAGGATGGTCAGGATTCTCAGACAGAATGTTGGAGGGTTGGTTGATAGTCCCGGGTCCTCGGCTCTTTGCCGATCATTTGAAAGGGACCTTTTTTTATGACCGTGATGGGACCCCGGGGTGAATCCCTCGGGGTATGCACAGCGGGGTTTCGAGAACGAAAGCAAACGAGGGTATGTTATATAGTAATGAAAAATCATTTCTATAATTTGATACTTGATCTTCATGTAAATGTAACCAGTGAAATGTTGATGCTTTTTCCATTAAAATGGTATCGAACTCGATATATTTATGATTATGTTTAATGGTTGATTACTGAATAACGTCTCACAGACACATGGAGGGCTGGTATAGTAAAAATCAGGTCCCTGTGGTTGGGAACCCTAGCAGTGGGGACCATAAAGCGGATAGTGTGAATCACCTCAAAATTAGCAGTCGATTGACGGCGGCTAGTCTGCCACCGGCTAGATGGATAATGTGAATCAAGCTTAAATCGTAGAATAAAGAAACAGTTGTTAAAATTTAGTTTTTAGTTTTGTTGCTGACTGCAAAATGGGATAAGACAATAAAACGTATTGTATTCATTTTTATCTTGAATTCCTCATGGTTGTCCCAGTCCCATTTCATTTACTCTTCGAAATTCTTCAATCTGAGAACAACCAAGTGAACTGGCAAGGAGATAGAATAGACAGTCTCCCGCGTGAGAAATGAAAGTTTTCTCTATCTTCATCTTCATCCTCGCGATTCTGTGAAAGGTAATTAGCAGTATCCTAGGGATAACAATAATTACAGGTTAATTATTGGCAAATTAACTAAAGGTTAATTCAAGATAGTGTTCCGAGCAAACTGTACGATTCCCACGGATTTGAGGCTCAGAACCCTGCACATAGACCATAAACGTGTCTCCGCGATCTCTAAGCCATCGAACAGACATGAATGTTAAAGGCAAAGACAGTTCGCGTCGATTTTGCTATGGACTAATTATCATGGTAACGAGTAACTGTCACGAAAGTGGGACGAGGTTAACAGTAACAGGATTGACAAAGTAACGTGTCAATAGGAATCAAAAGTGTCGTTGTTTCAGTGGGACAAAGATTGTTGGTTGGGTGCGTTTTTGCGATGCAACTGCGAGAAAGAAACGGCTCTTTTTCTATTACTATATTTTCTACTACTGACGGAAGAATAGTATAGGAATTATTCTACTGGTCATGACACATAGAAGGTTTTTCAGCGATACGAATACCCCGAAAGGGTATACCAAGTGATGCAAATGAGATGAAAATAACCATTGACGCAATAAATAGGGAGTAATCGTTAGTACTAATTCTTCTATCGATCTTCTGCGTCTAAGTAAAAGTAAGAGGGATAATATGCAAATTGTAATAGAAAGTACAGCGTTCGAGACTTACTCACTGTATTTTACACTTATTGGATGAGATTAGCTTCATTACATTGCAATAATATGAGTGAAAATTCTCGAAATTGAAAATTACTATTTCGTTTTACCTTTTCAAACATAATTACCTAGTAAATGTTTCTGTGTTTAAGAAATGGCTCAATTTTCTACTCTTCAACTGAACCACTCTACAGAATACTGAAAAAGTTTCTTATTACATAGTCTACCTATAACATATTGTAGATTGGATGAAACTGAGAATACCGACTTGTGAGAAAATAAATACATTGAGAAAAATCGTGTCTTAATTTTTAGTACGTAGTTTACGAAATTTTACTACATTTTCGACTAAAGTACCAGCATTGGTGAAAATGGTCTTACTACACCAGTGTAGTAATATTTGGTTTTGAAGAATTGGTAAAGGCCACGACCTCGTGTGCTGAGTTTTACTACACGAATGTAGCAAAGTTAGAGTTTCGCTCAAACTAAAAAGAGTTTTTTGTCCTACTTGTACCGAAAGTCAATATATGCCCGTAAATCGCACGCAAATTGGCCTATTCCCGTACTAGGACGGAAAAGTAACATTCTAGGGCGAAAAGTAACACCCTAGGACGGAAAAGTAATACATCGTCGCCCTAATAGAGAATACCGTGTATAAGCATTTTCGTGACAGTTTTTGGTCTCGCTTTGCATTTCATGAATCTATTTTACTCCTAATGCGCGCTAAGAAGTGTTCCACTTCAATAACCTGCTTTGCACCCTCCGTACGTGCATTTAATCATGCACTTCCAGGTTTTGTTCAAGTTGGGACAAAAAACGGTAATTCTTGACAATTACTTACTCCTCACCGATTTCTTTGAAACTTTTTTGTATGGTGTATTTCGATACGTAGATTAATTAATGTAAATGAAATAATTGTCGCTCTCTTTTCGTTTTCGAGATACAATTATTTATATGAATGAAAATTATGGTGACGGGTACCGCTGTATCAGCTATACGGTATTGGCAAGATGGCAGCTGTACGCATGCGCATTCCGTGATTGCGCGTAAGATGCGCATACGTGCAATAGAAATTTCAAGTTTACTACATTGTTCCTATGCTATATTAACAATATACCCAGCAACAATGGCTACGTTGTCGTTGTGCCAGTTCGAAAATATCATAGTAAACAGAAATAGGTTAATTGATTTCCTAGTCAATCACGGAGTACTGTCTAGAGTCTAGAACTATAAAATGTTAAAAGTGTGGAAACGAAATACACTTAAGTTTATTTTAAAAATGCCCATAAGAAGACAGTAAAAATGCAATGCAATTTTTACATCAGCGCATTAAAGGACACCTGGTTTAACAATGCAAATTTAAATCTAGAAACAATATGTCGTTTTGTTGCATATTTTTTATTAATGAAATTACCGCGGTACGAATTTATAAAAAAGGAATTAAAAATATGCGACAAAACGATTGCAGATTGGTCAAGCTTCTGTCGAGAAGTAAGTATTTTACAAACATACAATTAAAGATATTGTATATTAAAAATTGCGATCTATTGTAGGTTTGCATATATTTTGTCGAAAAAAATTCTCAAAAATTAGGAGGACCAGGGGTCACTGTCGAAATTGTCGAGGCGAAATTGGGCCACAGGAAATATAATAGGGGCCGTATTATTGATGGAAAACGGATTTTTGGAGGGATTAAACGAGGCTCCAAAAAATGTTTCTTGGTTCCTGTTGCTAACAGGAACCAAGAAACATTACTAAACCCGATTAAAGATTGGATTTTGCCTGGAATTACAATTGTTTCGGACTGTTGGGCATCCTACAAATGCTTAGAAAGCAACGGATTCCAACATTTAACAGTGAACCACAGTTTAAATTTCGTGGATCCCGAGACAGGTAAATTTTCTGTGTGAGCCAATAATTTGGATTAATTAATGTTTCCGTGAATAATAATAATATAGAAAATATAATACAATTAAAAAATGTGTTTAGGCGTACACACACAAAATATAGAACGTTTGTGGCGAGACGTTCGTAGCAACGTTCCACGATATGGAGTTCGTGAAACCCATATGGAGGGCTATTTAGCAGAATTTATATTCAAAAGAATGTTTCCTTATGAAGAAAGAATTCCTGCATTCTTTAAATACATCGCCGAAATATATCCTATACAAAAAAATGAAACTGAAGATGAAAGGGCAGAAAATTCAGAGGAAATCAATTAATATATTACTGAACACAAAACGGTCCTTTTCAGGACCACCATATTACAACGTAAAAATACTCAGTAACAAGTAAACAAAACACTGCTCAAAAAACATGAACTAATCAATTTTAATTTCATTCTCTAAAAAGTATCGAAAGAGTGATTGGAATAGGTCAGGGCTAGATCTGAAATTGATCCGTGGCGAAGCGTGCCACGGATAAACGACTGATTTAGGTATATTGAAAGTATATCTCGTCAATCGGTTCTCCGTGACGCGCTTCGCGCGCAAAAAATATAACATCCCCCTTTTCCATGGTAGACCACCGAGCGTGGACAGTATTTTCAAAGTTGCACCATTGCTTTGCGGGCAGTGGGGGGCTTCGCCCACCCTCCCCCCCCAACGGGGGCTCTGCCCCCGGCACCCCGCTTAGGGAGTTTTGCCTAATTAAAATCATATGAGTTACTGGCCGCGGCCGCCTTATCGGCGGCCGCAATTTCAGATCTGGCCCCGACCTATTCCAATCACTCTTTCGATAACCTTTTCTGGATAATGACCCAAGAAATATACAAAAACATGACATCCTTCCACATCCCATGATCGCACGTAGGGTGTGCCATGTGTATAGCTGCCATCCTGCCAATACTCTCAACCCTTCACCGGCTCTGCCCCCGGGCCCCTGGTGTGTATGGGGGAAAATATTATTGTATATCACGCATATGTGTTTCTCAATCAAAGACGCGCATGCGCACGAGGTATATTTTAGGAATACCGTACAACTAATATGGAGGTAACTACAACCACCTTTTTCATGCATATAAAAATTTTTATCTCGAAAACGAAAAGAGAGCGACAATTATTTCATTCAGATTAATTAATCTACGTATCAAAATACACCATACAAAAAAGTTTCAAAGAAATCGGTGAGGAGTAAGTAATTGTCAAGAATTACCCAAAAAGCATCGTGTGCAATTCGGGCGCAAGGCTATTGCTACTCGTTCTGGTTGCATAGCCCTCGCCTTCGGCTTGGGCTGCGAGCTAGCTCTCGTAGGCATAGCTTACTTTGCGCCCATGATACACAGTGTACTATTTTTTATAAGCACAAGCAAGACAGACTGAGTAACTTCAGGTGTTTTTCATTAAGAGACCTAGCACCCGCACGGTACTCGTAGGGCCTTCATTCTCTCTCACTCATTTCTCATCCTTTCTCTCTCACAGCTGCGAAAAGCACTATATGCTCGTTACCTTCAACAATAGCCAATAGAAGGCAGGAGCATCGACATATCATTGTAGTAGTGCATATGCATGAAGTGCACGCGCGCGTGTGTTCCGACTTAAGTGGCTGACTGTATAAGAACAGGGCTAGAATAGGGCACTAATGTCGGGGCCATCTCAACAGGCAGTTCAGGGTCACCAAACCCCTCGCGCGCCTTTCTGGCAGAATGCCCCCACCGCGGCAAGGGCGTCCGCGCGCACGGGAAACTGCCGCGGTGGGGGCACTCTGTCAGAAAGGCGCGCGAGGGGTTTGGTAACTCTGAGCCGCCTGTTGAGATGGCCCCGACTCTAGTGAGAAAGACGTGTGGAGGATTTGGGATCTCAGGATCTTCCAACAAGTAAACTCCGTTGTTTATGGTTTTAAATATAAAATAACTAAATATATTTTAAACAATAATACAACAGAATATATTTCTGAAAGGCAGTGTGCGTTTCCTGTAACTAAGCACGAGAATAATGTGTTTTGGTACTTTGTTATCCACGCCACGCTTATTCCCCAACTCGTGCGTGAATTAGCTGCGCACAACCAATGCGCGTCATAAAAAAGTGCGCCACGATCCCAATCCACGAAGCTTACCGCTTATTTGGGGATGCTACAAATGATTGTTACGATAACACGTTCACTATGAAACATTCACTAGGCCTATACCCAGTATCTGCTAACGATTGGGCCAGTAAGAAATACCTATGTCTGAAAATAGATTTTTCCAATATTATACCATTTTTTGGACGTCTATGCAGTATCCATCGAAAGCCATTGAAAAGATAGCTCCTCGAACACAGTTGTCCGAATGATATCGTTTAGATTACATTTTTCAGTTATCTTATATGTATCTTTTTCAAGTATCCTTCAGATATCTGCAGATATCTTTGGTTAACTGGGTTTAAATATTTGAAAGTTTTTATTTTGGTAAACACGTGACGACACAGCAACGCTAAAAGCCAAGCAAATTGAGGCTATGTTACGAGAAGCCACTTCTTTCCGAAGCGTACGATATACGCTATTGTATGTATAGATATCGCTGTGTTTCACAGCCTTCCGTAAATTTTATTACACTGGTCTCTTAAATTTAGGAACACACCCTATTAACGGTTGCTACACCTGTGCTATTATAATTTCCTTTTAGTGTGGTAGAAGAGAACGCATTTCACTATAAGTTGCTTCTTTACTACGCAATGTAGTAATTTTTCCTCCACGACTTTTCTCAGTGTAAACACGAGAATGAAATAAAAAAAATACTCTTTGAAGCAGAACGCCATAAGATGTGCAACGTGTTTCTAGAACGAAACGGAGATAACTAAATTAAATCACGTAGTTCTCCTTAGCCGGGTGTAAGGCGTTCCTTAAAATTCTCTGGCAGGTAAGTAACGAGCCGATCTAATCAATACGATTTGTTTCGCGGCACTTTCTGTACGCGCACCAGAACAGGAATGCATCTATCGAGACGTTAGCTTTTCTAACGACCCTGTTCCATTGGAATCGCGATCAAACCCAATTACTTACTATCTCAATACACATTAACGAGAATGCTTCTGTAACCAACAAAATATTCTATACATTTACAATATACATACATTTTTCCTATGTCATTGAAAAGATTCGGATTGAATCTATGTATATAATAAATAATAAAGTAAGAAAAATATGTCCAAGGATAGTAAAGAACAATTTTAATAAAAATCTTTCGTTATACTTGTACTTTTTGGAGTTATTAGAATAGTTTTTTAGGATAATTTAAAAAATAACAGTAATGTGGTTATATAGTTACAGAATTCAAACAGACATGGTCAACTATAAATAAAGGAACAGAAAAAGGTAAAGAAAATTGGTGTAAATAGTTGATAGTCGCTTTCATTTTATATCAAAAATATGTGTACTACGTATGCCATAACATTTATTGAACGAATTGGAAGAGCATAGTTAGAACTTTCGAATCACTTTCTATAAAATAAAGGCGATAATATATCAATTGATTGAGACTATGAGTCATTAAATTAATCGCACTTATCCGGCAATGTAGATTATTTTAGAAATGATAGATTCCAAGTACTATTATTGCATACCTCCAGAGAGAAAGTAATTTCGTTAAAGACGGAAGATGCCATTATCGAATTTAAAATTTTCACAAACAATTTCTTCCACTTATTATACATACTATGTAGAAGACCATTATTATCACGCGAGCATCAAAATTCGAAGAAGCCTACAATTCCGAATCACTAAGAAACTTGAATAATGAATATTGATAATTTTGGTTAAAAATAAATTGAAATCGTTAAGAAACTACTTTTATAATTAGCCAACATAGTTACAATCGTGTTCACAACATTTAGTAAAATTAGTTAATATCCTTCCATCTAAATTAATTTCGTCAACGGAAGTTTTACCCGTTTCTCGTGATACTAATTAACCCGACTAATTAAAGATTACGTTATCGGAAAAGGAAAGGCCCGCGTTTCGTCTCTAGCAAAATTCGCGAGTCCGTGATCTGAACTCACATCTCCTGTTTCGATTACCCGCTTACGTTTTCAATTAACCGTACGAAGCACCGACCAACCAGCTTCCACGCGATATAATCATCCTTTCTGCGCGTTATCCAGCCGGCACGGCGAGCGGCGCGCGGCGTTTCCTGCTCGGCCGGCCGCTTCTTTTTGCGCGAACGAGCCCGCTGCCGGGACTCGGTTCGAATAATCGGCTTAAATGGGATGGGATCCTGCCGAACGAGATCCAAAAAACGAACAGGAACCATCGAGAAGCTGCGATGAACCGTTACGCGGCTCGGGTCATCCGGGTGGCTGCGATAAACTGCGCCGCGTCGAACGGAGGCTACCGCAATGCAGTAAAATTTGAGCGAATCTACTCCCTCGTTTTTTCCTTCGATCACCATCTTTTGCGCTTCTTTTCCGCTACAGATCCAAACCTTCTTGGTATTAACGGTTCATAATTTGTTCCGACCACTTTGACTGGTTTTTCGTGGAATTTGTAGCGGTTGGTTATGTATAGACAGCGGATTTTTATGCAAAATAAAATTTTTACATGCACAAATAAAGAATTGAAACATGAAAAACAGTACGTTTAATGTTCTAAACATTCTAACTTGAATAATACTGTCGGTATTTTATATATTTTGGCATTTGCTAATAGTCTAGTAGATTTTTTGCGTACTTAGCATAATAACGTAAACGCATAAAATCCGCTGTCTAGTTATGTAATATTCTGTGCATGGAATGTGTTAAAGCAGAGGTTTTCAAAGTAGAGTGCATATAGGTACGTCTTAAGGTGGATTATAGAACCTTTGGACATACGTTGTGTAAGTTTAGAAGTCGCTAGGTATAATAAAAAAATTGATAGCTTATAAAAATTAATATTGAATGATTTCTTAGATCAAAGTGTTCTGATTCAATATCTTTTAAAAGATGGGTGTAAAGAAATTGTAGATTTACTTATAAAAAACTGAAGGTGCACCATAAATTGTATCTCCTCGTACTAAGTAGCTTTTGTAAAAACATTTTTTTGATAGGTTCATTCCATCGCGAGATATTGCCATTTTTCGAGACAAAGGAAATTGAAAGTTGAGACATTGAAAATTGCGTTTTGTTGTATTCTAAAGTTAGAGACTTAAAATACAATGTAAAATTATCGTTTAATAAACATTTTATTTAAATGTTCGTCTTTTTTATGCTAAACAAAATAAGAGTAGCTGACTAATAAAGAATTGTTGACTTTCAATGCCTCCACCTCATACGAGAAATAAATAATACACCATAATTTCTTTGCAATGTTAGCGTAATATTGACCTTCACATTGAAATACTACGGTAAGATCGCCACAATATTCCTACTCAGTGTCAGTATTTATTCTGCAATATCACCAGACTATTCTTACAACATTGCAATGTTCATGCAATATTTCTTGCCGTTCGGTAACTTTTGAAGACGCTTTCTGAGTGTCCGAAAGCAACGTTCTACAACGCTTAGAATTAATAAATGAAACGTTTTCTATATATTTTATGAACGTCTTAACAGCTTTACACAGGACGATAGTACGGCAAACCGTCTTTCGACCCATGGCACAGTGTAATAAGACAAGGTGAACCATTGCGCATAATGGCGACTGAATGATTTGGCTAACTAATAGTGGTCCACCCAAAACTTATCCCGCGTATTTCAAACATAACAAACAATTTAATTTCGACTCTTCAGAAGGGATATGATTTGATTCATGTTATCAAGTTTAAATAGATCGCATGGGCGCTTTTATCATGATTGTTGCAAGTTCCAAATCAATTTATTCGCTAAAACGTGGAATTAATAGTCGTCATGTTAGTCTTATAGCGTCTTGAAAAGTCTTCTAACGTTTTGAGGTTTTATCATTATTGGACAGGAGTAATAAATCCTGATTTGAAGATTTAATCTTTCGGAGGTATCATTACGCGTGCGTGCAAAACAAGCCATATTGGATTTTCCAATTTTGGGTCGGAGCTAATTGGTTAGCGGTTCCTCCACTACTTCTAAACCACTGCGCATTTCGGGCAGGGTTCACCTTGTCTTATTAGTAATAAGTTATTACACCATGTTTCAACCCATGCTAAATTCGCATTCTTGAATATTATGAAATAAAATATAGATTTTACTATTTTATATACATATGTATAATAATTGTATACATATGTAGTATGAATATGGTTTCTATTTAAGTGTAGCATGTTTCGTCAAAGTTATTGATTTGATTTGCCATTCCGTTGAAAAACGTCGAGGTGTCGAAATCTTGCCTGTTTGTGTCGTCGTGTATTTTCTGTTAATTCCTTGTTCTTGTATTGTGTGTTGTATTGTTCAATTTGGAACTGTCTTCCATTCTAATAAATCCCACAAGTTTGGGGATGATAGAGTTAAACTGGACGTCGTTGAACTGAAATTAAAAGTTGTTGAACTGAAAGAACAGTTAAGAGTGTTTAATTTGTCGATGAATGGAGCGAAGGTGGAATTAATTGCAAGATTAATGGATGCGCTTGGTAACACATAAATCGCTGCTGTCAGTGAAACTGTTGTCATGGAGGATGTAAACGACATGGATGATCAGCGTGACTTTGCTCGACGTGAAGTAGAAGTCTTGCGACAATTAGCGGCGGCGTAGACATCGCAATCAACACAATCCATACCGGCGCGACACGGTGATCAGTAAATCAACAGCAAAATATTGCGGAGATAGCGGATCTATTGGGTTATTTTGAGGGGGATATCCATCAATTGGAGCTGTGCGAAAATAGATTGAAACTATTGCTTATGATATATAAACTGTATTCAGGGCTTTGTAAACTTTTGGTTCGGTTACGATTGAAAGGGAAAGTCCAGCTACTCGAAGTTTAGCTTTATAGAGATGTCTATCGAAGAATTTCTTCTAGAATTGCGGGGAATATTTCATCATCAATCTGCATAAGCAATAAGAAGAAGAGTATTTGAAGAGAAACATGAATCCTTTAAGAGAATGAAAAGATAATACTCGCAAATAGTGTTCCGATAGAAGAGGATGAAATACTGGACTACATTATTGAAGGAATCCCGGATTCAATATTGCGAAATCAAGCATATCTATAAGGGTTCAAAACTAAAGCGGTTCTATTAAATGCATTCGAGAAGGTTTCTTGAGAGGAAATAATAATATCGTGGTCGGCGACAAGCGAAGCTTCAGGAACGAAACCAGCGAGCAGCGAGTAGAGCAAGACGAAGATGTTCCTGTGAAGAGGCGTTACAATTGTGGAGCAAGAGGTCATCTGGTTGCAATCTGCCCAACGAAGAAAAAGGGGACTAAATGTTTCGAATGCTATGGTTATGAACATATTTCATCGAACTGCTCGAAGAAGAGAAAAACAGCGAAGGATAGCTGCAGCACTTCCTAATCCAGTAGCAAACAGTATGTGAAGGAGGTAGCAATTATCGGTGTAAAGGTAAAAGCATTAATTTGACACGGGGAATAATATATGTTTGATGCGTGCGGAAACTTATATTCGAATAGGTGCTCCACATTTAGAGCGTAACGAAATACTGTTTCGCGGTGTGGGTTCAGATAATAATAAAACCTTAGGTGAACTGAAAATGGACGTTAATATTGACGGGCAGATATATCCGATTATTGTACATGTGATCTCTGATCAGTTAACTCAACTGAATTGTTGATAGATGCTGATTTTCTTTAGACCAAAGACTTGCGGGTAAGGGGTGGTATTATATCGATCTAAAAATTTAAGGTACATAAATGACGTCTTGAAAATATTTCGCATTTCTGTTTGCAGAGATTTTATAGATACGTCCTACTTTACTGATCGCAGTTATCGATCAGCAAGAAATACAGAGATTAGTACAAGAGTATATTCCAATGAAAATAAGCAGTACAAATATGTCTATGGTATTGTTAAAGACGAAAAACCAATGCATCAGCGTGCAAGGCGATTATCTCCTGTGCATTATCCAATCTTTGGTGACCGAGTATGCCAGTCCTATAGTTCTAGCAAAGAGTAGGTATAATAAGAGGCGACACTCCAAGTGTCCCTTTAAATTGGCTGTGTCATTTCGTCTCTTTCTAAGAATGAAATTACCGATCAAAACACCCTACGGACATTTAAATTGGCTGTGTCATTTTGTCTTTCTCTAAAAGTGGTTTTCTTTTCGAGTGTCGCCTCTTGTTATATCTACTCTTTGGTTCTAGTGCGAAAGAAAGACGGCACCAAAAGATTGTGTGTTGACTACCTTCAAATAAATAAAAAAATAGTTCGTGATCGTTTCCCTCTGCCGTTAATAGAAAATCAATTAGACCAACTACAGGGAGCTACAGTTTTCAGAACTCTGGATTTGAAAAATGACTTCCTTCATGTAGGCGTTAGCAGATATAGTCACAAATATACTGCTTTTATTGTATCTGATGAGCAGTACGAGTTTTTACGCGTTCCGTTGGATTAACAAATTCGCCGGCAGTTTTCAAAAATTTATTAATACGGTATTTCAAAAATTATCTTCTAATGTTGTTTTGATGTATCTTGATGACAATCGTGCCTTCAATTGATTTCAAGTTTGGATTAGAGAGATTAAAACTAGTGTTGAATACAGCAGCACAGGCGGGATTAATAATTAATTGGAAGAAAGGTCAGTTCTTACGAACACGAAAGTGGTAGTATATGACCATCGGAAGGAAAAACTGCATCTGTTATGCGTTTTCCAGAGCTGCATATGATTAAACAGGTACAAAGTTTGTAAGGTTTGACTGGGTATTTTCTAAAATTCATACCACAATATTCCATAATTGCCAGACGCTTATCAGGTCTCTTTAAAGCGAATGTTGAATTCTGTTTCGGAGAACAAGTATCGTTGGCGTTTAACTTATTAAAAATAGTTCTGAGTAAGGAGCCTGTGCTACGATTATATAAAATAGGCTCAGAAATAGAGTTGCGTATCGATGCATCAATGGAGCAGTTATGGAGCAGTATTATTACCGCGTAGATCAAAAGTTTCATCCTACATATTATGCAAGTGGTAAGACAAACTCAGCGGAAGAAAGATATAACAGCTGTAAGTTGGAAATTTTAGCAATAGTTCGAGCATTAAAGCGATTTAGAGTATGTTTATTGGGAATATATTTTAAGATAATTACGAATTGTACACTAACAATGAACGAAAAAGATCTTTGTGTTAGAGTTGGGCGTTGAGCATTGCTTCTTGAAGAATTTGAATATAAAACTGCATACTGATGTGTATGTTATTTAAGTGCAGAGATACTTTAACAATCCAATTTCGAAAGGCACAGCGCGGAGACACCAAGTAAAAAGTATATGGTTACGTAATGAGATCTGATTTGTTGTTTAAAGAAATAGATGGGCAATTATACTTCAATGCTCGCCTTCAAGATTACTTAGGTACTACCTTCCTTGTACCTTCAACTAACCACGTTTTTGAAGTTAAAAGAAAAAACGAAATCCGCTCGTTCCCACGTCGTATGAGGATCAAGGAGAATTGCAACGGAGTAAACACGACCATCAATTCGGCGTCTTCCCACCAGGAGAGTTCTCGGTGCTCCTTGGCAATGTGTTTCTCGCTTGTGACCGATTCACTGGTCGTTTGTATAGAGGGTGTAAACAGTATACGTTTAAATATTTTCAGGCGTCGTTGGGGAGCAATGGAACACAAGATGTCGTATGACATAGTGATCTGTCTCTATTTTGCAGTAATAACGTTTTAAAGCTAGCGGTATGATTTTGAGATGGATACTAACTCCGGCACGTCGACGAGGCAAACACATGGAACTAAGCAGCCGTTTAGGCTTCCCTTCCTTTGTGTGCGTAGCCGATGCTCACTTCTACAAACATCCTCAATTTTTAAAGCTTTATAACTGTTAAACTATATATAAGAGATACAACAAAATGCATTAAGCCTCTTTTACTCTATTGTTGCTTGCCAATGTGCTTGTAAAGTTTCAGAATCTTCGGACTATTAGTTTAGCGTATAGGATAATAAACTTTAAGGTATTATTACTACAAAACGAAGGCAGATTGGACACTATGTCATAGGACATGTTGTATTCCATTTGACCACCACCTGAAAATCTAAGGCAGGGATCTGCTAGTAAGCCTTACTGGTGGGTCCAATAGCAGATCCCGGGACAAGCCTTCCGTAAATTTTATTACACTGATCTATTAAATTTAGAAACACATGTGCTACTTTTTCCTTTTAATGTGGTAGAAAGGAACGCATTTCACTCTATCCTGCCTCTTTACTATGTAATGTAGTAATTTTTCCTCCACTATTTTTGTCAGTGTAAATCATCCAAAATTAGGTCTTAGAACGTTCTAGGAATATCAAAAATGGATGTAGAACATTCAGACGTGAACTGGAGATGAAATGAATTTCCGCTCTATCCAATCCTCTTTGGGTCGGAAGAGGGTGGTCGAAAAAAGAGGTCCTCTTTGGGTGTAAAGCTATTAAATCGTTCAAAAAACGTATAGAAAACGTTTTATTTAGCAATTTTATACGTTCAAAAAACATTATATAGAATGTTACTTGCGGATATTTAAAAAAGGTCCTGAAAATGTCGACACAGTACATTTTTAAGACGTTCCACTTTGTAACTAGGGCCTACCTACGAAGTTCAAAAAACTTTATGAGGGCGTATGGAGGACATATAAATCTTTACGGGACGTCCTCCGAATGTACGGAATATCCGGAACGAAAATTCTGTGGACGTACATAAGACGCATTTATGCTATTTGGGAGAGGATGTTCGACTACAGGTAAGAGAACATGAAAGGGGAGATCCTAGGCGTTAAAATAATAAGACTACAATGAAGAATACCAATATTGCGGAAAGGTCTTAGTTATAAACGCTTAAAATTCGACGATTCGAATAGTGGTAACAATAGAGAAAGAAGTAAGCAGGCAATCATTTCGCTCAGCTGATTCCAAGTTTTATGATACCTTGAGTATGACCACCACTGCTGACTGACATCAGACCCCGACTCGATCAGTGGCGGTCATACTCAGAGTATCATAAAACTTGGAATCAGCTGACAATGAGCGAAATGAGTGATCCCTTATTTCTCTGAATATAACCACCACTGTTTTAGTTGTTAAACTTTAAACGCTTATAACTAGCAAACGAAGGCCTTACCGCGATTTTGATATTTTTCATTTTCGTCTTATTTTACCGTTTAGAATCGCCCCCTTCATTTTCTACCACCTTAACCAAACACCTCGTATATCTCGCCCAAAGAGAACTACATGTACCTAGTATTAAAATAATTTCTGTGTATCAGTATATCTACCCCTATATTGACTGACCTCGGTTTCCCGTACATTTATTTATTTATTTTTTCAATTCTACTCCTTGTCCCAATTTAAATAGTTAATCCCTTTTTCTTGTATCTTTTTAACACCACTGATGTTCAAAGCATTTAATGCATCTCACTTTTCTTCAAATCCCAATAAAATTTTTTCTCACTCCATAACATCAAAGAAAACTAATTGCAAATCATTAAACTCAAGCAGCAAGTGCAGGTTACTATATTTGCATGCGCTTAGATTCTTCGATGTGTTTCTGCAATCACTGATTACAAATGTATTTTAATTATCTACCAGAGAACGTGTTCAATTTTTAAATAAAGCACTTTGTCGGAAACTGGCGCACTAATACGGGTTACATGAGTCATTTATGACAGTCTCGCAGCGTGGATCCATAATACGGATGCGAGTAAGGACTCGTATAATTACTATATGTGTCGATTTGTGTTCACGCGGAATGTACGTTACGCGCAATGTTGCCCCAAGGAATTATTGCGTCCACAGGTTCAATAAGTTGCACAGAAAGACGATAAAATACAAATATCAGTATACAACTGTTCGGTCTTCTTTCGGTATTAGGAAATCTTGCGTCTTCCTTGTCGTTGTCCTCTCTGTGAATTTTCAAAGCCTCAGGGCTGATTTCGTTCTAAAACTACATACTTGTTTCCATGATTATTTTCCCACATCACTACTTATACCTTTAATGCTACTATATTGTAATGTCACTGCGGCAGTTATATGTAGTCTGAATATTACGAATTAACGTAGCGTTTTGGATGATTTGTTATTATTCCTTAGTGGATATTTTCCTAAAAGTCACACTTTGATCTTACCTATAAACTTCACAGGTCCTCAGTGTTCATCAAAATATAACCATCTAATGCTTTAGAACTTGAATTTTGAAATCGCTGATCTTATACCGGGTGTTCTGCAATAGGTGGGAGAAAATGTAAGATATGATTCTAGACGTCAAAATAAGAGGAAAATCAAGAGTAACGAAATGGCGGTAGCAGCTTTGTTTTTTAGTTATTAGCATTTGAAAAAGTGGGCGAAAACAGCCTGAAATATGGCAATTCCTATGGCATAATTTATGGAATATTCAGAGTGTGTAGAGCTGTCCGTATAAAACGAAGCTGTGTGTGTAACGTAAATCACAGCTGTTTTTGCGGATCGATATATTGATTATTTCAAGGAAGGCCCGAATGAATGTAAGTTTGAGTGAGAGGGCCCGTGTTTTGAATTAGGGGTGCCATACGGATTGCCATGTTTCAAGCTCTTTTCACCCACTTTTTAAAATGCTAATAACTAAAAAACAAAGCTGCTATCGCCATTTTGTTACTCTTGATTTTCCTCTTATTTTGACGTTTAGAATCACACCTTACATTTTCTCCTATCTGTTGCAGAACATTCTGTATAGATAAAGCCTGCATTCAAGAGGTTTGATGTTACATTGATTCAAAATTTCGTACCACCAATATGATCTAATTAAAAACTCCCATTTGGCCTACAGATTTATTTAAATTAATCCACCAAAACGCAAATGCATCTAGCAAAAGCCAAGAAAACCGTAAAAATGAAAGAATGATATCGCGTGTTGTCGTCGCTTCCACTACTGGCACCAGGCACACGTATTAACTTCATTCCTTTTATTAATCCTAGAATATATATGTATATCCTAGGTATCAACCTGTGTGTCTGCCTAGCGGCGTTATTGCGCGCGATCACGCGTAACGATTTCTGGATCATTGATCGCTGACTGCGCGTACGAGACGCGAAATTACACCACAGCAAAATAAGTCTGGTGGAGAAGCATTATTGTAATACACGAACCACTCGCAGCGATATCGTTAAAAGACCATAATGCAAAGGAGCTGCTATTCGATATTAAGAAATGATAAGTCGTTCTAGCCTTTCCTCGAATTAAAACAAGCAATTTGCCCCGACGATGTCGAATCAGTGTGATGGCCTACCATCGCGGGTAAGTGTTCTTACCACTGTCGAGGATGTAATTAAATTGCACACGAATGAAACTATTTCACCTGTTTCAGGGAGAGAAACAGAGAAACCTGTTATTTCACAGTTTTTACTGCGCTTTTAATTGATGCTCAGCCTTCGATCTTAATCCTTACTTCCTTACTTATATTATAAATCCGAAAGTGTGTTTGTATGTTTGTTATTTCTTGACGACTAAACTACTGAACTGATTTCAATAAAATTTGACAGGAATATAGCCTGAAATCTGGAGAAGGACATAGGCTACTTTTTATCCCGAAATTTTTTCTAGGAGAGCGAATTAATAAAAAATGGACTCCGATTAGCATGCGAGAGGAAGAATCTCTGTCTCTTACCGTTACACAGCTAAACAAAAGTCTATCACTGGTGCCATGATGGACGCTCTCTTTCGCGCGTGCGAAAGAGTAGATATAACAAGAGCTGACACTCGCAAAGAAAACCACTTTTAGAGAAAGACAAAATAACACAGCCAATTTAAACGTCCACAGGGTGTTTTGATCGGTAATTTCATTAATTAAAAGGGACACTTGGAGTGTCGCTTACTCTTTACCATTGCGACAGTTCAGCAGTTGGATTACTCTGATGCGAAACCTATAAACCTGGACGTTACCTGCGACATTTTAATTACAGAGCTACTATTCTATTTTGAAGATTTATCCATATTAATATTATAAATCCAAAAGTGTGTTTGTCTGTTTGTTACTTCTTCACGATTAAACTATTGAACTGATTGCAATAAAATTTGGCAGGGAGGTAGCCTGAAATTTGGAAAAGGACATAGGAAACATTTTTTTTGTCAGGAGGAGCCAATTAATAAAAAGTGGAAAACTGAGTGATTTATGTTCAGGCCAAATTCAATTGAAATCATTTCAGTAATTAAGTCTTGAAGTAGTTATGTTTGTTACACGCTTTCAGATTTGTATTGCATTAACTTATTGGTTACAAGAACAATTAGATATGATTGTGTTTGACTTCGATATAAATTAGCAACTAAAATATAAGATATAAAAATCATAAGATTAAAATACCAAAAAAAACGTAAGTATCAAACATTAATAAATCAATAAAATTAATTAAACAGTCGATGAATAAAACAATATATTCAAAAATATTGAAAAGACGACAAAAACAACGGCAATATCATAGGGTAAAACAGTTTAATAAAATTGTCCTAGGTCCTAGATGATGCTGAGAGTATTTTACAAAGCGATATTGTTTCATTTACATTGGAATATATGTATAAGTGACGATGTTATTTCGCCTTTTTACTTATGGAGCTACTATTCTCTTTGACGATTTGTGCCTGATTCTTGATTTCTGATTTTGCTTTTTGATTTAATCTTTTTTAAATGTTTGATTTATAATTTGGAAGTTAAGTGTCAGGTTTCCTTTCCATATTCTTTCTTTAAATGTAATTTTGGCTTTTGTTTTAACAAACTGGTATTAATACCGGGCCGTAAAAGCCTCGAATATCCAAATTGGTATTATTATAAAAGCTCAGTTCACTCTTATTCAACAGCTTAAAAATTAGACAACTTTTAAAACGAAATTCACGCGGACGAAGTCGCAGGCAAAAGCTAGTGGAGTAATAAAGCTTGAAAGTATCTGAGAAAAGAAGTGACATTAGTGTTTTGTTCTGGTTGAAAGTTATTTTTTCTGGAGTGCAATTAGCGAGAATGACAAAAGATTGACAAGAGTAGCTTTTAATACTGATAAAATGTCCACAGTATAAGTCAACGTTGTATTTATTGAAAAATAATTGGAATGCAAATTTCATATGCTTTATTGAATGTATGCTTGTGGTAAAAGTGATTAAAATTGCAGTATCCATAGTATTGTTTTCTTTGAACATGTTTTAATTATATCAAGCATCTCGTTTCCGATTCTTTTACGAAAAACAGCATATTTCGTTTTTCACTACGAAAACTATCACGTTTAAAAGTTTTTCTACAGGGTGTAACAAAAATGTTGCACGTCTTTGAAAAGGGTGATTCCTGAGGTGATTTTAAACAACATTTCCCTTAGCGAAAATGTTAGGTGGGACTTTGTTAAAGAGTTATTGACTAAAAACACTGACCAATTAAAAAGCGAGTGCAGTGTACGAATTTCGGCGCGGGCTACAACTATGCATAGCATTGGTCTGCCTTCGCCCGCGCCAAGGTTCGTCTACTGTTCTCGCTCTCTGATTGGCTGGTGCTTTTTGTTAATAACTCGTTAACAAAGCCCCACCTAACATTTTCGCTAAGGAAAATGTTTAAAATCACCTCAGGAATCACCCCTTTCAAGGACGTGCAACATTTTTGTTACACCCTGTATAAACGTTTCTTATGTACCATTTGTAGTGATGAAACAGAGGCTGCAAAAAAAGGATTAATCTTTTTGTGAACAGTATAAGTTATAGGTAATCAAATTTAATGTAGGTAGTCAGAATTTTCTTCTGATAACTGTATAAATTATTTTTTATTGTCTGATCTTTGGAGTCAGCAAGTTTCTGTATACTTGAAAGTGGTCCAGGACAAATTGTTAGGGTTACAGGTTTAATTCCTTTTGTATTATAAAACCGTATGTTTGGAAACATTGGAGATCGTAATAAAAATTCAAAAATGTATGGCGCAGAGATATAAAACGGTAGGTATAATGATATTAACTTCATCTTGTTTCAACACGTATTCTATGTAAAAGTTAATAGCGGCTCACAGGAACTTCTTTGAATAAATTGAGCCATTTTTTTTAAACACAATAATGTTTAAAACGAAACAATTGGATGCGCACTGACCGCTTTTAATTCTTTACTCGGTAAACCCGAGTCTTTCAAGTTTGAGAAAATTTGAAAAGTCTGTTTCTACATCTTGTATATCAACAATAATAAAGTAGTTACATTAATGATAACATGAATTCTTTATTACGATCTCAGTTTAGAAGGTTTAAAAATGCTACATGAATTTTTTCAGACTTTTTCAAGGATCTCTGTTTACTGAAAACGGAACGCAAATGAATGATCATCGTTTACACCCTGAGGTAATTGTGAAAACATTTACGGGATAAGGGTTAAATATCGGGAAACGTATATAACTCAAAATAACTATAAAAAAGTAACACTGAAGAAAATTATTCATACAATCGCCAGAAATGATAGAAAATAATTTTGACAGTAATGAGGACCAATTTTTATTATACATATTAGATTTTATTAGTTTTTATCTTTGTCAAAAAATTAAATCTTGTGTCGGTTACTGCAGTAACTATAAAGCTAAGTATACTATTGTTTTCGTAGTCAACCATTTAAATGTGTTCCTTTTCGCTAGTTCGAAAAGTAAACACATCCATCTAGTGGCTCCCAGCGGGTACAACGTGACTCGTTGATTCGATCACACTATACAGAGTGTATAAAAACGATCGGTACCCCTCAATAACTACGAAGAATTAAAATGTAGAAAAAAATGTGCTAGACAAAAGTTCTATTATTTGAAGGGCGGCATTCGATAGGGATCTTAACTACGAAGTAGAAGTCGAATTTGAAGGTCATTTCAAGATAACGTGATTATTTTAAATGGGAATCTATTTTTTTTATGCCAGAAATGAAAAGTACGGAAAATTTTACGTTCAAATACATGACCATGTGTTATGGGGTCGAAATGACGAAGGATCCTTTTAAGAGCCAAATTAATTTCCGTATTAGGACTCCGGATTAATTCGGGAGAATAAAGTTTACGAATAGAGTGCCTCAAACAAAAACCACAGCTTACATTTAATGTAAGCAAATGGATAAAGTAGGTAGATAAGATAGATAAAACAGCTAGATGAAACAGGAGTGGATACCTATCTATTTACTGCATATAATACCAGACATGCTGCTGTACCTTTGGAACTATAGGATGGTGCTTATATTAGTTCTGTGGGATTATGACTAAAGACGGAAGGGAGATCGGATTCATGGACCTAAAGGACGGTGCATAAGGAGGGAATCCCACGGCATGTGGTATGTCCTGCCAGGGTCGCGATATGCCTTGAAAATTGTGGCACAACGGCACACTCAAAACTGTTGATGCCATGACCCATCGTCAAAGTTGATTTTCTAGAAAACGGAGCTTCGGATGAAAAAATTGTCTATTAAATTTTTTTCTTATTCGATCACGGAAAATCACCCGCTGCCCGTTTGTACTACGCTTACCGCTCCAGCCTCTATTTGAAGATAAAGGTGAAGCTAGTTCAACGACAGGAATGGTCAGAATTACTTATTACAAGTGAAAGAGTGTTGGCTACAAGAAAAATTATATGAATTGATAGAGAAGTGTATGTAACGTCGCTGTTCTTTCCATTTATTTGTTATGAATTGAAATATACAAATTTTTTCGTGAAACTGAATTTATTTAATCATGTGAAAACTGTTTCATGATATATGGGATTTAAACATTAAAGCATTATTATATCTTTTTATTTCTATAAAAATTATAGAAAAGCATTACATATTGATTTTAAATTTTATAAGGTTAAATTAAACTAAAAATGCGTTTAATACATTGACTCGAAAATTGGATAATTTAGAAATTGGGATTAAAGCTGTAAATATTCAACTATGCAAAGTATTTAAATAATTTCGAATATGAACAGGGGAAAGTGCAGGAAACATGAACGCGGGGTAATTGCGAATTTGCGAATACAAATATTATACTATGTTGGCAAAGCATGAAGATCTCCCCCTCTTGTTACATGATAGCTCATGTCGTGTGTAATGGTAGGTCGCAAATACAAAACAAACATTGTTGCAGATTTTCATTCATTTTCATATAAATTGTTTGACAAATTAGTGTCAGTATATCTTCTATATTTATAATTATTTATAAAAAAAAGTACAAATCGAGGATTAATTTAAAACTAATACATTTTCTGTTCGACGTTTCTAATCTAAAATACTCTCAATTTTTTTTTTCATCTTACGGGGCAATGACGAACGAATTACATATATATATATATATGGGTCAATCTCGAACGCTCGTCATTATCTCGTGTTTTGAATTAAAGAGTGAAAAATGGAATATTTTGAAGAGAAAACAGAAAAACAGACGGAAGAAAGAATACAAAAAAAAGAAAGTAATAAAGAAGTAAGGTAACGTTGACAACCACGAAGATAAATATTACTCAATTTATTGTAAAGAAAAGTACGAGAACCCTTCAATTGAAGATTGAATTATGTGTTACAATTGCAAGTGAACCCCCGAAAAATGCATTGGTAGACAGAGTACAATTTGAGGATATTTTTGCGACTTTTATAAGAAATAAATAGTGTTCGTGATTATCAATAGTTGGGAAATAACGAATATCAAAGCTTCTGCTTTTTTACTAAAAATGGCTTTTATTATCATATTTTATTAAAGTTGATGATAGAAATATATAAACATTCTAATATTTTGTTTTATCCAATTCTTTCTTAGGTGTTCGTAATTCCCCCACTCTCCTCTAATACATATATTCCAGTTGTCCGAATAATGAAAAGTATTAGAATACTCGACGTGATCGCATTTTGAACTAATTCGTATACTATTGCATACCTCTAATTATTCGAATAATATTCAAATATTTGATTACTCGGAAATTAAATGCCTCAATTATTCCAATAATGCAGAAATATTCTGATACACCTATTTGTTCCAATAAACGAATACTCAAACACTCATAATTATTCGAATACTTAGAATATTCGAAATATTCGGATATCGAATCCGAATTCTACTGGTATTCAAATATTCGAATATGTACTTAGAACATTCAAATATTCATGTTCATAATTTTAAAACCTAGTAAAACGTATTCCTTCGAAATATATTATTTTCTGAAAGAACCTCTACGATTGAATAGAGTAACGTGATAACAAGGTATTCAAAAGGCTCCAGAGTGACAGTGACGCGAACAAGTATCCGCGAATAACTCAAGTCAATCAACGACAATCGACTGAAAGTTATCAAATTGTCAGTGAATGATATTAATGTTCACGTATATGCCCTTCAGATCCGATCTTGAAGAATCCATGCGGAAGAATAGTCTGATACCCCACTTTCGAGAGAAATAAATAATGCAACCATAACGAGACGACTTATCGGTGTAATAATCAAGCTGGACATTGTGTGTACAACTTTATAAATTCCGCTCGTAAAATCTGTGGCGGTTTTTTTTCAACTTCTTCATTACCTTCTAAAGTGCGATTTCCTAAACGAAAGTATACCAGTCGTTAAAATTGAAATGAAACTGCAAATTGTATTTTGGTATGCTTCTATCAAGGAAAATCAATGTTGCTGATGTACTTAATGAATCGAATGAATCGAATGCGGGTTCAGCTTTTGTTTGCCGTTGAATTAGTCCTTGGAGGAGGTAGATAACTAAAAATAAAGTATTAATTACACTGAAAAAATTCGTTCAACCTGTTACTAATAAATCCGTGATGAATGAATATTAACTTCTCGGCAAGACCTTGGATTTTATGCAAGTAATGTGATTATAATCGCCACGGTTAAACTCACTATACAAAACACTGGGCTATCATTAAACAACCTGTTCTTGCACAAAGAAACCATCATGAACGGATCCAGAAATCACTGACCCTTGACAAAGACGCTATCAATAAATCCGCAAAAGCTAATCTTTAAATCTCACCACAGTGCAAAGGAACGAAGTCCCTTTTCCCGCACTGGTCCTCAATTCCAATGATTAATTCTATCTTAAGCAAAAACTCCGTATAGGGACAAAACAAATCATCCATCAGCTTTCCGGAAAAAAGATAAATCCAAGGAACGTGATCGTGTATAAAAAGCTAATCACGGTCGTTCGCATAAGTCCGACAAAGGACTCGGCTACCGAACTCATTTATCCGCGGAGATGAGGTTACGATGAACCGTCTAAATCCGCGATAGCCTTCGGAGCTCTGGTGCACGAACGCCACTTTATCACGTGGGCCCCTTTCGCAAGTTGCCCCGTTGTTGAAATTAATAAGCGCCAAATAAACGAACTCCGCCAAGACAAATGGCGGCGCATTGTGCACGGACGAACGGAGTCGTGGCCAGCTTATTTATTTCGCGGCGCGCAACCGGCACAAGGAAGGCCCCTCGAGGCCGAACACGGCCGCGTGATTAAGGAGATGAACGGATACCGCTGCGTCAATTTTCTTCCTTTTTTCGAGTACAGTCGCTACGCGATCTGAAACGCGGTTCCATTTGCCGCGATTTGCCACGACGGCAAAGCAACATGCTGGTGGTCGGCTGTGCCGCATCGATTCTCCTAGCAGCCACGCAGAGACATTCCGGGGCACGGTGCAGACACGGGAATGGCATGATGTGTGGCGTGTCGAATTGTCCAGCAATGCCAGTTAAAAATCTATTTAGATATGTGCTTCTTTCCGGATCGCTTTTCCAGTTTTTGAGGCAGCACGACGGAAAGGGTGGGAGATTTTAATGCACAACGAGACCGCTCGCAGAGTTGACTTCGTAGTATGAGCATTATATGGGGAGGTAGAGTTCTAGAAGAGAGTTCTCTTCCGTATAGTACGATTGCCCGCAAACTTGATGGCAGTTATCCACCAAGCTAAAACTGTAGCGGGGAAAGGGGAATTATCCACTTTTATTGCCCGATTCTGGGCAATAAACGCTTCTAGTGAGACGCGTTGCGTTATTGGCTAAGCTGATCGCGTGGATAAGTCCATTGCGTAACGAAGAACGCAAACGAAACCAAACGCGACAAAGTGAGATGCGACGACAGGGAATAACACTGGCGTAAGCAGAGATTTAAGAATTCACAGTTCGTTGGCGGCAGTATGCCGCGTGACATTGTCCCGCGGATATGGAGATGCTGCTACTATGCGAACGGATCGTCCTTGGAAGGGATGAGGCAGCGCTAACGGCCGATTCCCCTTCCCCGCCACAGTGGATGACTGCCATCAAGTTTGCGGGCAATAGTATATGTATATCAATTGAAGTACCTCATTTTGTAAAAATATACAGTTTTTGTCGAAAGTAGGTATTAGATTGATGCGAACGTCAGATCTGCTAGAATTATCGACAGGGAGCCTTTGAGAATCGAGTCACACGCAGACGAAAAGGCATATCTAAATACAGCGAACGCACGCGACAAACATGAACGAATGCAAGGAAGGCGAATGCGCGCGAACGAGCGCAAACGAGCGCGAACGATACAGAAGATGCTGATTCGCTTCAAATCAAGCATTAGAAGGATATAAAGGAAATAAAGGTTTGTATTCTATTTTTCATTCGCTACAATTTCTGCAAGTATTAGCAAAGGTGTGCATGTCTCATATAATCATTTTTCGCAAATAACGCAGCAAATCTAATCTGCTTTGGATCCATTTTTATTACCATAATACCCACTACAAAAAAAAATTCTATGACTCACTGTCACCATCTGAACTGTGATCCGAAATTAACGCGATAAAATCTTTCGCTATTTAATTTTAAAGTTCACATTATTTACCTTAAATACACATTATTTACTGAAATAAGAAAGTTACGACATATCCATGCTAGTATAGTATGACATCTCGTCCCAATGTGTTTGAGAAGATTAAATTGTTAAATAAGTTAAATTGTATGTAAATCATTTGTGAAGAACTCGAAATAAATAAAGAAGATGCGCCTTTTTAACTAGCAACTCGCCTTTGTTGGTAACTTCTTGTTTTATTGAAACGCGCAATATTAAGTAGTAGCAAAAATTTTTACGAATGCTGCCACCTAACTTTGTGTAAAACATACCTCTGATACATGTTAAAACAAATGATCTCCTTTAGCAACCGATATAGTACAGGAACTCGTAGACACAATTGCACTATGTACCATGTATTGAATAAATTTTTAGTTATGGTTGTTTGGCAAGGTCAGGGAGCTGTAGGATGCGAACGAATGCGAAATTAGAGAGTCGCAGAACGGCTGAGTTTTCTTGGACGAACTTGATGCGAAACCAAGCAGTTAATAAGTTGGGGAAAGTTGTTCTTGAATGCTTGGTTTTGCGAATGAACCTAATACGATGATTTTTTATTAACTACATATTTAAAAAAAATTCTTGCCGTATACAATACCTCGATACGTTATCATAATTCGAAAATATATTTAGATGCCTTTATTTAAACGAATCACCCTGTATTATAATTAAAAAAAATATTGTGTTCCTCATATTAAATACATTGATTAAATACAATTATACGAATTTTCTAGTCTCTATACACGTAACGTATACATAAAATTTATTCTGCATATAGTTTGCATATAAATTTTCGTAATCTAAGAATGACACTCTTCCTGGTTATTGCTATTTTCTGGTTCTGAGACAGTAGGTATCCACTGAAACATTAATAATATTAAGCTTGGAGAAAAATATTAACGAGTAGCAGTAGCTGCATCAGAGAACTGGCAGTAAGTATTTTTTTTCTATTTGAAGATATAAAGTATCATTAAACAAAACTTCAGCTTTAAACATTTTAGTCGGTGCACTTAATTGTCTAAACAATTTTTGATAGGAGTGTTAGGAGCATGCCGATTTGTAACTAAGATGGCAAGAAGTCATTTTTCATCGTTTTATGGTATCAGCAATACAAAAAAGTTCAACTTTAAACATGTAAGAATTTTACACAACCTTTTTTTACATTGTTGACATGATGCAGTTAAGTGTTCCATTGGTGCGCTGGTAGGAGATCATTACAGAGATACACAATGCAAGTATAGCAGAAAAATAGTTAAATCAAATTTAAAAAAAAAGTTGTTTCATTTATATTACAAGAATAAAAAAAGCGGGATATGCATTTATTAATGTCTCAATGAAGTTTTGATAAATTATTAAATAACGTGTCGACTTAAAGCGATGCATCTTAATATCTGAAGCAGTTGTTCCATCACAGTTAGACTTCTTGATAAAGACAGAAAAAGTGTCTTCAGCAAAAGAACACAACACAAGATACCCTATGCTTTAAAATGTAAAATTCATAATGTTATATGCGACCGGATAACTCGGTGTCACCACAAATATGCCCCATGTGAAAGGGCTCTTATAGCTCTTGACATTGCTTTTGTTCGCATACAACTCAGAACTGCGCTTGGCATTTCAATTAAGCAAACTTGTTTTAAAGTATGTTGCTTCGAGAACAGTTTGTGATACCTAAAAGTCAAGTCATAGGATTATAAAACCGCCAGACACCTATATCCATTGTTATCACTCATTAGCAAGCGCATTTTAACGGTCATTACGGCATTCCGAACTCTCTCAGAACTGCATCCCTAGGTTCCGTAGCTCCTGCGGAATCTTATAGAGCGAACCAGGGCGCGGGCAATACGTCAACATCAACCGAAGCTCGACACGAACACGTTACCACTTAATATATTCAAAATATTGGCTATCGAGACTCGATCGTGGGAGAATGGTCGAGACCGCGGAGCAAACTGACCGATATCAGACACGCTTGTACATATCTAGAGACGGAGGCAGCGACTACTAGCGACGTTCTTTCCATGGACAATCCGCTGATTTATAGTAACGCAAGAGCGCAGCCTCGATTCATATATATCCAGCCAGAGAAATGTACAGTCCGGCATTTATTTCCCCGTCGGTGATTTATGCCCGACCGATCCTCTACTTATGCCACGTCTGCGTTCGCAATGAGGGCGTCACATAGCCACGGCATCGAAGGATTCCGATCTATAACGCGGGACGCGTACCCGTGGACTCCGTACACGTTCGATCGTGCTGCTCGGTCCTCCGCAAAAAATCGTTCTTCGCAGAAACGTCACGTGGAGCCAGCTTCCAGAGAGTCTTCTCGTCGTCGAGGGAATTTCACGTCCTGGAACGGCCGGCTACGATAGACGAGCGTCCGCACGTTCAAGAGGGACGATGCGACGGATCGACGGCTCGCGATGGAACGCGAGCTTTCTTACAGGCTACACGTTCGTCCGGAGCGCTTCTAGTTTTTCGCGTACGAAGGTAGAATTCTTATCTGCAGAGATTGTTAGAGCCACTTCGAAATCGCAGACTTGAGAAAAATGCGAACTGATTACCTGGATTTAAACACTTGTGCCCAAGAAAAAGGGCTTGGAGCCTAGTAGGGAGATTTGAGAGATTATGCCTATGTAAATCTTCTACTTATTGACTTATTTATTAACGGGTATGAGCGCCCTTAAGTATAAAAAATAACGTACAATATCAGTCTAAACAGAGTAACTAATATAATTTAATTTATGAAGATTTGTATTTCAGAATGTTTTGGCTATGGAAGATTTAAATTTTAAACGATGCTACGGCTTCATTAAAAAAGTCGACGATAACATTCATGTCATTTGCGAATGAACACATTCTGTTATGGCAGCACAATTTACATACAGGGTGGACAATAACTATGTCCACTTTGAATATTTCCGTTATTGGAAATAATATGGAAAAATGTTATATGCAAAGCTTGCACGGTATAGAAACGGACATATTGTGATACATATATTTTTCGCGTGAGTGGAAGTATAAAGAAAATTTCAAGGTCATCTCTATTTTTTCAATAGAATGCTATGTTTTTTTATTGCGATTATGTAGTAGCTGGTGTTGAGACGACTTCAGCAAGGTAATCGTTGAAGGTTATGCAAGGTCAAATGTGATGGTAAAATAAACTTTCGTACATTACAGGAGAGTTCAAATCCCCGCTGGGTGTATTTTTGTTTTTTCATTACATCTTTGCGTTTTTTACATGTTCAACATACCAATTTTCGCACAATATTTATACTAACTTCTATACATTGGTTTTACTTGTATTTTACAATTGATTACACTAACTATTATATTTATAATAATTATAATAATAATTAATAATTATATTTTACAATTGATCATATACTAGGTTGTTTGAAATTAATAATAAGAATTGTTTGCAGTAGTTAAGCTAAGCGGCTGACGACCGAGCGTATTCTACTTATCAACTTAAGCGTCACTATGAGACTTTAATTATTAATATCTTATAAACTATTGGCCATTTGCACCCAAAAGAGGTATTATTGAGGTATAGAGGTATAAATTGAGGATAAAGAGGTATAGTATTGGCGTCTCGGCTTGATGAGTTCTACAAACTAGCAAAAGTTCATTAAAATATGAGCGTTACACTTGGGGTGCTCCCCTCGTTACAGAACCATTCTGATGACAACAAAATATCTAACGCCGATAAGTTTGCAGAATTCTTTAACTCCACTCATCATAATTACTCAGTGTGTTGTATTTATACTGAACTCAATCAACATGTTGATATTTTTAACATAGACATTAGAATAGGTCAGATCTTTGATTGCATCGGATCCTTGGACGTAAACAGTAGCTGTGGCATAGATGGTACTCCTCCTATTATGAGTAAGAGCTGTAAGTTCATTATATCAAGAATACTCTGTCTTATTTTCAACGAGTCTTTGAACATAGGCGTGTTCCCTGACAAATGGAAAACCTCTTTTGTCACTCCTGTTTTTAAAGGTAGGGACAAGACCCTGGTCTCAAATTATAGACCAATAAGTATTCAAAATGCAATACCAAAAATATTCGAGAGTATTGTAACTCGCAAATTGTCATTTATTCTGAAAAATTCAGTAATTGATGAACAACATGATTTTATGTCTAGTCGTTCGACTATAACTAATCTATGCATTTTCTACAGTTTTTTCACTAACGGGAGAAAAGAAGGTTTTCTTTTACAGAACGATCTGTTCTCAATAGAGAAATGGTGTAACGAGAACAGCCTTCTCTTCAATATTATAGCTAAGCGTCGTATAATTCGTATTTACATAAAGTACTAACATAAAGTTTTAAGACTCGTTGCTTTTAGATCTGGTGATCGTATTCTATTATTGTGCCACAACTATGACCTGGTTAATGAATTTTGGTATGTTAACCCTAGAGAATAAAAGAACCATGGCTGATATAATTTTTATCCATAATATTGTTAATAACAGTGTAGATTGCCCTCCCATTCTGGAAATGCTTAATTATAATATTTCTCCTAAGAACTTAACGTCCTAATACACTGTCCAACAAATTAAAACTTTTTTTCTGATCTGCGATATCCACTGGGTAATCCTGATAGGGTTTCTTACCCTAAATACGAATCCGCAAACAGAATTGCTCCATAACCCTCAGTTTTTAAAAAACACGCATTTTTGTAAAAAAGCGTGATTTTGGTAAAAAATGAGGTATTACGCGAAAACCAAAAATGCTAGAAAGTTCACTTTGGTCTTAAAAGATAAAGGGGAGTGTCCTGAATAGTTTAGTATATACACATATTAAATTGTGTCATTTTAAACGGTTGTAAATAACCATCAAAGTTTAAAAAAGGGGCGATACTCGTACTTTCTACGCACAACTTTTGCAATTTTACAAAAAACTCTTTATCCTACACGAATTCAGTATACAGGATCGGATTCTGTAGACATTTCTGAAGAAGAAACCGTCCAGGAAAAGTGTCGCAACGGTTTTTAATTTGGACAGGTCGAGAAAATGTTCGTCGAGTACGTGTGCGTGGTACTTTGCGGCCATGCGGCCATCGTTCGCCTGCTCGGCGCGTCAGTGCCGTATCTACGGCGAGTCGACGTCGGTACCCCGTCCGATAGACTAACTTTTTATAGATTGTATAATATTTCATTTTTTTATGCATCCTTGAACTAACAATGAGTAAAATTTAGAATCGATTTCGGTTAACAAAAATTCTGACTCTCATCAGACTAAAAATATTTTATAAATTTAATATCTGAAATGAAAAATTACCTTAAGTGTCGAACACGTGACCAAAGAGCCTTACAAAGTATTCTTTCTCTGATTGTATCAAGTATCGAGGAAAGGCGTCAAGCGATGTCTATATTTTGAAAGAGAGCCTGCGTTAAGAGCCTATTATGTACTTCTCGCTCGCCACTCAAATCTCAAAACATTACAATCCTTTTCTTGCGCGAAGTGTCTTCCAGAAGTATTAAACAATGAATGTTATTGAAAAGGATGCATATATAATACTTAAATAGACTTTGTATCAGTTGTGAAATATTTTATAATCAAATTCAAATTTCAATCTTTGAAATCTTAACAACAAAAATCTTGTGAATTCATAAAAAACAGCATTTGCTTTTTAACGCTTTTAAATTTATATCCCAAATATTAACATTGTTTAAAATTGAAAGTGATCAGTAAATGTTCTTTACAATTTCATAAAAAAAATGAAATATTATACAATCTATAAAAAGTTAGTCTATCGGACGGAGTACCGACGTCGACTCGCTGTAGATACGGCACTGACGCGCCGAGCAGGCGAACGATGGCCGCATGGCCGCAAAGTACCACGCACACGTACTCGACGAACATTTTCTCGACCTGTCCAAATTAAAAACCGTTGCGACACTTTTCCTGGACGGTTTCTTCTTCAGAAATGTCTACAGAATCCGATCCTGTATACCGAATTCGTGTAGGATAAAGAGTTTTTTGTAAAATTGCAAAAGTTGTGCGTAGAACGTACGCGTATCGCCCCTTTTTTAAACTTTGATGGTTATTTACAACCGTTTAAAATGACACAATTTAATATGTGTATATACTAAACTATTCAGGACACTCCCCTTTATCTTTTAAGACCAAAGTGAACTTTCTAGCATTTTTGGTTTTCGCGTAATACCTCATTTTTTACCAAAATCACGCTTTTTTACAAAAATGCGTGTTTTTCAAAAACTGAGGGTGATGGAGCAATTCTGTTTGCGGATTCGTATTTAGGGCAAGAAACCCTACCAGGAACACCCAGTGGTTTTCACAGATCAAAATTCGTGTTGAACAGTGATATCTTTAATGTAAATAGTAAATACGCTTAGAACGTCATGTGGCAAACACAATTCTATTGGTCGTATTCGTTTCGTCGCTAATGTTTTTAACAACGATACTTATGTTTTTTTTAACTCTAAAGCCCTATGTCCACGGTCCAAGAGCTGTGTCCAAATTCTGGAACAAAGTTTTGGTACCTAACTGTTTATCCTGTTACAACTACATAGTTGGTTGTAAAAATTAGCAACTGTTATGGGAAAATGGGACGCGCACCATTTTCCGCAATGTGTGTACTTTTTGTCGGAACTACAACTTGGACGCAGTTCTTGGACCGTGGACACAGAGCTTAAGGCTATGGTACGGAAAAAATTGTTCCACCTGTTAAAATAATCTTGATATGTACATACAGGGTGCACCAAACTATGGAAACGGTAAAATATTTCGAAAACGCAACATTTTTGAGAAAAATGTTTTAGAGTAATGTTTTATGGTTTTAGAAATTCTATTGAACGATTGCATCCGTTTGACCTTCAGAGGAACGGTCAAGGTCATGTCAAGGTCACCATGATTTTTTTAAATGGAGCACCTCATTTTTTATCATGCGGTGTTGAAGCCGACGATGAGACATTTTCAAAATACTAGCTGACGACCTAATTCTGTTAAGAATATCCTGAGTTCTGAGCGTTGAGAATGAAGAAAGTCTACTGTACCAAATAGTTTGGAAACGGTCAAATATTTTGAAAACGGAACATTTTTGAGAAAAATGTTTTAGAGCAATGTTTCAGGGTTTTAAAAATTCTATTGAACAGTAGGTTCCGTTTAACTTTCAGAGGAGCAGTCAAGATCACGTCAAAGTCAACATGATTTTTTTAAATGGAATACCCCACTTTTTATCATGCAGTGTTAAAGCTGACGGTGAGACCTTTTCAAAGCACTAGCTAATGACCTATTTCTGTTGAAAATTGCCAAGAATTGTGAAGCACCGGACGGAAGACAATTCGGACATTTAACGAGTTAAAGCATATTAATGCTAAATCTCAAATACTCAATGCGTATTTATGCTAAAACCGCCCTTCCAAAGCCCATACGTGAGGACCGTGATTGTACGAGGTCCAATCAAGAAATTTCCCACGGGGCACCCTAAATAATACTAACAATAAGGTTGACAGCATCGAAGCATTTAAAGCTCAGCACTCAGGCAATTTTCAAGAAAAGTAGGTCATCTAGTGTGTTGAAAAGGTCTCACCGTCAGCTTTAACACTGTATAATAAAAAATGAGGTATTCCATTTTAAAAAATCATGTTGACCTTGACGTGACCTTGACGGCTCCATTAAAAGTTAAACGGATACAACCATTCAATAGAATTTCTAAAACCCTAAAACATTGCTCTAAAACATTTTCCTCAAAAATGTTCCGTTTTCGAAATATTTGACCGTTTCCATACTTTTGGCGCACTCTGTATATCTCCACGTTCCTTTCTTCGATAATGTAACCTACCCGCGACTGTGCACTTTGTATAACTTTGTATCAAAGGGTTGTGTTGTTAAACCCGTTTATGATGATAATAATAATAATATTAATAAATTGAACTATGACAATGAAAAAGCACACTTGTCCAAACGTTTTAAATTCCGCTCCCTACAAGTATCCTCCCGAGCATTCCTGACAACGCATAATCAATGCGCAACTAATTCACAGCTAACGCGACACACACCGAATAGAAATCACCTTTAAATACTGCACATAACGCGCTATTACCGTCTCTTCCACTGCCCAAGAGACTAATTCGAATAGAAACACCATGAATTAACTGTAGCAATATTAACCACCGACATTATCGTGTCCCGGAGAAAAACGAGAAGCTGATATCCAGTTCCATTTAACATCCCAGAGTTATCACGCGACGGAGTATCCCAGGTGGGTTCGGCCACCGACGAACGTCGGGCAGCATAGCGAAACGCGGATCAAAAGCTCAATGGCGAGCGCGTATCTCCGAGTTCGTCAATTAACGACTCGGTTGCATCTTGCCAATGCCGCGGCCGAACGTTTTTTCCGTTTCGCAAGATAATCAGAGGCTAGGCGGGAGCCACCGGCGAGGGCACGGTATAATTAGAGGAGAGGCCGGAATCACGGAGTTCGGCGGGTAAAAATCGATGCCCCATTCTTCGAAGCGCGCATAGCATCCGCTCGATAATCTCGAGTCAGCTACGTATCCCGGTGGTGCAGGTATTTCAACCGTAGAGAGCATACCTAAAATCAGCAATTCCGATCCGTCGGGGCTACTAACGGCCGGGCTCATTATCGTTCTGCCTTCTTTGATGCTTCTAATTGCTGGAGTCGACGGGACGGAAGTCGCTACGAGGAGGAGGAAGAGAGGAAGAGAGAGAAAAATAGGAAAACTCGTGCCTTACAGATCAGTCTGACTGATACGCCATGAGTAATTCTATTAGGAACTGGACTGGACGCTTCCAGCGTGATTGATTGCAGACCTGTTCGATGCCTTCCCTTCATTACCTAGGATTGATTTCTTTTTTTGAGGGGTACTGAAGGAAGATGTGTGCTGGTATATTTTATCGAATTTGTACTAGGTACTTCGCCGAGTAATTAATGCGAGGATACTGCACATTTTTTTCTGAATTCTGTAATCAGATTTTTTAGAAATTTAGATGGGTTATATTCTAAAATATTGTAGGAAGCACATGTCTTGGCTGATCAAATTGACTAAAAACACAGTATAAAAGTATGTGTTCTCTGACTGTTTGGAAATGCTGCTTGCATTATTTCGCAGTGTATATTTTCAATTCTCAGACATAAAAATTTCATAAAAATATAATAACTCAGTGTAGTTGTTGACGTTATCAAAGGCTCCTTGTACGTCTATGAAGGCCGCAAGGACCTCCTTTTTTTCACTAAATGATTCTTCAATTTTTAATGCTAGGCTCATTGCGTTATCTATACAAGATCTTCCTTTTCTGAATCCTTGTTGGTTATTTGGGATTAAATTATGGTATTCTGTCCACCATTGAAGTCTATTTTGTATAAGCGTTTCAAACAATTTACAGAGACATGAAGTGAGTGATATCGGGCGTAAACTTTTTCCATCCGTTTTTTTAATGAAATGGATAAAGGTCTGCTTCCAATTAGAAGGATATTCACTTTTTTCGTACATCTGATTGTAGATATCTAGTAATAATAGTTGGAATTTTATGGGTAGTCTTTTCAAAATCTCATAATCAATGCCATCAATTCCCGGAGCTGACTTCAGTTTTTTGTTGTCTAATGCAATATTGAATTCAGTGTAAGTAAAGTGGGAATCGAGAAACTCGTTATGTTGACATGCCGGAAGCCAGTTGGGGTCCGTTTGGACCCATGGGGGGCTTATTTTATTCAGGGCCTCTTCTATTTTGCCATCTGTTTGTAAATTCTCAGTTATGTGTCGGATGCTCCAAAAATATACTCCAATTTGTAAAATTCTTAACACACGAAAGATGTATATTTACAGAATCCATAGGAACAAATCAGAGGCTTTCGCATAAAGGAGTCCCTCAAGGTGGAGTACTTAGCCCACTGTTATACATATTATACGTATTACATGTTGATGCTAATTTGCAGAAAAATGTAATAATCTCACAATTCGCTGACGATATAGCACTATACACAAAAACTTCAGATACTAAAAGAGGCAAAAACACTCTAGAAAAAGCTATTAGAATAATTAGAGAAAACCTTCTACAACTCGGCTTAGAAATTACTACAAATAAAAGCACTTATGTACATTTCAACAACAAAAAAATATTACCTGGAAGCACGGAAATAAAAATCAACGACTGTACCATAAAATCCAGCGAATCTGCTCGATTCTTAGGAATTATTTTTGACTATAGAATGACTTTCATTCCTCATACTGACTACATCCAAAAAAAATGTATGAAAGCTCTTAACATAATAAAATTCCTACGTGGCACATGGTGGGGCTCTAGTCCGGAAACATTAACAGTATTATATAAAAGTTTTGTTCGCTCCATTGTTGAGTATGGCTCTTTCATATATTATCCAAAACGAAAAAATATAGCACAAAAACTAGAACAAATACAAAATATCGCCATTAGATCTATATTAGGATATCGCAACAGCACACCAACTAACATTCTTCTAGCAGAATCCAAATTTTTGTCTATAAGAGAGCGAACAAGGTACTTATGTAATTCATATCTAGCAAAAGTGTTATCTAATAATAATTCCTTTTCTTGCACAGCAATAAAAAGCTATCATAATGTAACGAGAAACAAACGACAAAAACAGAAAACCATTCTTAGTCAAAGCATAACGCATTCACTGAACTTAGCCAAAAAAATAGACACTCGAAACAATTACAGCATTTATTGTCAGAATTTTAAAACACTAACGACCAAAATCCCAATAGATATTGAACTAGGCATCGAACTTAAAAAATCGACAAATCCTAATCGAATATTAGAAAGTTTAATAGAGAAAAGCGACGCGTACACCATATATACAGATGATAGTAAAATTTCGAATAACAATTATGTCGGATCAGCTTGTTTCTGTCCAGAGCTAAACATAAATGCTAAGATTAGTATTGATAAATGTGCTTCAGTATTTACAGCAGAATGTATTGCTTTGAACCATGGTATGGACATCGCATTAAACAATAAGGACCACAATATATTCATCCTATCAGACTCATTAAGCGCTCTTCAAAGCTTACAATCTCTTAAAGTTTCTATTAAAACTAACTTTTATATACACGAAATCAAGAGGAAATACAATCTGTTTATACAAGACAGTCCAAACAACAATTCTCTCAAATTCTTCTGGATCCCGTCTCACGTCGGAATATCGGGCAATGAAACTGCTGATCACCTTGCCAAAATAGCAACAAATTCAAACGCCCCCGATTCATCGAAAATTCCATTCACAGACATTTACGAAACCCATAAACGAAACGCCAAACTGCACACTGAAAATATAATTAAAGAACAAGGCCTTAATAAAGGGAAAAAATACTTCGAACTATATTACGCAAACACACATAAACCGTGGTATTGGCGCAAAAACCTAAGCAGAAAATTTATTGTTACAATAAACCGACTTAGAGCTGATCATTATAATTTGGCTGCTTCCCTCGCTCGAGTAAATATAATAGGCAATCCAACATGTAAATGTAATCATGAAAACGAGGACATAAACCATGTTGTTTGGCAATGCAAACTATATAACCCCCAAAGAATAAAATTAATACAAAATCTACAAAGAATAAAATTACAACTACCTCTCTGTACAGAAATATTAATCGCAAAACCAAATATTAAGGCGTGCCTTTATGTATTCGCTTTCTTGCAAGAATGTAATTTAAGCATATAGATATAAGATAACTGTATAACTATACATAACTTTGTAAATTGTATTCAATCATGTAAGCCAAATAAATCTCCATGGAGATTTCAAGTGCTCAATAAAAAAAAAAAAACTCAGTGTAGTTAAATATCCATTTACTAATTGCTTATCCGTACATGCAGGTGGCTCTAATAATTTAATCACTCACTGTGTCTCCTGTTATTGAAAAGTAAATTATAAAATATGTGAAATACGAATGTCAACGAAGTCGATTGAACTCTTTTCAGAAGTAAATGGTAATGTACAAAAAAAGAATATCTTCGTGGTAAGAAATAGAAATAAAATAGAATAGAAATAAAAAAAGAATATAAAATTAATTAAATACAGGGAAAGTATAAGTTTTGTGTATCAGCAGAAATTCCAGAAAGGGAAGGAGGTATTTCTTGTAATTCTTGGAGTTATTCTGTATACATTTTTCTACATCTCAAAGAAATTTGATTATAACATTTCATAATTTTCCTTCCTGGCAACTATACTGTGTTTGGTAACGCACAAAAGTTAACAATAGATAGTTACACGCATGATTTGCGCCTTTCGTCTACGGTAAATTAATAATGCTGAAGATTCACGAACATAAGCTTTGATTTATTACCAGCGGTTTTCGAACGTACAGAAAGAGTTTTACTAGTTTAACTAGACGATTATTTTCTCCCGCGAATCTTGTTCCTTCCTTATAAGAATACTAAGCCACTATTAGTTAAGCCTCAGGAGAGTGATGAGAATTTTTAAATGAGGATGGTAAGTACTGGATATTTTGATGTTTCAAAACTCACTTCATTTACTAACTTCAGTTACCCGAGAGCGATCTGAGAAAAGTCCTAAGTCCATTTGTGAAACTGTACATGCTCCTATTTATTTGTTTATGATCGTCACCAGCAAGAAAGAAGCCTCATGTCAGGATAAAAACTCTGTAGTGGCTATCGTTAACCGTTTTCTAACAGCTAATAATTCTACAGGGTGATTGTTCCGTCCGGTGACGGTTATTCCGCGAGACATTCGGGGTCCAGATGTGGGAATTTGAGAGTTGATTAAAAATCGAAACTCTTCTTTCGTCACGTCGGGCCCATTTCGGGATTTCGCGTTTTCGTGGCACCGGAACGGGAGAAGGTCCTTCCCGTCATAACTCATCGCGGGAGTCGTAATTTTTACCGTAGGTTGTAACGCGCCAGGTTTACTAATAATGAACTTGATTTAGTTTTATACTATAATATTTTTTATGTTTTTTATTCATACAAAAATAATTGGTATATAAAACTGCGTCCAGAATGTTTAAAAGAGAGTTATAGTTTTTTCTATAGCTAATATTATGTTATAATTTTCTGTTTAAGCTACATCTCTGTCCTGCAGTTTTATTCTTTTGCTTAAGGAATTATGCCATCAATGATCTCAGAAGGATATGGTTTAACAAATATTTGTTAATATAAAGAGTTTTTTGCTTATTTATCTTTATATTACACGAAAAGCTGATTAGAAGATATTAGGAACTTTTTGCCCCGTGCATGGGCAAGAAGTCCATTGTGCATTGACGAATACTTTATACAGGGTGGTCCACGCAATTGTTTCAGGTCATAACTCCGTTATTAATGCATTTACGAAAAAATGTCAAAGGAAGAAGATAAATGGCTCGAAGAGTACTACATCTGTAGGTCCTTAGATTTCTTTTAAGTGCAACAGTGCATGTGCAATTAACAATTGCATCGTTTCTTTAAATGGAAATGCATATTTTTTGTTGCATAGAACGATTTCTGAGTTCCTTCTACGTAAAAAATTATTAGGATACCATGGCACAAACATAATTAGTTCTCGAGATATTTTCAAAAAACGTCTTTATTAAAGAAGATGCTCAAATGCTTCTGACTATGTTGTAAACGCGAATACCGTTTCGACATTGTTGTCATAACAGAAACTGATTTGTACGAGTAAGCATTTCATCATTTCGTAGCAATTTACGTATCGTAACGTGTATTCATTTCCTACTACTGGTTTTGGAACGTTTTTGTTGGGTTGGTAAATGCATCATAGTGTTGCAAATTGTTGTTCAATTTGTAAAACAATTGTCACGATGGTTGTCGACGGTTTGAATATTTTTCCCGGTACATTCTTGTGGCGGCACTCGCATTCCTGTCACACAACAGAAAAGTGTCGTACATATCCTTTTTCTCACTGTTAGTAAGATACATTTTCTTTTATTTAGTGAAACACAATCACAATTTTTCAAATGCCAGGTGTTTTACTTGAGTTACGACACGTAAATTGCTACAGAATAATGAAATGTTTACTCATACAAATCAGTTTCTGTTATGACAACAAAGGCGAAATGGTATTTACATTTACAAGATTGTCATGAAGCGTTTGAACATCTTCTTTAATAAAGACGTTTTTTGAAAATATCTCCAGAACTGATCATTTTTTTGCCATGGTACCCTAATAATTTTTTACGTAGAATGAACAGAGAAATCGTTCTGTGCAACAAAAAATATGCATTTTCATTTAAAGAAACGATGCAATTGTTAATTGCACATGCACTGTTGCACTTAAAAAAAATCTAAGGGCCTACAGATGTAGCGTTCTTCGAGCCATTTATCTTCTTCCTTTGACATTTTTTCGTAAATGCATTAATAACGGAGTTATGACCTGAAACAATTGCGTGGACCACCCTGTATATGTATATATAACTCAACAGATAATAACAATATCATTAAATAAATTTTATACTTTATACAAGAAAGTGTAAAAGTTATAGTTTGTATAAAATACAACAGTTTATCTCTAGATTGTCATTAGTAAATTTTACAAAGGTTCAAATAAAAAAAGGACTTTTATCCCCACCTTACCCTACTCTCGAAGCATTCAGGGGCATCTACCCTCAAAGTCATAAATAAATTTCCCTATATGGAAAGGAATTCCAAGGAGCTTCCGCAAACGTCAGCAACTGAATTAATTTGCATTTCTTTAAAGGACACCCAACCGATGCACGTTTAGGGCAAAAATACTGTCGGCCGAGTCGAAAGATTCACATTAATTTCTTACAAAATCCTCGAGCCCGTTATAGGGTAAGAAGACGAAACACAACCGCGGTCAGACATGAGGAACAACCGCAATAATCGTGAATCATCCTCCTCTTCCCTTAATGCTGCCTCGCTTCCTTCGACGCGAGAAAAAAGTACGAACAGCGCTTACACACCTACTGTCTGAAATTGTCCTACAGTTTTACGACCGTTCCGTCACTTTCCAGAAGCGGTCCTCTTTTGTTCCCGTTGCGGTTTTGCGCTCGTTTAATGGATCCGAAGTTTCGAAGATGTACGACTCCTCGGTAGTTCGACAGCTTCAAAAACAAGAGTTCGAAATCGCGCCGGCGAGTTCGTCCGTCCGTCGATCAGTTGTTTCGCTGCAAAGTGTACTGACAACAGCTGGGCACTTAAGTTCGAAGAACGATCCATTAGCTTCGAGCATGCCGGAAGAGAATTTATCATTAAACTGTTCCACGGCTCTTCCATTATGTAGGAGGGGCCGATGCTTCCAGGTACGATCGTTTGTCAGAGTATGGTACCGAAAAGAAGGTATTTGAGAAACGGCGCGAGGAAAAGGTGAACCGTTGTGTGGTAAAACATGTAACGGTTTCGATAAATAGAAGGAAAAAAAAGAATGATGATATACAGGGTATTTGATAAGATGTGAGAGTAAATTTAACGTATGATACTTGGTGATAAATAAAGCAAACATCAGGACGAAATAGAATATAGTAGAATCTCAATTAAGCGGTTTCCAATTATTTCTAACTTTGATTAAACTTCGTTTCAATTATTGAACTTACCAGCGATAAAAATATTATGTCACTTCAAGTAAACATTGTATTATTACTTACCAAAGGTTCATTAATGATAACAAAATTCTCAAGAAAAAATTCAAAAGAGGGTGTTTCAGCTTCGATTGTAGCATCGTGTTGGTTTATTGAAGTCCAACTGCAAGAATTTTTCAATACTAATGGCTAACAAAAAAAGCAAATAACGTTATTTGGTTATTCTTGCGTGTCGCCTTATGTCGACATCTCGGATCACTCAGTCAGATTTATACCTATTGGTTGACGAAAACCTTGAACGGTAGTGAGCATTTAACCCTCTTGTGATCTTCGATCCTTTTTTTTTGACCCAATTATGCATTTTATTTCTATAAATAACTGATCCCATTTTAAGCAAAATATAATAAAGTTAGTATTAATATTTACGTTTGTTGTTTTTTGACATTTTACAAACATTTAATTATTTAGATTTATAATGATGTGCTAATGATTAAAGTTCTAATAATTTTGAAGAAAAATTTAAGATTTTTAACAAAACATAGCAGGGTTAGTTTTGATCTCATTTTACCGATGAGATTCTAATCATTAGAATACAAAATACTGGTGGAATGGCGATTGCAGTTCGCATGACGTTCATTTACGCTCGTTCGTCCGTGTTTGTTCGCACTCGTTCGCTAGGTGTAAACTCGCCTTTAGGAAACTTTTTAAGTTATAACAGATGTACTGTTAATTGTACACTAAACCAAACAATTTATTTATAATGTAAGAAGATCCTTTTTCTGTAGGTAAATTTTAGTTATTTGGAATCTACTGGGTTTGAAGAAGACACTTTCAATTGAATATCTACAGAATCTGGAAAACAAGTATTTGATATTAAATTCAGTAGGAAGGATCTTAGACTTATAACACATGATAGATATACGTATAGCAAAACAGGAGATTCCATAACATTAAATAAGATTTATTAATATTCGATAAAATCCAAATGTCCTATAGAATTCTGAAAACAGGAAAGCATTTTGCTGTAATGGCTAACGCATCCCTCTCCAAGAGTTGATACGTTGATTACGGATGGTAATGCAAATTCAAAATTTTACATACACCAATAAAGAATTGCAGCTGGAAGAAGAATATATATTACATTCTAAATATTGTAACACTTATTGTATTTTTGATATTTTGTATATTTTGGCATCTGTGAATAACTGTAGAGATTTTCGCACATTTACATTTTTTAAATGCATACAAATCCGCACTCTACTGATGTGTAGAAATTTGTATTACTAGCATGTCGTTATGAATATTAATATCAGTCATTGAAACTACAAAAATGATAAAATACATACAGAAAACTCGATTAGATAAAGACCAAAAGAACACACACAGTTTAATTCGTGAAATAACATCTTGTTCAATCCACTACCTTATGATGAAGTCCATCTCCCAAGATATATTCTAAGGTTGAAAGTCGTTAAATATGATCTACTTCAACGGATTCTAAACATCTTCTAGAATCGAAATATTAAAACGTCTGATCCTTAAAAGTTGCTAGATAGGTCAGGGATTTACATAATCCCACAAACCTAAAGGTTGTCAAAGAGTTTTAAGTAGGAACTCTCTTCTCGTTAGGCCAACGCAACGATCTACAAAGTGATTCTCAAGATTCGCAACTGAGTCCTTAAGGAAACCCCAACACACCCCGAGACTTCAAAAATTCCTGGACCCAACCTCCAAATTCAGAATCCCTGACGAATTCTCAACACATCGAAGTCCCTTCAATCAATGAAGCACTTAACGCTTCAAAAGATACCAAGACTGAAGTTGCTCATGTCAGGCAGAGGTTAGGAGGTCTGCATTCGAAACGGAAAGTATTAGGATATTTCCCTAATCAGTTCAGCTTTAATCTTACCTGGGAACCTGAATATTTCATCGTGAATTTCGCAGGCGAATGAAGAAAACATGATCGCGTGCAGCTGAAACAGTACTAAAGCTGCTTGGCAATTCAAATACCGGCGAATCAAAACTCTATCAGCAGAAATTTTAGCGCGGAAATTTTGGCGAATGAATAAACAGAGAGAACGTCGGAGGCTCAGCAAGGGGCTCTGTCAAGTCGAACCGTGATTTCTTATTCAAGCGGATCCGCGGGTCAAAGGCTCGCTCGCCTTCTCCGGCGTCAGAGTTTCCATTTTACCGCAATTAATGGGCCGCGATTCTCCTCGATTAGTCTTTAACGACGCTACCCAACCGAGCTCCACTTTCTTCTCGGTTCATCGTAAATCAGTAAGAGGCCGATTGCCCTTCGAATCGAGCGATGCACCGATTTTACACGAGCCTGAATACCGACCTTTCCGACTCTTGCGAATCCGGACAGTTTCATAAGGGCGCTCTGCTTTAGTGCCACTTATGCGAAAGGGACCGCGATCAATTTCTGTCATCGATAACCGCGGGGATCCCGATTTCACCGCAAACTCACGTTTAGGAATCGTTTCGCGTGCGAGGATAATCATCGAATCTCGTTACGGTGCTGCTTTATAGAGCAGTTCGTGGAGCGTTCTACTGAACGCGTTTCTAGATCCCCTGAGGCGAGATTAGGGACGCATTAATTGCGACGCGGTTAAAGGTTGAACTTGAGAAGCGTTTCGGTTGCTCGGTTGGTTAATTAACGCATTTCTTTGAGACATGAGTCATCGACGACCCACGATTTTTATTAGAAGTTTAAGCTTTACCAAATGTGCAATACAACGTGCAATTTGAAATTTGAATGAAATAGAAGAAAAAAGTACCCACAGTTATATGAAATTTAATGGAACTGTTGCAGTTTAATGAAATTCCTTCAGGATCGAGTATTAGAGTTTAATTTCCTGAGTGAATGAGAAAAATCCTATAAATCATTTTATAGTCGTAGAGGATTTCTGATATAAAGTGGGAAACAGGTGATTGTGAACCTATCAGAAATAATATACGGATGTTAGCAAAAACGAGTTTAATGAATTTTTCTTGAACATCCACAATTTGTTGAACAGTACTTAAAAATGCTAGAAAACCTTACATTTTGTCTTGACAGAAAAAATCCCAGAAAATGTTACTGATTGCAGTAAAATGAATCGTAAAATTCGTTTAATCACTGCCAAAATATTTAGATAAAATTCCCACCATAAGTCTGGAGTGTGAAGGCCTTCCATTTCTAACATTTTATCCTCAATCCTTCATTTTCCAGGAATTTCATAAACACATTTAGTTAAAGTCTTCATAAAAGTACTCTTCTGCAAACGAAACAAATTGCTCACAGTAGACATTTATATCAGAAGCTGGTTTTCTTGAGAAAAAAAAAAGAAAAAAATAAAACGAAAATCATGGTAAAAGCTCTTCACCAGCAACAAAATAGCAGCCGATCCCCAGAGCGGAATTAGTATTTCATACATAAAAGAAATAACAAGCAGCTCTCTTCCAGGATAAGACACGCTCGACGTTCCCTTTGTTGTGAGATTTTACGCCGCATAAGCGCATTATAGACTTTTGTGGGTGCAAAGAACGGACAAAAACCAGCGAGTACTCTATCACGGGAGCGAAAATGCATGTTCACCAAGGAAACATATCTTTTTATGCTTAAGCTTTAGGATCCAGCCTTTTAATCATCTCCGCAGACATCATGTAACATAATTAACCATACCAAATAATCGAATGCAAATTACAATTCTAATGGACGCAATTAGCTTAAAGCAGCGTAGTTGCATGAAGGATGTCGACTCTAGAACGGCAGTTGTTAGCCTTTGCTTTATAACTGTACTCAGAACACAACTCTAAATTAAAATTATTTTTTTAATGATCTCGGTATACATAATTGGTCCACAAGATACTAATAAAGTTGGAGTGAACGTAAACTACAGTTAACACTTTTTTGAAAAATAAAATGAAATAGATTTGAAAACTATTTACTATTTTCCTGTGGATTAGAGAATTATTTTGTAATTAAATTACCAGCATTAAGAAATGCTTATTTGCTTAAAAAACTCATGACTTTTCAAGAACTTTTGAAGAAAAAGAAAAAATATCAATATCACTATAGTGAATAAAACAACATTCTCATTGTGTTAAATGATGTAATATTAAACTTTGTTTATAATTTGTTGATAGTAAACTTTGTTTATAATTATGTCATTGAACACAATGAATATATCATGTTGTTTTATTTAATACTCCCTCGTACAAACTTTGACATATAAAAAAAAGTATGTTCACCATGAAAGGTGATAAATACAAATGAATTTTAAAAAAAATTATTGTTACAAGACTTAAACCCGAACCGAACGAAGACAAAAAAACAAGTTCCGGTAGCTTAACGCGTTACCGCCTAGACCTAGACCGCCGCCGCTTTTTTTGGTAACAGGTTATTTGATTGGTCGACGCGCATCAGCAGAAATTTTCAGATTCAATCATTTATTTCTCAACAACAGGGGAGAAGTGCTTCCTATTACTTTGTGAAGTTGTTTCATATATCCTCATCTACATCCCAAAAATGTTTGAATAAAAAATACGAAGGACAGTTGCCAAGTTCCCCTCGCCTCGTAAGGGTTGCCAGTACTATTCCCCTACCAAAACCTGGATTATACAGGGTGTTCGACAACAGGTGTCAGAAATTTTAGGGGTTCGTTCCTTACGCCAAAATAAAACGATAACTAGAGAGTTGCTGTTGCTCGCTCGCTTCGCTCGCTCGCGAGTGGGGTTATTCTTGCTCGCTCGCTACGCTCGCTCGCGAGTAGGGTTGTTCTTGCTCGATCGCTTCGTTGGCTCGCCGAAAACTTCTCGATCACATTTATAGTTTTCATATATCGTAGTGCCTATGATTAGTGATGCCTATAGCTATTCATGTTTATTTTGTGTGTGACCCTTTACGGGCCACACAAGGAACTTCCCGAGTTGCAATTTATTATTACCATTATTAATTGTCACTAATTAGAAAATTATTCGTATTTGGGGAAATTTAATAGTTTTCTACTTATCAACATTTGCTAAATGTAATTATATTATATATATATTTATTTATTTATTTATGTATATACATGTGTTATATACATTGTGACGTGCATTTTTGCACGTCACAAATAGGACCTTCTCTGCGGTGAGGGGGAGGGTCAACAACTGTTTAAGCGCACCACTGGGAGGGCACGAGCGAATCATTACTAACACCGGGCTTTATTTTGACACGCACGAATATCGACGACAACCACCGACAACGCTGCAGGGGAGAGGAATCGACGGAAAGAGACGCCGAGGAGCGGAGGCCGACGATCCAAAGACAGCGTCCTCGGAAGGGTGTGTATGGCGGCTCGGCAAATGTACCGCTCAGAGAGCGGTAGGGTCGGATGGATCCGTTCCGGGTTGGAAGCACGTGCCCGGAGAACGCAGGGTCCAGTCCGGTCGTCCTGCTGTGGTTCCTGTCGGGCAGGGGATCATGGGCTATCAGGAAAGTCGTCGCAACGAAGCTGGCCAGTTCGTCGCGTCGAATGGGGTCCGAATATGGAGGAGCCGAGCCGATAAGGCTGCCAATCAGGAGGATCGCCTGTCGATTCCCCAATCGTCACGCAGCGAAGTCGTCGATAATTACCCGATTGGACGGCGCGTGACGTCAATGCGTGCCAATGAGGTGAGGCGTAAGGAAGCGGAAGAAACCCGATTACGTGCGACGAGACGCGGTCTCGTCCTGTTACGCACGGACCACCGTAAGGGTAAGAGCTTCCTTTCGTCTCCCTCTCGAATAAAGCCCCGGTTCGCTCACGTGTTCCCAGTGGTCGCCGAATATCGCGATTCGTCTGTAGCGTAGCCGCACGGTTCTAGAGGCGTCCGATTACGCGTTTCTAGGAGCGCGTTGGCTACAGAGGCGTTCGAGGCGCGTTGTACCAAACGGTGAGGTTAGGCCCGCCACGCGGCGTCCGCCACGGTGTAATACCTAGACGTTCCAATACAGTATTTTTCTATTAAAATTAATGCGCGCTGTTCTTTAATTCCTGCCGTGAGGAATTCTTTACGCCCGCTTTCCTCCTCCCTCGTCGAGAGACCCAGCCCCTCTCCGCGAAGTTACGAGCTAGTCGAGGCAAGACCTTTTCGCGTGTGAAACCTCTTCTCGCCGGTATCGAAAGACACCTGGCGCTCGAAACGTCCGTCTTCGGTTTCGAAAAGGCGAGCAGAGGCCGAACGATGTTGTGAAGTGGCCGCCGATCGCGAAATCACGGCTCGAGACCGGCGAGCACATCACAACATATAAATATAATAATAATAATATATTTATATATATATTATTTCCGTTTAGTTAGTCTCTCATAAATTTATATTCTCCCATTTAGATTGCGTTATTGAGTTAGGTTTTCTTTAAGAAAAAAAGAAACTACTGGACCGAATTAGAACAAAATCTAATCAGCTCTAAGTTACAGTGATACACATCGAGTGCATCATCGATCATTTTGATCTCGTTATTAGTTTTTTAGAAAACGTTAATGAAAAATTTGATCACATACGTACATACGTACGTACATACATACATACATACATACATACGCGCACACACACACACACACACATAAACAATTTGTTCAAAATAGGCTAAAATGACCCCAATGACCTTCAAATATGAAGATCTGTAAAAAAAATCGATTTTCGATTTTCGGGGTCATTATAATAACTTCCCTATAAATCAAGAAATTAATAAGAATAAAAAAATTACGTTTCAGGTTTCGTTAGCGAGTTATTAATTGTTACATATACGTGTAAAACCCAGTCTGATATGAGGGCCTTTTCTACTGTTGACCCAAGCTAGTTAGGTCAGACACGCCGCTATCAATGCTGTTACCACTCAAAGCAAACTTACCTCGCAGTCAAATTAATGGCACCATGCAAGACTATAGTAATTTTCTTTAATATTTGGTTGAACGTTATACAGCGACTCATGTAAGGTTGCAAATATGGTGTTCTGTGAGCGCCGAGGTAACAGGATAGTAAAGGACACCATGTCTTTGTGTTCTGTGTTTTCTTTTGTCCGCGCCACTATCCTCGCCGCTCACCGCTTCACTATATTCGTGGACTAAGGTTTTCAAACAAACTTTGAAGAAAATTATTGTAATTTCACATTGTGTCGTTAATGCGACTACAAGGTAAGTGGGTTCCTTGGAGTGGCTACGACATTGACAGCGGCGTGTCTGAATTAGCCAACGCACGTCGATAGTAGAAAAAACCATCGCGTCAGACAAATTTTGCACGTATCTGCAATAATTAATAACTCGCTAATGAAGCCTCAAACTCAATTTTTTCATTCTTGATTTTCATCTTATTTTGGCGTGCAGAACCACCCCTTAATGTTTCTGATACCTGTTGTTGAACACCCTGTATACGGATCTGTAGAAGTCAAAAGCTTCAGATCTCTCTTGTACTCCAAATCTTTGACAGTTCAGCTTCTGAATCTACAGGTTGTTTGGGATAGTATAGGCAAGCTTTGGAGAGGTGATAGTTCATATAAAAACAAACAAAAAATGATCATATACCTTGGGTCAAATCGTAGCCATTTTTGAAAAAATAGCCTTTGAATCTCCGCTCTCGATCATTTGCGGAACGAGTACGACGATCGCGGCGGTATCGTGAAAAATACAGTTGACACGAGCGGAAGGCCGCGCGTCCGACTGATTATTTCCAAGGAATCCAAGGATGCATTGGCCCGGCGTCCGAGATGGATGTATCTGCTGGATCTCTACGGTTGGTTTGCGCTACGTCTCCATAGCCCGAAGGCCTTCAGTCTGACCTCTCGACCGGCAGGCGTGCAGCCAGCATAAAAGAGCCGGGCAACGCGCGTCGAACGGCGTCGTCCTCTTTGATTCGATAATAATTATCGTTCTTGCGATAGGAAAGTATCTACGCGCGTGCGCTCACGCCGCGCCGCTCGCGAGACAATGCAGCAAACGACGTTCCACCTGGATCACCTCTTAATTGCGCTTGCAACAAGTATTAACCTCGAACGCGATGTCATAGATGATGATATCGTTGGAGGGACGGACGATGACACGGTGATGAGTTTTCATCGTCGGTGCATTCTTGCATCCTTGATTCGATCGTCGGGATGGAAATTGCTTCGAGCGATTCGCATGCCTTCGGTTGAATTTCAATTGAAAACGCGTCTCTTTTGCCGGCACCGGTGATTACGATCGAAAAGATAAGTACGATTTAATGCTAAATTACTAGTTATTTGTGTCACGTGCTCACAGTTTCAATAAGTTATGGAAAATGAGCGATTATAGGCGCTATTTTTATACACATCAGTCGCCAAGAAAGTGTGCAGCTGTGATTCAAACACCCTTGGCCTCGGACACGATTCCCAGGTGTCGATAGCGGTTTTAGAAGGATGTCCAAGAACACAGACCGCTTAAAATAATATAACCAATACCGCAGGTTGTTGTGACTATTGTAAGTATAGAAGAAAGGGTGATTGTCATGCCGAAGGACACGCGTGATTAAGAAAATCGCAGGCAAGTCATGAGAGCTATAATTACACGCACCACCGAAAGGAAAAAGAATTAAGATCAATATTTAATCTTCGCCTATATTTAGCTTGCAGACGCTCTTCCTTTGTTATCCAGGACAATTTTAGACGACTAAAAGCTTTGGCGATGGAGGTTTCCGCGCGAGCCTCGACAAAAAGCGAACACGAGTATCCGTAACTCTTCAGGTAATCTCAACGAGGTCCGAGCGCAACCAATAAATTCTCATCTCGTCAGTCGTTCTCCAAAAGAAACGAAAACGACCGAGGAATCCGCTGAAAAGGTCCAGATTTACGATCGTCCAGCACGAAAGTCGAACCAACGAGGAATATAAAAGTTCGTGACTATTTTTCCCGGCGCAGCATCGCATCGGGCCTTCCGCGAGAGATGACTATTACGACGTCTCACGTTCAAAGTCATGAAGGGACAACCTATCGGGCTCCCCGATGGGCTTCGGTGCCCGTGAAAAAATCGGGTCCGCTGGCCGATTGCAAATTACCTGAGCGGAACCGTGCCAGACGAGGCAAAAGAAGGAAGAAAGGAAGGAAAAAAGAGAAGAACGGGGGTCCGTTTCCAAGTCAAAGGTCCGTCGGCGAAACGAAGGCTAAGCAAAGGGTAGGTTAGAATGATTGCACGAGATGGTTGGGAATTTACTGCACCATAGAATATCTCCCTGGGGCTGTGTTAGAATCGCCATTACGGTGCAGTACACGCCGTTGACCAGCGAACGGGGGAATGAGCAAAATTTTGCGTAATCTTCCTCTGTTGTTTCGGGTGAAACTCTGCTTTTATTTTTTTAAATGGTATTATACATTTTTTGCTACAGTGTTCGATTTAGCTCGTGATTTTGTGTAAAAAAGTGCTGACCATTTAAATGGAAAAAAATTATTAGTTTTGGAGCAACTGAAACAACCACGACAACTTTTCAAATATTAAATTGGGCTATAATTGCTTGTAACGAAATCTACTTGGTTCTAATCACGGAACCAAATTGATCATTTATTTTATTTCTGTTACCTACATTTTATCAAAAGCTCAAGGTCACATTCGATCTTTCAATGATAATTATATTTTGTATAGCAACATTATGGATGAAATGGTAAAATAAATTAAAGGATATGTATGAGTATGAACATTAAATAGTTTAAGACAAGAGTTTACTTAATGTACCAAATATTTGAATGTTTATACATTAAAACCTAACATTACCTTGAGATTTGGACAAAATATAGGTAACAGAAATGAATGAAACAATTCTTTTTTCATCTGTCACATTTTCTTGCATGCTTCAAAGAAGATGGTTCGCTTTAAATAGTTGTGTGAAGATATTCTGTTCAAAGCTGAACAAAGTTCAGATTCGTAATCAGCGAATCCAAAAACACTATATCAATTTTTATAGAAACTTAATAATTTTTTCATATATATGTCTCCCATATTGGATCGTTCATTTTTTTTTTTGAAATTTTAGGTTCAGATTCGTATTCAGCGATCCCGGAAACATTAGAACGCTAACATTGGACAAAATTAAAGTACGCTTTGAGGTTTTTACCATGTTTTGTGGATTTGGGACCATTATACGTCTGCGGGGCCCACAAAAAAAGTCAAACAAAGTACTATTCCCCGCACACTTGATGGCAGTCGTCCACCAAGCTAAAACTGTAGCGGGGAAAGGGGAATCATCTACTCACATTGCCGACGTCACATTGTGATCAAGTACCACATCACGCTGCCATCAAGTGTGCCGGCAATAGTAGTACGGATAGCAACACGCACTCGTCGTTGCAGACAGAGTCACCATCCTCCAAGAAACAACTGTATTCCTGTCTTGAGACAAAACTATACATGCAGGGTGTAGCAAAAATGTTGCAGGTCCTTTAATGGGTGATGCCCGAGGTGATTTTTAACCACTTTTTCCTTAGCAAAAGTGTTAGGTGAAGCTTTGTTAACGAGTTATTAACGAAAAATAACGACCAATCAGAGAGCGCGTATTCGCAGTTGTAACCTGGGTCAACAGGGCCGTTAATCTCGTTAACAAAGCCTCCCAAAATATTTTTACTAAGGAAAACGTTGTGTGTGATTGGACGATTGATTACATACACGGTCACTTGTATCTTTTTAGCTTTTATTTTGGCTTGAGATTCCGTACGCGGTCACAAACTTCCACAGGAAAGCACGCCGAAGTCTTTGCGGCGAATGGGTCCACCATCGGTACCTACGGCATCCGGACGTTTAAGCTGGATTTGGGTCTTCGGCATGCTTTCCTGTGAAAATTTATGATTGCCGACGTCTCGAAGCCCATCATCGGAGCAGATTTCATGACGCATTTCGGGTTACTGGTGGATCTCAGGAAGCGACGGCTTTGGACCAAGTAACATCATTGACTGCAGTCGGGAGGAAGGTCGCAGGCAGCGTGGATTCGGTGAAAACCATCGTAGGGAACTCCCGGTACGAGCTCCTGCTTGCGGAACACCCAGGTATCACGTCGGGGTCACCAAATGTGGGATTGGACGATTGATTAAATACACGGTCACTTGTATCCTTTTAGCTTTTATTTTGGCTTGAGAGTCCGTACGCGGTCGCTGTCTACAGGAATCTGTTCAGTTCCAGTTCTAAGGACTCTTCCCACCAATAAGCCACCCCTACTCCCCTGCACCCTTAGCATGCTACGGGGATGCAGTGCTAATTGGTGGGGACGCACGCGCTAGCGAAAAGTAACCGAAACTTAGAATTTTTTCCAGGTCTGCGTTAGACCCCATCCAGATCTGAACTTTCGGACGAGCAAACGGGCGAGCCGAGCAGGTAAAGTTTTCTTCCGCAGATGCGCGGACCCTTTTTTTCGGGAAAGTAACCGTAGAGTCTCGGACCGAGACTTGGTCGCTGTTTACAGGGGATGGCTAAGGGAGCCATAGAGTCTCGAGGAGAGGCTTGGATGGTGTTCAGAGGGGGGCTGGCCGAGGGAACACAAGCCTCTAGGCGTTACATTCAAATAATTTTCCTGTGGCTAACATTAAAATGACCATATTTTTGAAAAGTTGACCATGAAGGAGACGAACAAGGCTATACCCTCATTTTTTTCAAATTTTTAAATATTTACCTGCGGTTACAAATGGCAATTGTTAGAATAATTGCAAAATAAATGGTTAAAAAAATTATTGTCTCAATTGAAATAATTTTTAATAGATACTCCAAAGTCTCTACTATAAGCACCAAAAAGCTCATTTTAATCGGTTTATTAGTTCAACTGTTATAATTTTTTGAAGAAAGATCACAGATACAATTTTTTGAAGGAACATTAAACTTGAAAGAGCTGTAAAACAGACATTTTTTGACATTTTAAAAAATCCTTCGAGGTACGTCTATATGCCCCTAAAAACTACAACATATCCAAATTTGAACAAAATCCAACATGTTACTCGTTTTCGCATGGAATGACCCCACTGTAAAACAAATGAATCAAATGATTCTGTTTCCTTGGGGGACAGTGGGGGTAAAAATAGAAAGTCAAGTTTTTAGTCAGTTTCTCTTACAGTGTCTTACACTATTGCATGAAATATTGTTAAAAAAATCCAAAAGGGCACATGTTATACAATTTGTTCAGATTTTATACCCTATATAAACATCTAATCTTTAATAAATACTAATTGCTAAATGTATGAATGTACTAAATAAAATGAAAGAAGCATCCACCAAGTACACACAACCGAGTGTCGGTCAGAACCTCAAGTTTTAATAAAGTCTATTTAAATCGACGGTGAGTTCTAACTCTTCAATTGAACAACAATACTAATATTTATTCGGCAATCCCAAATATCTGGTCTCCGGCATAATCAATCGTATCATTTGGAACCCGACGGACCATTGTACGCATTTCTGAATCTTTCGAAACAGTCGATGAGTACACGACGTTACAACTTGTAACACTAATTACGCAGACCGTTTGCAAGCAAATCAGCATAAATTTTAGGCAATAAAAAGAATAAATAAAATTGTTCAGGTATTCGCCGGTGAGGGCCACGATTTTCCATAAAACCAGAAAACATATTGAAAAACTAACTCGAAATGAAATATAAGATGCAATACATTTTGCGAAATAATCGTGCAAAATAAATATATACAAAATGGGAGATTACGTTATTGATAGATTTAGCAAAGAGACTACGTAGATATAGAATGAACGACAAACTCCCGAAACAGCAAACTATGAAACATGAATGTAGAAAAGAACGGGAAATCTGTTGCCTATAGACGTATTCTTTTTTTACAAGCTCTGTGGGTATCTCGTAGTTTTTTTGCCTACCCCGGGGCCGGGGGTAGTAACACCCCGCGGGGGTAGTAACACCCCGTGGTGCAAACGATGCGGAGGACCCCACTACCACACTTGCATGGGTCCTGTACGTGTACCATTCCTTTGAAGTTTCGTCGAAATACCGACTTTGGATGGATACGGCCCGAGCCGAGTCGCGAGCTCAGTTAATGAGGGGCAAGACCTCGAAGGCTTTGTCCTGTTGTCGCCTAGCTGTCCCTGTCTCGGTCTGCACTCTTCTAGACACGTGCCAGAGTCGTGCGCCTAGTTGCGCAGAAGACCAAAACTGGACCCTCTGCTAGCAAAAGTCACGGAGAGTCAAGCAAAGTCAGGGAAAACGGGCCTCTCGCAGGTAAAAGTGCCAGCATTATAAGCTCGGCTCGCCAGTTTGTTCGCCAGAAAGTTCAGATCTGGACGAGGCCTTACGCTGACGCTTCAGAAACCCCTTGATTTACGACACTCTTAAGCTATTAAGACCGTTGGAGAAAGCTACAGACGAAAAACATACCTCGCGAAATCTAAAAATTAAAAAGACGGTTTCCTCAAAAATAGCTCTTGTAAAACGTGCGTCCTAAACCGTTCCGGTTATCAACGACCAACTCAATATTTGGTCTATGTAGCTGGTCGCTACTGTTGCTTAAAATCGTACCAGGAATAACCCCTTTTAAGGACATGCAACATTTTTGTTATACCCTGTATATTTTTTTGGCAGACATTGGAAATCATCGTATGAATTACCCTGCCTCATAAATTGTTAGCAACGCTGCTAACTCTTCCAATTTTTACGAGCGATTTTATGTAGATGTTACTAGTTAGGGCTGAGTGCAACGCGTGAGTCCGGCGAGCGCGAGTGAATATTTTCAACAAGAATAATCTGTTGCGAAATCAAACAGCTACTAGTATAATTGACGGAGAGGACGCACCTGATGCGAAAGCAGAAAGCCTCCGAGGATGGAGTCCGAACGAACCTGGTGTGAAATTAGAGAACCGCAAACTGGCTAGTCAGTAAGTTGGATAAAGTTTTTTTTTGGATGCTTCGTGATGCGGACGAACTTAATGCGAAATTACGGAGCCACTGAATGTATTAGTGGCCTCGTAACTTTCAAATAATAAATAGAAAAATACAACTTGAGCGGCAAAGTTGTATTTCGTGTGAGGGCATTCGATTACAATTGAGGATTGCTGGATTCAATTATAGTTTCAAAATTATCGACACTAGAATTACATATAATAATACGAATAATACTTAATTGTATTGTAAAATTAATACCTAAAACCTAAAATACAAGTGTATCTTCTACTGTTGTTGCGATTTATGTATTAAAGTAATTACCAGAAGTTCTGTTCGGTGTTAACGCAATAACAATGTGGAAATATAGTGATTGTAAATAACGATGCCAAAATAAAATTTAAACCATTCTCGTGAATCCTATAAAATTAACTTCAGATTCGGAAGGGAACTTTAGCCCGATCTCACAATACAATAAAATTCCAAAGCTGGATACACATTTGTTACCGTACTGCGCTCTGCTTCCGCACCCTGTTATCTTTGTGATTATAAAACAAAACAGCGCATGTCATTTGTTTTCATTTTCGAGATATTCGCGTTTAAAGTTTTAAACATCAACACTGTCCCATGTACATACGGTCAGTCCAAATGATTCGTGACGGTTACTAGAAAATCATCAGGAGGAAAAGTGCCCATTCCCACTATTATATATAAAAAATATATAAATAAAATATATATATACATACGTAAATATGTATATAGTATATGTATGTACATAACATTCATTCTCAACGCTCAGAACTCAGGCAATTCTTAACAGAAATAGGTTATCAGCTAGTGTTTTAAAAAGGTCTCATCGTCAGCATCAACACTGCGTGTTGAAAAATGGGGTGATCTATTTAAAAAAATCATGTTGACCTTGACGTGACCTTGACCGTTCCTCTGAAGGTCAAACCGATACGATCGTTCAATAGAATTTTAAAAACCCTAAAACATTGCTCTAAAACATTTTTTTCAAAAATAATCTGTTTTTGAAATATTTTACCGTTTCCATACTTTTGGCGCACCCTGTATATATGTATATATATATATATATATATGTTTTCGCTGGTATTTCTCGCGCATGTGCCATAACATCTTTACGATACGATTTCGGTCGAGTGACGCTACTGGTTCTCCTTATACTGTGCTAATACTACAACTTCACTGATAAATCAGTTTGAAAAAATTGCATTTTTCTTTTGTTTTTTGCATGTCCTGACTTTTCTATTGAAAATAACCTGTCAGTGATCTATGATCATGTTGATATTTCCTAATAATCTTTTACAACATACCGATTATACATATAGTTTTCGTTCACCTGTATTATCTCTCTAACCATTTTTTTTTCTTCAAATGTTTCTGATGAAAACAGCAGCTTCCCTTCTAACCACTCACATTCCCATATAAACGACGATGCCATTCACTAGACTCCACAAAAACTTTGCATTACCACGCAAATGCTAGAAAGTATAGTCTTATTTTCCTCTGCCACGAATGCAGCTCGAGTTGCGCGACAAAAGTTGTTGATGCAAAAGGATGCGTATAATTGCAAAGAGACGCCCACGTGCACAACCCTCGCCTGTGGCTATCCCTCAGCGACGTCACAACTAATTTCGAGGTAGTTTTAAACGTCGCGATAAATCGTAATTAATATCCTGTCCGGTAACACCGATTTTACGAGCTTCCGCGTAACACTAACAACGCGATAGATAATGGACACCGTCGGACGAGTGAAATTGAATGCACACGTCGACGTCGAGTTCCCTCCTCTGCCCCCTCTCCTTCTTCCCACATCCTCTCTTCCCTTGAATCGCTCTAAGGAATGCATCGATGCGCGATAGATAACGCAGCCGAAGCGTTTCTTGCGATTATGTACTTGTTCATTCGCGGAACATCCGTCTGAAATTTATCACTTCATGCCACTATGCGAACGGGTTGCAAAAGTTGCACGTCAGGTGCGCGGAGTAAATTAGTGTCGATTGAGCAACGAGGCCTGAGCGTTTGGCTACTTTAGATAGCATAGAGAGTTCTGAGAGGCAACTATTGGTTCAGCGATTCTCGAAATCGTGCATTTCGAGATTCTGCTGCACCAGTTACTTTATATGGTACTTGGTGCTCCCCGTATTCGAACACATTAATATTATTCAAACACAGTAAACGCGCGAACAGTTATACTATTTGGACATTCTGTTACTTAACTGCATTGTTTTCTTATCAACCAATATTTTTTCTGTCACAACATGTAAAATTTCGTTAGGAATCCTGTATTGCAGTTGTTAACAACAACGAAGGTGACTATAGTACCTGAAAAAGGGGTCAGTCTGTATGTCGTCAAGCTAATTATCGAAGTTAATTTATATTCGTTAATATTCATTCACACTACTAAGAAATTGTACCGTTAAGGAGGTAGTCTCAGTGGTAATTGCAGACTGGTGACCGGCAAAAGTGGCAAAAATGTGGGTTTACGCGAATCCACTTTTCGTCCTTATATGAGAAGATTTTGAGCTGGGAAAGAGCTCATTCGAATGAGGAAGCTTATATCTAGCGCGCTCTGGTCTTGATTTTGCTCAAAACATTCTTTTAAATACCAAAAAATGCCTAACTTCCATGACTGTTTTTTGTCCTTTTTCCCCTACATTTCAACACTCATATATCCAAATATCGACAAAATTACATTGATTGACGACCAGAGCGCGCTAGATACAAGCTTCCCCATTCGAATGAGCCTTTTCCCAGCTCAAAATCTTTTCATACAGGGTCATTCACTCAAGTAGGAACCCGCGCGCGCGTGCACCTCACGGATAGGCACTACTACAGTGACACTGTATATGCATCTGCCCCCTATAGGTTACTGCTAGAAGTAACGATTCTATAGACAATGCCAGAGGGCCCAACGTGCTTTTGGCAGCTGTGAGAGAGAATGAAGGCCCCACGAAGACCGTTCGGCCGCTAAGTTTTCTAATGAGAAACACCTGGAGTCACATTGTAACTCAGAGTCTGTCTCGCTTGTGGCCATGCTCCGACTCTTTTCTTCGGCAATCCTACGGTGTCCTACGCTTTCGCTCCGACCGAAAGCACATTTTACTTTTCGATGCCTTTCGGCCGTGCTTCTGGAAAGCCGATAGCACTGAAGTTAAAAAATTCATAACATCTTGAAACTTTGTGTACAAATAGAATAGTTCTGTGGGGGTATTGGAATAATAATTGTCTGAGGAGTCAAAATTCTCAACTCATAACAATTTCTTTTATTCAACAATCCACACACACAAAATACAACGTCAACGTCACACTCGAGTCAAACGTGACGGCGAGACAGATAAACGCGTGTCAGGACAGACTCAGTCAGAGTTTCAAACCCGAATGTCGCGAGGGTGTCGAAGAAGGTTCTTAAAAAGGAAGAAAACGAAAAGGACAGAAATAGAAAAGAAAGAGATAGTGAATGTTAGAAGAAGTTGAGGAAAACGTGCAAAAATCACAAGCCAGCGGAAAAAGGTAATAAAGAAAGAAAGCGCCGAGGCCCGAAGAGCCCAGCCAGTAGAGATTGACCAGACCTACGCTAAACCTTGAAACCCCCATTACAAACAGGAAACGCACTCAACTCTAAATGTATCTGCGTAAAAACGAACAACGCAGAAAGCATCTGGGAGAAAGTCAAACGGAAAAATTCCATACACTTAACGAACTCTTCGGTAGTGGCGAAGTGGAACCCCCACAGTTCATTCCTATTACAACATTATTTTTTCACTTTTTCGAGTTTTTTTCGGAATCTTTTCGGACTTTTTTTCCAATCAAGGATTTTAAGTTGTAACTCGAAAAAGTCCAGCTTCGAATCTTTAAAATTTAAATTATGAAATATTTCATTTCGCACTTTGCAATTTCAAAGTACAGTATTCAACGAATACTGTAACAATAGGAAAAATGGTCAATAAAAAAACAATGGAAAAAATCAGGTACAACAGATTTCTCATCAGATTTCGATGAAAATACTATCAATCAATTCCTTGTACTTTTTCGATTAAAATGGCATTAAGCACGATGAAATTCAGATTTATACTTACTGTAGATACCGCGGAGATACAATTTACACAGTTTTAAACTGGATTCGTTAAAAATAGTCCAATTTCTATGATATTTGGTATCATTTTAATTGGAAAAACGTAAGAAATCCATTGCCGTTATTCTCGCAATGATATGTTACAAAATAAGAGTAAGTTCATATTTTATGGCAGTCATAAACCGTGAGCCAAAAGGTCCCAACCGCCCCAAACGTGGCGAAACATCGAGGCACATTGGACCTGCCGAGGGTCTCCAAAGATCCGAGCATTCAGGTTTGAAAAATTTATGTGTGTAAAAATATAATACATTTATTTAAATTACGAAAAAACGATAGTAGTAGTGAATTCCTTGCTTTTTTCCGATTGAAATGACACCGAATACTCTATAGTTTGGACTATTTTTAGTTAATCTCACGGTTACTTGCTTGAAAAGCCTTACCTTATTGCCCGCGAAAATTGCCTTGCTGAGATTAACTAAAAATATAACCCTCGGCATTGAACCTTCAATGTGCCTCGATGTTGTGCCACGTTTGGGGCGGTTCGGACCTTTTGGCTCACGGTTTATGACTGCCATAAAATATGAACCTACTCTTATTTTGTAACATATGATTGTGAAAATAACGGCAATGGGTTCCTTACGTTTTTGCAATTAAAATGATACCAAATATCATAAAAATTGAACTATCCAGTTTAAAACTGTGTAAATTGTATCTCCACGGTATCTACGGTATAAATAATCCGAATTTCATCGTGCTTAATGCCATTTTAATCGAAAAAGTAAAAGTTTTTTTATTGACCATTTTTTCACCATCCATTTTACCAAAAAATGTTTCTTTTGCTAGGAAACGACTTATAAAGTATATTTACATCGATTGCTGCATATAAAATAGTTTTCAATATATTTTTAACTTGCCTATAATCCTTGATTTTCTCAGTCAAGCTTCATTTTAACATTTATACTGTGATTGCAAACTCAAACACAAATAAGAAAGCTAGGCTTGAAAATTGTAATAAATGCATGAAAACTCGCAGTCTACTCATTGTCATTCTGTTTGAAATATTATATTTTTCTACTAACTTGTTAAGAAAGCATCACATGACAAGATTCGAAAATTTTATATAATATTTTTCTTTGATTTGTACTCATAAAATCCACTAACAAAGTTTAATCGTTAAAACTTGGGACATCCTGTACATTCAATGCAATTGCTAAATTTTATACACATGAACCTTAATAAAAGTACGGACACAACGCCAATTGCAATCAGTGATTTCATATGCAACCAGTTTCATATTATGAGATGATGTGATAACAATAAACAATAACTCATAGTGATTATGCGAACTCACACGTTTCCGCGATGGACTCTTCGAATCAATGAAACTGACTTCCTACAACGATGAAATGCTTTATACCTGGAACAAAGAAGGAAATGGTGGATTAAGATAGGCACGCACGTTTAAATAGCGTTACTAATTAACTACGTATCTTAATACACAATGCGCTGGAATAATTCTCGCCCTAGAATCACAACTGTTGTGCTCGCCGTTTATACAACCGAGAAGAAAAATGGGCATTGTAACAGACATTACAATGTTCTACGCATATGCGGTTTCGCGTAAAATGCGTGGTGCTTCGTAAGGCCATGTTCCCATTGAGCGTGATATTCTAAGCCAAGCCCGAGCCGAGCTTGGAAAATTGCGGCGGAGAGTAGCTCGGGAAACTTCGGGATTGTGGTGGGTCTCGTGACGCGGATTGCATCCCGAATTTTCCCGAGCTACTCTCCGCCGCCATTTTCCAAATTCGCCTCGGGTTTGGGACATCACACTCAATGGGAACGCGGCCTAAGACACAAGAATGTCGATATTTTTGGCTAGCTTGCGAGCCACCTGCGTGATGACGAGAGAACGGAGTATTCATGCGAAATGGAATAGGATATTAACTGGGGACTTAAATACCAGAAAAAACCCTGTCTTTGTAATCTTTGCTCTTCATCCTCTTGGCATTGTTTGATTGTAGGTGTTGCTACTCAGATCTTTTAACGTATTTTAATTAATTTAAAACTGCTATTTTTACATAAGAACATACATTTTTTGTATTATACTATTTTTGGAAATTTAATTGTATTTAATTAACTAAATTTAATTTAATTTTTGTTTCATGTTTCCCTTTGTTACATCGGCCTTAACTAAGCTTCCTTTTTTGCTATTTCTTCGCTGACATGACGATTCAGCCGAATCGCGTATAGCAGAATGAGATTAGCAACAGCGAGCGCGGATTTGGAAGTTGGTATCCAAAACGCTGACGGTCGACCGTGTAACGACCGACCGGGCAACGGCCGATCACGCGACGATCGGCCATGCGACAGCCTTATTTTCGGCTACATAAGACCATCGCGAAGCCGCGGCGCCCGTCAGATTTTTGGATCCTAATTCCGAGCGAGTGACCGCCGGGAGTGCCGCCGTCGCGACGCGAATTATACGTTCGAATCCAAGTACCGCGCCTGTCATGGAAGTCAGGAGACAACGCCCCGATCGCGTTTCGATCCAAGTGGTTGCGAACAATATCTCGGTGTGCTGCGACTCGGTTCGTGTCGAACCCTCAGCGAACAACCTGGGAATCCCTTCCGCCCTGAAGGAGACTAACGCCATCCCCAGAGGGTGCCTGAGCTTCAAGGACCGAGGACCAAGGACAACAGGACTAAACAGACAGCGTCACGTCGAGCCCTCCCTACTCCGGCCGTACTTTCTTACCGTAACTGTGTGAGTCAAAAACTGATCAGAAGCGTGTGTGTGTATGACTGACCGCCGCTGCTCCCTTCCCACGCCGCGCCGTTTGTATTCCCCAATAACTAGGAATATAATAACATTTAAAGGAATCGTCACGTCTCTACTCTTATTTATCTATCCTATCCTTTCCAAGAATAGAAACGCGAAGTCAAGGTGTGCATCAGCACTTTGAAAGAACAACAAATCAGACGAACGCTCGGCGTAACACCTTAAGGCGCCTGTAAACACGTGCAACATTCGTTGCTGCGCGCAATTAAGAGGGTCGAAAAGGATCGATTTTTATGACTTGACGCGCAACTAATGACTTGGCGCTCGCGGGGCCGAACATGTGAGTGTTGCGCGCTTACCCTAGGAAACTGAGTGAATAGGGACCTCTTGAGGTCTCTGTGAGGATGGCTACTGCAGCAAACACGGCTGCAGGAGTCCCCCATTAGAATGTTGAAGAAAACAGAATAAATCTCCTCTTCATCAATAGATAGTAATCGATTCTGATTATAATTCTGTTTCTACTGCAAATAGAAAGAATTCTAGACGAGAATGATACACTATTTATAGTAGATCATGCAATGGAATTTCTTTACAGAAATGAAGCAGCGTGTTTGTAAAGCGAAATTTTACTTTGAAATATAATATTTACGCCATTATAAAGAAACAGATATTAGAGTAAAATAAGAAGAAATAAATACATTTCACAAATATAAATAAATATATTAATGATAAAATATAATAATTTTTCATAAATATACTTTCAGAAGCATAGAAAATGAAAACCAACCTTTATCAAATTGTTTTTTACTTTTTGAACATCATAAAATATATGTTATTTTCGATATATCATGTATTTTTATGTCTATCCATATATTAATACATTTTTGCACATTGTGAATTGCCATAAAAGAACTTGTTGAAAATCGTTCTTTCATTCATATTATTAAATGAAAAAAGAAGTTAAATACAACCGAATTTTAGACATCAATAGAATTGAATGCAATTTGAAATATGTAACGAAATACTGATTTTTCTAACATTGTATCCCCATACTTTTTTATTGGAAATGACAGAAGGAATGAATGAATGTAGAGAGATTATACAATACTAGGCATACGCAGTTTTGTAAAAGAGCTTAAAATTAGTAAAGAACACTCAATTCTCGTCTACAATCTTTGTTTTATTTATTAGAGGAAGAAAGTTATAGTTCCCAATAGTTACTCCACTCCGGAAACAAAAATATGTATAGAGAAGTTTATTTTCATATTGCACTTTTACGAAAAGACATTTTAGAGACGTGTAAATAATGAGTTTATAAAAGTTGAAAGGAAGCATATGAGAGAAGGTAGGTATAGTTGAAAATTATTTAGTGGTGGGACTAGAATTTGAATAAAGGAAGGTTTGCATTTGCACTAAGTTTTGTGATTAAGGGAGATTGTATACTAATATCATCTAAGCAAACTGTAGATGTTTTTGTTAATTGATATTTCTTCACACACAGATAAGGAACTCAAAGTTAAATATCATTAATACTTTTGTAATATCAACCATTTCATTTCTTCTTTTTCGTTTTTAACAATGCTTCCTATTTATATGTAGGTATTTACAATTTCGTACGTTTGTTTTTTAATATTATGAAGCTTTATGTTTACTATTAAAGCTACATTATTTATATATATATATATTTATAAACATATTTGTACGTGAAATCATTAAAAAACCTGAGTTCTGTGCACTCTGTCAAAGTCATGTACTCTCAATAGTATATACTTAGATGTTTATTAAAAAGCTCATAACGGAAATGATATAAAAATGTGTTTCGTCATTTTGTGCATGAATAATGTTGACAACAACAATAATTGTTACAACACTAATTGTATTAGCAACATATAATTTATAAAATATGCATCGGAAAAAGTATAAGTATCTATGACATTTGCATACAATGTTAACAATGAAAATATATTTTACATGGATAAGCTGCTTATTTTTTACTATGAATAATTTTATTCGCGAAAAATAGGAAAAAATGTTCCATTTCTCTTCACGATGCGGGTAGCGTGCACGCTTGCTCGGACCGGGGCCGAACCCGACATTCTCGAACATTTGCGCGGCTGTGATGTTGTGTCTGGTCGTAAAAACAGACCCTTTTCGAGCGCCTGCAGGTAGAAATTGCACGTGTCTACACAGGATATTCGCTGTGCGCGTCTTTGCGCGTCCGCGTGGCGCATGTTGCACGTGTTTCCAGGCGCCTTTATTAGGCTGGGCGCACACGAGCGTTGAAATCGACGTCCGTCGCTCGTCTGTTGCATGTTATCCTACGACCGTCGCTATCTCTATCGCATGTTATCCTACGACGTACGCAGCGACGGACGTCGATTTCAACGCTCGTATGCGCCCAGCCTTAAAGCGTCAACTCCCAAACTATTTCTAAAGAAGCGATTAACTACATAATTTTTAATCAAAGTGTTCGAAGAACACGACAACTCTTCGTAGGAAAATAAGTACACGTAATAATATTGTGGGAATGGGTATCATTATCTGGTGTTCGTGTGTTCTATGTTGGTTGCTGAGGGAACGATGGCGTGTATGCGTGAAGTGTGAGCAGAGTGTTGTACGGAATCGAGTTGAGATTAGACGTTGATTATATCATTAAACTATTTTTCAATTACATATTATCATAAAAGTAAATAAAACGCTTTGTCTAATTTACTATTTCCACAATATTTTATATCATAGATTCTCAAATTTATTTAACCTACCGCCCCTTTTTCACATAAAGAATTCTTCAGCACCCTCTCTCTCCCCCTTCTTGCCTCCGACAATCTTCTTTTTTTAATCGAACAGACAAAAGAATGCAGTGAGTAGTTTGGATTATTTCATGTATCTACATATTTATAGTTCTAGCTATACCCTGCAAGGTAAGAATGTTGCAAATAGATTACGTTAAAGCTTAAGATTCGGAAATTATTTATTAAAATCGACCATAGTAACATTCGTACATACGATTATAATAACGAAGGGTAAGGTAAATATTACATTTAGTGGAGGCAGCTCCGATGATCTTGACCTTAACATATATGGTCAAGATCACCCTCCTCAGTGACCTTCAGAAGGTTTTAGCCGTCGCTCACTTTTTGTTAAAAAGTTATTAACAAAATAATTTTCATAAATATGCTGCTTATGATAGCCATTTCTAGATTTCCAACATTCGTTAGGCCTAAGTTAGGCTTGGATTAGATATTTTCGAGGTCCGGATTGGGTCGGGGTTAGATTGGTCTTTGAGGGACGGCGGGGCCATGCCCCCCACCCCCGTCGAACATGTGACCGAATAACTACTCAACATTACATATCAGTGTATACAGAGTGTAACAACAATGTTGCAGTTCCTTGAAAGAGGTGATTCCTGAGACGATTTTTAAACAACTTTTTCCTTAGCGAAAATGTTAGATGGAGCTTTGTTAACGAGTTATTAACGAAAAACATTGACCAATCAGAGCACGAGTTTACCGGTGAAGCGGCCGCGGTAGCGAAGTCTACAACACTAGGCGCTGCGTTTGTGCTTCGAACAAGCAAGTCGATACGCATCGGTGGAAATAACATTATTATAAGAAATTAAAGCGGCATAACAAATAAAGTCAAGTCCTTTACCATTTTTTGTTTATCATTGAAAGTGATTAATTATTTTAAATCGGGGGAAATCACGAGTAGCGAAAAAAAGCAAATACATAGTTTGTTTGTTAAGGTGAATCGAAAATAATAATTATTTGAAACGAATGAATAAGGAATATTCTTAAATTTTGTAAATTTCTTTTTCAAATAACGTATAAAGGAAAAGGCAATGTAATAAAAAATGGATTAAAAGTGATCCTAGTTCGTTATTGAGATAAAAGTGTAATTCAACAACGGTCAGCAGTGTTTTTTTATAATGAATAAGTGTGCTCAAAAAGCCCGAAGAAAAGTGTGCATATGGAACGTGGGAGAATTGTTGGGCAAAAGAAGTTCGCGTTAAAGTAAAAAAATAATAATCAACAATAAATTACATGCGACTCACCCTTTCGTCAATTCACTTGTAGTTTTTAAACCTGTGTCACTGGGTCACTGTACCGTGTTTAATGTACTTAAATCAGTCGGGCATCGCCCCCCCCCCCCTTCGCCCCTCAAACACCAATCTAACCCCGACCCAATCCGGACCTTGAAAATATCTAATTCAAGCCTAATTTCGACCTAACAAGTGTTGGAAATCTATACAAATGTCTATTACAAGCAGCATATTTATGAAAATTATATTGTTAATAACTCTTTAACAAAAAGCGAGGGACGACTTCAACCATCTGAAGGTCACTCAGGAGGGTGCTTGACCACATATGTCAAGTATAAGGTCATCGGAGCTGCCTCCTTTAAACGTAATATTTACCCGTTTCTTTCCTTAGTTAACAGATTTGTAACTGGCCTGAACCCACGTTCCACTAAATTGAAAGAAAAAAAAAAAATGCAATTAAAAGCATTTGTACTACAGCACATAATCTAGAAAAAAGATCTTTCAATTTCAATTCCTTGTCATTTCGGTAGTCTTGACCGATTGCAACTTGCATTTTGCGTGTTTTTTTGAAAAATTACGTTACACAACGAATGAAACATGGACAAACTGTTTTTCAAACTTGTCTAGTTTACTATTAATTCTTTATTCTTTCACCGCCCATTATTTTATTCAACGTCCCCCAATTACACCTGAGGTTTCTATCGCCCGTAGGAATTGTTCCAATGGGCGGTATCGCCCACTTTGAGAAATACTGTTCTATATGATGAGGAGAAAAATGGTTAAACTTTCCCAAGGAATTAATATTCGTTTTACTATTATACAAACTGAGACTAATAGTGAGAGAAATCGAGACTTCAATCTTAACAAGTATAAAAAATCTATGAACCAAAAATTAATCTAGGAACCTCTCTTCCTCCCTTCGCCATAACTCCTGATCCTCTTCCCTAATTCTTTTGATTTCTCAATCAAGAGTTGAAGTACAAAGAAAAAATGAATAGGCCATGTCGTTAACAGGCCGCGGGCCGCGGGCTTTTTGACGTGATAACGTCAAGCAACAGCTAGCTTCTCAAAATACACATTTATTATATAGTTATTAGTAGATAGTAGATAGCGGATTTTATGCATTTATGGCAATGCTAAGTATGCAAAAAATCTACTAGGCTGTTAACATATGCTAAAATATATGAAATGTCAATAATATTATACAAGTTAGAAATTTTAGAACCTTAAACATACTGTTTTTCAAATTCCAATTCTGTACTTTTGCTTGTGAAAGTTTTATTTTGCATAAAGATCCGCTGTCTAGTTATTAGTATTTGAAACAAATTGTAACTTAAATTAAGTAGAATTATTGCAAACTATATATAATTGTTGGATATGTGAGCAATAACAGGACCGGTAGTGTTCGTACCCAGCTGAGCGGCATCCGCGAGCTCGGCTTTCTGGCCCATTCAGTCTCACTCATAGCAGACTTTACGTGTTCCTTTTGATGCGCTGGTTTGAACACGTCCCCTGAATTTCGAAATGGATGAATGGGTAATTGTAACGCAATATTACGCAAATGTACCACTAAAATTTGTCCACACGTTCACAACACCTAAACCGAAACTTCTGATATGCTGTTACTATTTGTCCGGGGAATGCCGTTTCCTGCATCTAAATCCGACAACGCGTTTAATCACAATGCCCTTTCGAAGATAACTGCGCATTCGAAATTGTATTCCCGCTATCCGAGCGCTCCCTCATCCCGTGCGTGTCATCTTTTCCACTCGGCACGCTTATTATTATACATATACCTAGTCGCGTAGCGCGAAATATAACTCACACGTTATTACCAAACTGAACGAAATCCATCAGTAACTTCGTATCGTACAAAGGCTCAAAACTCCACGTTCTTTAGCCTGCATCCCCACCGGCAAACGTTATCACATTAAAAACTACAATGATCAGGTCAGATATTCATTAAATTTTAAAACATGGAATGAATACTTTTCCCTCGAAAGAGGGGGAGGTTTTTTAACGTTTAGATAATTTTGTTTCACGCACTAGTTGACTATTATATAAACCTATTGCAAGGGTGTCAGAGAATTTTCCGGGAAGGGAAGCACGAGTGGATGCATTCGTTTAGAGCTATTGATTATGAAATACTCGGGTACCCGAGTGAGATACCCAGGTAAATCCAAATTACCCGTGCTACCCGGGTATCTCCCGGGTACCCGACATATGAGATAGACAAATAGACACTAATTTCGTACGTAGTCCCTTGACCTGGGACAGCGAGAACATGGTACCCCATGTTCGAGACAAAGAAGACAATAGGAATAAGGATAGAACAATCGAAAAAATCAGATGCAGCACATTTTTAATCCGATTTTGATGAAAGTATTACTAATAAATTCCTTGTACTTTTTCAATTAAAACTGAACCAAACACGATGCAATTCGGATTATTTATACCGTAGATACGTGGAGATAGGATTTATACAGTTTTAAGCTAGATTCGTTAAAAATAGTCAAATTTGTATGGTATTTGGTACCATTTTAATTGGAAAAACGTAAGGAATCCATTGGCGTTCTCACAATGACATGTTACAAAATAAGAATAAGTTCATTTTTTATGGCGGTCATAAACTGTGAGCCGAAGATCCCCAACTGCTCCTGTGGCAGAATGTCAAAGCGCGTTGAAGTTGCCGAGGGTTTCCAAGGGTCCGAGCAATTAAGTGTGCAAAATTTATGTACGAAATGTTAAAAATATTGATATCTAAATATATTTATGTAAATTGCAAAAAACGGCAGCAGCAGTGAATTCTTTACTTTTTTCCGATAAAAATGACACCAAATGCTCTATAGTTTAGACCAGGGGTGACGAACAAGCGGCTCGCGAGCCACTGTGGCTTCTAGACCCGCACTCCCCAACCCGCTAACATCACCATCTAACTGATGGTGGGGGCACTGTGACTCTCGATGATAAAGAAGTTTGTGACCCCTGGTTTAGACTATTTTTAGTTAATTTTACCGTTGCTCGCCAAAAAAGCCTTATTGCCCGCGAGAAATACCGTGCTGAGGTTATTTTTCGGGACCGGTGTTGCTGTTCTTTTTATGACCCTATTGTTACCCAAAGGTCGAGCTTTCGGCATTTAGACGTGATTAAAAACGAGCAATTATCCATGGAATACTGTATATCATGCCGAATTAAGCCGAATCGAATCGAAGTGAACTCGAATTGAACTCGAATTGAGTCTTTCTATCATTTTGATCTGTTTCCGATTTACATTTTCACTTCACAAAAAACTGATTAAACTGGCAGCATTTATATTATTATTATAATTATTAACAAAAGAATCAACGCAAATAATAGAAATATAATAAATAATATAATATCGATATATCCATGGTACATTACATTAAATTTTTGTTAATGTATACAGAATTAATTTTATTCTAAAATTTGTATTTTATTTAAAAATCCAGAAATACATACCAAAAAAGGATCGGCTCAATTCGGCTTAATTCGGCACGAGATTCTTGTGTATCTCATGTATTCGGGTACCCGTGAGATATCTGGATAGTACGGGTAATTTTTCTTAATCGAGTATCTCACGGGTACCCAGGTACTCGGGTATCTCACTCGGTTTACTTGAAATCACGAGCTCTACATTCGTTGCTAATGGCGTTGTTAAGAGGGTTCCAACAGAGGGAGCGCGACGTGCAGGTGCATACAGGGCGTTGCAAAAGACGCAACGCGACTGTCGACGATGTTATCGAAGCTAAGGAAACCTGTTAGAAGAAGTGTTATTGCGATGCGCCGGTGTATCTGTGTGTACGATCGCTAATAAATTCCAGCAACTCTGTGCACTCTGTGCCGCGGCGACCTCTCTCATTTTCCGCGACTACGTGCACCGTCCCTTTTGCGTTCTCTTTCTTCGCGCCCCCGTCCTCCTTTATCTCTCAATCCTATCCGCGATTAAGTTCGTGCCGTGTGATATCGAGACGAATATGCCTTCATCCATTCACTGTAATGTATTCAAAATACAATACAAATCAAACACAATACCTATTGCACATATAGAGCGATTAAAAAGGGAGTTCTTTGGTTCTTCCTTTCTTGGCTACAAAATGTTCTCTACAGATTCTTCTCTCATTTTCATGTAGGTGTATAAGATAGAGCGATAGGCAACTGACTTGTTCAATACAGGATATTAAAAATATTAATTTGTCAATTTATGTTTACTAGGACTTCTATTTTAAATATTCTGAAATATTTATAAGAATCTATTTCCAAATACCCCACCTCTTTTGATTTTTACGAAACTTCCATTAATCAAGTGAAGTATAAACTATTAATTTAACAAAGCTCTTAACAGAACTTACGATTTTTATGTAGAACTTTTCAGCATCTACCGTGCGGTATTTAAACCTCACAAACCAGTTCACATTTTATAAAAAAACGCACGGTTTCTAGCTGATAACGCAAACAGAAACACTCATTAGACGCATTCGGATAACTCTCTAGCTAGGATAATTACTCTCACACTCCCCTTCATCGAATATTTAAATATTGATAAACCCAAGCGAACATTCGCCGCGTTAGTCCCCGTAATTACTAGCATACATATCGAGCTATAAATACACGACCGGTCAGGCGGTTCGCCTGGTATTACGTTTCAATTAAAATCATCGTATCTTCGCGCAATCGCGGGCTGCGAGTCCCAAGAAGAAACCTACACCGATGTCCTCTGAATAATCTCAACGTTGTCCGCGTAATTCTTATTTTTCTCCGACTGGCGTAAAACCAACTGATGCTTCAATTAAGTTTGTGCAATAACGACGGATAGCCTCCATTAGGCACCGGCAACGTAATTCGCAACAAAAATCTCATCTGTTTCATTAAGCCCCGATCTCAATCTCTAGCCGGTTTCAAGGTGAACCTATCAGAAGATGCGCTCAATCGTGTTTTCTCTCTCCGATGAAAACAATTACCGAGCCGACCGGCGAGTCAACGAATCTTTATTGAAGAAACCTAGCCCGATCCCTCGAGAAAGAACGAAACATATAAACGATGTTACGGCCCCTTTAATTGCCGTGCCGCTCCTATCCCTCTGGTTTACCTTCTATCGAATGCCTTAGTGTAGCGTTATTGCTGATTGGATGTGTCGATGCATGAAAATTGATGCGTTACTCGGTACGATCGGAAAACTCGTAACAAATGATTTGATAGACCTCTTTCACGCAACGGTCATGTATCGCAATACGCGTATGCACGTGGGGCATTCGCACCGAAAAGGCTGACATTAAACGATAGCTTGAGATAGTTAAATATATGACGAATAACGCATCAATATCTATTTAGTTTTTAATCTGTGCACTCGTAAAGCAGTGTGCTTCGTTATAAGTTAAGGAATTTCATGATATGTGTTTCTTTCTTAACCATGCTCTGAAGCATCGTTCACGGTGCTTGCGGTATTTGTAATTTTTTAGTGTTTTAACAAAATTTGAGTAGATTCTTGTAATATGGAATCTTTGCAGGAAGGTATATTCTACATCTTGCAAGAATTTTAACTCTATAATCGTACATATTTATATAGTTATTATTATTAGAAGATACAAAATAATTCAGTAATTCTTTTTACGATTTTACGACTTCATTAACGATTTTGTTATACTTCAGGATGAGCCCTGGTGCTTTTTCTGGTGTCATTATATTCGTCAAAGATTTGTGATTATAATGCAAAAAGAATTGGTTCGGGATTCATCCGGATTCAAATTTTATAACTAATTCAAGTAAACATGGTATCGTCGCGTATCGTGCAGGTCTCTACGTTCGCTGGACGACCATAGATTTTTCTCTAAGTACGTACTATCAGCTGCAATAACAGGAATCGACATTGAATTAATATATAGGCTTAAAGTAATATTAGAAGTCATATCAAGTGGGTAAAAAATTAACATAGAAAAGTTTACAGCACATGCTGCGGACACAGCAAAGCTTTACGTCCAATTACATCCTTAGTACCCAATGACCCCCAGGATGTACAAAATTTTAATTCATGGTACAGTTGTAATAGAGCAGCTTATTTTGCTAACGTTTCCCGATGTTTTCTGGGGAAGTAGCCTAGTATTAACTAGAATCTTCGTTTCGCTGAAGAGTATCCTGTGTCCTTTTGCCTTCGGATGATCTACAACAGCGAATTGTACATATCCCAATCTGGTGCAGCACTCATGTCCTTTGAGCCTCGTGCTCATGCTCTTCTCAGTTTCGCCAATGTAAACTTTTCCGCATAAACAAGGTATTTTGTATACCCCTGCTGATGAAAGCTGAGGTTGAGGATCATTGGGAGAGGTGAGCATTTGGCCGATTTTGATGGTCTTGATATTGTGTTTTTTTAGTATTCTGTTTATGCGGACTGTTTCTCACTGTTGTCTGGGGTAGATTGTTTGGTGGATTCATGATTCTGTTTATAGTGCGGATTATTTTGTGTTTTCAAAAGCTGTTCTGTTGTAGACTGGTTGTGATGTGGTAGAGTTCCTGCGGTAGGTGTTCCTTTTCACTGATATTATAGGTCGGTGTATTAGAGAGTTGATTACTAAGTTCTTTTGTGGTGGATGGTGATAGGAGGTGGCGTGTAGGTATCTATTGGTGTATATAGGTTTTTTGTATACCTGATGCCCTAGAGAACTGTTCAGTTTCCTGGTCACAAGTACATCAAGGAATGGTAGTGTTCGTTGTTCGGATTCTGTTTCCATGGTGAAATGTATATTAGGATGTAAAGAGTTGATGTAGGTCAGGAAGTTTGAGAGTTGTTCTTTTCCGTGACTCCATACTACGAAAGTGTCATCCACATATCTGAACCATTGTGATGGTTTCAGTGGAGCTTCTGTGAGGATTTGATCCTTCAGATGCTCCATGAAGATGTCAGCTACGGTTGGGGGAGATAGGTAATCTTATTGCTGCTCCCGACACTTGTTCGTAGTATGTACCTTGGAAGAGAAAATAGATGGAAGTGCTACAGTAGTGGACTAGAAGAACCCTTGTTAAGAATTCTGTCTTTGATGAAGTTTATACTGTCATTGACGGGAACGTTACTGAACAGGGATTGTACGTCAAAGCTGACCAGAATGTCACCCAGTTGGGTTTTGATGCTTTGTACCTTCTGGATGAAGTGAGTGGAATTGGGGATGTAATTGTTTGTTTTTCCCCTGAGAGGTTTGAGGACGGAAGTGAGGTATTTGGCGAAGTTGTATATTCGAGATCCAATTCTGCTAACTATAGGTCTTAATGGTATGTCAGGTTTGTATATTTTAGATAATCCGTAGAGTCTGGGTGCTTTAGGTTCTTTAGGAAGGATAGATTTCCGGTTGTGGTTTGGTAGTCGAGCCTGTTTATCGGAATGGAAGTGATTCTGGCTATAGATTTTGTTCGGTCCTTGGATGATAATGTCCTGTTAGTCTCGTCATTAAGTAAAGTGTGTATTCGTCTATGTATTCGTCTTTGTTGATCACAATCGTTGTGTTGCCTTTGTCCGCGGGTAGAACTCTTTATTTCCAATAGAGTCATCTTTTCTGCTTCGTCAGATTGTCTCGCCGATTCTAAGATATTGGTGGTGAGCTTTCTGACCTCGTTAGCCTTTTCAGGTGGAATGGTTATGTATGGCGTTCTCAACCTGGCAGATGATGTCCTCTGTTGGAATAACCCTAGGAGCAATAGCAAAGTTGTGCTCTTTGAATATTGTAATACGGATAACGTGTCAGAGGATAAGTGAAGGTTGGTGAAGTTTTTTACTGTATCACGATGTGGTTCGTCTTGAGTCTTGGACTTCAGTAATTTATTAAATTGACGGATGGCGTGTACTTTTGATGCCTGTTCATGACTCAGTCTGTCCACTTTGTTTCACAGTTCTGGATGTATTAGGTCACTCAATTCAAGGTGTAGGCGAAGGAGCTTATCGGAGTTGTGGGAGATCTCTTTCTTAATGTAGGCGATCTTTTCGCGTAGCAAGGTAAAGCTTGTGCATTCCAGGATGCGCCTAGACTTTACTGTGTCAATGTTGTATTTGATAATTAGAAAGCGGGTTTTTATTTCATTAAATTTGAATGAATATTAATAAAGTTATGAGAATTAAACGATCTAGCAAATTTCAAGATAGCTATGTCCGCCCTTTCAGTACGAACCCCCCACTGTGCATCGGTTACCTGGACGCAAAAAATTGTCGGTGGTAAACCAACTACGGATTCCAAAATCTTAATATCTAAAACAAAAGTGTCTTAAGAGAATTGTTAAATGAACGCTTCTATAATAATACGTGTACTATCGGTATCTCGCAATCTTGCATACGCACGTCGCGATACATAAATCGTCGTGTGAGAAAAAGGTGTAACGGTTGGGTGGTGAGATTTCTTAGGTATCTTGTGCATTATGCTTATAAACATTGCAATTTGAAAAGTTCAACGCGTTTTTTGCCGCAAGAAAATTTGAGATTTTGACTAGGACTTTAGAAAAAACTGTAAAATCAGGTCACATCATGAATTTACTGAGAAATGAGAGTTCTGTTGACCAGTAATCGTAGGAGGATGAATTTTAAGAGTTTAAGAGATTTTGAATGTTAGAATACGAAAAACGTTGATATTTGGAACGATAGGTTTAGATCGAACTGAACATTTAATAAATTTAATGAAATCTTCAACAACTTTAATTTTTTGAGGCTAAGAGAAAAAAGATTATCAAATATTCTGATGATATAAAAATGATTTAAAAAATGTCGCCTAAAGATTAAGGAAAAAAATTTTTTCTTCCTCTGATCTTCAAAAAGAAACAAAATAATTCTTGAAATATCGGTCGTTTCATCTGTTTATGTGATTCACAATCGACAAGAAGGATTTCAGCCACCGTCTTTGATTTATCGGTTTCCTTCGAAGGACAGAATTAACAGATAGGCGGATATATTTATGAAGATATCCACGTGCCTTTTTGCACATAGGAATGAATAAGGGGGAAGTTCGATAGAGGGCGTGGGAGATGAATGAAGAAACCACGGGTCGAGTGTGTCGATATAATTTATAGCCCACCTTCCGCCTGGCTGCCAAACAATAAAACATAATTTGCACTTTCCAAGGCACGCTACGTGGCTGGTCAGCATACACAATACTTGGACGAAAAGAAGTTTGCGGTTCCTCTGAATCATATCCATAATTTTGAAAGAAAAACCACAAGGTCCAGACACCGCGTATGCCACATAGAGAAGCTGCTGTGATTGCTGATTCTATACAACATCGTCACATCCGATGACGTGAGTAACAATGGCAGAATCGTAAAAGAAACAGATAATGTCCTACATCACCTCGAAGCTTTTCTACTGCACGTGTGTCAGCGTTTAGCAACACCACGAGACCATCTTAGAAGTGACGATCTTGCAACGGAGGCGTCCTACTTCTCGTCCGAGCGTTCATTGGGCAAGCATCGGGCAAATCTCCGTGGAATCGTAAAACACGGCTACCTTTCAGTTCCATTTTCATCACAATGAGCCATTTCTTCTAGTAACGGTGCCTCGGCATCGAAGGGAGCGCTAAGTTCAATGAATTATCCGCTTACACCACTCAACGACCGGTCGCTATTTTTAAAAATCGTCCGTCGAAGGAGCGATACGGCATTGATACGGCACCGAGACGAAGCACGCCATCGGGTAAGGACTCGGTATTTCCATTAAGAGTCGGAATCGGAAATCGTTCGCCACAGGAGGCACAAGAAATGCAATACTGCGGAGTTATTTCGTGGATGGAAGGTCTGCGACCCACTTTCGTAGCCGAAGCAGGCGTTACTGGAAGTACCGTAAACCTCGGCAAAACTGATAAAACCGGGTCTCAGAGATGAGCTCGGACCTCTAAGCTCCTCTTTACAGCTGCGAACTCGGTTTACAGTTACTTGGCCTGCCTGCCTATGTGAGAGACGTTCAACCCGCGTGTAGACAAGAATGTCGCGTTATCGGTGACTGATATCAGCCGTTAAGGAGGATGAACCTGCGTGGATCCTGGGGTACCCTTTTTTCAATGCGCGATCAAGATCGTGAGGTACGGAGATACTGTTGGAACGATGGAGTTCTTTGAATTATTTCAAGTTTTGTTAAATCTTCCCATTTTGTAGCCTTTAAAATAAATAAAACACTTCGCAAAGTATCTTAAAGAAAACAATCTCCTAAATGTGTTTTTTGCTTAAAATTAAAGGGTTTGATTTAAGTTAGTGAAAAGACTTGATAGTGGTAATAATTTTAGTTTGAAGATGTGTTTTGTAGTAGTAACGTAATGTTATTCTGAAGCAGTGGAACGTATTAAAAATTGAATTAAAGAGTTCGTGGATTCCTTGTATGGTTCTAATTAAAGACTTTATAGCAGTCTAATTAGAAGTATTTGCAGTAGGTAATCTAATTAGACGTATACATAAATTGTACATAGAACCTAATCAGAAAAGTTTTACAATCCTCGTAGTAGCTTAATCAAGGATACTTTACAATTCTTGTAGTAAAATAATTCAAAGGAACTCAAGATCCAAGTCCATCTTAAAATTACAATATTAAACAAATTTTCTTAAGCAATCGATAAGTCTCTTCTGAGTACCAATAATTTGATCTAGAATTCTAAAATTATGACAGTATATTACTTAAATCCTTAGTTATACCTATTTTGAAATACTTGCAGTAGCCTAGATGAAACCAAATCATTATTACGGAGAACCTAAATATAACTTTCCAAAATTATGCAAGAAACTCCCATTAAAGTTAGATCATCGAATCATAAATCTGTACAGCAGAAATTCAAACCAATAACCTTACACAAGCAAACGTTTATACCGTAAAACACCACTTTCATTTCTACAACCCGAGTTTCCACGTTTCACGCGCTCCAGACCCAGCCTTGTGCAAATGGAACTCGATTTCATTTCGAACGTGCACGTAGGACGGTGCTCGGACGCGGTCCCGAAGGAGATGTACACAAGTGCACGTGACCTCCTGCAACGCACACGGTGCGGCACGATCATCGCGACAAGATGCGACTGTACGATCGCAACGTGGGCGTCGTGTAGCTTTCACTCAACAATACACCATTGCGTACAGTAATTGGCATACACGCTGATCGCCGGAGGACGTCCGATTGAATAGAAATTATCAATATCGTCTACGTAAAAAAGTTATTACTGTCATTCCGGCAGAATTTAAAATATGCACTGTTCCTATGGCTAAACTTCATATAAAATTGCTTTGCTAATTAATATTGCTATTGTATTGCAATTGTGTGAGTACTAGTAGTAAGCAGTTGTATTTAATTTGAATGGAAAGAATATTTAATTTAAACAAGTTTGATTATACTGATAGGTGTAGTTAATAAGTAATGCGCTATTACTTTATGAATTTTGTTTACTATTGACAAGAAATTATTGTTATATGTATGAATCTATCAACTATCTAACAAGCTACAGATTCTAACTCAACAGAAATATAAGCTTATGTTTTTTCTTCTTTTTTGCTTTAACTAAGGAACATTGGGTTATTTATTAGTAATGTTAATAAAAATTTGAGTCTTGTTTAACTATTAGATTGATTCGAAAGGAACGCAGATTCTTACTAACTATTTCTTGATTTACAGAGCACGTGCAGGCTCAAAAATCTAAAAAAGTTTTAATACCGATTATTTTCTTACGCCGGTGCTATTCACTTCAATTTCAAATCTATTTAAATCAATTCAAAGAAACCAATCAAACAAGGTAACCAGAAATATAGCAATAAACCGTCTAAAATACTCACCTATTACGCATAATATTTCATTTTTCGCGTTTACCATGAAGTTTATTAACCAGACTCAGGACCCTACTTAGTCAAAGGCTTCCATAACTACGCATCAAATGATCCTTTGTCATTTCAATTTCTCTAGCTGCGGAAATAAACACATAGGTACGCCGTAAATGTGCCGCGGAGACCAGGAACGAAGTAGGTCCGCGATATTGGAACCGACGTCGACCAATAACTAAAACGACTCCTTCGGATTCCTCCGGTTCTAAGGACTTGGTTCGCCAATAATGTACTGGGATTCCCATACACAACACGACTCCAGGAAACAGGAAAAAAAGACTGCCGTGGAGCTTTTCAATCAAACTTATAGTCCTTATAAACTACGGCCTCTGAACGGTGCAGCGGCATGCGGCTTGCACGCAACGGATACGAACATGCGCTTTATAATAATAGTAAAAATGACGGCGGCAGCAGCGGTCCGCAACATGCGAACTTGCATGCAAATGGTTTGCAGGTAGCCCTTAGGTACATATGGGTATCCCCTGTGCGCGATACGAATGTGCATATAGGGTGATTCTGAAAACTGGAACAGGGTGCAAAGTCCAACTGATTTTTACTCGAGAATCGAAAACAAAGAGGTTTAATGTGGTTCATTTCTAGAAGTGCATCGATATACTTTCAAAATACAATTCTTTAGTATATTACATACAAGATGTAACAAGAATATGTGGCAGGTCCTTGAATGGGGTGATTCCAAATGTAATTTTAAACAACGTTTTCCTTACCGCAAATGTCCCCGGAGATTTTGTTATGGACATATTGATAAGAACTCTCGATCAATTAGAGCGCGAGTATGTATAGTGGACGAATTCTAGCGCGGGCCTCAACTATAAGTAGTATTGGTCTGCTATCGTCTGCGTCGGAATCAGTCCGCTGTACTCGCTCTCTAGTTATTCAGCATTTTTCGTTGATAACTCACAAACAAAACACCACCTAACATTTTTCCTAATGAAAAAGTTGTTTCAAAATTATGTCAGTAATCACCCCTTTCTAGGATCTGCAACATTTTTGTCATATCCTGTACTCTAAAGATATACAGGGTGTAACAAAAATGTTGCACGTCCTTGAAAGGAGTGATTCCTGAGGTGATTTGCAACAACTTCTTCCTTAACGAAAATGTTAGGCGGGGCTTCGTTAACGAGTTATTAACGAAAAATACCAACCAATCAGAGAGCGAGAACAGTAGACGAACCTTGGCGCGGGCGATGGCAGACCAATGCCATGCATAGTTGTAGCCCGCGCCGAAATTCGCATACTGTACTCGCTCTCTGATTAGTCGGTGTTTTTTTGTTAATAACTCGTTAACGAAGTCCCGCCTAACATTTTCGTTAAGGAAAAAGTTGTTGCAAATTACCTGAGAAATCATCCATTTCAAGGACGTTCAACATTTTTGTTACACCCTGTATCCAGTGTGAGCAAAAGATTTAAGGTATAAGAAAAGATACATACAAGATCCTAAAAAAGGATATCTTAGGATTCTAAGAATATTTTTTATTTCTCTATAAAATTTAATAAAAAGGTTTTTGTTAATAAATCTTATTTTTTCTTTTTTTTTTTTGTATTACAAAATGTTATTAGTACTTAGAACGGTTAAATCATTCTGTGATTTATGAATGTGCATTTAAAACGCGTGATTCTCTTGATGCTTAAAAAATAGATAAGATTCATTAGGGAGAAGCTTTACACCTGGTATGTTCGAAAATTTCTTCTTTTTTTCAAAATTACAAGGGTTGTCAAAAGAAATGAAAAAGACCACTAGATCAAAAAAAAATCCAAAAAGTTAAAATAGCAACATAGGAGTTAATGAATCACTATATATATTAATCCGTCTGAACGTTCTTCGATTCCTCTACAAGAAATAGTGAATGATAGGCATCAGGAGGAGATTAATAAAGCAGCTGCTAGTATAACATTCATAAAATACTACATGCTGTGTTTTATGATACTTGTCATTGAATTTTACTTAACCAATGAGAATTGAATACGTTTTCCTGGTTACAGCGCAATTGTAACTCGCTTCAGTTTCTGGTACCACCCCGTATATACATACATCGTTCAATACCGACGCGTATTTTACCAGGCTACTACCAAGCGGTTCGACACGTCTTCGACTCTCCTGGTGCCTTATCCCCCATTGTGGCGGTCCAGCCAGGCCAGTTTTATGCACCGATTATTGAAATAATTGTAACGCCTACAGCCGTCGCGCGCCAACGCTGCAAACGAGGCTTTATGGCGTAATCATTGTCGAATGAATGTCGTTCGATCTTTACGATGGCGTTATTTATTCCAAGATCGCTTGAGAGGTTCGTTTGCTCGATGTTCCCTTTCGAGAAACTCGAACGGCCACGCTTCTGCGTTCTGTCTTTGACAATTTGGCGAATTCATGGATTTGTTGAAAGCAGACTTTTTCGATTCACTTTTTGTTATTAAAAAATAGAAGTAACAATTTCATTTCTAATTCACTATTATTACTAAAGTTTGTGACGGAACGTCACCGAAACGGCCGCGCACCAGTATAAAGCCGGCCGTCAACCCCACGCCGCGGCGAACACCGGTCGTCTCCGCCAGGACGGATAAGGCCGCACGTGTCTAGGCTAGACTCTCGCTAGCTAAATAGTACGCGATGAGAGTTAAATAGGGCGCGATCGGTGGTGGAGATCAGATTCGAATAACCGACCATACCGTACGCATCGAAACCGTCAGGAGTGACTAGACGTTGCCTAGGCTCCAACCGACTAAATGCGCAAACGAACCTCCGTCTAGGAGATAGAGTGGCTGGGCGCTGCCCAGGCTCTATCTCCGCCGACGAAGCTCCGACCTGAGGAACAGTGGAGGGGCAGAACGGTGCCCAGGTTCTGCTGACCGGGAGAACAGCTGGACGTTGCCCAGGTTCTGCTGACCGGGAGAACAGCTGGACGTTGCCCAGGTTCTTCCCTACCGACCGGTTGGTCCGTAGGGATCCGGCAAGGTGGCCGGACGTTGCCCGGGCCTTGTTAAGAATCAGCCATTTGTAAGCAGAGTGGCTGGACGTTGACCAGGCTCTGCGTGCCAAAACCGTCGAACACCGATTCGATAACCGATAATCCGCGCACAATAGATTTCCATCACAGATCGAAAGCGCGACTCCCGCACGCCGCACCCCGCTTGTCTTAGTTCCGGGCTCCACGAAATAGTATAACGTACCGGCCCGACCACACGCCGCGCCGATCGCGTCACCTAACGTTGCGACACGCGATACCGCCCCCTGACGACGCGACCCGCCAACAGCGTGTTATTGTCTACGTCGACCGGGACATATATAGGGTCATTCGGGGTAAAAGGACGCAGCGGGTAAAAGTACGCAGTGCCGTTTTCTCTGAGGGGTGAGGGGGGAGGACAGGGACGCTGGCTCGTCAGGATTGAGTGCGCGTGGACCGCTATTTTGGGTCAACGCCTATTGAGCAGTGCGAGTCGCGCTTTTTGAATTAGAAATAAAAATTTTAAATTGTGTTATTTCGATTTTTTTCGTACCAGAGAAAAGTTTGTGGACGTATTATTTATGTATTTTTAGAGGTAAGTTGTTTTTGTTGATTTTATATAGTTATTGAACGATTTTTTTCCAGAATAACATTTTAACCTAACTTTATTGGAATTCAAACTAATACGAATTGTTTTGGTTACCAGTAAATGGGGTAAAAGGAAGGGGGTAATAGTACGCACTGGTATTTAGGTTACTGTCTACTTGTTTTTGAACTCTTAATAATATTTGGAATAAAAACATATCTGCTCTGATAAAGACTTGAGCATAATTTCGTTTTGTTGAATCTATGAAAAATTATAATTTTATGATAGTTTCCTAAATTTCAATTTCCTAATTTCTATTGTTTTTGTCATCTTTAGCAACATTTATTAAAAATAATATAAAAATATGTTCCATCTGTGTATCATTTGTTCATTTTCTTTTACTACACCTGAATGTATACTTTTACTCTACATGCGAACTTTTACCCACACGACTGCGTATTTTTACCCACATGTCGGGGTAAAGGTACGTAGTCTGACCAAGTCACTCTTTTGCTTAATTAAAAAAAAAAACCGTTTGGCCTATCGTCAAATATTCGTTACATTTTATGAGTCTATTAAATATGCTACCGATAGCGCAAAAAAGTGTTCCTAATATCGTGGTAGTTTCGGCTCAGTGAAGCAAAAACAGCAAAAGTGCGTCCTTTTACCCCGAATGACCCCATAGACGGCCCCCCCTTTCCCGGCGTCATACAGTTCTCACTGTTGAAGCTTTCGGGTGTAAGCCGTGTCCATGAGAAAATGTTTTACACGGCTTACACCCGAAAGCTTTAACAGTGAGAACTGTAGATTGTACATAGTTTCAAATGAACGCGGAAGTATGTAATTAGATTTAAGAATAAAAAATAGATATTAGGTTAAATTCTAACTGAACGAGTCGTTATTCACCCAGGGATCCTGGACTCCGCTGAGCACGGCAACCCCATCCCGAAGACGTAATTCCCCGTCTAATCCACGGGAAAGTACGTCACAAGTTTCTATGCTTACCTTTGGGCTTCAATATTATGTTTATTATACGAAACTATATTCAAAAAAATGTAACGAAAAAAAGATGAGAGATTAGGTTCAAGATACAGTATCCCCTTGAGAAGTGTGAAAAAGTCCTACATGATAAATGTGAAAATGTTATCCCCATCACTAGTGACATTCCCCTTGGAACCAGCAAAGCAAGTAATACGGTACAATACTCGGTCATCGATTAGTGTAATACGATACACAGACTTTTAATTTTGCCGCATATACTTACTTGAACCACATTCCTTTTGTCTTTTACGTGCTGTCTCCTTCTGTATTCAAATCAAAACACAAAGAATGTAAAACCTACACGATAAATGTGCCTTCCTGGTCCCGAGGAATTGACATTTATCGAGACAATACGGTACAGTAAAAATACAGGTTAACGTTTATGAAGAAAACTGTGGTCTTAAACTTCAATTTTATAAAATTCCAAAAATGTGATAGTAAAAAGCGTATTTTCATCTCATCGCACTTATATTTGTAGTTTCATATAAAAGTACTGACGAATACAAGTTATTCAGGTATCTAAAAAAAATACTAAATCCGATATTTTTAGTCGAACCTCTAGCTAAACTCGAAACTCTTCACGGTCCTCGAGGCACCGTAAAGAGCCTCGATTAAAAATTAAACGACGTCGCGTTATGTTACATCGTCCGAGCGCGGCAGGCATTACACATCATCGAAAATACCAAAGACGAACCACTATCGAGCGCGTGCGCCGTTAATTGACCCGACACACGCGATTTGCGTATTTACGATCACCTCACATCGCCGAGGAACGCGAACTGCCTGCTGTGGATCGTAAAAAAAACCGCTGGAGACCCCTGCGCATCGATTTTAGGATCGTCAACGGACGTGATCGAGCCACCATGTTCGCGTCGCGTCGCTCGTCAGCGACCGATTAAAGACTCCCCTAAAGGCCTTCGACACCTGCCGATGCGCATTTCGAGTTGCGGCTTCGCGTCATTTTTGCGAATCGCGTGTCCACGGATGCCCAGAGAATGATGAGTGTTTGAAGGTGGTCCGTCGCCTGGCGCGCAGAAGGGATCATAAATGGGGAAGCAACTCTTGTCAATGACGCGGCTGAGTAATGTTCGCTAGGATGCCCAGAGGCGCGTTGTGTTTCACCGTTAACGAGGAAAGTGATGGAGGAAATTATTGAAAAAGGTCGAAGGAAGTCAACGGTAGGGGAGTCAAACGTTAGAGAGGAAATGGTTGTAAGATTTTATTACTAAACAGGAAATTAGGGCTTTTTCTTGTAATGGAGAATGATAGAAGCGTTGATGAGAGGAGTAATTAGCGGTAAGCGTGGGATCTTCAATTTGAAGTTTTAATAACGCGAGCCTCTGATTTATGTCTGATTACAGATAGGATGTTTCTGCTTGTTTGGGTTATTCACTAAAAAGCGAAGGAAGATGAAAGCAAGAAGTTGAATCGAACTTATTTGTGTTAGAGTTTTCTAGTGTTTTCACTGTTAACATTCTTAGTAAATTTCTTGAACTTGAAATACGTTAAACAATATTGTCAATGCGGTTCCTTTACCATTTAACGTTTGCTGATTCAATAAATGAGACAAGTTGCATTTTATGGTTGTCACATGACTAAAATAGTACTAAGATTTATGACATGTTGAGAAGAAAAGTGTAAGAATAAATTAACTTATTTCCCATTGCTTAGGCACACAGTCTATGCTTAGAATTTATAAAAAAAATTCTGACTAATATATTAAACATGATATGTTCAAAAAATCAAATGCAAAATGTCCTTTTTGATGATTCATATATCAGTAACCTATTACACCACTCTGCAATGGCTCATCGTCATTCGTTCCATGCATTTCTCACTTTCTCTAGCGAAATAGAGTATAAGTAAAAGAATCACGATGTATATTTACCTAATATAAGGATATTATGTGTTTTATGGCTGTTTGACATATATTCGTTTTCAACGCAGCTATCAAATGACGTCGTTGTTTCATCTCGAAACCGTCGAGGCATTGAAGATATCGAACTATATTACCGCTCTCGCGGATGATCACGCCGATTATCACGAACAAAATTTATCTTTCGGACATGGTTCCCGCATCCTCTGCATTTGCAGGATATAACGAGCTACTGGTATTCTCGTGAGTCCCTTTGATTCTCGCCGACAAGCCTAATCCCTTCTGTTCGGATCTCGGCGATAGTTGAGAAAATTGCACAAAACAATCCACCCATGGTCGCAGAAACTTCTGGTGGCGATAGTTGAGAATATCTCGTAAGCAATCATTGAATTGAACACTAAGCAATGTCGTAAAACGAAAAAAAAAGTGCACGTAATCATAGGATTCATGGGACGCTACTAGGGGTGTGCAAGAACCCGAAATATCGGGAACCCGATGGTTGGGACGAGTCGGGTCGGGTCGGGTTCCCGAAAATTTCGGCATTCTCGATTCTGACGAGGTTCCCGAAAATGTTCGGGATTCTCGAAAGTATCGGGATTCCCGAAAATATTCAGGATTTTCGAAAGTATCGGGATTCCCGAACATGTCTCGATTACCGCTACATTGCGACGCTTCATTGTTGTACGTACTTCGGAAAGTGAATGTTTGGAATTTATGACATCTGTGTGTTAGTAACACGGATATTATGATTCGTGTGACCTGATGTAAACAAACTTGTGACAACGTACACACTGTGCACGCTGTTAAGCAGTTTCCTTGAGTAGTTCGAAAAGCACAGACGTATTGAAAATCTCTGCTGATTTAGTTAAGGATTTAATTTATAAATATTAAATAAAGTAAATAAGAAAGTGTCTAGTGATAGTGAAGCTGAAGTTGTAGTTGGAAGTAGTGAGCAAAATGTCACACAAAGAAAGAAATGTACGAAAAACTTTGTTTAGGAGCAATTCGAAAAAGTCAGTCAACAAAAAGCCAAATGTAGACACTGCCAGCGTGTATTAAAAACAAAATTCGTTCTCTCAGCACCAGGTGTTCTGTTGTAGATGCAGTGTTCTTGTTCAAAATTATCAACGGCGAAATTGACTGTCCGGAGCTACTTAGCCTTAGCCCAGACACTACATTAACGTTCACAACTGATGGATGGAGTTCACGAAGTGTAGATAGTTATTTGTCAGTGACATTGCATTACGTAACAAAAGACTACAAAATATGGCACTATATGCTAAATCTATGCCATTTAAAACAATCACATACTGCAGAAAATATTAGAAATACGATGCTTTCCTGTTTAACTATATGGAAATTACAGGAAGTTAATAAACCATTAATATTTATAACTGACAACGGCCGAAATATTGTAAAGGCAATAGAAACCTGTACAGATTGGAAACGAATACCTTGTTTCGCTCACTGTCTACAATTGACAATAAAAAAAAACAATGAGAAAATTTCCCTTATATACGATTGTAAACAAGAAATGCAGAGCCATTGTTGCTTTTTTCGCAAGATCAACATCCGCAAAAGAAAGATTTTTGCAAGTGCAGCTACAAGTAAATCCGAATGAGACGCCTTTACGGTTACTGCAAGACGTGGACACTCGATGAAACTCCGTGTATATAATGTTAAAAAGATTAATTATATTACGAAGATCATTGAGTTTGATCTTGTGCGAAAAAGATATGCCTGAAAATTTATGCAATGAAGAGTGGGAATTCACAGAAACATTAATAAATGTATTAGAACCCTTGAAAGATGCGACCGAATTCATGTGCGGGGAAACATATCCGACATTGTCGCACTATATTCCAATGTATATTGGATTAATGAACATATATTCGACATATGAAACGCAAGACAAAATAATAAATGAAATGTGCCAACATCTGTGTATTGAATTACGAGTAATATTATTTTACTATTGAGCTGAAGATAAGTTATTTGCTAAAACAATTCTAAAAGTTATGTAAAATACAATATATTTTCAGGAACGTTTTGAGCATACTAAAAAAGATAACATCTTGGTATACGCAATGTTACTGGACCCACAATTTAAACATCGTCTTTTGCAATCTGAACAAAGATATGAAACAATTAATTGCTTGAAAGAGAACATTGCGTTTGATACTGACACTAATAATAATCCAGAATAAAAATCTACCATGTTGACAATGTGATTGGCGTAGGAGCAGGATCTGGTAATAGGGTCGCAAAATTTCAAATCGCTTCTGAAAAATTTTAAGTGGAAGACAGTCGGGTTACGCATAGGACGCGGACACGCATTGAAATTAATCAATTGAAGTAGAGGAGGGTTGTCGATTTTGTTATTGAAGACCTTGAAAAGGAAAACTAAATCGGCAAACCTTCTCCTTTTCTCGAGCGTTGACATGTTTAGGCCGAGAAGAATATGGTCGTATTCGTGGTCAAATTGACTCATTTGGCATCCAAGTGTTCGCGAAGTAAAACGCAAAAAGGGTCTAGCCGAATAAGAAGGCGGAAAAGTGCCCCCAAGCCAAATTAAACTTTATATATACCAGTCGATAGGTCTCTCAAAAAGATCCCTTTCTGCCAAGTATGAACCCGGTATCCCCACTATGGGGGTAGTTATGGGGTAAAACGTAATTTACAGTTTATGCTTGATTGCTTCTGTTCCCTGCAATAGAAAATTATGAAAAAACTCAGGAATATGGTACTATAGTAGGCGCATGTTTGTGAATTTTTACAGAATTTTTACTTGCCAAACCGATTTTTTAGAAATCGAAAAAGTTTAAAAATGCCGATTTCAGCCTGAAGTTATCAAGTTACCACTTTCGTATTTTTACAGTTTTAGTGCCTTTTTATGGTTACTAACATATATTTTTTGCAGATTTTTCGAAATAATGGAATATGCTTAAAAAAAAATTAAAAACCGATTTTTCAGTGTATGGTATATCCGTATTCATAGAAATAGCATGCTCCTATAATTAGGATATTTATTACATTCCGCTTGTTAAATGGGTATTATATACAATTATAAACATTTATACGTAATATACGAAGCAATGTATTTAATTTGTAAATATCTTATCTTTGGTAAGTAGTTGCAAGGCAGTATCGTCATAATCAGCAGTATTCGAATGATACCCGGGAGAAGCAATCAAATTCGTTCTATGACCATTTTTCCGTTCAATATTTTCTTACAACCAGTTTCGCAGTTATGTATTTGATAATATATGTTATGTAACATATTTAATTTGATAAGGAGTCCATATGACGCTTACGTACTCCAGATGAGGTAGTCCCAAGGAGTTGTAAAGAGTCTTAAGAGTGAAAGGATTTTTAAAATTTCTGCAAAAACGGAATATGAAACCTAGAGTTCTGATAGCGTTGTTGACAGTGGTTAAAATGTGTGCGTTAAAGGACAGTTTATTGTCATATGTAACCCCTAGATCCCGCACGCGTACAATCGATGCGAGAGGTGAACTTCCAAGTTTGTATGCACAGGAAAAAGTCGATTTTTTGCGTGATATGTACATTACATGGCACCTGGCCTTATTTAGATACACTCTGTTGGAAGAACACCATAGTTCAAGTTCGTCAAGATCTTTTTGAAGTGCAATTTCATCAGACCAATCTCTTAGGCCTCGTCCAGATCTGAACTTTCTGGCGAACTTTCTGGCGAGCCGAGCCTATAATGCTGGCACTTTTACCTGCGAGAGGCCCCTTTTCCCTGACTTTGCTTGACTCTCCGTGATTTTCGCTAGCAGAGGGCCAAGTTTTCGTCTTCTGCGCAGCTAGCCACATGAATCTGGCACGTGTCTAGAGGAGTGCAGACCGAGGTAGAGAGAGCCAGACGACATCAGGACAAAGACTTCGAAGGTCTTGCCCCTCATTAACTGAGCTCGTAGCTCGGCTCGGGCCGTATCCATCCAAAGTCGGTATTTCGACGAAACTTCAAAGGAATGGTACACGTACAGGACCCATGGAAGTGTGGTAGTGGGGTCCTCCGCATCGTTTGCACCACGGGGTGTTACTACCCCCGGCCCCGGGGTAGGCAAAAAAACTACGGATACCCACAGAGCTTGTAAAAAAAGAGTACGTCTATAGGCAACAGATTTCCCGTTCTTTTCTACATTCATGTTTCATAGTTTGCTGTTTCGGGAGTTTGTCGTTCATTCTATATCTACGTAGTCTCTTTGCTAAATCTATCAATAACGTAATCTCCCATTTTGTATACATTTATTTTGCACGATTATTTCGCAAAATGTATTGCATCTTATATTTCATTTCGAGTTAGTTTTTCAATATGTTTTCTGGTTTTATGGAAAATCGTAGCCCTCACCGGCGAATACCTGAACAATTTTATTTATTCTTTTTATTGCCTAAAATTTATGCTGATTTGCTTGCAAACGGTCTGCGTAATTAGTGTTACAGGTTGTAACGTCGTGTACTCATCGACTGTTTCGAAAGATTCAGAAATGCGTACAATGGTCCGTCGGGTTCCAAATGATACGTTTGATTATGCCGGAGACCAGATATTTGGGATTGCCGAATAAATATTAGTATTGTTGTTCAATTGAAGAATTAGAACTCATCGTCGATCTAAATAGACTTTATTAAAACTTGAGGTTCTGACCGACACTCGGTTGTGTGTACTTGGTGCATGCTTCTTTCATTTTATTTAGTACATTCATACATTTAGCAATTAGTATTTATTAAAGATTAGATGTTTATATAGGGTATAAAATCTGAACAAATTGTATAACATGTGCCCTTTTTGATTTTTTTAACAATATTTCATGCAATAGTGTAAGAGAAACTGACCAAAAACTTGACTTTCTATTTTTACCCCCACTGTCCCCCAAGGAAACAAAATCATTTGATTCATTTGTTTTACAGTGGGGTCATTCCATGCGAAAACGAGTAACATGTTGGATTTTGTTCAAATTTGGATATGTTGTAGTTTTTAGGGGCATGTAGACGTACCTCGAAGGATTTTTTAAAATGTCAAAAAATGTCTGTTTTACAGCTCTTTCAAGTTTAATGTTCCTTCAAAAAATTGTATCTGTGATCTTTCTTCAAAAAATTATAACAGTTGAACTAATAAACCGATTAAAATGAGCTTTTTGGTGCTTATAGTAGAGACTTTGGAGTATCTATTAAAAATTATTTCAATTGAGACAATAATTTTTTTAACCATTTATTTTGCAATTATTCTAACAATTGCCATTTGTAACCGCAGGTAAATATTTAAAAATTTGAAAAAAATGAGGGTATAGCCTTGTTCGTCTCCTTCATGGTCAACTTTTCAAAAATATGGTCATTTTAATGTTAGCCACAGGAAAATTATTTGAATGTAACGCCTAGAGGCTTGTGTTCCCTCGGCCAGCCCCCCTCTGAACACCATCCAAGCCTCTCCTCGAGACTCTATGGCTCCCTTAGCCATCCCCTGTAAACAGCGACCAAGTCTCGGTCCGAGACTCTACAGTTACTTTCCCGAAAAAAAGGGTCCGCGCATCTGCGGAAGAAAACTTTACCTGCTCGGCTCGCCCGTTTGCTCGTCCGAAAGTTCAGATCTGGACGGGGTCTTATGGTTCTAAATAATTTAAAGTCATCAGCAAAAAGAAGCTAATTGGAACTAAAAATACTAGGTAGATCATTTATGAAAATAATGAAAAGAAGTGGGCCGAGGTGAGAGCCCTGAGGTACGCCTGATGGTGCTTCAATTGATCGAGATAGACAGCCACGCACCTTAGCCTTGGGTACGGCAGTAAAGGTAATCCCTGAGCGATAATAAAAGATTGCTCCTAAATCCAAGGTTATACAGTTTGAGATACAAGATGTTGTGGTCAACTGAATCGAATGCCTTCCTGAAGTCAGTGTACACTACGTCGACTTGCCATCCGTTGTCAAGTGCATGAGTGACATGGTTGCAAAAAATGGCTAGATTAGTGACTGTAAATCTGCCCGGAAAAAACCATGTTGCTGGACAGATAAAAAGCTCTTGACACTTGTCGTAAGTTTATCCGTAACAATTTTTTCGAAAACTTTAGTAAAAGTGTTTAAAATAGAAATCGGTCTGAAATTTTTGATTTTGTCCTTATCACCTGATTTGTGGATAGGTATGATAATGCTCGATTTCCATTTGGATGGGAATTTACCTGTATTCAGAGAAACATTAAAAATAATCCACAAAGGTCTAGAAAGAATGTATTTACAATTTTTAATAAGGACAGGAGGGATCCCGTCATCACCCGGACCCTTATTTGCATCAAGGTGGCTAATGGCTGTGAAAACTTCACTAATATCGATGCGTAAGTCAGATAAATCTAATACTAAGTCGGTGTTGGAAGTGTTAACGGATGATGCTATAACGGATGACGTACAGGGAGCGTCCACTGACTCGAAAAAGGTAGCGAAAGAGTCGGCTATTTGTGGATCGGAGTCAACACGTTTGTCTTCTAAATACATGAGAGATGGCATGGACTCATTTGATTTAACGGAATTTACATATTTCCAGAATCATCTCAGATTGGAAAATAAGGAGTTCTCAATATTACACATAAAGATGGTATGATTAAACCGCGTAAGGTGTTTGCACTGCGATCGCAAGTCCGAAAAATGCAAATAGTCAGACAACGTGTTGGAGTTTACCCATTTGTGATGCGCTCGCTTTTTTTCAGTGATCAGCTTCTTGAGCTCTGGTGAAAACCAACGCGAGTAGGACGATTTATAAATCGTGGTACTTGGTACAAAGGAAGAAATGGCATGGTGGATGTGTTGGTAGAGAAGGTCCACAGCAGAATCCGGTGATAATCCATCTAATAATGCATCCAAACCTATATTTCCCAAATAGTCGGAAATTATGTTATAATCGGCACGTTCAAAATTTGGCTTCGAGAAAGAAGTGCGGTTCATGTTAGTGGCCATAACATTGATTGCAAAGGTAATAGCTGGATGGTAAGAATCAAGAGAAAGAAGCTGACCAAAGCAGTTACGAAGTTCCTCTATGCGGAAGTTGGAGAAAATTAAATCTAATACGTATCCTGATTTATTTATAATGTCATTCCGTTGAATGAGACTATATAAATTATATGTCTCCGCTAATGTGAGGGTTGACAAAATCACATTGTTATTCTGCGACAGTGAATGTGGACACAGGGCATCGTGCGATGGACGGTGCCAAATTGTTCTCGGGAGGTTATAGTCCCCAACCATAAGTAACAGCGGGTTTTCAATATCTGCAAGTAATTCTTCTAAGCAGGTACAATGGTCGCGAAAAAGGGAAGGAGGTGAGTTAGGAGGAAAATAGACCCCACCAACGATCACCGATGCATTATCGAGTCTTATTTTGACAAACAGTTGTTCGATATAATTAACTGATGGAACTAATAACGAGCTTCTGATGTCATTTCTAACAACAATTAGAACACCGCCTCCCCTCTGACTCGAACTAGAAAACGGGCTCCTGTCACATCCATAAACGGTATAGCCATTTAAACCAAGCTCCGCTGACAAAAAGTCACTAGTAAGCCAGGTCTCGACGAAAATAATAATATCGTATTTGACGGACGATGACAACACAGATAAATACAGTTCACGTAACTTGGTGCGAAGACCTCTCACGTTTTGGTACTCGCTGAAGGACTCGACGTTTTTTGTAGAGTTGGCAGTGCTTCTCCGACAAAGCGTAGGAATACCGTTGCGGTATCTAATCGTCAAGGCTGGATCATTAGCCGAGAGGAGTTTGTTTCTCAGGTCTTGGAGATGAGCTCTTTGGTGGATGGTGAGGTCCTGAGCGATATTGAAAGGACCCTTGTAGACGTGTTTCTTCTTGAGGATGTCCACAGCAGCAATAGTGGACAGGAGGGAGATTCTAATCGGCCGAGGTTTGTTTGGACTCTTCCTTTCGATTCTTAATGTTTTCATGTTCTCGTAATTGTTAGGTACAATATTATGTAAGTGCTCGATTACCGTAGATTGATCTGATTGTAATAAAGGACCTGTAGTTGGCCCTGTAGAATCCGGTTGCTCCGGAACATTGAATAAAATGAGGTTGATCGCCCGCGCACGCCTATTTTCTAATTCGGAGATGATGTCATCCATTTTTGGTATCGAAATCGAATTAGAGATAATTCTGTATACCTTGATTTCCATCTCAGTGAACTTATTTTATGAAGCGTGGATATTTTCCAAGTCTGTCTGAAATTTGGCTGTCAGATTTTCGCCGAGAATTTTAAACTCGTTGGCAAAGAAGTCCAGTAAGTTTGGCGTTGGAGTTTTGTTGATGATGTCAGAGCTCACAATTATATCGCACACCTCATCTACGAGAGTGCATTTGTCAATATCACAGTCCAATAGCTTGCCGTGGATCCAAGGATGACCCGTTCTTGCCATGCACTTTGAACTAGTGTGAGAGAGTCTCACAAGAAACACAGGTTATTGGATTCACCACTGACCAAGGCCGAAAACAGTAGGAGCGTTAACAAAGCACGACCAACACGTATGACAGCTAGATCGAGAATGTATATATACGATTATGTATACATAATTATTATGTACATATATATAATTATACGATAATGTATCAGAAACAAAAAAGGGCATGTTCGTGTATACACATATGATACTTTATACATATTATGTTTCTTATCTGATATTACCTGTTACGTACGGTAAGATTGGAAACTTTAATTGAATTCAAGAGTGCTTTTTAACGTAACATAAATATAATTTCAAGAAACTTGTAACACTATCAGATAGGCAACATGATGAGTTTGATAGAAATAGCAATTTAATGCTTGAACTCAACGTGTAATGTTTTATACGAACAATCGAAGAACGTAGAATTTAACAATAACTTCCTTACATTTTTCTCAAACTTTAGCTAATTATTAAAAGAAATAAAATAAGCAGGGGTGTGCGGGAATTCCGAAAATGTTTGGGATTCCCGTAAAATATCCGGGATTCCAGAGAATATTCGGGATACCCGAGAATATTCGGGATTCTCAAGTATGTGCGGGATCCCGAGATGATTCGGGATTCCCGAAAATATACGGGATCCCGCGAAGATTCGGGATTCCCGAGAATATACGGGATCCCTAAAATGTTCGGAATTCCCGAAAATGTACGGGATATACAATAATATCTGGGATTCCCGAAAGTATCGTTATTCTTGAAAATTTTCCCGACTAATAAGATAATAAGATATGTAATCTTCCAGAACACAATGGCTTTCGGATTCTCGTAATTATTGGAAATACGAAGAAACTTCAAAATGTCGGGAATCACAGATATTTTCGGGAATCCTGAACATTTTCGGGATTTCGAAATTCTTGGGAATCCCGAATGGTTTCGGGATTCCGAGAATTCGCGGGAATCTCGGATATTTTCGGGATTCCGAAATTCTCGGGATTCCGTCCCGATCCCCAGAAAAATTTCCGTCCCGAACGGGAACTCGCACACCCCTGAAAATAAGTGATTGTGTTAATGTCTAATCAATAAAGTCCAAAGGAATGCAATAGGGTTAACAACCTTCCCTTCGCATTGAGAACAATTCAACTTTCCAATGCACGGAGTTAAAGAATAGTAAAGATGACGACAAGCGTATAATAAGAAAACACTATGATCGAAGCAGTCGTTCTCTATAATAATACAATGCAGAGAAAGATCATTCCTTTTAATGATGTAAAGAAATGCTTTCGATAGATGCGCCGATCGGCTTTCTCCAGTCCCATCCCGTTCCCGTATCGCGAGAGAGAATCCTGAATAAGCGGAAGACACCGGCATACAGCAAACAGAAAGGTGCATTATCAGCGATTTTGCTTTCCTCCGGCGAGACCTTTCTTTCCGCCATTAAGCAGCGTGCATGGGAACCGTTAGGTGAAAGGGAATCGTACAGTGGCCCAGTGAATTGAAGAAACTATTTCGCGAGTTTCTGTGCCTGCGAGATAGTCTCGCAATTCAATGCTGCGTGAATACACACCTTCAATTGAGACCAACGTCAATAATTTACGACGATCATACCTCTGCTGTTCCGGAATACATCGACTTCAGACCGAAGGGTACTTCTCTTACACCCCCAAATGAGGAAACTGTTTTTGACTTTTCGAAGGGTTCTGGTGCTACGAGCAATAAAAAAAAGTTAAAAAATTGAAGTCTAAAATTGATAGTTTATTCTATATTGAAATGTTAAGGAAAGAACAGATTCCAATATTACCCACAAGTTTGATTAAATTTTCAAATATGTTTGAAAAAAATTGTAATGCATTTTAGTGTACTTTTTTAAGGAGCTGAAGCATACCTTTTGTCAAGTATTTATGCGATTAACTTAATTTGTATAAATTATGTTTAATAAAACCTTCCAGGCTGCAGCATAAGTTTTTCATAATATTAATAGTGCGTCTCAATTTTTCATGTTAAATGTTTATCAATTTTGACTCAAATTTGAAAAAAAAATACCAACGAGTATCTCCATACTTCTGTGTATATTAATTGGAACTACATACAGGGTGTAACAAAAATGTTGTAGTTCCCTGAAAGGGGTAATTCCTGAGGTGAATTCAAACCACTTTTTCCTTAGCGATAATGTTAGGTGGGGCTTTGTTAATGAATTATCAACGAAAAACACCGACCAATAAAAGCACGATACAGTGCATGAATTTCAACGTGGGCTCCAGCTGTGAGTAGTATTGGCCCGCCATCGTCCGCGCCATCATTAATCCGCTGTACTCGCTTCCCCATTGGTGGGTGTTTTTCGTTAATAATTCATTAACAAAGGCCCGCCTAACATTTTCGTTAAGGAAAAAATTGTTTAAAATCACCTCAGGAATCATCCTTTTCAAGAAACTGCAACATCTTTGCTACACCCTGTATAAATGTCTACAAATTAATAAAAATTTCTCAAATAAACAATATTAGATGCACTTGTCCCATAATTCCCTGAGAGAACGTTTTCGATTTATTACATTGGATCTATTAGTTTTCATAGTATTTTTAATATAAAATAAACGCGGGCAATTTTTGGACATGTCTGGCTTAGGCTATTTAAGGGTTAGTGAACATAATGGTGGTAGGGAAAAGAAATACTTAGAGACGAACTTAGGAACTAGATAAATGATGATGCTGAGTTCATAGGGCGCGAATGACACATGGTTTCAGATTACGGTGATTCTATTTTTGAAAACAAGATATTTGTAGAAAGTGAAAGGGAAAATATTCGCTATCATAAGTATTGTAACTATCCATAGATTATGAGAGGCGGGTACATTACATTACCATAGAATCAAAGATGTAAATAAGTATTGTAGAATTTTTTCGATTTATCGGAAATATAGTATTTTTATGTGCTTTATCTTTCACAGTCTCATATATTGTAGTACCTACGGTTGGGACCTAGTCTGAACCGAAGCTTAAACGTTCATGGCTAACGCTTAACGGTAGCTTGGATAAAATAAGAGCTTGGTTAGTTTCCAATTAAACAGATGCTACTAAAGTTCCTTTCCATGAACAGGGTGCCACGGCAATTCTAAATACGAAATGAAAATGCTGAAATTATCCTCCAGTAAATATTCTCCGTCCAATTGAGCGCAATATCATTAGTCACCCAGCATACACATAAGAGCAGAGGAATGGCATTTATGTAGTCTCAGAACTGGTTGTAGATTATAAACAATAATTAACTGGAATGGTGTTGTTCGATGAACGATACTATCGAGTGTAACCGTTACTCACATGCTTGAACCAGATACGAAAGTATTTTGTATGATGGAGGTGAGGACAACGCACTATTAATGAAACGCACGAGTCCTCTGCGTGTAAAAAGTGACAAGAATTCATTGATTTAGGGAACTGAGACTCTAATAATTTCAAGATCGAGTTAAAATTGTCAAATGGCAATTAAGGGAAAATAAATTCGCGTCCGGCTGTCACAACTGGTATCAAAGTGTTGATAAAATATTACTCAATTACGGACTGATTTCAGTCATTTGTAAGGGTGTAACCGATGAATTAGTACTGAAAGGAAACACATACGAAACGATAAATCGTAAGAACGACGTTCAAGTGGTAATTTTCGGCGTGCAGTAGTTGAAGACAGACGAGACAAAAAACCAAGCCTTGGATGAAGGCGAAGTGAGTCTGCATCGCGGCAGGGGCACTTGCAAAATATATGAATACAATAAAAAGTTATACAATAATCCTGACGTAATGAAAGAAACGAGTGACTTGAATGCGACGATTGCCAAAGGAGACAGAAAATAATACTACAGCGTTTTACACCTAGTTGGTTTATGGAACGATTCTTCAATTAACTCCAGTATTTATTCACAGTGAATTCAAGGAATATATTCAACAATGATGTTGTGAGTTGATGTTGAGTAACTTTGCTTTTCTTAAAAGTCGAGGAAGTTCGTGGCGCAAGATAAAGATAATAATTTGCGCGAAGGCCAGTTAGTTTAAACAAGTAATGTAAACACTATTTTCGAGCGCGCGACACCACGGTAAATAGGAAGTGAAAACAAAAATAGTATTCACGTTATATTCAACAAACATCAATTTCAAGGTTGGACAAGCAGAAGAAGTTAGGAATAAATAGAAGCCGAAGCGTATGGGCTACGGCGTTCTCTCGGTTGTGATAAATTCAAGGCGACCGTAATTTTAGCATGTAATACTTACTGAAAATAAAATAACAAACACCAATTGATACTGGTAAATCCAGAATCTACGACGTTATAAAGAGTTGTAAATGTACTTGGTTGGTCTATTCAATCAGGATATTGCTCTCTACGGTAGGAATATACAGGGTGGGACAATAACTATTAGCACCTCAGATATCTCGGAAACTATAAGTTTCACAGAAATATTTGCTGAAATAAAATGGCACAGTACGAAGAGGGCCATCCGGTGGCGATAATAGTTTTTTGCAGGTGGAGGTACTTCGGACATTTGAAGATCACCTCCATTTTTTTTAAATGGATCGGTATGTTTTTGCTTCCGTATCATGATAGGAGATCTTAAAACGAGTTCAACGACCTATTACATAAGGTCATTGAAGGTCATAGAAAGTAGAGAAAGGCGATTCAAAACAATGAGTTTTTTCTTAATACCGTCTTATTTACTGATAAAGTAACATTCAAAAATCACGGGAATGTTAATTTACATAACTTGCAGTTATGGGCAGCGGAAAATCCACATTGGCTACGACAGGTTGAACATAAAAAACAATGGTCTGTGAATGTATGGTGCGGTATCATAGGTGATAAAATTATTGCTCCTTATTTTATCAATGGAAATTTAAATGGCAACATCTATGCTAATTTTATTAAGGATACATTGGGTCTTTTGCTAGAAGAGTTACCTTTACTTACACGACAAACCATGTGGTATCAACATGATGGATGCCCAGCACATTATTCACTGTTTGCGGGAAGGGAACTCGATGAAAAATTTCGAAATCGTTGGATTGGACGCGGCGGTCCAATATCGTGGCCAGCTCGTTCACCAGACTTAACACCTCTAGATTTCTTTCTGTGGGGAACACTGAAAGAGAAAGTGTACAAAGAAGTACCAACTACACCTTACGACATGCAACAGCGTATTATTGCAGCCTGTGCGTCAATAAGTTCTGACACTATAAGACTTGCAAGTCGATCAATCGTAAAAAGAATCCAATGGTGCATTGACAGTGATGGTCATCATTTCGAACACCTACTATAAACGTATGTTTCATTTACTACCAGAATCGTAAGTATTATCGCCTTTCTCTACTTTCTATGACCTTCAATGACCTTATGTAATAGGTCGTTGAACTCGTTTTAAGATCCTCTATCGTGATACGGAAGCAAAAACATACCGATCCATTTAAAAAAAAATGGAGGTGACCTTCAAATGTCCGAAGTACCTCCACCTGCAAAAAAACTATTATCGCCACCGGATGGCCCCCTTCGTACTGTACAATTTTATTTCAGCAAATATTTCTGTGAAACTTACAGTTTCCGAGATATCTGAGGTGCTAATAGTTATTGCCCCACCCTGTATAAATACTTAAGTAGTATATCAACTTTGTAATGTTAATGGACCCAATAAAATCATCTAAAGTTTTTTCTAATATTTCCATCATTAACCATGAGACATTGCGAAGTGTCTCGAATTTTTTAATCAACTGTTTATTAGATAGAAAGGAAAGTATATACGAAACAACCCCTAAGGAATTGCAAATAACGTAATTCTTGTTTATAAAAATAAATTATTCAAAATGCAAAAGTCACTACTACTGCTACATGTCGACCAAATGAACTAAAAATGTTTTCAGGAAACTAACACTTCGATTAAGTCACTATTTAATTGACTTAGCGTAACTATAACGTACTTTTACTTTTCCATATACCTATTATTTCTTCTTTCATAATTTCACTTATTTTCGATAAATGACAGTTGTCTTTCGAAAGAAACTTAGTTTATTTGATCGACATTTATAAATTAAAATTTCCATATCTGCAATAATAAATTTCTCGAAAATGAAGAAAATTATATGCTCCTTGCAACTTTATAGAACTATGTTATACATTCTGTTAAATAAGTACAAGGAATTGTTTATTTAAAAAACCCAGTAAAAGGTATGAAAATACATTTTTTGCTCTAAGTTGGTACCAATATATCTAATTGCCACGTAAAGTTTTAGCGCAATCTCTCGACTAGTTTATTTACAATTTTTGATTAGGTTAACCGATTTTAAGTGTGCTCTGTGATTTTTAAAATAGATACAAATATGGAACAAAAGGTTTGTCTGAAATTTTTTATTTGTTTTCTGTTCCTGCACTGGCTGCACTAGTGCAAAACAAACCAATCGCTATCTCCTTCTATCTCACAGAAAGAGATAGCAAGTGGTCTTACAGTAGTGCAGCTAGTGCAGGAACAGAAAACAGACCTTTCGTGTTGCCAAGTTACTCGAAAATCAAAGTCATGTTGACTGTTTTCTTGTTCTTCCTTTCTTCTTCCTGTTACGAGGTGTTTGAGGGAGAGTATTTGCCAGAAAAGGCCAGATTTGTGGAATAACAATTCTAAGATTTTGCACCACGATACTGCATTCTCTCGTCTCGATCGTTATACGTCAATTTTTGACCATAAATTCAACGAATGTGATCGATGAGGCACCGTATTCACAAGATATGGGACTGTGCGACTTTTTTGTTCTCTAAACTCAAATTACTACTTCGTGGAACACGTTTTGAATCCATTGCAACCATAAAAAAAATTCGCAGATGGAGCCATACCAGAAAGAGCCTATAAGAAATATTTTGACGAATAGATTATTCGTTAGCATAAATATATTTCATGAAATAGGGCTATTTTGAAAGTGACAATATTTTGTGTTTTATTGAACAATTCCCGGTACTTATTTGACAGAATGCCCATCCCTCTTATATCTTAAAGGACAACCGCAAAACAAAACTGCCTGAACCAACACTCAATGAGATAAAACCAGTTCATACACACCATAACTTCGCCATCAAGCTCCTCCCATGAAAACTCACCCAACACCTAACCAATCGACGCGTTGGACTTGGCCAGATACTCGAAAGAAGAAACGAGCGAAACCAGAGGGTTTCATGGAAAAAATCTGCTCTCTCAGCGGCAAAACCCGTTCCCGTGGCAGCGGAATTCGCGTTTGCAAAATGAATTACCACGTATTAACGCGTCGCACGCAGGGACGCGTGCACGCCTCCTGCAATCGCTCATAAGACGCATTAACGCCGACTGACGCGCCCCGTGTGCGTACACTCCGCTGCCCGTACACCTGCTTTATTAACGTAGCCGTATCTTCTAGAACCGACGAAGAGGTCGCATAGAGTGCACCCTTTTGCCGCGGGTTCTCGCGCTCGCTTCGAGAGCCACTCGCTCGCCTACGAAACGAGGCAAGGAAAGGAAAAAAAAGCCGCGTTAAATTATCGGCATAGCCAGGGTATAGCGCGGCTGTGTGCGTGTGTATTTTAGAGGCGAGCCAGGCCTGGTTGCGCTGGTGATCGCTCCTCGAATGCGTGGCTGATGTTACCGTGAATACATTGCTGGTGCAACGCGCCTGTGCCCTATAACACTGGGCATTTGTATAATCATAAATCTCGGGGACGGCAAAAAATCCTCGACTTATTCGCACTGTCGGATCGGATGTCCGGGGAATGTTTATCCATTTACGGTTTCCCCTGATAATTTACCCCTAGTCGTTAGTCCACTGGCGATTTTTACCGGCGCGGAGGAACGGTTAGATTGGCTTGCGTCGACGTTCGCGAGTGCATTGCACGGGACCTCAGCGCTGGTCGAGGCGCTGTTGTTTGCTTTGTGGGATTCTTTCGGAGATTTACTTAAGGTACGTTTTCACGGGACACTGAAGGTCACGGCTATTGGCTATCATGACACCCTGACACATTTTTGCAGATGCTTTCACACGGTTCAACCTCTTGTCCTGGTATAAAGAGTTGTAATCACAGACTTTTATATATAACTAGACTGCTAACTTCCCAAACTTCTCTTATATAAAACGGCCCGAAAAAGCATGTACCAGAAGCAACTCTTTCTGCACATGCGCAGAAACAATATACGCATCCCGCATGCGTCGGACGCGTCTATTGGCATGACAGATAACCTTTGTTTGTCGTTTTGTGCATATACAAATCTTGCAAGTTTTATTTTTCTAACATAAGAAAGTAAAAATAGCGGAGATAATGTCATTCACATGTGCGGTTTTGAAGTACAAAAGCAAAGCAGCACATAAAGAGAAGGAAAAAGTCTATATGTAGTTAAGTTACATAGAAAAATAAGTATAAAATACAGACGTGTAAAATAAGCATTGTAAAAATTTATTTGTTTGAATTAATAAAGTTATTATTAGTATATATTATTTATTTAATGGGTTTTTGCTTTCCATTGAAGTACATTTAATCGTGTACATAAGTACATACATACATACATATATATACATATACATGCGTATATGTATGTATATGTCACATATAGCTTTTACGTAAAGCTTTATAGCGCATGCGCAGAAAGAGATGTGGTATATAGCTGCTTGAGTATATAAGAAATGGGGACGCCTTGTATATAAGGTGTTAGCAGTCTAGTTATACATAGAAGTCTGTGGTTGTAATGCATTCATGGTGCATTCTATAATACATCTGAACGTAACGAAAAAGTAAAAGTTGAAGGTCGTAAAAATCTATTAAGGTGCGTCTTCACTGGCGTTCGCAAACTGTTCACGAACAGTATAACAGTTGAATTTCGTTGAAATTATCTATTCGCGTACACTGATATATATACAATGGATACGGTATTGTCATAAGCCGCCTTGAAGCCGAATTGAAAGTGGCTTTTTGCATGCCAGCGCCGCTAGTGTGATACGGAAGAACTTTACTTCTCTACACTTTAAGCGGAAATAAATAAAATGCAACACCATTCTGAACAATTTTTCTCTATACATATACCAAGCGGTCACTTTTAGCATTCGAAATATTCGCAAAGAAAGTTTTCAATATTCATTATATTACAATTTCTTTTCTACGAGTCTCAGTATACCCGTATCACACTAGCGGCGCTGGCATGCAAAAACTACTTTCAATTCGGCTTCAAGGCGGCTTATTACAATACCGTATCCATTGTATATATATCAGTGTCGCGTACCTGTTCGTATACGGGTTTTCAATAGTTCGTGTAACATTTAGAGTAACACAATTTAACACGATTTGAATGTCAGACAAATGAGAGGCAATATACATATTGGAAAGAAATATTTTTCGATCTTTGTCAAATGTAAATTACCTCTTTACAGTTATCATATTAGTTAAATAGTATCGCTGCTGAATACTATTTTATTACTTCAAAATATCATGGACGCTACTATACCTTTGATGGTTAACCTTACTACGTCTTTCTTGAAAATTTTAAATATAACAATTTTAATGCAAATTCAAATCTTTACAGACACAAATAAATCATTTCAATTTGAATAGCAGTGTGTTATATTTTCTAGATATTGTGAATATTTTTTATATTTTTGAAATGTTACACATTTTATTATGTGTATATGATTATAAAATATTTTAGATTTTTACATATTTATTATTAATTATCACGCTTTTATGAACATCAATAAAAAATTTTAAATATAATGTCAAGGTACAAGAGCACTGATTGCCCTAGATTAAAAAAAAAAAAATTAAAATAGGCATTAAACGAGGAGGAAAGAAGTTATATAATGAATAAGTAGTTCTTCTGTGTGTTTCTTCTTTTTAGTATTTTGATTACATACATAAAAGATAATTATCTCAAATATGCAATCAAATGAAGCAGCTGCCCATGTTGTTGGACTGGAGGAAAGGAAAAAAAGATGAAAAAAAAACAAGAATTAGTAGGAAATAAAGAAAGATTAAGGGTGGATTGAGGGGACTGTAGATCAATTTTTGGTGATCTACGTATCAGAAACGAATGACGCTCTAAATATTAATAAAAATTAGTTATAGAATTAGTTACAGAAAAATATTCGTAAGATTTTCATTTGGGATGTATTTCTAATCAAGTTATATTTAGTGCTTTACTCTGTTTAGTTTGTTTACCGGATTCTCCCCAATAAAATGTAAAGATTGACTTTTCTTAATATGATAGCAACTGGTAACTTAAAATTGCAGATTGAAACAGTCATTATTGCACTGTAGAATTTCACTTTTCGATAAAACGAAGTTAATATATTACCAACAGTATTTTAAAACGGTGCAAATGAATTAGGCAATAAGGAATCTTACCATTTGCACAAGAAGTTCCGTAATTTTTTTGTAGAATTTTAAAATTATTATTATATAAAAATAAAGTGAATGTGAATGTCTTCAAAGTGAGTTCAAAGACACCTATACTTGTTTGTCCTTTCATTTAGCAGACATCCATTGCTTCCAGAAATTAGTTTTCTAGTTTTTAAAAATTTTCAGTTTTCCACGTACCTCAGACATTAAATACTACCAGGAACGGCAGCAAAAAGTGGCAGTTCTAGCGTTAAAGTACCGTTCCTCACAATTCAAAGCACGATCTCCCGAGAAACGACTCTCGCCACTAGTGGCTGGCTCCGAGAAAAGGTATCCACGGAATTTTTGCATCCTTCGGAAACGTACACTGAACAATTTTCGCTTAATCACGTTGGCAAACCGTTACGAAACAACGCCGCTTCCTGAAAGAATCTCAATGACCCCAAGAGGTACTGCGCGTTTCTCAGCTCCTTTTCTCTAATACTACTCTAAAACAAAAACACTTTCAAACTACAAAACTACCTTCAGAATACATGTAGAGGATCCTCCAATATTTCACAAAAAGAAACAAGAAATGCCGACTCCGCTGAGCAAGACAGAATCATACTTCGTTTACAACTGATACTCTATCAAACATATTCGATATTCAAATAATCGAATCATAATTGAAGGATAAGAAAGGCAACACAGAGTAATAAGTAATATGACGCGAGTTGCGAAAAGGCATCGAGAAAATATCAATCAAAACGTACAAGAATGGAAGTGAGGAGAGGAAAGGAAAGGGGAAGGATGGTCGAGCGACCACAATGAAGAGCGGATATATGCGAAAACAAGTGGTTACTTCATAGAAGAGTAGCTATCTCGCCGAGGAAATTGTGGTAACTACCCATCCGCGTTTGATGATTCAAATCCTCGTTTCACGTATTTGATAATCATTTTAACGCGGAACATCGTACGCCGTTAAACACTTCTGCCCAGTGACAGAGAGTCTCCGTCTATGCTCTATGCACACAATTTCTATTCGTAGGCAAACTCTCGAAGCTGCGTGCTCTCGCAGGATCTCACAATTTCACGGCGGAAGTGAGAACGCGCCGTTTCTACGATTTGCCGGATAATTTCGATTACCCGGCCACGGGATCGTTCTCTACAGAAAAACTAGAAACAATTCGACACAGGAATAAGTAAGGAATGCGACTGTTCCAATGCTTTGTGAAAGATCCTAGTAGCTCCAACAATTAGATTCTTTACGCTATTTCAAGCACTATCTAATCTGTCTGTAAAGTTTAATGCTCCTTATTATTAACTTCGGTTCATTGACTTATGTAGATTGTAGATCATAAAAATGAAATTAGCATAGAGCACCTGCTTGGAAATTATGTACAGATAGGCCATGAGTACAGAACAATAGTTACAGATTATTCAGTATTACGAAATCCTGCAGCACAAAGCAAAAAAACTCTTTGCAGATCGTATGTTACATAAGTCGCTCAAAAGTTAAAAACGATTACGAATAAATAGAGATTTTAATTTCTATGTCCTTCTCTGATATAGCACCTTCGAAATTTTCTAAAGCCTTTTATTTTTCTCAATCTTCAAAAATATCCTATTTAATGTATTCCATATTCTCCCTTTCATCATTGACATGAAGCATCAGTAGTAACTGGTTAAGTACAATCACTGGATTGCAGACATCAACTCTGATGGTTTACATGCGATTCCTAAAGCCGCGGATCTCGAACCCAGTGAATCTTACCGCAAACCAAAGAAAGAGTTCTCTGTTCTCTTCCCGTAGAGCCAGTGTATTTAATTAATTTAATCGCTCCATTCTTTCGAATCTAGGAATTGATTTTATGACCCCATGCCCACGGCCATTGCGTCGGAGTTTTATGATAGTCGTACACAATGATTGTTGAACCCAATCTGCTTCTCTGCGTCAGGGAACTTGCACAAGCGTCGGACGCGAGGAAACATAGCAGCGAATTTATCGCAATTTCTATTATTCGCGCGAGTTATTGTCCGATTTCTATCGCGGCTCGATAGAGAACGATCCGTGTGCGACGATATGTTGGCGGTTATTGATCCTTCCGGCCAAAGGAAAGTCGCTTGTTATTCCCACGGTCGGACACCGGAGGAAATAACGGGAACATCCTCCTGATGATTATGATAATAATGTTAAAACATGGACTGCTCTCACGAAATTAATAACTCTCTAGCGACATGGTCTATTCACTCGTGTTTCGCGCGGAGGGTCGTCGAACCTGATGACCAAACCGTACGACGGTTGTCTCCTGATGTGGTCATACTCGAAAAACTTTTTCAACTGTCTATACTCACCTTGCGTGTCTTGTTAGCCTTCAATCACAACGGAAGATAAAGGCATTATGAAATTTAATGATTCTGGAGAGTACTAATTTTGATTCTAGATAACTTGGAATACAAGATTTCTATCAGCGGTCTTGGTTTTCAAGATTTAAATCTTGGACAGAACAATAATCACAGTAATTTCAGTTATAGATTTCGTGAATCGATGTCTTTTTCATATCTGTGCCAGTGAATATTTTTTAAATTACCTGGAAAGGTGGTCAAACTATATGGATCATGTTCTCACATTTTGAAGTCATGTAGCGTGAGAGTGTAATTTTGAGAAACGGTTAGCTTCGCGAAATATCGGGAAAGCTGTATCGATCGAAAGAATGTTCTAGAAGCGGCTAGCTTCGCGAGATCTCCAGAAATTCGTAGACCGCGAGCTCGCGCCTCGCGACGATGTTGATTTCGACGTCCGCCGGTAGCAACGAACGGGTATAAAGCAAGCGTTTTCGGAGGCACGAGTCTCTTTTCCCGCTGCTCTGAGGGAGAGGACGAGGTGAGACCATCGGCCGCTCTCGGATAGCAGAATAGGGCTCCTACAGGAGAGTTCGGCGATAATACCTAGACTCTAGACACCTACTAGGAGGAGCATGGTTAGATCCTACGACGGGAGAGTATGGGAATGTTCCTGGACGCCTGACCGATAAGAGTTTGGCGATAATACCTGAACACCTATCGGTCGAGGAGAGTACAGAGCATCTCCTGGACGCCCGAAAGTAGTTGCAATGCGAGAAATTTATACCGAAAGATCTATATTATATTGATTGCATTGTAAAGAGCGAAAGGTTGAGAACGTTTAAAACCGAAATTTTGTATCCCAATTCCTCTGAAATCCATGTATTACACAATGTCCTCAATAAATCCTTTTGTCTGTCCAGAAAATCCTTATACCACGAATAATTTTGCTACAGTCATATAATACTTGTCTCTGAAGCTATAAGGTAACATTCAACTGTTATTTGGTGATGCAGAGGAAATGTTAGATAAATATAATGTTAAATAGGAAACATTGTGTAATATCAGAATTTTTTAATTAAATTTTATATTTAGCGAAGGGTATATTAAATAACCCTGCAAAATTGATATGTCGATCAAGTAAGTTGAATTTCTCCTACGAAATGCGTATTTATCATCACAAAGTTCTACACTTTAAATCATTTATTCTTCAAATGGAGGAAGAATATGCTCCTTATGTATACATAGTATGTATCCTTATGTATATATATGCTCCTCCTTATGCTCCGAATGTAGCAAAGTTTGAATTTCGTTCAAACTAAAAAAAAAAAAAAAATGGGAGGACGAAGGGGTCCACGATAAGTAACGACGGATCTCTCGGGGTGAAAGAAGGAAGAAGGGGAGGCACGGCAATTTCGTCTTGGGACCCGTCAATCAAAACAGACTAACTCATCATCAGTAGGCCTATGCTGACGGACTCTACGTTGCACACGCCCTTCAGTTGTAAAGGATTATTTCGGAACTCGTATTATATACGAACAGGGCTAGGATCTTCACTAGCGAGAAAGACGATTATTGCGAGAATACTCTAGCAGGAACCCTATAAAACTCACTGTCCTCTGCCCAGTATCTGCTAACGGTTGAAGCCGTAATAAATATGACTGAAAACATGTTTGTCCAATATTACATTCCATTTGGACGTCTATGCGATAGATATCAGCAGGCATTGAAAAGATAGCTAAACGCCAAGCGAATTGAGGTTATGTCACGAGACGCCACTTCTTTCCGAAGCGTATAGGAAATACTTACACTATTATATGTACAGATGTCGCTGTGTCTCACAACCTTCCGTAAATTTTACTACACTGGTCCATTAAATTCAGAAACACAACCTATTAAAGGTTCCCAGATAGCACCATACGTCCCAAGGACATCCGTTTTATATCCAGTTTACGTACGAACGTCCTATGTCCATTTTAGACATTCCTAGGACATTCCTAAGACTTAAATTTCGGATGTTTCAGGAACGTACGTTTTAAAAGTTCTGTGAATGTTCGGAGGACTTAAATTTCGGATGTTTCAGGAATGTCCGTTTTAAAAGTTTTATGGATGTTCGGAAGACTTAAATTTCGGATGTTCTAGAAACGTTCCTTTACAGAGTGCTATGAATATGCGTAAGAAATACGGGTTCAACTTCACTTCGGGGGCCACAAAATAGTTGATTTTTTTTTCATATTCTAATAGTATTCAATGTGCAGAATCTACAAATATAAGTCTAAAAGTTAGGAATGCGCTGGTTCAAAAGTTATGTATATATAAAGAACGAGTGTTTTTAGCGTACTTTAGAGGTTACTTGGACGCCATATTGTTTCTATCTATAGTTCGTCCAATGAGAATAGTTGGCGGCTATTTAAAAATGTATTGTAATTTAATGGCTCTTATTAGGGATGCCATCAAATCTATTCCATTGTGAACAAATGAAAATCATCAAGCCAACATGGCCATTCACATGCAAAATTTTAATCTCTAAAATATAGAAAAGTGTCTATTGTAATGGGGGAGGGTCTGCCGCCCCTCCCCCAAACCCCCTCACCGCTAATGAATCTAACCCTGACCTAACTCTGATCACTCTTTCATATATTGTTACTAAATTTTGAAATCTCGCAATATTGCACGCACGCAAATTCAAAATAGCCGTCACGCCACCTACATCATAGTTACTAGGTTACTTTTCTTTCATTGGACGAACTATGCGTAGAAGCCAATATGGCGTCCAAGTAACCTCTAAAGTACGCTAAAAACACTCGTTCTTTACATATACATAACTTTTGAACCAGCGCATTCCTAACTTTTAGACTTATATTTTTAGATTCTATACATCGAATACTATCAGAATATGAAAAAATCAACAATTTTGTGTTCCCCGAAGTAAAGTATAGCCGAAATACGCAATATAACCTCAACGTTGCCATGAAATGTTGGTGTATTATTTATTTTTCTGGATGTTCGTAAGATTTTCATTTCGGATGTTTTAGAAAGGTTCCTCTAAAGAGTACTATGAATATGCGTAAGACATACACAATATAACCACAAATTTTGGTGTATTATTTATTTCTTGTATAGGTTGAAGGCATTTTAAAGGTTGACAATCTTTTAATAGTCGGCTACTCTTATTTTGTTCAGCTTAAAAAAAACGAACATTTAAATAGAAAGTTTGTTAAATAATAATTTTATATTGAATTTTAAGTCTCTGAACTTTAAAATATGTACATACAACAAAACGAGGTTTTCAAAACTAAAGGAAAATAAATGCTTCTGAATTCTGAAATGATTCGTAAATAATTGTAAACAATTACTTTATTCAAAACGACGCGCATATTATAAAAACTTGCTTTGATATATCACACAAAGGTAGCCAAATAAAAATTTTCTTTATCTAATCATTTGAGTTTGCAGTTTAAGGTTATAGATGGGATCATCGAAGTTAATAGGAAAAATGCTCGATCCAAGACTCCGAGGAAGATGGGTAACCGCCGAATATTCCGGGTAAACATAACCTTGCAAGGTTTAGTATTGCAGATTGCAGAGAAAATAATATAATAAAATCCTTGCTGTCCGAGCTATGAAAGATAATAACACTGTCCAACAAATTAAAACTTTTTTTCTGATCTGCGATATCCACTGGGTGATCCTGATAGGGTTTCTTGCCCTAAATACGAATCCGCAAACAGAATTGCTCCATCACCCTCAGTTTTTGAAAAACACGCATTTTTGTAAAAAAGCGTGATTTTGGTAAAAAATGAGGTATTACGCGAAAACCAAAAATGCTAGAAAGTTCACTTTGGTCTTAAAAGATAAAGGGGAGTGTCCTGAATAGTTTAGTATATACACATATTAAATTGTGTCATTTTAAACGGTTGTAAATAACCATCAAAGTTTAAAAAAGGGGCGATACGCGTACTTTCTACGCACAACTTTTGCAATTTTACAAAAAACTCTTTATCCTACACGAATTCGGTATACAGGATCGGGTTCTGTAGACATTTCTGAAGAAGAAACCGTCCAGGAAAAGTGTCGCAACGGTTTTTAATTTGGACAGGTCAAGAAAATGTTCGTCGGGAACGTGTGCGCGGTACTTTGCTGCCATGCGGCCATCGTTCGCCTGCTCGGCGCGTCAGTGCCGTATCTACGGCGAGTCGACGTCGGTACCCCGTCCGATAGACTAACTTTTTATAGATTGTATAATATTTCATTTTTGTATGAAATTGTAAAGAACATTTACTGATCACTTTCAATTTTAAACAATGTTGATATTTGGGATATAAATTGAAAAGCGTTAAAAAGCAAATGCTGTTTTTTATGAATTCACAAGATTTTTGTTGTTAAGATTTCAAAGATTGAAATTTTAATTTGATTACAAAATATTTCACAACTGATACAAAGTCTATTTAAGTATTATATATGCATCCTTTTCAATAACATTCATTGTTTAATACTCCTGGAAGACAATTCGCGCAAGAAAAGGATTGTAGGGTTTTGAGATTTGAGTGGCGAGCGAGAAGTACATAATATAGGCTCTTAACGCAGGCTTTCTTTCAAAATATAGACATCGCTTGACGCCTTTCCTCGATACTTGATACAATCAGAGAAAGAATACTTTGTAACGCTCTTTGGTCACGTGTTCGACACTTAAGGTAATTTTTCATTTCACATATTAAATTTATAAAATATTTTCAGTCTGATGAGAGTCAGAATTTTTGTTAACCGAAATCGATTCTAAATTTTACTCATTGTTAGTTCAAGGATGCATAAAAAAATGAAATATTATACAATCTATAAAAAGTTAGTCTATCGGACGGGGTACCGACGTCGACTCGCCGTAGATACGGCACTGACGCGCCGAGCAGGCGAACGATGGCCGCATGGCCGCAAAGTACCACGCACACGTACTCGACGAACATTTTCTCGACCTGTCCAAATTAAAAACCGTTGCGACACTTTTCCTGGACGGTTTCTTCTTTAGAAATGTCTACAGAATCCGATCCTGTATACTGAATTCGTGTACGATAAAGAGTTTTTTGTAAAATTGCAAAAGTTGTGCGTAGAAAGTACGCGTATCGACCCTTTTTTAAACTTTGATGGTTATTTACAACCGTTTAAAATGACACAATTTAATATGTGTATATACTAAACTATTCAGGACACTCCCCTTTATCTTTTAAGACCAAAGTGAACTTTCTAGCATTTTTGGTTTTCGCGTAATACCTCATTTTTTACCAAAATCACGCTTTTTTACAAAAATGCGTGTTTTTCAAAAACTGAGGGTGATGGAGCAATTCTGTTTGCGGATTCGTATTTAGGGCAAGAAACCCTACCAGGAACACCCAGTGGTTTTCACAGATCAAAATTCGTGTTGAACAGTGTAAATAACTAAGGTTTATATTTTTATTTTGTAATGTTCAAGAATGTGAATTTAGCATGGATCGAAAGATCTGGCTTGCCGTCCAATCTTCCTGTCTAAAGAAAGTGATTCATTTAGTCATTTTAAACGTTCACAAAAAGTACAGAGAATGTCGACATAGTACATCGTGAGGATGTTCCACTTTGTAACAAGAACCTTACTAGAACGTTTAAATAACTTCATGTGAACGTATAGGGGACATATGGACCTTAACGGGACGTTCTCCGAATGTACGGAACGTCCAGAGCGGATATTCTGTGGACGTACATAAAACGTGTGTGTGCTATCTGGGTTACTACGCATGTGTTATTTTTTCTGTTTAGTGTGGTAGAAAGAGACGCATTTCACACTAGAGTGCTTCTTTACTACGCAATGCAGTAATTTTTCCTCCACAATTTTTCTTAGTGTAAGTAGGTGTCCGCTTCCCAGATAGCACCATACATCCCAAGGACGTCTGTTCCATGTCCAGTTTATGTCCGAATATCCTACGTCTATTTTGGACATTTCTAGGACATTCCTACACTGCCTTCAACGAGACGAGTCACAACTGTTACCAACTTCATCAGCGAAAAGCATGAATACATGGATAATATGCCCTGCATGAATACGACATATTATCCACACAGAGTATTCCCGAGGCGAAACTCCGCCCCTTTCCTATTGTTTTCAGATTCCCGATTTTTCGAGCGCATGCGTCAGTCTAAGGCGTGTCGCATGAACACAGCTACAAACTGCAGTGCGCATGCGTTGACGAAAGCGTGTTGCCTGAATTAGCTGCAGAAGCTTTCGATTCAAAAATTCAAATGATTCTGTAGCTAATATTACGATAAATATGATATAATAAGAATTATAATTAGGATTTAGGTTACCATTCTGCTCTTTTTGACTTTCCATAGAAAAAGAAATATGTCGACAATTTTTTCTCTTAATGTAGATTACATTATATAATAATAACACATTTAATAATAATATCATTCAATATGTAATGAAATTATTATATAAAAGGTTTGATTTTGAAATTAACAAATTGGCCAAAATTATTCTTTGAACATACTTAAGATTGATATGTTTTAAAACTTTTTATTGTAGTTTTTAACTATCGAATAGCAGAGGGTTATTTTGGTTATTGTTCCAACTTTATTCTACACATTTTACAAATATAAAATACTGTACAAGGTAATTGACCTAAACGTGTCACCCAAATTACTTATAAACTATTTATTACATGGAAAAATGATTGAAACAAAAGTTGTTTGACAGTTGCGGCTTTTGAGTGTAAACCATATGTTCTTTTATAAAGTGAATAAAAAATACGCAGATTGCTCCTATAAGTTTCAGTCATTGACAATATTTAATCATTACGTATGTTAAATGAGTATGAAATGTAGCACATAAGTTTCATAGTATATGTTTACATGTTATTTGCCAGTTGTAACTTTTGGGCGTAAACTGTGTTCTTTTATGAACTGAATTTAAAATACACGGCTTGCTCCTACAAGTTACAATTACTAATAATATTTATTCATTGTGTATGTTAAATAAGTATGGAATATAATACATAAGCTTCACACTGTAAGTGTTGTTTGTCTTTTGCGGCTTTTGAATGAAAACCGTGTTCTTTTATGAACTGAATTTAGAATGCACGGATTACTCCCACATGTCTCAATCATTAACGTATGTTAAATGAGTATGAAATGTGGGACATAAGTTTCATACTTACATATGTACATGTTATTCACCATAGTTATGACTTTTGGGTGTAAACTGTGTTTTTCTATCAACTGAATTTAGAATATACTGATTTCTCCCACAAGCCTCAATCACTAACAGTATTTAATTGTTGTGTATATCAAACAATAAGTATGAAATGTATCACACAGTCTACATGTTATTTACCAGTTGTGGCTTTTGGGTGTAAACTATGTTCTTTTATGAACTGAAGTCAAAGTTAAAATACACGCATTGCTCCTAGTAGCCTCATTTACTAACATTTATTCTAAAGGATCCAATATTATAATATTTTATATTTCTATATATTATCCACAGATTAAGAATACTGTAATATATGTATGTATGCATATATGTAACATAAAATTGTACACTGATGTAATATTTATGTGTAATTTCACCTTTTAGTACGATGTAAATATAAATACTTAAAAATTCGAATGCATATACATTTTTAACATAACGTGAATAATAGTAGTTACAAACTACGCTTCAAATATTTCCGCGCTTTCCACTGTTGCTCTAACATCTCTCTTTCCTCTTTCAACCACTGATGGGTGAAAGGCAATGAAGATAAAGGGTCATCCGATTATGTCGGTACAGCTCGGGACAGTAGAATTGGCAACAGTGTACAAGTACACATGTGCCCTCTGCAAACTGTCGGTAAAGTAAAAGCGTTTATCCATGGCCATTATAACCTAAAGTTGGAAGTATAAAAATAAATATCTTTCTTTAAATGATTTCGGTTATAAATAATTGTAAATGACCAAACTTTATTAGTCATCGATGCCGGAAATTATGTTATGTTACTAATAGCCATTAATGCCGATGAAAATTATTTTGGGATTATGAACCCATCCGCCATGGATGACGCCAATTGTTAAAATATTATTGCATTACAATGGAGGCATTTTATTTTCAATGCGCCGCGAATGGATTAATAACGGAAATGGTCTTTGGTTGTGAATAATGATTATCGATAAGAACTTTGTTTTTTGGTTATCGCTAACAATTTTCGGTGACAGGAGTTTCGTGTAGGTTAACAAAACTTGTAAAATCTGTTCCTGCTACAGAGGTTAATGTGGAAAAGAGCCTTTTTAGCTCTGAAACTGATGCTGGACGATCGACGCAGACGGTGTAAATTGTCGCATAATTTGCAGAATCTAACCCTTTATCAACCGTGTTTAGGTTCGGTGCTTTGCACGTATTTGACTAATGAAATGAAGTTGGAATTTTCGTAGCCAGCTCTCCGTCTATTTGTGCTATCTGGGTTCAGGTTTTCACATATGTGTAGTACTTAAAAAACCAAGCTACACGTGTTTTATTATATCTGTGAAACGCGTCCTTAAAGCTTTAGTGTGCAATAGGAATAATTGGAAATTTTTATTCAAGTATTAATTTTAATAAGTGCAAAGTATTTTTCCTCGTAAAGAACTTATCATGGAATTCTAGTTTTTTTTTTTTAAAGCTTATGTTTTAAAGGTAGACTATCCCATGTTGAATTTTTCTTCTGCACATAAACAAAATTATTATTGAAGTACCTTGAAAATACGTATATTGAATAACATACAAAAATTTACATCAAATACGGACATAAAAGAAATAAAGAAAAGTTTGTACTACATTGTAAAACTTTTCTCGGAATTTGAAAAATAGGAGTATTTTAAATAACAAACAAATTCAGTATACAGCTTCACTTTCATTATCTACAACACTAATGCTAAATCTGAACTACAAATCCACAAACTCTCAATCACAGAATAAGAAGCATCAATGAAATAAGTGACTTCAATGAAAGCTAATGAAATCTAGTCAAAGGAATAATCCCAAATGAAAAGAGGCGTCGATAAGAGAATAATTCCAAGGTAACAGCTTAACAAGAGCGTAGCAAGGAGCTGTGCTTGACGACACAGAACCTCGATCTTATTACGTTTCGCAGGAGCTGCACGAGCATAGCGAAGAGAATCGGTCTCGCCTCGTTACAGCGTGATCGGCTTTAGTCATCGCTAACGAGCGATTAGCCGACATTGGCGCTACCGAGCGAAGAAACTGCCAGTAACGAGGTCACGAATAAATGCAGGAGACGATGCCTCGTTCGCTTTCGTTATCGCTCGCCCGCTCGCTAATTACATAAGCCGCACGACAGGGAACAGCACTTCGCTTGTCGACTAGCAAAAAGCCACTACTTTGTAAAAGGAGAAGCTTCAATTGTAAAATGTAAAGGTACCCAGCTGATAGACACGGGAAATCACGGTCTGTCGTTTCTGTATCGTCGACAGGCTTTTTGCATTACTTTGCCAAAGAGCCAACTCATTATTTTTAAATAGTTATTCGGGAGTTTAAGATGACACCATGAGATGTCATGTTTTAGAAAGTAAACTGAACCTCTTTGTAAATGTTGATGTGATTTTCTTTTAAAGTATGGATTGAGTTATAACGCCTATGTTATTAATTACGTAGAGGGGAACTCTATTTCTTTGTACACTGTGAAAAATCGGAGAGGAAAAATTCTACATTGCGTAGTAAAGAAGCACCTTAGTGTGAAATGTGACTCTTTCTACCACACTAAAAATAACCTTTAATAGGTGTTTCTGAATTTACTGGACCAGCATAGTGAAATTTCTGAAAGCTTGTGAGACACAGCGACATCTGTATGCATCTGTAGCGTATTTCTTATGCTTCGGAAAGAAATGACGTCTCGTAGCATAACCTCAATTTGCTTGGCTTTTAGCGCTGTTGTGTCGTCTAGTATTTTCTAGGAACCATCTTTTCAATGCCTTTCGATAGATGGCATAGCGTCCAAAAATGGTATAAAATTGGAAAAACATATTTCCAGACATATTTGTTACAGCCTCAGCCGTTAGCTGAGCTTGGCCATAGGACCAAGTAGGCGAGTTCGACAGTAAAAGTTTCACGGGGCTTCCGCTAGAGTGTTCTCGACCCGATCTTTCTTTCGTCTTTCTCGCTAGTGCTTGATCCTCACCTTGTCCGTATACAGGGTGTTTGGGATAGTGACGGAAAGCTTTGGAGGGGTGATAGATCACGTAAAAACAAACAAAAAATGATTATATACCTTGGGTCAAATCGTAGCCATTTTTGAAAAAATAGCCAAAGTTTTTCGCACTATTTGGCAACGCTGCTCGGGACTCGGACACGCAAACTTCATATTATCGCGCTTGCGCAGGTAAATGGAAAGAGAACGGTAGGCCCACGAATCCCTTCCACTGTATGTTGACAGCCATCCGAATAATTGGGAGGAGTTTAGATAATCTATAATCATCACTTTTTCTTTCAAAATGGTTGTCAAGGGGTGGAAACGTAGAATACAATAGGTTGAATTTAGACGCCATTCCTCTCTTGCATACACATTCTCCTTTGTGCTGTATTCATTGACCGAAGTAGTCACCTCCCAAAGATAAAGATACAGAACGAGGATGGAAAGAGGATAGAACGATCGGAAGAAATACCCCCCTGACCTTGCGCCGCAACCCCCCGCGCCGCGTCGGCCAGCAACCGATTTTCAGTTTTGCACAAACGTAAACATAATGTGTGTCTGACAGCGTCTTTGACGCAGCCAAAGTTCTTTTGCCAAAGTCAAAAGACTCTCCCCACTCCGTGGTCTAATCTTTTAGTTTAATCTTTAGCGGCCCGAGTCTCAACGATGATCGGCAACAGACGGCACGGCGGGCCCATTGTCGGCACTCGAAACAAAAACAAACCGTCCGCGATACCCGACACCGCGAGTAGAGTACCGCCACTCAAGCCGCCACTAAATCTAAACATCGTTGACAGAATTAAGATCATAGCCTTTGACGGTATTAAACTTTTCGAAGAGACCAACGCACCCAAGTTTGTTGATCCAACACGTGTCTCGTCTTTCGATGAAACTGACACATGCATTTTTTTCATATTATAATTATACAGAAACCTAACTCAGGTATAAAACGTTTTATAATTGGATTTTTTGTATTAGTATAACAGCAGAAATTGTTGGTAAATTTTTTTTATTGCATAAATCTGTTGTACTTGACGAGTAGAAAAAAATTCTAAAAGGAACCATATGCTAGAAAAGCACCGTTTAGCCGCTATAAGACGTCAAAGTTTACGCGAAATTGTGCATGTGTAGCGCGACTACGGAAATCGAAGTAGATCCGTATACAGATGAGAGAGACTCCTGACCTACCTCACAGCTGACGCTCGAAAATCGATAGAATCGTTCCTCTCTTTCTTTCTTATTAGCTCCAACGTCTTCTCGCTCACACGCACAGGCGTGGTTATTGACCCTTGGAGAAACATCGTTCATTCCGAGCGATTGCCTTTGCAGAATTTAACAAATTTCTCAATCTTTATACGTAGCTACAAATGTGTAACCTTAGCTATTCAACTTAAACATTGTCTAACGTAATACATGAGTTAAAAGTAATTCAACTCATTTCATTTAACGTCGTTTACGACGTTAGGCAAAATCTCAAGAATTTATGGTTGATGCATTTGCGAAACTTTTATTAGACAATATTGAAACCAACTTTGAATAACAAATATCCTTAAATTCACTTGCAAGGAAATTTATGATTTTATGGAAACGTTAATTGACGTATTGTTCATTGTGGTGTTATAAATGTATCGAAAATTGATTGCTGACGTGTTTTTTACGAAAACAGTACTGAATATGACGCAACATAAACCAAAATTTTCAATGATAAAACTTCTAACAGATTATAAGTGAATTTAGGTATTGTTTTACTGTGATTAATCATCTGAAGTATCTCATTTGATATCACTTTCATGGGGTAAACAAAAAGGATCTACCTTTAGTTTTGCAATTTTATTGCTTTCAAATGTTCAAAGTGGATTTTTGGAAATAGTATTTCGCCGAGAAGTTCAAGATAGGTTATGAAAGACTTCATACATCCCTCTCTTTAACCCAAAATCGACGGACGACCTCGTCTGACTGACTGCGACCAGGGCGCACCGCCTCTCCTCGAATCGTCTACTGCGTCGCATTTCCATGGCTGTCGAACCATCTTACCGATGCGCTGTTGCCACGTTTAGAGACTTAAAACGACGGTAATTTCAGGGGTTAGAAAATTACTTATTTTTCGTAATACAAAGTACCAATGTCGCAGTTATTGTACTTATTGGATTATTAAGATCCCAATCTTTACCTTAGCGAAGAAATTGCTTACGAAAAACGTTCCTGTCATGAATTACAGGGGTTGGAAGTTTAAATGTTTATGACAGTTTTTTTCGAAAATGGTTGAGTTTTGGACCCAAGTCATATAGAAGTTTTTTGTTTGTTTTTACGTGATCTATCACCCCTCCAAAGCTTTCCGTCACTATCCCAAACACCCTGTATATATGAGTTCCGAAATGATCTTCTACACTCAAGCGCGCGTGTAGTGCATGGTCCGTCAGCATAGGCCTACTGATGATGAAATGTGAAGTCATAAGTCTGCTTTGTTTGACGTGTCGTACGAAATCGCCATGTCTCCCCCTCCGTCTTTCTTCTTCCACCCCGAGTTCTTTTGAAATATCGTCGACTTTTGTATACTACTGATCGATCGATCCGTCACTATCTATCGCCCACCCCTGTATTTTTAGTTTGAATGAAATTCAAACTTTACTACATTATGTAGTAAAATTTAGTACACGAGGTTGTAGTCTTTACTAATTCTTCACGACCAAAAATTACTACATCTGTGTAGTAGTAACCAGACCACTGTCACCAATGGTGCTACTTTAGTCGACAGTGTGGTAAAATTTCCTCGATTATATACTGTTACACGCACCGGGAGCACCCGGTACACCGCCCAGTACACTGGCTGAAGCTCGCCACAGGACGAGGGCTGAGGCCAGCTACAAGAAGAGGGACTGATTGATTACACGTCAGTCATTGACGGATAGCCATCGACTACACATTATAATAATTGCAAACGACTCTAAACTTGTAAAAGTGTACGAAATAAAACATGTTCACCGAGCGAGCCCGGCGTGGACGCAACAATACTATAAAGTAACATCCTATCTTTCTCAGTGTAGTATTTTTAATTCTTCAAGCTTTGAAGAGATTGCAATATTTGTTAATGACAGTAGAATTACACTTATTCTTAGTTACATAAACTACATTTATTTTAATTAACTACTTTGGTTTGATTTGGAGAAATCGAGACCTTGTTATCTGAACTAGTGGCAAGCGTCATTATAACTATATGAATATTTGTTAAATAATTAGTGTTAATTCACAAGACTGGCAAGTCATTTCCATTGTCATTTCCTGATCTGAATAACTTAATTCAATTATTCTCTATTTTGACCTATTTAATTACTTTAATTGTTCGTTTCCTTGGTGTGTTCACATAAATAGAATTCTATTTCACAATAAGTAAACTGTGAATTTTTATACAAAATAAAATTTTTGTTTTTTAAACATTTTAAATATTGCACACAGCCATTACCATTCATTAACAGCCTTGTAAATGTTTGAATATATAGAATTGCTATTAGGGGTGTACGGGTACCCGAAATTTCGGACTCGCGTCGGGCCGGCAAAAGTCGGGCGGACTCGGGCGGGTACCCGTTACATATCAGCGCACGGGTAATCCGACGAAGTCGGGTTGATTCGGGCTAATTCAAGCGACTTGACACTTTCAAGTAGCCTAACGCTTCGGCTTCGGTCGAGAGAAATTAAACGTGTCTTAACGCTAATATGGAAAATTCTGTACTTATTACAAAATTTTCAACAATGAAAGAAATTGACGGTTTCGTTTGAAATTGAAAATTTATTTTGAAAAAATCTTGATAAAACGTAGTTACTTTGTCTACGTCTCTACGTGTTTAAGTAGATAATATATAAATTTTTATAATAAATAATTCTTACAAGAGTTAAGTAAACCAATACTTGAGGTCACGCATGGACTTACACGACGTTAAAAATTATTGAAACATTCCTTATCATTAATTGTATAATACATTAAAGTGTATAGCCGGATAAGGGGGTCAAATGTGCCCCTAAACCAAATTGGATGTGCAATGAGTCATTCGATAGCTTGTTCAAACGGGAGCATTTTTACCAATTTTCAATACTGTATCTCTCCTTGGGGGGGTAGTAAAGGGTGAAAATAGAAAATCACGTTTTTTTCAATTTCTTTTACACTATTGGATGAAAAATTCTAAACAAAATCAAGGATATGCTAGTTATCGAGGCACATGTTACAGAATTTTTTCAGACTTTTAAATCAATTACCCAAGTTGTAAAAAATAAAAAACGCAAAAATGCCGAAAAATGATGATTTATTTTTATTTTTTACAACTTAGGTAATTGATTTAAAAATCTGAAAAAATTCTGTAACATGTGTCTCGATAACTAGCATAGTGTAAGAGAAATGGAGAAAAAACGTGATTTTATATTTTCACCCTTTACTACTCCCCAAGGAGAGATACAGGGTTGAAAATTGGTAAAAATGCTCCCGTTTAGATAAGCTATCGAATGACTCATTGCACATCAAATTTGGTTTAGTGGCACTTTTGACCCCCTTATTCGGGTACACCCTTTTCAATTATAAATTGTTTATAATTAAAATTTACGATATATCGCTTTTTGGAAAATATGCTTCTTCGTCTTATGAAGCATATGGCAGTAGAAGCTCCATTAACCTGTAGTTTTTAAATAAATTTGAGAACAGTACAATTATGGTTTGAAACCCCTACTTCCATCACTTGTGGACGATATCATACTTCATTTGTAATAAAATGCCAAATATCGTTGTCAGAAAGTGATTATATATGTATACATATGTGTATGCTTCATGAGCGTAGTTGATACCACCCGACTTCTTCCGATCCGAGCCGAAGCGTCAAGCTGCTTGAAAGTGTCAAGCCGACCGCCAGCCCGAATCAACCCGAATTTGTCGGACCGTCCAAATGAATCGGGCTACCCGACTACGTCGGACTACCCGCACATTCATATGCTCGGGTATCCGCCCGAGTCCGTCCGATTTCTTCCGACCCGACCCGATCATTCGGTCGTCCGATACACGAAACAGACCGCACACCCCTAATTGCCATAAATGCATATGCTCACTGTCTAATAATAAGAATTACAAAATAAGCTGATGGATATTTGATCATCAAATGTTCATTTTTAACAAGTAAAAAAATCTCTAATCTTCTGACCCTAATTTCAGCACATACACGAACAGACTTAATGACTTAACATTTGCACAGATTTCAGCAATTACAACACAGAAAGTACAGCAACTGTCCAGCATGTTCAAACGTCGCAACGGATTAACATAAAATTATTCTGTTTCTCAATCGCACCCTCTCCATTCCGAATCCCAATTATTATTACTGCTCGCCGAGATGCACTTGTATGCGCCCAGCAATCTTTCCCACCAATTACTCAACGTTCCATCCACAACAACAGAGCGGACGCATTAGGCGGAAATGGACGCTCGGACAAATGAAATATCTTACGCAATCGGAGCAATCGAGTGAGCGAACGTCTTACAACCGTTAAGTAACACCGTCGAGCGAACCCAGCAAATGCAAGCTATTAAGCATCTCCGAATCGCGTCGAAGCTAATCACAGGATGCACAGGATCCGCCGTCTTACGTAACTAACGTAATCAACGCGCGGAGAATATGTTCCGTTTTTATGACCTACGAGCTCGGTCTGCACAGTCGGTAATTATTCCGTGTTTGCGCGAAAAAACGCGCCGCTACTGTGTGAACGTCGGGTTTTCGCGGACTCCCGTAGTCCGTTAAGTCGAAGTGGCATTAATTGTTAGCGAAGCAAAGCCGAGGGCGTACACTGATAGCCTAAATCAAAGCGTTAATCCGTTGACCTATTACATCTCTCCGCGGAGCGTTATTACGGCTGGTGAAACTCATGGGAAACGAACCTAGAACTCATGGTATGGCTGATTTCCAACGATATTGCTATTTATGCGCCCGTCTTGGCCAGCGAGGGGTTGGGGGGGGGGGACGTCTAATCGCTATCGCCGGTTTTGCGGTGCCGTTCTGAGTTTGCAAGAGAATATTAGAATCGCTATAAGGTATCCCGCGGGGGCAATTAATTTGGCCAGAACTGAGAGTTGCTACTACGGGGCTTTAGGAGCTTCCGGGTTGTTGATGGTTTGATTGATCGAGCTTGACCATCGTAGGTTATGATTGATTTCTTCATCAAAGAGTCCATTGTGCCCTTCGCGTTGAGGAAATCGAAACAATTTTACTTTTCCGCGAGCAATAAGTAGAAAGCTTTTCTTTGGTATTTGAGCCGCTGTTATGAGCTACAAAACATGTATAGGTGATTTATGGAAGTTCCTTCTACCTACATTGAAAATTTGTAGAAGGAGTGGAACTATTGTAATAACTCTGCGGAGTATACTGACAAGGAGACCCTGTAGTGTGTACTCCTTAGATTTGAGTGAATGATTCTAGAGGATATATGATGACATTCTGTAGAATATTTTGCGCCAATGCGCATTTTTTTATAAACAATAAAAATATGAGGTTTGAAAGGCTATAAATAAAAAAAATAAAATAAAATAAAATAGCTCAATGGAAAAAGCACCTGGCTCGTAACCTGAGAGTCTAGAGTTCGAATCCCGGTTTTGTTCCAAGTTTGTTTTTTTTTTGTCAACTTTTTGTTTCGAGCAATTTTAATTCCTTCACTTTTATTCTATGCGTATTGGAGCTGTTTATAAATATGTATCTAATCATATATTTTTGAAAAAGTATATCACAATTATAATACGAATAACTTTAAGATCATTAACGTATTTATTGTATTAGGATTTATAATTACTAGGGTGACATGCAATGTAAAAGCAGGAAAAACATGAAAATTGCCTGCAATGTGCACCTGCAATAGAATTACAGGTACATGTATTAATGTTATTTGTGTTATACTTGCAATATACTTTTTCAAAAATATATAATTAGATACATATTTATAACCAGTTCCAATACGCATAGAATAAAAGTGAAGGAATTAAAATTGCTCGAAACAAAAAGTTGACAAAAAAAACAAACTTGAAATAAACCGAGATTTGAACTCTAGACTCTCTGCTTACGAGCTAGGTGCTTTTTCCATTGAGCTATTTTATTTTTATTTTTTTTTTTTTATTTATAGCTTTTTAAACTTCATATTTTAATTGTTTATAAAAAAATGCGCATTAGAGCAAAATATTCTACAGAATGTCATCATATATCTGTTTTATGTTCCCGTGGGTTAGGATGCAGGTTATGAGAATATATGCAACAAGACACGCACGTGAGAGGACATTCTTTATTTTCCAACTGCGCTGTATGCGCACACACATATACACATACATCCATGTATCGTTAAGCCTCATTCACAATGTTCAGTCACACAATACAACAATATCCTCTAGAATCATTCACTAAAGTTTCATTCAAATCCAAGGAGTAAACACTGTAGGGTCTCCTCGTGAGTTAAAGAATACTCTCGTCAATAAATGTCAGAGCAAATCATGAGTTACTGTTTCCTGCTTTAGGAAGGAAATTGAAGTCTTACGAACAGAGTCTCAAAAATGGTGTAATAAATAACGGATCGAAAATAAGAAAAAGATTCATGGAAAGTAAGATTTCGGTACACCAGTGATCAAAGGTATTAATTTCTTTATAAATGGAAAGATTTGCAGAAGCATTCTTTACGACATGACCTAATAAACTATCCAGTTAATGACCAACTACTGGTCTACGTTTCCCTTTCCACAGTTCATTGCTCTAATGTGCAATTGTTATAAATTTCCAACGTAATTACATAACGTCGGCAAGCCTGTTCCAAGAAGATCTACAGCGGTCGAAGAAACTGAATGCCAGCGGTTCTCGTGCAGCGCTATCAAGTACGATACAAAAGCTTCTTCAGGAAGTGTGGATAGATGAACGCGCCATTACACTCGCAAATGTCGTGGTTGGAATTCCTGGTGTACCTAGACGAGAGATGCAAGGAGATTTTCTCAAGGAAACGTCGAAGCCAGTGCTCATGAGCAGAAGCTTTCCATATATATTACGCTTATGTACGTAATAATGCGCGCTATGTTTCCTGACTGGTTTCGTTGTAGCGTATGCCACACCGATACTGCTACCTTCGTGTTACGATATTGTGTAACATAAACAGGGTAATATTATTACAGATACAGCTCCCGGCACTTGCTCCCTCGAATTCTACGTAGACCACGGTTCCATCGGCGATTTTATTAATGTCTCAAGTTGCATCGCTAATATAATTGCAGTGATATCGTCCCAGATGAGAACATTCCTCTAAATACCTACTGAAGTTTCATTTCAATAATTCTATTAATGGAGATGAGATTTGAAGATTTTTTTTTTTTAGTAGTCATAATAAAGGATCGTATACAAATTACAGTGAATTCTCGATAGAAGCAACATCGATAGTAGCGACTTTCGATATAAGCAACTTCGGTTCCAATGATTCGTTATAAACGACTGTTACACCATGGGATCACTAAAAGCATATAACACATAGAGAAGTAAAATACCAGAAAAATCTACTTATCGCCACATCATAATCTGCGGTTCCCACACTATCAGCTTTACATCTACTCTGCCTGCATGTATCTGTTTTATATTCTAAATATTATGAGCTAGGCTTTGAGGTAAGATTGGTTATCCGGTTGACGAATCATGTGCCGCCATGAGATGTAACACTGTCCAACAAATTAAAACTTTCTTTCTGATCTGCGATATCCACTGGGTGATCCTGATAGGGTTTCTTGCCCTAAATACGAATCCGCAAACAGAATTGCTCCATCACCCTCAGTTATTGGAAAACACGCATTTTTGTAAAAAAGCGTGATTTTGGTAAAAAATGAGGTATTACGCGAAAACCAAAAATGCTAGAAAGTTCACTTTGGTCTTAAAAGATAAAGGGGAGTGTCCTGAATAGTTTGGTATATACACATATTAAATTGTGTCATTTTAAACGGTTGTAAATAACCATCAAAGTTTAAAAAAGGGGCGATACGCGTACTTTCTACGCACAACTTTTGCAATTTTACAAAAAACTCTTTATCCTACACGAATTCGGTATACAGGATCGGATTCTATAGACATTTCTGAAGAAGAAACCGTCCAGGAAAAGTGTCGCAACGGTTTTTAATTTGGACAGGTCAAGAAAATGTTCGTCGGGAACGTGTGCGCGGTACTTTGCTGCCATGCGGCCATCGTTCGCCTGCTCGGCGCGTCAGTGCCGTATCTACGGCGAGTCGACGTCGGTACCCCGTCCGATAGACTAACTTTTTATAGATTGTATAATATTTCATTTTTTTATGCATCCTTGAACTAACAATGAGTAAAATTTAGAATCGATTTCGGTTAACAAAAATTCTGACTCTCATCAGACTGAAAATATTTTATAAATTTAATATGTGAAATGAAAAATTACCTTAAGTGTCGAACACGTGACCAAAGAGCGTTACAAAGTATTCTTTCTCTGATTGTATCAAGTATCGAGGAAAGGCGTCAAGCGATGTCTATATTTTGAAAGAAAGCCTGCGTTAAGAGCCTATATTATGTACTTCTCGCTCGCCACTCAAATCTCAAAACCCTACAATCCTTTTCTTGCGCGAATTGTCTTCCAGGAGTATTAAACAATGAATGTTATTGAAAAGGATGCATATATAATACTTAAATAGACTTTGTATCAGTTGTGAAATATTTTGTAATCAAATTAAAATTTCAATCTTTGAAATCTTAACAACAAAAATCTTGTGAATTCATAAAAAACAGCATTTGCTTTTTAACGCTTTTCAATTTATATCCCAAATATCAACATTGTTTAAAATTGAAAGTGATCAGTAAATGTTCTTTACAATTTCATACAAAAATGAAATATTATACAATCTATAAAAAGTTAGTCTATCGGACGGGGTACCGACGTCGACTCGCCGTAGATACGGCACCATTTTCTTGACCTGTCCAAATTAAAAACCGTTGCGACACTTTTCCTGGACGGTTTCTTCTTCAGAAATGTCTACAGAACCCGATCCTGTATACCGAATTCGTGTAGGATAAAGAGTTTTTTGTAAAATTGCAAAAGTTGTGCGTAGAAAGTACGCGTATCGCCCCTTTTTTAAACTTTGATGGTTATTTACAACCGTTTAAAATGACACAATTTAATATGTGTATATACTAAACTATTCAGGACACTCCCCTTTATCTTTTAAGACCAAAGTGAACTTTCTAGCATTTTTGGTTTTCGCGTAATACCTCATTTTTTACCAAAATCACGCTTTTTTACAAAAATGCGTGTTTTTCAAAAACTGAGGGTGATGGAGCAATTCTGTTTGCGGATTCGTATTTAGGGCAAGAAACCCTACCAGGAACACACAGTGGTTTTCACAGATCAAAATTCGTGTTGAACAGTGTAATCAATCGAATCTCACGATGTAACTAATCAAATTTTAAGTGACCTTTTCCTTTCTATGAGGGACTTTCTGAAAAAATCGATTCAGCTTGGATCACTTACAACGTGAATTCACTGTAAATGCAATTTTGGCTACCGGTTAAATTGGCAGATTTTTATCTATATTTTAGATTGTGATGTGCTTAACAAAAATATATAAAGTTGCTGATAAAGGGTTAGCGATACATATACAGCCAACCAAAGAAACCCACAATAAGTATGTAGGAAAATAGGTCTCGGTTTTTTAAGTAGTTTTTGCAGATATTCGAAGATATCAGATTGTGATACGCACAATAGAAATATACAAAATTGACGTATTCATTTTCTAGATATATGTGGTTTCACTAGAATGTTGTTATGATAGCCCATGCGCAGAATCTACTATAGAATTCAAAAACGCATAGGGTCCCTCATAAACGGTATTAATATAACGTTTCTGAAACATCCAATTTTTTAGCTTATTACGTTTGCTTATTCTAGTGCTTTTTTTATTATTTTTTATTTTTTTTTCAATCATAAAACTAAATTCTAAAGCTTTTTATAGTATATTTTATATCTGTTGGAATATATTATTACACTACAACTTCAGTTACGAGCCGAGGCCGAGTGTACATAAATCTAGCGCTGGTAAACCAGCGTTCTACGTATGTGCACTCTAACGCATGAGGCCAGCGAGTGTCTAGATATTATGCATAGGAATACAGTTATCAGTTTATCAGTTGGGTACGCAGACGATCCTGATGCGAAGTCAGGGAGCTGCTAGGAGTTTGGAAGACGTACAGACGAACCCGATGCGAAATCAGGGAGCTGTAGGATGCGGACGAACCCAATGCGAAATTAAGGAACCACTAGATTGGATGAGATTGGTGTTTCGGATATTTGGTGATTCGGACAAACCTAATGCGAAATTATAAAGCTGCAGGATTGTTAGTATAGCCTCGTAAATTTTAAGTAATAGAGAGAAAAATAAAACGAGCAGCAAAGTTGTATTTTGTATTAGCAAGTTCAATTACGACGAAGGATTGCGCAGTTGAATTGTAGGTTTTGATTGGATATTTACTACATTAACTCTAAAATGTACATTATGAATTCACTCTTCAAACACAAATGACTCTGCAACAAATGAAGTGTTTGTCACGAATGAATGTGTAAAGATGTTATCGATAAATACTGCTCGGTTTTGGTGCACTGGTAATGCGGGGACAGAGTGATTTTAAAATAAGAATGCCAAAATAGAATTTATGCCGAACTCACGGATTCTGTAAGGTGTAACTCAGATTCTGAGGGGAACTTCAGCCTGATCTCACAACCTAATCAACACTAAGTTGACGTTAGCTTTAAATATGACGGTACAGTTCTGAACCGAAGAGGGTTGAAGTCACTGGGTTTATACAGGATGTAAATTATATACGTTTAAATATTTTCAGGAGTTGTTGGGGAACTCGAATGGAAGACAAAATATCCTATAACATAGTATCCGATCTGTCTCCATTTTACAGTAATAATGCCTTAAAGCTAGCGGTATGGTTTTGAGATGGATACTAACTCCGGCGCATCGACGAGGCAAACACATGGAAACAAGCAGCCTTTTAGACTTCCCTTGCTTTGTATGCATGGACGATGTTCACTCCTACAAACATACTTGATTTTTAAAGCTTTATAACAGGTAAATTATGAGAGATACAGCAAAATGCATTAAGACTCTTTTACTCTATTGTTGCTTGCCAATGTGCTTGTAAAGTTTCAGAATCTTCCGACTATTAGTTTAGCGTATAGGGTAATAAACTTTCAGGTATTATTACTGCAAAACGAAGGCAGATAGGACACTATGTCATAGGACATTTTGTGCTCCATTTTAACTCCCCAACCACTCCTGAAAATATTTAAACGTATATAGCTTACACCCTGTATAGCGAACAAGAGCGAACGAACGTAAAGACATAGAAACGAGCGCGAACGCGCGCGAACTAACGTAGTGTAAAGACTGCAAATATATAGTCAAGACAAAATCATATTCAATTTTTCGCACTTGATTTCATTCAGTCCAGTCACTCCACGATTCCGCTTGTATTTTTTAAACAAATTTGAAACCAGTAAAGTGATAACTAAAATCGTTTTTAATTTCACATGTACTACATAATACTTCATGCAGAATGACTCATGTATTATTATCGCTATCATTATTATCACTGTTATTATTCCCTGTCCGAACGCAAACCTGCGCGAACGATGCTTGACAGTTGCCTGACGTTCGTTCGTGCGCGTTCGCGCTTGCAATGCCGTCCACATTTGGTCGTTCGCGATCATCTGCCCGTGTTTCTACGCGCTCGTTCGCTGTATGTAGACGCATCTTTATGCGCGTTAATGCGTGGACAAGAGAACGGAACAGAACAGACGGATCGCATTATAGGGGGCACGGCATCTTAAGGCGCCTATAAACAGTCGCAACATTCGTTGCTGCGCGCAATTAAGAGGGTAGAAAAGGGTCGATTTTTATGGCTTGACGCGCAACTTACTGTGGACGGGATAGGGGCTGAACGCGTCCTTGCGCGTCCGATCACTCGATGTTGCGACTGTTTACAGGCGCCTTTAGCAGTTGATACGTAGGCCAGCAGAGAGCGTATAACTAATAAATTAAGCGTTTCCGGTCATATGTATGTTCAAGATATCCTACGAATTCGATTACACCCTGTGTACATACGTACATGTAGAGGAAAGTTGTCAAAGAGCTTCTACTAGTCTTTCTTGTATTACTTTCTTAATGTTACTTTCAAAATTTAATTTCCTACGGTAAAACGTGTATATTTTAAAATATAAAAATACTATGCGACGGAACGTCACCAAACGGCCGCGCACCGGTTCAAGGCCGGCCGTCGACCCCACACCGCGACGAACACCGGTCGTCTCCGCCAGGACGAATACCGCCGCGCCAATCTAGGCTAGACTCTTGCTAGCTAAATTGTAAACGGTGAAGGATAAATAGGGCGAGATCGGTGGTGGAAAGCAGATTCGTACAACCGACCGTACCGTGTAGAACGCGAAACGTCGGAAGTGGTTGGACGTTGCCCAGGCTCCGACCGATTAACTCTGCACACGAATCTCCGTCTAGAAGGTTGAGTGGTTGGACGTTGCCCAGGCTCTACCTCCTCCGACGAGACTCTGACCGAAAAGACGGTGGAGTGGCTGGACGTTGCCCAGGCTCCACTGTTAGGGAGAACGGCTGGACGTTGCCCAGGTTCTTCCTTCCGATCGGTCCGTAGGGATCCGATAAGGTGGCCGGACGTTGCCCGGGCCTTGTCGGGGAAACGGCCATTAGTGCGCAGAGCGGCTGGGTGTTGACCAGGCTCTGCGTGCAGAAACGCGAACACCGATTCGACAGTCTATAATCCGCGGACAATACGTTTCCACCACCGAGCGACCGTTACTCCGCGACTACCACACGTCGCACCGCGCGCGCCCTAATTCGGAGATCCGCGGAATAGACGCCGTTCCGCTCCGACCGCACGTCGCACCGACCATGTCGCTAAGCGCCGCGACACGCTGTACTGCCCGTACCGCACTCCGACCGGGCCACCAAACGAGACCGATCCGCGGCCACGCTTGCCGCACCGACGACGCGACCAACCTGCCGTGTTATTGTTTCCACCGATCGGGACACACACACGATCTCATTTAGATTTAAAATCCGCGCATACTCTGTAATTAGATTTAAGGATAAATTATTATTGTTAATTTTAAACCATACCGAAATGGTTCGTCATTCACCCGGGAATCCTGGACTCCGCTGAGCACGGCAACCCCTTCCCGAAGACGTAATTCCCCGCGTAACCCACGGGAAAGTACGTCACAACTATGATAATTTAATATATTAAGGATTAATGTTTAAACTTTATTAGTTTTGTTTGCTTCTCTTTCCTTTTTTTACTTCAGAACCAAAACATAATTTTTAAAGAATGTTGTTTTATTCTGACTTCGGAATGCATGGGAGTCTGAATTAGGGAAATTAGGGGACTGTTTTAGAAACATGTCATTCTTTATTATTACCTCAATCTCAAAGTATCAGTAAAGGTGTCTACACCTAGCGAATAAGCATGTACGACCAAACACAGACGAATGAGCGCAAATGAATGCTACGAGTGTGAACGAAATCAGGCAACTGCGATCGCCATTTCTCCGTACATCAAAGAAACAAATCAGCATCAGAAAAACAGGGCTGCGACGATTGCGCTTGTTTGCACGCGTTCGCTTCTGCCTCTGCAGCTTCACGTTTGTTCGCACTCATTCGCTAGATGTAGACACACCATTAAAAAACCATATAGACTCTTACTTTTCTTTTATTTTCACAAATTGGAGGTGAAAAAGAAAACATTTATCAATTTAAGAACCAAGCTACTGTAGTCTGTTTTTGTGTCTGTTCTGTTTATATAAACTGGAGAAAGAGAGCTGTCAGTCGGCCCTAGATAGCTTAATTGGTTAAAGCAGTCGCCCGGCAAGCGGAAGATCCGGGTTCGAATTCCGGTCCAGGCAATCGATCGACCGTCTCTTTTTCTCCTACACTACCATGAAGAAAAGACATGTTGAAAGAATTTCACAAATCACGAATACAAAAATCATTGTGCCATTTATTAATACTAAATAATAAATGAAGGACTGTAGTTGTATTGTGTCATTGCATTATTCTGAAGTAGTTATTCCATTCGTTACTACTTTATAACATCTATTTGAACAAAAAAAGATCTGACTTTAGTTACTGTTCTCTAACATTTGGGTCTGTTAAACTAGTAGATTTATTCTACACAATTTCATTATTCTATCTCCTAAATTATGACACCACCTCTGTACGAGAAAATTGACCACTTCAGGAAATCCAACTTCCCGAATGTCTAACAGAAGGAGGCTAATTTGGATACATCGATCCTAACATGATTTATTCACAAACCTCATCAACCTGGATGATTCACAATAACGTTACAAGAGTTACGGGTCTATCGCCACGCATTATCCACATCACCTCATTCCCGATCAAAGAGAATCCCTGGCCTTCCTGGTGAAACGCAATACTAGATTTCAATCCACGGAGCGCGTGTACCTGACGGGGCCCCTGTGAATTCGAGATAGCAAATCGCTTATCTGAAACTATCTATCGGGGACCTTTGACCTCAGTGATTCGTCCCTCTTGTCGAACGTGCTTACATACCTTTAACTTAAACGATTCGTTCTGTTCCTTCGCGCCGTTCTATGTTTGCACCTTTTAAAACGGAAGAGGGCATCCTTTTTCGTTTTATTCCATTGTTTTCGTTATTCCGTGACCGTGCCTACCATAGACATCTATAAACGAAACATAAGGGTGCGTCCAGACGAGCGTAATCGAACGTGCATCCAAACGCGAACGCCTATGCCATACGACAAGCGCTCGTCGAGCGCCTCATATTCACACCTACGAATCCTGTTCGGTTACGCTCGTCTGGAGTCTGAACGCACCGTAAGGGGTAGAAGCGCCTAACTTCAGTTAGGCTTGGATGTATTCGGCTCGTATCGTCGAACGAAATCACCCGAAGTCAGACACTTCACTCTATTACGGCGATTCTGACTCCTCCTCTTAACTTATGCTGTGTTTATAGATGCTGTGTCTATAGTGTCTACCATGTACGCACTAAAAGAATGTGTGAGTGGATAGTTATGCTTTATTGAGCAATCCTCGATAAAAACTATGAAGCACATTGAAGGTTTCTATTAACGAACATTCGATTCTGAAGAAGATAGCGACGTATTTCCTTTATTGAGAGCCCATTCAGAGTTCTGTACTACATGTCTATAATAATGTATGAAGAAGAATTTGATTTTAGTCCGGAAGAAGCATAATTATTAAAATTATAGTTGCAGTCGGAAAGATGAGGCTAAGAATTGGAATCGAAAGATTAAAAATTAAGATTTTGTTTCAATGTAATACACGATTTTCTTTCCCAGTTCAATCTTCAATGATAGAGTCGAAGTTGCATTAAGTGGAAACAGATAGAATTTAAGAGAGAGTTGGCAATTTAAATAACGACTGAACCACCGTGAGAAGATATCTGCAAGTTTGTATCACCTCGGCTACCTGTGCTTTCTTAAGTGGTTTTAGATTAGATTTATCGGTATATGATATAATTTGTGAAATCATCGGGATTGCGAAAGTTTCGTGAGAAATAATACACGAATCGGTTGGGGGATTATTACATGCAAGCATGATGTTAAAAATGATTACCTATCGTTTGTGATTATAACTATCTTTCGAGTACACTGATAATTAATTATTATTTCAGATGAGAAACCGCAGAGTTTAATGTTTCTTCGATACCAACAAAAAACTGAGCGATGAGTACCTACTTCGGCAGAACCAGGAAGAGATCTTCGTGCCTTCTTCTAAAAGAGGAGGAACACTTTCTCTGAAAGTGCAAGAAATATATTTCCTTCACGCTGTAGAACGCAGTTACCTGAAGCACTAAATTAGAAGGAAATTCCTTCGCATAAAGAACCGAATCTTTTTCTGAATTATGAAAGATAAATATCTATATTGCATTTCTTAATTACAAGAAAAAGAGAAAATAACATGTTCAACGAATTAACTCATTCACATATGATTCTTTAATTATAATAAGTTAGAAAAAATGTTCAATGCACAAAACATAGATGAACAAAATCAATGTTTCAGAAATGTTACAAGAAATTAGGTCCATCTTCAAATTATATTAATTAATATTATCTAAATTTAAAACCAAATTTTTCATACCCCTTCAATTAACTTCACTTGCCATTTCTCATTACTAGATTGCAGATTTTTATGCAAAATCAAATTTTGACAAGCACAAATAAAGAACTGGAACTTGAATAACAGTATATATACCAGTATATCTTGAATAACAGGGGGAGAGAGAGAGAGGGAAAGGGTGAGAGGGGGAGAGAGGGAGAGGGAGAGGGAGGTGATGATTTTGATGATTTAATTCTAAATCATAAAATAAACACGCTGATATTTATAAATTAAGTAGTGCTTTATGTTATTATTATTTAACGAAATTGAAGAACATTCTCCGAATGTCAATTAATAAGTATACAACGATTAGAATCATAACTAGACTGCAGATTTGTATGTGTTTGTAACAAATATAAATGTACAGAAACCTATAAAGATAGTCTCACAATCGGACGTAAAACTATGTATATAAAATACATCAAATCAGGTACATACAACAATATTGAAAAAATAATATATACTTTATATTCTTGTTTCAATTTTATACTCATACCTGAAAAAGTTTGAATTTGCATAAAAATCGGCAAATGAATCATAATACTTTGTAATTTTACTTAAAAAGAACGACAAAGTTCTCAAGAATTACATTGTTTGTAGGACAAAAACCAGAGAAATACCAAGAAAATAGGAAAAACACTTCCTTGCAACAGACTACATCCAATTATCTTGTTCAACGTAGGTAAGAAAACCAAAAACGTGAACTGCTGAACAAATCCCTATGTCAATGTTCCTTACCAAAAACCAAGAAGAACGAATTCGTTTCAGACAAAACCTTGAGCAACAGCCTCTAGCAAGCAGTATTCAAGCAAAAAGCAGAAAAATCACCCACAAAACCCACTCGTCTACAAGCAATTGCTCATTGGGAGCTCGTAACGAGAACAATGGCGGCGTTATAAAGGCTCAGATGAGATAGCGGAAGCCGAGGTGTTGGTGGATCGTAACCGCGGCTGCACCTGTTACGTCTGCTGCGCTTTTCCACGACTGAACCCCGTGAAAGAACGTCGGCCGGACACGTTCACGGGGCTTTAAAAGCATCCGGCACGCTGAAACAGAGAAAGTTCAAGAGGAAGCGACCAGCAGCGTGTGTAATTCACGTCAGGATGCGGCTCGCGTCTCCGCGTTCGTTCCAGGACGATTTCACGGTGATTCGTAACGATGCCCATAAAGGTCAGAGTCCGGAGGAGAGCTGACTGTTGGCGAGGCGTTCGCCAAAAATGGATATCCAGCTAGTCGCACGCCACGGCTGACCGCCGAACGATTTACGGTATCGATGTTAAAAACGATCGATGTGCCGTACCGACGCGGAAGTCGCGAGCGATCGAGGGAACTTGCCTCAGATGCAACCGCTGCTTGACCATTTAGCGCTTGCTTCCAGGGGCTCGACTTAGTTGGCTGCCCGTCGAGAATTTAATCTGGAAATTCAACCTGGGATGAGAATTTTTCTTCCGACTGCTGGCTGGCTATCTCTGGGACTTGATTTTCACATTGGGGTGGGAATTAACGATGGAGGTGCGGAGAAGACTGAGAGTAGTTGTAATTGAAGTTGTTTCGATGAGAATATTAGCCACAATCTGATGTGCGATTGTGAGAATGAGTGATTTTGTACAGAGTATGTGGATGGAATGGCTAGATGATTGATTCGAGTATCTTCTGAGATGAATAATGGCTTAGATCAAGAGATAAGGATTGAATGTTCAGCACTTCGACTGTTAAGCTAGATCTACTAAAGGACCCTGCACTGTTTATATAGGATTTTAGAGACCGGTGAAATAGGCTGATTTTTACATAGATTGTAGATTATGATGTCCTCTACAAGAAAAGTATAAACACTTAGGGTCGCTAATAAAGGGTTAGTGAGATACAGCCTTCCAAAGTACTGTATATCTCTGGTGAATTGACAGTCGGAAGGTATGCGTGTCTGATCAGTCGAAGTGAAATAAGCCAGTCTACGGGCAACAAAATCAAGTAGAAGTAGACGGATCACACGCATTTTCGGTATTGGCTGTGCCGTCGCGACTGCCAACTTACCAGCGATATACAGTATGTAGCACAATGGGTCTCGGTTTATCTAAATAAAATAATAAATTGTCCTATGTACTGTATACCGCTGATAAGTTTGCAGTCGGGATGACGCAGGCAATACCGAAAATGCGTGGAGTTCGTCTGCTTGATCGTGTTCGCGTAGACTGATTTATTTCACTTCGACTGTTCAGACACGCATACCTTCCGACTGTTAATTTACCAGCGATATACAGTACTTTGGAAGGTTGTATTTCACTAACCCTTTATCAGCGACCCTAAGTGTTTATACTTTTCTTGTAGAAGACATCATAATCTACAATCTACGTGAAAATCAGCCAATTTCGCCGGTCTCCAATATCCTATATAAACTGTGCGGGGTCCTTTGTTTCACAAAAAGTAATAAGATTACTTTTGAATTACATATTCATTTTTTATGTATGTATGTGTGTATGTATCTTTATTTTACTATAAGGCCACGTATTTACAGATGGTGTTTCGGGGATTCTCCCATATTGCCAAAAGAGCGATTGTCAGTATTTTTCTGGTCTTATCCACATCAGCAGCATTGAGGCCCGACGAAGAACGGCACCACACCCCCATCCTCCACGGTAACCTGAACCGGGCAGCTTAACTTCGGGGATCTTATGAGAACTGGCCTTGCCTACCCTGCTACGGCCACTTATGAGTGGCGTGACACGCACAGTGTTAAGTGAATATACGAGTTGCATCTGAGATTCTTGGAATATTTATAGAAATTTCGGACACACTGAGACGTATGTAATAAATGTGACCAGAAAGAGTGTAGGATGATTAAAGATCGACAGTCAAAAACGGAATGATAAAGTGCGCAGAGCGTGAGAGAGTTACCTAGAGTGTTCGAGATTAACTTACATTAGCATAGATTGTTAATGTTATCAACAAGAGTTCTTTTTATTTCGATCGTACGTAGCATTCCGCTATAGTATGTTACTATGGTAAATAAGGAGTACCAATAGCGTTTTGCGTAGGTACACCTTCCCCAGTTAAAATAAGGTGTAAGCCATGTCCTCTTGATAGAAACATTCCAACGCAACATTTCGAAAGCATTACAGCCAGCTTCGCTGGGGAATCAAGTAACGCACTGTTATTTGTGTATCTCCTAAACGGGCAAAGTTTAGACCCGAAAGCCTCAATAGTGAAAACAGTATAATACCAGGATGTTAAAGTCTCAAATCTTTAAAACGATTCTTCTAGTTTACAGGACTCTTAGAGCCTTCTCACACGCTCCGGTTTTCGTCGGCCGGTTTGGTAGTACATAGAAATACATTGCGGCTTTTACACACGCTGGCGGTCAACCAGTCGCAGGGTTAGAGTCGGACGTACTCACCGAAGCTCCGGTCGCCGGCCGGCGATCGTCTACTCATAAGGGGAAGGCACGAGCCGTATAATCGCTTTTGGAACGGCACTATATGGAAGTTGTAGTGTACACATAGTATAGAAAAACTATTTCGGCTTTTTTCAGAATGGGCCTTAGTTTTTGAGATATTTTAATTAAAATTTTCATATGTAGCTACTAATACAGTTGCATTAACGATACAACCAAGAGCGGTTCGTAGCTGTGGCGCTAGGGTATAAGATTACCACGTAGAAGTCTCTGGGGTTTCGATCCCGCATGTGGGTGAAATTTTTTTTTCCTTTGTTTTATTCTTTTATTCATTTTTTACATATTATACATTAATTTTTGCAATGGAAATGTAATCTCTTATATATTTCTTATTAATGTATTGTATTTATTGTATTGCGCATGTTACATACTGTAACAACTTTTTCTAATCATTTCTTCTACGAATGTGTTTATATTATTGTACTGGGGAAATGTTCTTTTTTCGTAAATTCTTCATACTGAAACATACGACGTCTACAATTGTGAAGCAGGTAAAATGAGGAAGGGTAAGGTCGGATCGTAACGGTAGAGTCTTATATCCGCACGAAAGAATTTCCCCAGTACAATAATATAAACACATTCGTAGAACAAATGATTAGAAAAAGTCGTTGCAGTATGTAACATGGGCAATATAATAAATACAATACATTAATAAGAAATATATAAGAGATTACATTTCCATTGCAAAAATTAATGTATAATATATAAAAAAAGAATAAAAAAATTAAAAAAAGAAAAAAAAAATCTCAACCATATGCGGGGACCGGAACCCCAGACTTCTGCGTGGTAACCTTATACCCTAGCGCCATAGCTACACACCGCTCTTGGTTGTATCATTAATGCAACTGTATTAGTAGCTACATATGAAAATTTTAATTAAAATATCTCAAAAACTAAGGCCCATTCTGAAAAAAGCCGAAATGGTTTTTCTATACTATGTGTACACTACAACTTCCATATAGTGCCGTTCTAAAAGCGATTATACGGCTCGTGCCTTCCCCTTGTCAGTGGAGGTATGGAACAGCATGGAAGCTTTCATATGTTCCGGTTTTTTGCCAGCCGGTGGCAGAATAAATAACAATATTACTCCTTGCAAATCGGAAAAGGAAGTGGAGAAATATTAAAAATATGACTGCTGCAGATTTGTTTCTTTGATCTGGCATAGTAGGCGTCGACAAACCGTCCGGTTGCAACCGGTGCATGTAAAACCGATTATAAGGCGGACGACGAAAACCAGAGTGTTGGAAAAGGCTATTAGGGTCCAAACTGACCCACTTCCAACTCTAAACCGATTAAGCAGAAATCATCTACATATTGTGGACCTGTACTGTGCGATGAAAATCCTGTTCAAGCTAAATGAGCAAAAGTTGGATTACGATCCCTAGGTACACACTCAAGTGGAAAGTTATTTGTCCTTACTCTTTATTTGAGCGGAAATTGTTGCTAAGAACGGAAAAAATGTTTTCCAAAAATAAGTATTCATCGACAGTTCATGAACGTAGTTTGCAAAGGAAACACGCAAGAAAAGTGACTACTGCGCTGCAAACTACTCGTTGCATGCAGAAGTATTTACACTGCTGTAACGGCCCCAGAAAATCGCCGATCCAAACCCCCAATTATCGACGTGAAAATCCTCCCCCCGATAACCATACCCCAAGTCACCCCTGAATTACCGACCACCGATCTCACCCCAGCGCCATCGACCCACATATCGACCGCATGATCACCCCGACTCTCTGTTCTATCGCTATCTCTTTCTATTCTATTCCTTTCCTACTTTCTTTCCACCATGTCTTTCTGTCACTTTTCATTTTTCATTACTTTTGTATATTATTACCTAATTTTCCGACAATAGTTAATATATTTTATTACTAAATACTAGTTTTATAAATTATAACATACATCGCGAGAAATCTAACATTTTATACAAATCGAGCGACGCAGATAGCGAGAATCTGAGTGAAGGCGCAAGTGCAGTCCTCCGATTTTTCTGTATAAAAGGGGCTGCGTGACAGCTAGAATTCGGAGATCATTTCGAGTCACACACCCGAGCGGAAGCTCTGCTAGACAGAACAACGATACTCCTCAAAGCCACAAGTGCAAGATTCCTAACCCGAGAAAACCATCGTGACCGCTCCGGCAGCGACTGGGTTCGTCTCGGGATAGATGAAATCGTCTATACACTCAAAACACACAATTATCATTGTTCATTAACTCTTATAATTTAATATCCGTTTTATTAATATTTTATACCGCGAAGGATAATTAATCGATAGGTTTAGAATAGTATTAATTACTCATTTCTTTTTATTTATATTTCAAACAGCTCATTATAATTGTAAATTCCGTTTATATTTTACATTATCGTTCTCAATATATACAGAGTGTTCCACGCAACTGGAACAGGCTGTACCTCCTAAACGGTTGAGAATAGAAGACGTTATAAGTAAAAGTTAAATGGTATCAGACGGTGCTTAAATTGCAACTAATTTTATGCACTTTTGTGCATTGGTGCATCAGAAAAATGCAACTTCACTTTTTTTTTAATGGAAACCTGTTTTTTTGACTGCACCAATCGATGCAGTTTCTTGTGCCTACATAAAAGTATTAACATATAGGGTCATCCACGTATCTCGGAACCCGAGCCCATTTATAATCACGTGTACAAGTTCCGAGATACGTGGATGACTCTGTACTTATGCCTTAAACTTATTCGTTAAGAAGTTATCGCAGCTAAAAGTTTACTAAATTCTTTCTGTCTGTCCACTCAAATCTACTCAAGTGTTGCCAACAGATCAAAAGAATTCAGTAAACTTTTACCTGCGATAACCTTTTTAACGAATAAGTTTAGGCCATAGTATGTTATACTTTTATGTAGGAAGGCCTCGGAAGACCTCAGGCGCGATTGGCACGTGTGCCGAGCACTAGGGCGGCCAAGGGGAGTGAGGCGCGCGGCCGGAGGAAGGAGGCGTCGCCTGCGAGAATCGGCCACGAAGTTCAGTTAAATTGCAAGCCTGATGTAGAGCACAAGAAACTGCATTGATTGGTGCAGTCAAAAACATAGGTTTCCATTTAAAAAAAAGTGCAGTTGCATTTTTCTGATGCACCAATGCACAAAGGTGCATACAATTAGTTGCATATTATGTACCGTCTGATACCATTTAACTTTTACTTATAACATCTTCTTCTATTCTCAACTGTTTAGGCGGTACAGCCTGTTCCAGTTGTGTGGGACACCCTGTATATATTTTAATAAATACGTTAATAGAAATCAGTCTTTAGACTGCTAACGAATATGGTTTACGATCTGTTTACAAGCTGTTTTCGCACCGAGTTACATGCAGTATGTACCTAACCCGACGCAAAAGTTCCATAACGATTCCCGTTGAAACGAGAGAGGCACCTTTTGTTGATTTTAATAGAAAATTTATGGCAAATTGTTTTAACCTATAAGAGGAACCAAGTTACTCTCATAAAGTGATACTTATCAATCACCCGAAAATTGAGTTCAAACTCTCAAACGGCTGTGCCATAAAGTAAACGTTGCTTAAATGTCGAACACTATCTCCTTACAATCGAATTTCAATCCAGTTGACACATGATCGAAAGCTTCACATTCAATTCTTGTCACATGTACGACTAGAGGTCCTAGGTCGCCATCCTGGTTTTCGAGTTCGACCTGTCTACCCAATATTATCTTTGTAGTAAATAAATTTTATAAATCAAAACACAATTGAACACGGTGTAGATACGTAACTATCTAGTAAAGATTCTATAATCTCGCTTCGATGCGACCACTCTAAGGCCCTCAAGACTACTGCCTGCCTCGGTCCTTGATTATCGTCCCAATGTCTCGCCAGGCCTATTGTTGACATTTTTTGTCGTTTCCCCCTCGATTAGAGGCAAAACCAGGCGCGACCGACCGAGCAAGATAGTGGGTTTCCTACTATTCGTTTCCTTTTCCCTTCATTCGGCCAAACTGACGAAATCGTCGTCCTCGACGTCGTTGCGACCTCTGTTACGTCCTGGACCGAATGATTATCTGTACGAATCAGAACATAAACCATCATTGCCAATCCTGATTAGTATCATTTATCAAATTAAGTGAAGCTACTATCATTCGACGAAAACTAGGTTACTATCATTCACCTCTTCTGGCTACTCACATTCACCAGAGCCGACTACTATCATTCGTCGAAAACTAGGTTACTGTCATTCACCTCTTCTGGCTACTCACATTCACCAGGGCCGACTACTATAAATAAAAATAAATCGCTCAAAAGTCAACTCACCTTCCTTCTTTTCTCCTCCCAAGTTTACTTCGTGGGGTTGAAAATTACCCAAGGGGTGAGCTGATCTACCGCCACCACCGTTCGTCGTCCTGGCGCCTTCTTCAAGTCCCTCAGATCCAACACCTCGTACCGGTCATTAGGTAAAACTGCCCTGACTTTGAACGGTCCCTTGGCTTTTGCGTTTAATTTACGGCTTTCTCCGGTAGATGGTGTCGCGTTACTCTTCACCATGACATCATCATCCACCGAATACTTACGAGGTTTATATCTTTTTGCGTTGAAGGCTTTCTTTTATTTCCCCTGTTCTTCGTCTATGTTGCTTTTAGCAATCTTTCGCGTATCCTCTAGGTCTATCCGATCTAAGGTCTCTTGGATTGCAGACAATAGAGTACCGCATCGGCCATACTACGAGGCTGATATCCATATAGGAGCTTTGCTGGTATACTTCTTGTAATCCAACTCACAGTATTGTTGATAGCGCTTTGAACTTGTTTGACATACTGGTCCCAGGTTCCTTCCGGCTTCCCTGCACATGTGCTAGCCAGGGCGTCTAGTACAGCACGATTAACCCGTTCGCACTGTCCATTGGCTCTCGGGGTGGCCACAGCATTTAATACATGCTTAATGGCATGTCCCTTGCAAAAACTCCTGAATGCCTGCGAAGTAAATGCGGACCCCTGATCTGTAATTATTCTATTAGGCACGCTAAATATCCCAAAAACGGTCTGTAAGGCCTTGATTACATGTTTTACTTCAGTGCTTCGTACCGCTTCCAAAATACAAAACTTTGTATAACCGTCCACAATCGTCAAATTTTTTTTTTTTTTCACTGCGTATAAACGGTCCGATGTGATCAAGGTGTAACGTGTGGAACGGTATAGCTTTTTTTTCGATCGGGTACAAAAACCCCGGTTTTTTACCCGAAGGTGTCTTATAATATAGGCAATTTAAACAAGCATTAACGTACTTTGTGACAAATCTCCGCATGCCCTTAAAATAGTAATTTGCCTTTATCTTCTCTAATGTCTTGTCGATGCCAAAGTGTCCCGAGTCGTCATGACATAACTTCACGACGCTCCATCTGGCTGCCCGGGGAACGAGCCATTTATGTCCACTGTCAGTGACACGGAATACTACGCCTCCTTTTAAAGAGTATTTATCGAAAATGTCCTTGACATCGTTTTGAATGTCTCCGGATTCAAGTATTTCCTTAATAATTCGAATGGCATCATCTTGTATCTGCGCGACTTTCAGCCATTCGGATTCGGTTATATCGACAGCCAAGCATTCTATGGGATTACGACTCAGATAGTCCACGTGAGACACCTGAGACCCTGGCCGATAGACAATATCAAAATTAAAGTCCTGTAAATAGATCCACCATCGAGCAACTCTAGCATTGAGATCTTTCTTCAATGCAGTCGTTCGAATTGCGTTATAATCAGTAACGATAGTGAACTTGATACCTATTAGGTATACCCTAAACTTTTTCAACGCGTCGACGACCGCCAGTGTTTCTAAATCTTAAGAATGATACTTTTGTTCGGCGAAGTTCGTCTTCCGACTATGATATGCCACTACCTGTTTTTTATTTTCTGACTTTTGAATTAGGATAGCTCCCAGCCCGATTTTACTTGCATCGGTATGCACTTCCGTTTCTAATAATGGGTTAAAGATAGCCACGATCGGTCGTGATGACAGAGCTTGCTTTATGTCTGCTATCGAGTTCTCTTGCTCTTCATCCCATGTCCACGGGTTGTTTTTGCACAATAACCGGGTTAGATGTGCTACTCGTCTCGAATAGTCCTTAATAAATTTTCGAAAGTAACCCGAGAGACCAAGGAATAGTCGTAGTTGCGTCACGTCCCTGGGTGTTTCCGCCCTCATGACTGCCTCAATTTTTCGTAGTCCCGGTCTCACTCCGTCTTTAGAAATTTCCCTACCTAAGTAGTCTATTTGTGTCTTAAAAAACCTACATTTGGAAATATTTATCGCAAATTTTTTTGTTCGAAATATCTGTAGTACCTTAATTAATGATTCGAACCCCTCTGCTATCGTATCACACGCGAGAAGTATGTCGACTATATAAATGTTAGCATCCGTTCCGCGAAAAATTGAAATCATCGTCTTCTGAAAATACTCCGGAGCATTAATTAGACCGAACGCAACGCGTAAAAATTCGTAATGCCCATTGGGAGTCACGAAAGCAGTTTTCTCGATAGCATCGGGATGTAACGGGATCTGATAAAATCCGGATTTCAGGTCAAGAGCTATGAAATATTTTTTTCCGCCTAAACGATCAATCTGGTCGTCGATGATCGGTAGTGGATATTTCATACGTTTGTGAGCTTATTTAGGGCTCTATAATCTACGCACATTCGGTCATCTCCCGTTTTCTTTTTTACAAGCAAGATAGGACTAACGTAGGGTAACGTGCTTTCTCATATAATACCGGCAGTCTCTAATTCCGTTATCATTGATTTCTCTCGTTCGCGTTCTGCGTAGGACAGTCGGTACGGCCTGCGAATGATTGGTTCGTCGCTTGTAAGATCGATCTTCATTCCCGGTCCGTCTGCGGATTCTAATTCATCGATATTAAGAGCTACACATTGTCGGTAATCGTTTAATACCTCTAATAAACGGGTTTTGTCATCTAATGAGAGCCCTTCACAATCTACGTCATCCTGTTGTATCGGCCTACGCTTTCGCGTAACTAAATTTACCTGCTTTGTTCCCGTGTTCGATTCCGTCGTCTTTAAAAAGCTAATCCCGGTCGCGTTACATACTGACTCCACACCTGGCACCCCTAATATTTCGCGACCTAGTAGAATCTCCTTACTAAGTTGCTCATCCGGTATAATGTATATAAGAGTTTCATAATGAATATTGTCTACTTCTACTTTTATTCGCGATTGAGCAATTGATATCCCGGCAATATTATTAAACGCTGACATGATACTGTCGGTTCGTTCAGGTTGAAGTTGCATTATACGAGCCACAGTTTCCCTAATTAAAGAACAATCGCTCCCCAGATCGAACATACATTCCTTTTCTATGCCATTTATCTTGCATTTTCTAATTGGTCTTTCTACGAACAACTTCGTCACCTGAGCGACCTCCAAAACATGTGGCATTCCGTTTCTTTTTTGTCAAAGCTTTTTTGATGTTGCTTCGTCCTTTTGTTTTTTGTAGCATCTGTTATTCCTATGTCCAATGCCTTTACAATATGAACACTTAAGAGTCGGTTTGTTATTTTTTTGCAAATCGGTAACTCCCTTCTCTTTATTTTCAGGACAGTCCCTTCGAAAATGACCCGTTTTCTTACAAATGTGACACTCTCCTCGTTTGGCTTTTTTTGAAAAATCACGACCATCCGCCTTCCGAATGTTAGACCGTTTACCGTCCCTAGTCGCGTCGGTATACCTTGATTCCTTCAAGTCCTTATTTTTTTCCGATGGGAAGATACTAAGTCTTTGATTGAGTTCAGCTATCGTATCTAATTTGGCTGTCAATATCGCCGTTCGAATGGTCTCATCATGGATATAGTGCACAATTAGATCAACTATTTGACTCTCGGTTACGTCTAATTTCAACCTATTTATTTTTCTGAGCTTATTAAAACAATACTCTTGTAAATCCTGTCCGGGTTTACTTTTGTACGCGGCTACATCGTGAAATAAACGACCGAAACTCTCATCGCCCGGCAACTGCTTAATTAAGGCATGCGAAAACGCGTCCCAATTCAAAAATGATTGCGTGAGACCTTCATACCACAGCTTTGCATTGCCTTTCAATCTACATCCCGCTAAATACAACTTTGCCTTACCGTCACAATCGTACACCTCACCACAGTCGTTGATTTTGTCAATCCAGTTCGAGGCTGGGTCGAATTCTGGTACGAATTTCTCGTTTAGATAGTGGCTATTGTTGAGTCGTCTAGATCCAGCATTGACCATATCTGACAGTAAGTCTGCGAGGCGTGTGAGATCCGAGCCTCTACTTCTCGTACTCGTCCGTTTGTTGCTAGGACTCCGTCTTCCTGATCGACTTCTGCTTCGACGATCTCGGGTACGGGTCCTACCACGCCTCGATGTACCGGGTTTTCTTTTGCGTGACGTATTTCCATGATACTCACTCGAACGATCATGTCTGCTCATTTTTGATGCGTTGTATCGTCACCACTATTAGTCACTCACGGGCTAACAAGAATGTGAATCCCACTTCTGATATGTAGTAAATAAATTTTATAAATCAAAACACAATTGAACACGGTGTAGATACGTAACTATCTAGTAAAGATTCTATAATCTCGCTTCGATGCGACCACTCTAAGGCCCTCAAGACTACTGCCTGCCTCGGTCCTTGATTATCGTCCCAATGTCTCGCCAGGCCTATTGTTGACATTTTTTGTCGTTTCCCCCTCGATTAGAGGCAAAACCCGGCGCGACCGACCGAGCAAGATAGTGGGTCTCCTACTATTCGTTTCCTTTTCCCTTCACTTACACAATCCTTCACTCGGAAGACGGTCCCTTCACATTCCACCCTCAACATCGAAATCAATTCTTGTTACGTCGCTACAAATAAGGAATACGATAGACTAACGAGCCGGACACGACACGCTGATGAATGAAGTTTAAATCGCCTAGCAGATAGCGCGATGACGCGTAATCGTGTAAACTCGCTCGTTATTTATTATTCATAATCGAGCCGTGCAAAGATTTGTCAGTGTCCCGATCGTCGTTGTCACGTATAATTAATAAAAGACGGTTGCAAAAATTGCGGCCCTTCTCACTGATATAGCATTGACCTGGCTCATCTGGCGAAATTGCCGAGCTGACGGCTATTAGAAAGTTCATCGTTCTCCACGGTTTCCCGAGAAAAGAACTAGTGAATCAGCGGTGGATGGACGTTGCGTGCATTTCAATGACCAAGGCAGACCGTCACTATGAGCGAAAAATTTTTATTTAATAGTCGGGTGATTCAATGAACGTTTGTAGGACCCAGGACTTGGTTAATTTATTACAGTCTATGTGTCGTGAGAACGTGTAAATTAGGAGTAGCATATATTGCAACATCCGTGTACACTCGCCCCGTTAGTCGTTGTCCGAACGGTTGTACCACTTATCGAACAATCAGAAAAAAGCGGTTATACCTTCTTCAACGACGTTTCGTAAATCATGTAGAATGCATTATAAACGACACTTGTCTGTTGTTAAATTATAAAAGTGCGAGTAACGCTGAGTCAGTTGATACTCATCTGAGAGAATGCCAGCGACCGAACCCGCGGTCCCAGAATGGCTTAAAAAGAATTTGCATTGGGAGATGAGTCACTGGATGATGTGCCCCACGGAGGACGGCCATCCACTATTTACAATGACCTGTCGAAGGCCACCACTTAGTAGAGTTTCGGATTATTTAATTTTATCTCGCCGAATCGTGCGATCTATTTTGATTACTCGATGCACACAACCTTTGAACCCGCTAGGGAACGCGGCTATTCTCTAGTTGCTGGCATTCGGCATCTATCTTGTACTCGAGATACCGGCAACGATGCGGTTCGCTGTTCGACGAATTATCGTGGAACGCTTTTGCACAGCCGGCCGATTATCGGCAATAATGAAACACCGTAATTTTGTCAAGTCAATTAAACGATCTTGCCGAGAGATAAAGCTCGCGGAACGATACGCGGTTTCGTATAGAAGAGATCTTTGCGTGAAAGAGGCTCGTAAGTCAGTCCAAACGAATATTGGGTCCGGTCGAAGAGGCGTTTCGAACCAATAGATTTGCCGAGATAATCCTTAATGCCGCGTTAATTATCCGTTACTGCCCGGCAATTACTAGCGGAATAACAACACGCCCTGAATTCCAGGCCTGCCTTCACGAAAGATATTATTGTACATGATAGAAGCAAACTCGATCTGGTCGATGAAGCGTTGACGATGATGCTCCTCGCAAAGGATGCTTTCAAGACATTTGTGGTCTGCGGAAACCTTACATGATCTCGTTTTTGCATCTGTTGGCTGCAGCGAATTGGAACGTTGGGAGGAAAGATCACTTCCCAGAAATAGCTAATGTTGTTGAGTGAAGCGATTGTTTGAAACAAAAGCACAATGACTGACCAATTCTTACTCTTTTATGCTCTAAATAATTTAGAAAGTAAAATCGCTAGAGAATTTTAACATTAAAAAATTAAATCTACATGGTGTCCTAATGTGTTAAAATATGAACACTGAATAGAAAAGAAATCTTTACATATTAATAATTAAAGTACTTGTTCATTTTTCTTGAAATCTTTTATTTACATAACTATACTCGATTGTTTACATAACTATACCCAACATGTTGAAGTTGGCAACCTTTATATCGCCTTCGATTGGGTGATGTGTTCGCACTGTGCTATCGAACGACTTTGTTTTGTTTCTTTTTGATGTATTCAAGTAGCCTCTTTCCTTTGTTTACGTGTTATACAAGCGCCTCGCCACGTGCGCAACACAGATACCACTTATTTTATTATAAACAGTGCGGATAAGAATAATAATACTGCCTTCTTTTGTACTTCATTATATGTCAATAATTAAACGTTTATTGAAACCAAGTGCAGCGCGCTATTTTTGTGATAAAAGCACCTATGTGTTCGTCGTTCCCACGCGGTGCCATAACGCATTTTTCAACGCAACAATAAATCAATTTTATTAATGTCTACTAGAAAATTTTCTTACTCACAATAGTAATTTAATGTAATCTATTTTACTGATAAATTTTCATTGTAAGAACTGAAAATTAGTTTATAACTCAATCTAATATTTGTCGTTATACAGGGTGGGCCAGAAAGATGTACGATTTTAAAAACGCCACTATATCCGAACGGCACATGACAGCGAGGCGCGAGTAGTGGGGATAAGTAGCTTGGTTCTTGGAAATTTAGTCGCAATGGAGCGTTTCACGGGTGAACAGCGTGCGTTCTGCGTGAAAAATTATTACAAAAATGGCGATTCGTGCACTGTTGTGCGACGTTTATTTCGCTTCGAATACAGGTTACATGATTTAAATCAGTGTCCCAGTGAAAGTGTGATCAGGTCGTGGGTCAGGAAATTCGAGGCTACGGGTTCCACACTTAATCAGAAGCCTCCGGGACGCCCAAGGTCAACACGCACAGAGAATACAGTTAGCGAAGTTAGCACTTCCGTGCAACGCGATCCCGGATTATCAACTCGCAAGAGGTCAGCTGAGCTTGCCATATCAAGAACACCTTTGCGGCGTGTTTTAGTAAAAGATTTAAAATTGCACCCGTATAAAGTTCAATTAGTGCAGGAATTGAATCCCAATGATCCTAACTTACGCCACGTTTTTGTCCAAACAATGTTGGAGCGCTTTCAAAGTTTGAACAATATTCTTTTTTCTGACGAGGATCATTTTCACCTAAATGGGCCCGTCAATAAACAGAATTGTCGTTATTGGGCCCCACACAATCCTAAATCAAAATACGAAAAGCCCCTGCATTCGCCCAAAATTACAGTTTGGGCGGCTATTTCAGCACAAGGAATCATCGGTCCCTATTTCTTTGAGAATGAGCAAGGCCAGACTGTAACAGTAAATTCTGAACGCTACACAACAATGTTACAAAATTTTTTCTTCCCACAACTGCATGAATTTGAAGCATTTAATACGCGGACATGGTTTCAATAAGATGGCGCGACATGCCATACGTCTAACGAGTCATTGGCAGTCGTAAACGAGATGTTTGAAGGAAAACTAATATCGCGTCGAGGGGATATTCCTTGGCCTCCCAGGAGTCCAGACTTGACCCCCTGTGATTTTTTTCTCTGGGGATACTTGAAAAGTTGCGTTTACACCAATAAGCCAACCACGCTAGCCCAACTGAAGACCAATATTCGTGAGGAAATGATTGTTATTCCGCGTGCAATGTGCCAGCGAGTTTTCACAAATTTAAAGTCCAGATTTGAAGAGTGTTTGCGTCAAGAAGGTGCACATCTGGATGATGTTATCTTTAAAAAATAAATTGCCCGTTTGTTTACTTCAATTTAAATATATATTAGTTATGATACTGCTGTTTTTTTTGTGAATTTTTCATATCCACTCAACTTAATGGCCCTCCCTGTATGTAGAATAAAATATATTTCATAATATAGTTGAAATATTTAGCTTAAGAAATAAAAATTAAACCAGAAGAATACAAATACATACTTCTGTATAATGACGTACAACAAATACCACAGACGTAAGTAACAGAATAAAAACTCAATAACCGGGGCAAGTTTCCCAGATAAGTTTTCACCGCCTTTTATAGATTTCAATCCCAGCATATAAATGCGCTACTTTAATTGAGTGACAAATTAACTCTCCCTCCGACTTTAAATGAGTGTAACTCGCATGCATAGTTGCCGGAAAGTAGCAATTAAAGCGGTTTCCGCGTGGCAACGTGATATACAGTTCCTTAATCGAATTCCTAGCGGAAACGCTTCTCGGGAGAAAGTCGATGGTGATTGTTAATATCATAATCGGTTCGGAGGGAAACAATTTAGCTACGAATTCCACATCGAGTAACTTTGACTGCGGCAGTCCGGATTCGTGACAAAAAGTGACGAGACATGCATGTAATAAGAGAACAAGGAGGAACGATCGTTCGCAGCTAATGTACTTCTTCGATGCCAGCCAAATCGCCTACTTGCGATGGTTACGGAGGAATTCTCGGTTGGAGATTATTTGTGATATACGCGACAACGATTTCCAGTTCAATTGATATTGGAGAAATTTGCAAGTACATGCGGAGTGAAGATTGAAAATATTGAAAAAGGTCGAAGTTTCAACGCAGGTTTCGCTTTGATTTTGATAAGTATATTGACGATTAAAGATAAATATGTAAAGTTGATAATTATAGAAGCCTTTCGGAAAGAATTTATTATGGTAACATTTATTGGAAGCGACATTTGCAATAAATTCTTGTCTTGAATTATTTAAACGTCTTCTTTCTCACTTCTAATGGATAAGTGTAATTAATAATTCGTTTCTTTATCAAAAGTAATGAATTAGAAATACAGGATTAGTAATGTTCTTCATATCAAACTTATTTTTTAAGTGTATACCACATTGAAGAAATTATATGAACGATTTCTCTATTAAATGCAATTCAACGACCACTAGCAAAGTAGTGATAGCGATCTTTTCAGCGATACCTGATCTTTAAAACGACCTATCTAATTTCAAGATGCGATTCATTTCAAGGGTGAAGAGATTCCACCCATAATCGGTGTTAAAACCGAGTCTCAATGATGCTAGAATGGGTCGGGGTACATGCGATGCTGCAGTTCATCGCAATTAAACCTTACCGCCAATTGGCGTGCCCGTCCTGTTATTACGATCAGATAATCTGAGCGTAACGTTCCATGCGAACAGGTGGATGGTTCAAGGGCAACGCATGGCCTCTGACGCGAGGAACCTTTCTCGATTCACTCGGTTACATTTTCACTTTCGCTCGAGTCCGCCAAGATCCGACTAACGTGACGGGTTAATGCCCTGAAGCGACTGTACGCAGCCATTCCGGTTGAGGATTACAAATCGGGGGATTTCGTAAGTTTATGACGAGGGTTGTAAAAATGGAGGGACGGAGGCAGTTGATTTATAAGTTTTAACTGCAAATAAAGAGTAGCCAGAATCATTGCTAGAAGCGTAACTAATATTTCAAGTGGCGCTATCACAAATAGCATCTATATACCAATTACTCATCACCAAAGAAAGTCAGCGGCGAATCGTTTCTTTAATTTCAATAGGAGAAACACGTCAGTATAGCGTTCGACCCACAATATTTTTTTGTACAATCGAACAGTATTTCCAAGAACAATTCTCGCGGTTGTTCGATATTTCACGAACACTATCAAGGTTATCTCGGATCGTTTCGTCCCTTAATTATAGGCTGCCATTTATAGAATACCCCGTAGACATTTCACAAACCGCTCCCTGCCTGGAGGAAGCATTGTCCTTTGGAAACGCATGTAACAAACATCACAGTGACGCTAAAAATGGCACCGGATAAAAACAAACCGCGTCGACCGTCGCGATAGAGTCGAGTATAATATCATCGCTTACCATATTTCATGCATGGTTTCGGTGTGATACTTCGTTCATATTTCAGGCTTATCAACACGTGCCCAGAAGGTAGCGCGTTTTTCTTCCTTCCATTCGGACTCCTCCTGTACTCTTTCCATCCACAACACCCGCCAATTATAATCTGATTTTTGCGAGGAATGTATGGAGATCCTTATTCATTTTTATGCCAGCTCGTAAATAACGAGCAGATACGCGCGGTCGAAATACATGTCGATGCGCATTTTTCGAGGCGTGTTTTGTTGCGAGGCGAATTCGCGCATCGGAAAGGAAAGAACGATTCATGCTTTTGCAGTTATAAGCAAAATGTAAGTAACATTTTTCGAGAGATAAAATACATGACTTAATTCACACTTGTAAGTTCAAATTTGTATCTTCACGTAAGAATTAAATTTTAAATACTGTAGAATTAGATATTGTTTTAGTTTAAGCTTTACTGGAAATATCCTTATACAATATTCTAATGCCTTGTATGTAGTGCAAAGTAATTAAAATCTTGGACAACAAAAGTGGAGGATAATTTAAAGCCGGTTAATGGAGTTTCTATTGCAATAAAATTTACGCAATACGAAGTGTATGCTACTTAATATTTTATTACAGTGTTGATTCAAAGATCAAAATCACGTGCCCAGTGCCCACTTATTGCGACGTCATTCATTTTAACCTACGTAGCAAAGAATAATACTATTCCTTATAGTTTTTTAAATCCGTTTCACGTCAAAGTCTTGACATTCCTTAGTTTAAGTATTATATAAAGTATTTTTAAATGTACAGCTAACAAGGTGTGTGATTAAAAAGATGGAGAAATACTACTTCAATATTTTTTAAATATCAGACACTATCGCAAAATGCATCTCATGCATGAAAATACTTTCACTGGATTTTTGATAAAATTGTAATTATACTCAACACACTGTATGTATTGAACCGATAGACTGCACTTTTCAATCGACAATTAAAATACCAAAGAGCTAATTCATTTAATGCACAAAAGTCGACAATGCTGCTAAAACTACGACCGTATTCCCAGTAACCGGAATAGTATGATAATAACTGCACGGTCTCGAGTAACTCGATCGGTTCAACGACCGTGAGTAATCGATAGTGAAGTTTACGTGAATCGAGGAAATCGTGTGAGATTCGTTTCGAAAACAATCCTGGTTCACGTAATGATCATAGTACCTGAATTTTGATGATAATAAGTTACAATCTTTTAGATAAAAAATTTCAAATTTTGTTGAGATGGTGAAAAACAAAGTATTTACTTTTATTCATAATGTATTTATTAATTATTAACTTTTAATGACTATTATATAATATAGAATATAAAAAGCACACGACGACAAAACGAGGTCTTACATACTATAAGGGGGTACGAGCGCGAGCGCTTTTTACCAACCTTGTGTAGTTAAAATCACTAATTTCAACACAACTCCTTGATTTTTGCTTAACAAACAAAAAAAAAAAAAAAAATTTTTCCTTTTTCTTTTTTTTTAATTTAGCCTTCATACTTCCCTTTTCAAACTCAATAACTCTCGCAGTTTCTGAAACCTAACTTTACCTAAGGATTTCGTAAGAATGTCTGCAATTTGATCATCAGAAGATATTTTCTGCACATTTATCAAACCCTTTTTCTCGTAGTCATAAACAAAATCATAGCTTACATCTATATGTTTTGAGTTTTTTTGAAAACTTTCCGTTTTTAGCTAAACCTATTGCTCCAGTGTTGTCTTCGTAAATCTTTACAGGATAGTTAATCTTTATATCAAAATCTGCTAAAATACCTCTAATGGGTAAGATTTCTTCTACACAATCTGCAAGTGCATAATACTCTGCATGAGTTGAGGCTCTAGACACAATTTTTTGTTTTTGGGATTTCCAGTGAATAATATTTCCAAATACACGTATAAGTATACCAGTTGTAGATTTTCTATCCACTAAATCCGATGCCCAATCTGCATCTACAAATGCATCTATAATATCATTATAACTTGAGTTGTAAACTAATTTAATTAATCTAGTGCAATATAAGTACTTTAGAACACGCAACGCATACTTAAAATGAGTATCATCATAACAGTTTTGATAACGACTTAAATAGTTTACAGCAAAGGATATATCTGGTCTTGTTCCACTGGCAACATACAGTAACGCTCCTATTAGATTTCTGTATTTTAATTTTAAATTCAAGTTTTGTGACTGTTCCAATTTCAAATTTATTTCCATTGGTGTCTCGAAATTTTTGGAATGTACTACATTATATTTTCCAGCTAGACTTTCAATGTATTTTTGTTGACTCAAAATTAATAACCTTTTATTTGCACAATATTCTACATTTATCCCTAAATACTGTTTTACTGCACCCAAATCTTTCATTCGAAATTTTGTACTTAACATTTCTTTTAGCTTTTGTATGGTTTTTAAATTTTTACCTGCGATTAGTAAATCATCCACATACAGAATTGTATACAATTTGTCACCTTTTATATTTCCCGTGTACAAACAATAATCATAGTCCGATCTTTGGAATCTGATACTTAACATGAATTTATGGAAGCATTCATACCAGTCTCTTGGACTTTCTCGTAGGCCATATAACGATTTTCTTAACAAACACACTCTGTTCTCACCAATTTTATAACCGTCCGGAGGATAGGTGTATACTTCTGATTTGATATCTCCGTTCAAAAAAGCAGTTTGCACGTCCATTTGCTCAATATTCCAGTTATTAACACAAGCAACTGACAGCAAAATTTTTAAAGTGTTCATTTTTGCTACTGATGAATAAATTTCTTCATCGTCTTCATACATTTGCTGAAAACCTTTGGCTACTACACGAGCTTTGTATTCTCCGTCTGCTTTTAATCGATAAATCCATTTAACATCAATAATATTTTTGTTCTTTGGTGCATCAACTACTGTCCACGTTCCATTATTTTCCAAACTTTCAATTTCTTTCTTCATTGCACTTTTCCATTTTTTGTTTTCAGAACAAGTTATAGCCTCTTTATAACTATCAGGTACAATAACCCTAGAAAAGTTTACATAGACAATATGGTCTTCATATTTCTTTGGTAACTTTCTTTCTCGTCTGGGTCGTGCTATTTTTGTTTCAGTTTCATCCTCTTTGGCTTCTTCACCTTTTCCTTCCTGTTGATCTTCACGTTGATCTTCCTGTTGATCTTCACGTTGATCTTCATGTTGATCTTCACGTTGATCTTCATACACATCGTCATTTGAGTCTTCAAATCTAATATATCTTGTCTCTTTTTCGATAAATTGCACGTGACGACTTATAATTATTTTATCATTTATTAATACCTTCTATCCAGTATCTGTGTATCCAATTAGAATACCTTTAGCAGCTTTTTCGTGCAACTTGGAAGTTCTACATTCCTCAGGAATTCTTACAAACGCCGTACTTCCATATAAATGCAGGTTAGATACATCCGGTGTTTTCTTGAAGAAAATTTCATAAGGTGTTTTCTTCTCTATAGTACTGGCAAGTATACGGTTACCTAAATATGCAGCCGTATACACACACTCTGGCCAGTAACTTTTATTAATTTTTGCTTCAGAGAGCAAACATCTTGCTCGATCCATAATTGTTCTGTTGTACCTCTCAGCTACGCCATTTAATTCGTGAGTGTGTGGAGGTCCAGGTTTTAAATATATGCCTTCTTTTTCTGCTAATTCCATAAAGCTTTTATTAATATATTCGCGCCCATTATCACAGCGGATTTCTTTGATTTTCTTTCCTGTTTGGTTTTGCATTAAACTTATATATTGAGTAAAGCGTTCAAAAACTTCGCTTTTATTTTTTATGCAATATACAACCGCCAGTTTGCTGTAATCATCTATAAAGGATACAAAATATTTTTCTCCTTTATGCCCTACTTGGTTAATTGGACCATTTACATCCGTGTGAATTATTTCCATAATGTCATTTGCTCTTGTTCGATTATTTTTAAACTTTAGGTTTGTCATCTTGTTTTTTAAGCAAATTTCACACTTTAAGGGTTCATTGTCAATTTTCTTTGGTAACCCTTTCAGCAGCTGTGATTCACATAAATACTTCAGGTCTTGAAAGTTTGTATGTCCAAGTATTCTATGCCATTTTTCTTTATTTGACATTTCTGCAGAACCAGCATATGACGTAACTTCTTTATTTTGGCAATTTATACTTTTCCCATCTAATTTGAACATTTTATTTTCCTTAGTAGCAACAGCAATTAACCTATTTTTACTGTTGTAAACTTTAGCAGTGTCACCATTAAATATGATGCAATTGTTTTGCTTTACTATGCATGACACGCTCAACAGGTTTTGTTTCATACCTGGTACGTAATATACATTTTTAATTTCAGTTTTTTCTAATTTTCCCATGACACTGTAATAGTTGACAATATTACCAATCTTGTGAGCTTGTAGTGCGAAACCATCACCCAACTTAATATTTACAGGACTCTTTAAATTTACAAACTCAGAAAAATATTTGTCAGAGTTTACAATATGATCTGAGCACCCACTGTCCAGTAACCATTTAATGTTTCCTTCTTCAGATATTTCGGTTTCTATTGAAGCTTCTATCTTTGTTGACATTACCTCAACATTGAATGTATTTCTTTCAATGTTATCCTCAACCATTGAATTCCCAGCCATTCTTGTTGTATGATTTCTATTGTAGTTGTCCCTGGGAGATCTATCTGACCAATTTGTATTACTTCTGCAGTTACGTTCAATGTGTCCTATTTTATTGCATCTGTAGCATCTTGTTTGATTGTTTGGTCGATACTTATTTCCACGATTTCTTGATGTACTTGCATAATCATTTGAATTTTTAGTAAAACTCCTTTGGCTCTGTTTATTATATTGATGATGAAAGCCTCTGTTGTTTTTGTGTGCCTGTGAATTAAAAGCTTGAGGATTATTTACACAATTTCCATCCTTGTTCTGCCGTTTCTCAAATTCTATTATTATTTTTGATTTCACATATTCCACTGGGTTTTCTCTATCTGGCAGAGCATCGACTATGTCACAAAGATGTGACATGCTTTCAGGGAGAGTTAAAAGGAGATAATTTAATTTATCAAGCTGATTCACAATTTCCCCAGTATTTTTGAGTTCGTTTACCCGTTTTTCGAACTCATTGAAAAAATCAGCAGGATTTTCGTTTTCTCTCATCTTCAGTCCTAATAATCTTTTTTTGTATATTAGCTTGATTGCTGTGCTTTTTACCAAATAAACCTCATCAAGCTTTTTTACCATTCGTTTTGCTGTTTCTTCCGCGATTATTAATTCTAATTGCGTATTAGTAACACTATTAACTATATAATTTTTTGCTTTCAATTCCTTTTTATTCCAGGCTTCTTCCGTTATTGCTTCTGGTTTTACGTCAAACAAAATTACTTCAGCACAGTCTTTCATTTTAAGAAACAATTCCAATTTAAATTTCCATTTATCGTAATGTGTACCATCAAAAACTTGTAGCAAAAAATCATCTCTCTTTTCTTGTGCCATGTTTTTATTTTTAGGTTATACTTTGTTCTTTTCACTTTTAACTTTTATTTCAACTCTTTTGAAAAACCACGGACCTCTGCTACCATGTTGAGATGGTGAAAAACAAAGTATTTACTTTTATTCATAATGTATTTATTAATTATTAACTTTTAATGACTATTATATAATATAGAATATAAAAAGCACACGGCGACAAAACGAGGTCTTACATACTATAAGGGGGTACGAGCGCGAGCGCTTTTTACCAACCTTGTGTAGTTAAAATCACTAATTTCAACAAATTTCACTACTGAATAATTCTAAGAAATAAAAAATGTTTGATACTTTTGTTCCACGAACATCTTAAACTGCAACTTTTTCTTTAACTAGGCAAACAGAATCCTTTCGTATAATCCTATCGCTCGGTAAAACATCAAAGCAAAATACCCAGGATTCTCCTTCAGTAATATACGCCTCCTGTGATTTAAAAATGCGCTCGTTAATTATTATGAACGCAGCCCTATTCACGATGCAACTTAGCACCGTGATCTAATTAAAAGGCTGTCCTTGAGCACGCTCTCGTGCTACTCATTCCAATTTATTATTACAAAAACGATCCCGTAGAAGACTGTGATATACCACCGCGCACGTCTATCCTCGACGCATAGTGAAAATCGTTACAATAATTCTCAAGGAAATCATACGTTACTCTGTAGCGGCTTATTTACTCACCATGCCAAATAGATACTTGCTATCCACTATTTTAATTGCCGTATAGCTTGAAATACCGCGCCCCGGTTCAACTTTACTTTCTACATCTACATTACATTAGACGACTATACTCCGAGTCATTTCAACGGGCCGTTCAAGGTCACCATTTTCTGTCACTTTTTTCGGAAGGAAATCATCCTACGAAGGTTTCTGTACTCCTGTGAAGTACTATGCATTTAGAAGTATTCGTGTTCACAGAAGATACGTGGAGGTTTCGCTATTAGAAAACTACAAGACGAAAATCTGACCTTGAACGGCCTCTTGAGTTGAATCAAAGTATAGTTCGGAACACACATCGATTTGAGAGCCACAATCGCAAATTATTCCGCCAGTTGCGCCAAGTACACGCAATGGAAATCAGCTAGCGCAGTGGCAGCGCAAATAGAAATACAGTTCATCGTAATGGACGGAATTCAGCAGAAATTAACGTTGTAAAATCGAGTTCTTATATTCGTTGCGAGAACGAGAAGCAAGTGCAAACTGAACGTTGCTGCGGAGGAGCGCAGCGCCATGCTCCTTTAACGAGCAGACTAGCAGATTTGCGATGCGATATTCGCAGCAATTCGATGGAACGATCTGTCTCGGTTGAAACCCGTCGATCGATCGCACGATTGTTAACGAGCCTTTGGGACTAACATTTTAAAGAACGTCAGTGGGAAACGTTGGTACACGGGACTGTACCACATAATTATTATTGAATCATCTGGTTACATGCGATAATTTCACGCGTGATCTCTGGATTAAAACGTTGGCAAATGTTTTTCTGAACAAAATCCGGTTCTGTGGGCACGATAAAGGCGTTCTAATTGAGTATTGAGTGTCAAAGCAGTCTAATATTATTTATTTACTTTCACGCACTTCACACTGCGTTTCCATTGTTCATCGCCCCTGTAAGTACCTGCTTCCCCGTCCCTCCATTGCTCTGCTTCGAACAATGTATCGAATCACTGGTCCTCTCTAGTACAGGCCGTGATATAGAAAATTTGGCAACGCTGCCATCAGTTCTATCAATGCAAAATTATGACAGATGGACGATCAGGAATCAGGACTGACGACCACGGACGTAAAGGACGGTGCATGAAGTAGACTTATGGACAAGGGGGGCATGTTTCAAGGGGGGCTCCAGTGCAGGTTACAGAGGTTAAAAAGACAGTGTGGCAAATCAGCCGGAAGCCGCCATTGAAGAGAAAGCTCAGGATTGCTCAGGATTGGCTCAAGAAAATGTAATAGCTTGTGTAATAACGTGAATATAGAAACTTAATATCAATAATACACAACAACCTATTAGCACAGGAAGTTTTCCTGCAAATGGCGGAGCCAATCATCTCGAAGGTAGTTGTTTTGCCACACTGTCTTTTTACTCTCTGTAGTGCAGGTTAGAGTGGGTAGAAGGAGAGTGTGGCCGATTAGCCGGTAGCCGCCATTTTGAGGACAAGCAGGTGAATCACCAGCTATTACATTCAGTTCAAACTTCGCGCCTCTGAAGTTAGCGTTAACGTTATCACACACATACAGTATCTATATGTAGACAAGTACTGCACAACTACATACAATAGCTGCCGGACATAGTCCTGCAAATGGCGGAACCAATCATCGATGAGCAAGCCTGTCTGCCACACTCTCCTTATACCCACTCTAGTGCAGGTTAGAGTGGGTATAAGGAGAGTGTAGCCGATTAGCCGGTATCGCCATTTTGAGGACAAGCGGGTGCATCACCTGCTATTACATTCAGTTCAAACTTCGCGCCTCTGAAGTTAGCGTTAACGTTTTTACACACATACAGTATCTATATGTAGACAAGTACTGCACAACTACATACAATAGCTGCCGGACATAGTCCTGCAAATGGCGGAACCAATCATCGATGAGCAAGCCTGTCTGCCACACTCTCCTTATACCCACTCTAACCTGCAAAGTTTATTTTCCCTTCCGTCTTTTGCCGCACCCCCGCAGAACGAGGCACTGTCCTTTATGTCCATGCTGACGACTGACCAGAACCACGTGATCAGGACTGATAGAGTGTCTCTAACTAAGCGCTGTTGCCATATCGTATATTACGGCCTGTATTAGAGAGGGCCGTCATGGAATACAATAAAGTACGCGAGAGATGACGCAGCGGGAGAGATGTCACATTGTCTGTATTTCTAGTTTCAAGTATAACATTAATAGAAAATCTGAAAATCGTTTTTGATTTCTTTAACATTGTTTATTTAGTTATTTTAGCAGAATGGAAGCGAGTTTCTTGCGACATTTTTTAAGATCTTGTGGTTTTTCGACGTAAGTCTGTTTCATCTTGCCTCCATAATTAATCATATGTCGTCTTTATATTTACTAACGTAGTATTACAGCATTTACATTTTTCATGTTCTTAGTTTTGTAATACTTTAAGACAAGTTTGTAGAATATCTCTTTAATACAAATGGTTATATTTGACATCAGACACGGAAATAGGAAAGCATGGTATCTCTCCCACACATTGGGGATAGATGCCGCAGTTTCAGTCGGGATAAATGCCACATTGTTTCAAAAGAATTTGAGTTACCCAAAATGATTTCTTCGATGTTTATAAAATATAAAAGTAACTTGTGTTCAGTATGGGGAAAATATCTACACAACTGAATTGAAAATCAATTGAATTGTTGGTTTGGAATGCTAAAAGTGGCTTCATGATGCTACATGTAATGATTGTGGAAAAAAACAATAAATAAATTTAGCAAAGCAATAGTAAGCTGTATTTAGTACTGTACTGTATCTCAGCCCATTTCTCCGTTTAATATTTTAGTGTATTTTGTAATTTCAAAAAATAGAAATATTTCACTTTACTTTTTTTTACTTCGTTCTAAATAAAAAGTTTAATTTAACAAATATAGTTTAAAGGTAATATCTAGGTATTCCGATTTCGCTTGTACAATGAAAATAGATGCACAACATGTTTTACTAAAAATAAAAATTCTTATAATTGTTTCATTATGAAATTTAAATACAGTGTCAATTTTTTGAAATATGCGCCACTCTCCCATACTTACCCTATAACATTAGGCAAAAATGCATTAAATGTGAAATACTCGAATATCTATGCTTTGCACGTAGTTAATGTAATTAATGTTGATGTTAATGTCAATGTTATAAATATAATAATAATGTTTATTTGTTCATCTACGGAATAAACCCCTTGTTACATAAAAGAAAAATAATACAGAAATATACAGGTTGTCCCAAACTAAGTGCGGGAGCCGTTAAAGGGAGATTCCTGGGGTGATTTTAAACAACTTTTTCCTTTGCAAAAATGTACTCGGAAGCTTTGTTAACGAGTTATTAACGAAAAACACCGACCAATCGGGGAGCGAGTACAGCAGATTAATGATGGCGCGGACGCTGGCGGGCCAATACTACTCACAGCTGAAGCCCGCGCTGAAATTCATACACTGTATTCGTGCTTCTATTGGTCACCAATAGAATAGTCAATAATAGAATAAAATAGTATAATTACACCAATAATCAGAAAATTCTATAATTTTGCAGACATATTGGCAAGTAGCAATAAAATAATAAGTCAAAAAATCCTTAATACACTTTACTTTGTCTCATATGGTACAACTTTTATAAAGGTTATAAATCTTTTTCAATATTTACGTTTCTTTTCCTTGTGTTCGCATATACTATCGTTACTTTTACAAGAGAATGTTGAAAATATCTTCCGAAACATTTTATCAAAATTATGTTATATTAAAGAAAATATATGAAAGAACACCAGAAAGTGCGAGGAACACCTTTTCCCTACTTTAGAAGAATAAATAATCAAAAGTTTGTTAGCTCGTCCCATAGGCAATATCTTTGCAGAGTATTTTATTTTTCAAGTAAACTTGTTTGCAGTTGTATTTAATTACTGATTTGCACATAATTATTTTCTGTAATCAACTTCTACTCTTCATATGATTTTTGAGATTGTTTCTCAAAAGTTCACTTCCCTTTATAACCAAAACAACACTATATATTTATGAGATAACATAATAATTTTTCTATTACTACTATTTAAACTGTACTAAATTAGCATTTCAAGTTAACCAGCCCCTAATTATTTCTAACTTTTATTATGCACGATTTCAATTACCTATTTGATGTAATAAAAATAAGAGTATACTAGAATTTCGAATACATTTTAAACGATAATTTAGTAATGGTTTGACATGTATATTCTGTGAAATAAGTACCGGGAATTGTTCAATAAAAGACAAAATATTGGTTTAATCATCCAAATGTATTTTATCGCCTTCAAAATAGATACATAATCACATTCGTTGAATTTTCCGTCAAAAATTTACGTATAAGGATCGATGTGTGAGAGGGCACATTATTATGATGCAAAATCCAAGAATTGTTCTTCTACAAATCTGGCCTTTTCTGGCGAACACTCTTCTCAAACGCCTCATAGCGTCCAAGTAATGTTTATTGACTGCCTGCTCCAGAAGGAATTCCAAATGGACAACATTATGATAGTCAAATGAAACAGTCAACATGACTTGGCAACACAAAATTGATTCGTTATGCACTAGTGCACCTTGAGCAGGAAAGAGGTAAAAAAATTTTACCTCTAACAATTAAGTAAAAAAATTTATTTTCATACCTTTTACGCGAGCTTCTTAAGTAAACAATTCCCGGACAAAATGTACATGATAAAAAAATTCTCCACAAAGTGTGAGCTTTAGTTTTAACTTTGGTATGAAGCTGAATCAAAATCTTGCTGTAATTAAAAAATTGTATAACGTTTTGCAAAAGCAGTAGCATCGTAGACGAATGCTTTCACAATGAAATATGCTAAAAAAAATGAACAAAATGAAAAATAAAAATAAGATATCATTGTGGGACGGAAAAGGACTTCCATTTATTAACAGAAGTGTTAATACTTTCTGCAATTTATCTGTATGAAACAAAGGGAAGGTACATTCTCATAATTAGACTGCGGATGTTTATGCATTTATGGCGATTTTAAATGTGCTAAAATGCATCAGGATGTGCACCGATGCAAAAATGCATGAAATATCGAAAATAAAATGCATTTTATAACATTTAGAAGATAAAAGTTTTTTGTCGTCTATGCCTTTAAAAATATTAATTTGCATAAACATCCGCAGTCTACTCATAATTTTCTGGGATTGTTTTACATATCCTCCTTTTATCTAAAAAAAATTGGATTAAAAACTTTGACAGTCACTTTGCGATGTACCCTACTATTACTAAATTAGTTGTATTTCTTAATACAAGTTTTTATTTATCACATAATCATGCCAAATCTATCGTTGAGCTATCACTCTCTTTCGTAGTATTGCATTCATTAACGTCACACTGGAGGGCTGCGATCAGTAAAAAAACAGATCGATTTAATCGCGGATCGATAACGCGCGCGACGAACGGAGAAAGGTGCACTGAAAGGTTTACGGTGACTTCTAAAGTGCAATAGCAACCGACGAAGGCGAGGTGCGCTGCTATTTACTTTATAGAGGCGTGCTCCACTTGCTGAGAAACAGAAACCGAAAGGCAGAAAGAGAGAAGAAGAAAGGGCAGGGAAAATAGTGGGACACAATTGCCGCGGGGCGGGCAAGGGGGTGAAGAAAGAAATCAAGGTTTACGATGGTGCACTTCGGCTGTTCCTGCATGCTACCGCTATGCAACGAAACGCGGTGTTGCTCCGCGCTGGCTGGACGATACACGATTTACGTGACAACTTTCCACGGCTCACTTCGCAAATCCGCTCCGGATTCTTTCGAAAGATATCCTCGTATCGTTCGACTGCTTCAAACAAGGATGTTACGTACTCCCTTTTTTCTCTCTCTATCTCTCCCTCCCCCCTTACGATTTACTTTATGCGCCCGCGCGTATGCAAACCGGTTTAAATTCCCTTTAAATGAAGTTCGGATCATTTGCCAACGGAATTGCTTCGGGATAAAACAACTATGCACCGATCAAAACACGATCACCGCTGAACGCAGCTTCGCTTTTGTTAGCCCTCAATCACTCGACCATCCGACGTGTGTTCTGTTATCCATCGCTGCGATCATTTCTCATTTTGAAGTCTAAATTCGTAACTCTTCGTGTTGTAATTAAGGGTTGAGATAATCATCTCCACGGTAGATAGTATATACACAGAGGGGCGTAATTTGCAGCAAAAGTAAGAAGGGGGCTTAAAACTGACACTACATTTTTGTTTCGAAGAAATTAATTTTGAAAATAAATCCGTATTTTGTTACCAGAGTCGAATATTGATGATAACATGATTTTAATGACACTTTGTAGTAATGATGTTAACACGTCGGAAAGTTACGTACCTTTTTTAGTCCTTTATTGGAATTGAATATTGATGATATTACGGTTTAAATAATGGGTTATGATGATTTTTGGTTCTGAATGTATGACTGTAATACAAGTGTTTGCTGATTCAGGTATCAAACTATCCGGTTAACCTGACATAAAATTTCTTTAAGAACTGATATGAGCCTAATCTTCAAAAACCCAAACTAAAATCTATACTGTTATATTATGCATATGAATTTCTGTATCTTTATTCTTCCTAGTGTCCATTATTTATACCTCGTCCAATGCATTAGAAACAAAAGCAACAAAAAACAAAAAGAAAAAATACTCGTATAATCAACTTTTGCACGGATTTATTCTACTACAAAAAGTTTACCTAGAAAACCCCGAGGGCTAATGTAACTACAAACGAGATAGCAGTATAATTTACAATACATTTTTCAAATCACTGACCTAAATCGCACCGTTGCATTACCGCCTGAGCTCCCAATACCACTCTCAGTTCGCTCTTTAAAGCAGTATACCCGCAAATCTAATTTCCTTCCGATCAACACCGCACTATTAATAAATGTCGCTTATAATGGTCCACCGCGGTCGAAGTTTTGCCCGTTTTAAGTCTCACCAGCTGTTAAACAAGGTTTTAGTGGAAGCTTTTTTTTCGCGTCGACCTACTGCTGTATACACAACTCCCAAGCTGACAGGATTACCCGTCGGACAACTTACTCGTAAACTGGTAAGAGTCAAACTAGCACGATCTGCAATAAAACCACCAACGAAACTTTCATTACCTTCATACTTGTCGACGACCGTAACGTACCGCTTGGTGCGCAGCACAACTTTGTTGAAGTAAACGGAACACCCGGCAGTCGCCATTTTTAGGACAAAAGAGCGCGTTACCAGCTATTATATTCAGTTCAAACTTCGCGCCTCTGAAATTAGCGTCTAGTTAGCGTTACTGTTGTTAGTTGTTACACACATACAGTATCTATCTGTACACAATTGTTGCACAACTACATACAATAGATGTCGGACATTGTCCTAAAAATGGCGGAACCAATCAACGTAGTGGAACACATCTGTGTACCCTCTGTAGTCTCTGGTGATCACGCGCGCCACCCTAGTCATCATGTAAAGGCGTCAGAAAACATGTGCAATGTGTTTCAGGCACTTAAGGGTGTCGAATACTGGATTAGCGGCGCGTAGTGGCCGAAAAGTGAACTAAAGTGACCTAAAAGGGCCCCATGTATTTCTTATGGGACAGTTGTTCCAAGAATTCGGACAGAATAGAAAACAAAACGCATAATAATTGGGATATTCTTGTTCAGGGAGGGAAGGCCGAGTGCCGTACAGAGCCCTTTTTTGGAAACAAGGTCCAAGAATAAATTTCATCTATAAAAACATTGACATTTATTTTTACGAAGTTTTTAAAGCTAAATTGCAAAAAATTTGGATTGAAGGGTAGGCCTCGACCGGTAGCGGAGCGTCGTCTCCGCGAAGGCGGACCAAAGCCAGATTTGGTAACACGGGAGTCGGGAGGGTGCGGCGAAGTATTCTCCACACCCGGGGGATGCGACGTGAGCTAATATTCGGCCGCCATCCCCCTCAAGCCGGGCCGGGGAGCGGCCTTTGTGCCAAACTCGTGTGGGCAGAAGTATTCAATGTCTAGAAAGTAGTTTGAGGAGTCTTAGGGCCCGTCTTCACCAGAGCCCTGAGCACATAATGCCATAATGCATTTCTACCTGCGAGAGGTCCATTTTTCCCTGACTTTGCTTGATTATCCGTGACTTTTGCTAGCAGAGGGTCCAGTTTTCGTCTTCTGCGCAGCTAAACGCCCGACTCTAGCACGTGTTTAGAGGAGTCCAGACCAAGACAGAGACAGCTAGACGATATCAGGACAATGCCTTCGAGGGTCTTGCCGTGCTCGCCGCTCGGCTCTGGCCGTATCCATCCGAAGTCGGTATTTCGCCGAATCTTCAAAAGAATGGTACACGTACAGGGGACCTACGCGAGTGTCGTAGTAGGGTCGCATCGCTCGCACCACTATGCGCTGCTACCCCGGGGTCCAGGGTAGCAAACAAAACACATGATACCCACAGAGCTTGTAAGAAAAGAATAGGGCTACTTACAGAGGGTAGGGTACTGACAACGAGTTTTCCATTTTTTCCTGAATTCATGTTTCATAGTTTGCTGTTTCCGGAGTTTGTCGTTTATTCTAGAGGTCCTTATTTCACGTGTTTACGTGTATTTCACGGACACGTATTTTAGTACGTGTCATTTTAAATACACGGGTAAACGTGTACTATTTCACGTACATTTAAATACACGTGTATTAACATATCTGTATTCCGAAACAATTGCTATTGCTGATATATTAAAATATTTCATTGCAAGCTCCACAATTTTTGGACATTTCAGTTTCCGTATCTTTGATATTCATTTGAGAATTCAAATCTGGTTGCATCGATTACGTATAGCTAAATATACATATATGTGAAATAATACACGTGTATTTAAATACGTGAAATAGCATGCGTGTACCCGTGTATTCAAAATGACACATACTGAAGTACGTGTATGCACACACACATGAATTTTTCATAACCATGATCATAACCATGATCTCTAGTTTATTCTATCTGTACAGTCTTCCCTAAATGTCAGTAACCTAGTCTCTCATTTTTGTGCACATTTAAGTTATACAATTGTTTCGCAAAATGTGTTGCATTCTATATTTCAGTTCAAATTTGTTTTTCAATATGTTTTCTGATTGTATGTCGAATCACATTGTCTTGCTGACGAACTCCTCAACAATTTTGTTTATTGTTTTTATTGCTTAAAAATTATGCTGGTTTGCCTGCAGTCGGTCTGCGTAATTAGTGTTACGGGCTGTAACGTTGCGCATTGATCGACTCTTTCGAAGATTCGGAAACGCGTACAATGGTCCGTCGGGCTCCGAGTAATACGTATGATTATGCCGGGGACCGGATATTTGGGATTGCCGGTTTAAATAGACTTCAATAAAATTTGAAATTCTGACTGAGACTCGGTTCTGTGTGCTCGACTGGGGCGTGAAATTAGACATTTTTGTAATGAAGAAAAGACACCTCAGAGGTCGCGAAGTAGGAACACTATAAATTCGCATGGCACGCTTCTTCCACTCTATTTAGTACATTCGCACATTTAGCAATTAGCATTTATCGAAGATCAGATGTTTATATAGAGTATAAAATCTGAACAAATGGTATAACATGTGCCCCTTTTGATTTTTTTTACAATATTTCATGCAATAGTGTAAGAGAAATTGAGCAAAAACTTGACTTTCTATGTTTACCCTTACTGTCTCCCAAAAACAGATACAGAGCTCAAAATTGCACAAATCGGTTTTTTGACAAGCTATCGAATGACTCCTTGCACGTCGAATTTGGCACTTCAATTGTCCAAATGCTTCATTTATTTGTTTCGGTTTGTAACCGAAGGGTTCTTACTTGTTAATACGCAATACAACTTTTATTAAATTATTATGAAATGATATTAACGAAATACATGTGTACATAATATTTATGTGTCCTAGCGATAATTTTAGATATGCATAGTAATGGATAGTACATATTCCTTACAGCAAAGGAATTTTGATCGTGGCATATTTGGCGACCAGATTCACGTTTTTCGATGTCGGAAAGGCAAAAGCTTCTCCCATTGTAAAGCCATCGACGGTCATAATTGTCTTTTCACAGTCGGCACACGGTGCACGATGTCGGCCTCGGTTCGCACTCGAGGGTCGCCTGCCCAATTCCGGGACAATATGACCATAAAAACGGTCACCTCAGTGAGATCACCAAATTCGAACTGTTCTGAAGACCTTAGCCCTAGACTCGGGCATCTCCTCCGCCGAACGCTAACCAAGTCTTAGTTCGACTCTACGGGGTTACAACCCAAGTATCCGCGCAGCAGGTAAAGAATAGCATTACGTGCTTGTGGCTCAACTCGGGGCTCTGGCGAAGACAGCCCCTTAGACCCTGTCCAGACTTGAACATTCTGGCGAACCGAACAGGGTAAAGCTTCCACAGATGCGCGGACCCTTCGGGAACATAAGCGTAGAGTCGAACCAAGAATTGGTCGGTGTTTAGGGGGAATGGCTGAGGAAGCACAAGCCTCCTAGGGCTAAGGCTTTTAATAAAGGTCTGACAATGAAGACAAGATGGACAAGAAAGCCATAGCTGCAGCAGCCTATATTTATATAAGATTATAATCTTATATCGCTGGGTTTCCTTCGGGGGTTGGCAATTTAATAAATCCGAATTCGTTGCTCTGTAAATCAGGTGTTTTTATGTACATTAATTACAAGTTTTATTTACATCACTTATGCTACTCCTACCTGTAAATCAGGAAACGACATTCAAAGTGTATTCTCCAAAATGTCAACTCCCTTCAACAATAATGTTTCTTCGTTAATTAGGTTTTTAATTATTCTAACCTCCTATAATGACTCACGTGGCAATTATGTTTATTTTTGTTTCCTCCGCCGTATATGACGGTCCCTACCTTTCCTACCTGGGGCGCGGCAAAATTTGATCTTAAAGGAATACATTTTCTTTACATCTCCCCCCCTCGGAAAGGAAAATTTGTACCAATATCTTCGCCAAGGCAATTCGACGCCTCCTCCTCGTCTTCTTCTTCCAGTGTAGGGGTCGGAATTAGTTTTGTGATGTGGAAGAGGTTTGATTCCGCTTTTTTTTTGTGACCTGTATTTATCCTGTATATTGAGTCTGAGATTCTTTCAGCAATCTCGTAAGGTCCAACTTTTAGTTCGTCTAATTTTTTTCTGTTTAGTCTGTTGCCGTTTTCGACGTATACTCTATCTCCTACATTAAATTTATAAGATTTTCTATGTTTGTCAAATAGCGTCTTGTTATAATTGTGTGATTTTATCGTATTTTCAAGTGCTATTTTTCTGTCTTTGATCCAATCACTGTGTGATATTTCTTGTTTTAATTCCTTTGGTAAAATAGAAACATCTGTACCATAACATAGATATCTTGGTGCAAAACCTGTGACTGAATGCTCAGTGTCATTGTATTTATTTACACATTCCTGGGCTATTGTTGTCCAGGCTTTCCTCTTTCCTTTTTCATTTCTTTTGCATCTAATTTTGTTCACTAATGTTTGATTCAGTCTTTCATTTAGGCCATTTGAGAATGGTGCATTTACTGCCGTGAAAACTAATGGTATCCGCTGGTCGTCTAGGAATTTTTTGAATTCTCTTGAGTTGATTCCCGGGTATTGATCAGTGAGAAGCATGCCAATGTTTTCTGTTTCTGTTATTTTAGTGACTAATTTTATAAAATCATTTGCATTCTGACTTTTTGAAGTTAAGATGAATGCATGTCTTGTGAAGTGGTCCACTAATAGGTGTAAATATTTTTTCGTTGATCTCGACCCTCCAAAACCTCCTATTGTGTCAATGGACATTATCTCGAAAGGTTTTGTGGCTGGACCCAGATGAGACATCAATCCGAATTTCCCGTGTCCTCTTGATTTATTTTTTATACAAATATCACAGCTCCTGCAAACTTTTTTGATATTTCTCGTCAAGTTTTTAGCTGTGTACCGTGGACTAATCGTCTTTTGCATCTGTTTAATTCCAATGTGACACAGATTTTTATGTATATTTCTCATGAGTTCAGTACTAAACTCCTCTGATAAAATAATTTTTTCTTTTCTTCCGACTTTCTTGAAGTAGATATTATGTTTTTTGATCAGTTTATTTTTTTTTTTTTTTTGAACTTCTTCGTTTTTATTCTGATCTGATAAAATATCTTCCGTTTTAATTAGGTTCACCATTTTCAATTGTTCTTCCATATTTTCATTTGGTTCCAATACTGGGTTTCTACTTAAGCAGTCTGCTTCTAGATTTGTTTTCCCTGGGGCGTATTTTATTTTGAATTCATATTGTGACAAGTAGTATGTTAAATCTCCTAGTTCCTCATCGGTCCTAGATTTAAGATTCATATTTTCCAGTGGTTTGTGGTCTGAGAAAACCGTGAATGCTTTCCCTATTAGCCAGTATTGCCAGTATCTCACTGCTTCTTTGATGGCTAAACATTCTAGGTATATTGCTTTTTTTCTTTTTTGATTTTCATTCAATTTTTTCGAAAAGTATGCCACTGGTTTTTCCTTTCCATCCGGTTGTGTTTGTTTCAGAATGGCCCCAACTCCTTCCATGGATGCATCTGTGTAAATATTAATAGGCAAATCTGGGTCAAAAATTTCTAGTATTGGTTGAGAGCATAGTAGGTTTTTTATCGTATCAAATTCTTTTTGGCATTCATTAGACCAAACAAATTGTTTATTTTTCCTTAATAGATTGTGTAGTGGATCTAAGATGATCGCGCTTCTTGGTATATACTCATGATAAAAATTTATCTTCCCCAGAAATTGCCTGATATTCTTCTGAGTTTTTGGAATGGGAAAATTTTTTATCGAAAGCAAATTATCTTTTATCGGTCTGATAGAATTATTCTGTATTATATGACCCAGATATTTTACCATGTCTGATGCAAAAGTGCATTTTGTAAATTTTAACCTGAAACCTTCCTTTTCTATCGCCTCCAGCAACTGTGTTAGATGATTAATATGTTCCGGGAAGGATTTAGAAAATATGAGGATATCATCTATATAGTTCACTGCAAAATCTGTAAGCTTATATTTTCTTAATATGTTGCTTAGGATTCTTTGGAAAATAGCCGGTGAAGTTTTCAATCCAAAAGGTAGACAAGTCCATTGGAAATGTCCTTCCTGTGTTACAAACCCCGTTTTTTTTCTATCTTCTATTCGAAGCGGGATAGACCAGAAAGCCGAGTTTATATCTAATGTTGAAAAGTGTTTGCAGTTTCTTGTTTTTGCCATCAGGTCCTCAATTAAAGGGAATGGTTGAGCTTGAGGAACTACTATTTTATTCAAGTCTCTAAAATCTATGCATAGTCTGGATTTTTTGTTTTCCTCTTTTTTAAATGCCAAAGTAACTGGCGCGGCGAATGGACTGTAAGATTCCTCTATTAGCTTTTTATCTAATAACTTTGATATTTGTTCCTCTATCTCCTTTTTGTCTTCCACCGTGCACCTGTAAGGTCGTTTGCAACAGTATCTGTCAACTAATAAATCTATTCGCGCTTCGTATTCCTTCACCGTACCAATATCGTATTTATCTTTTGCGAAAACTGATTTATATTTATGAATCAGTTTATCTATTTCCGCCTTTTGATGTTGGTTCAAATGCGCTGTCTTTATTTCAAAATTCCTTTCTTCGATGTGTTCGTTAAAGTTTACTTGGTGTTTTTCCCTTGTGTTGTTTTCATCTTCATTATTGTCGGAAATTTTTCCTGCTTTATTTTCTTGTAAATTCGAACTTTTTCCTTTTTGAGTTATTTTTAAATCTTCATTTTGGATCAATCTGAAATTCCTTATGATATCTAATCCAATCAGGAAATCATATTCGAAATTTTCTTGGTCCATAATGTATACCTCAGTATCTTTCTCTATTTCGAAGATTTTTATTTTTAAGGTCATCAAACCATTTGCTTTTCTAACACCATTAATTGTTTTTAAATCTGCTTTATTTGAACTATTTCCCTTTCCCTTTACTCTTAGTAACTTAGAATTAACTAAAGAAACGTTTGAGCCTGAATCATAAATTCCGTATATTTCCAGTTTATTGTTTAGTAGTAGTTTGACTTTTATTAATGGTGTTATTACTCGTTTTTTTGATCCGTCTCATTTAATTCAGTTTCTATCACCGAGTTATTTACATGTTTTATAGAATTTTTCTTTGCTTTATCATCCTCTTTTGTTCTAAACCAGCATATCGCTTCCGGGTGGTAGCGGGTGCCCTTATTTAATTTTTCGCAAATTTTGCATGGCTTCTGTTCCTCATTTTTTCTATCTGTGTTCTGATTTATACTTCTTTTCTTACCTAAAAAATTCTTTTTATTTACCATGTGTTCATACTTACTGACTTCGTAAAATAGGTCCGTTGTGTCCTTCAATGCTTCCCTATCAATTTTATTAAGTATGAACTCTGGTAAGCCAGCTGCAATAAGATCTATTAAGGTGCCCGTATCAATCGATCTTCTCATGTCCAATAACAGTCTTTCTTTCTTTAATGTATATTCTAACAGTGAACCATCCTTATATTTGTATAGTAGTGCATAGGTAACTGGGTTCCATCCTTTATTTTCAAATGATTCACAAAATTTTTTTCTCCACAATGACCATTCTGAGTTTATTGTTAGTTTTATAATCATTGAGCTATACCAATCTACACAGGACTTATCCATGAATAATCTGAGTACTTCAATTTTTTTCTCGTCTGTTATTACATTGAAGCGTGTACATTCCTTTTCAAAGATGTCAATCCATTGCCTCGCATTAGGATTTTTGCTGGTGAATTTTTCAATTACAAATTTTTCTGCAATATTTTTCAGGTTTTGCTGTCCACTAGCTTGAGTGTTTTCTATCAGTTTTTCTAGGATTTTTTCCCAAGTATTTGTTTCTTTTGGATGGGCAGCACCAAGTTTTTCTTGAACTATCTCTTCCAAAAATTGGTCTCCAAATTGTAAATTACCATCTTCATCTATGTAAATTTTTGTAAGTTCGTCTGTCATTGTTATCCACACTTTCCTAGTCTGGTATCTTTTTTTTAAGCTATTCTTTATTTTATTAAAGGTTGTTGTTTTTACTATTTCTTTATGGTAAGTGGCTGCTTGTAATTCTTCTGGTATTGCATAAACCTTATCATCCTTTGTGGCAATTGAGGTTATGCAATACATACTTGATTTTGTATCACTTGCCGGCAACAAAGTGAACTCAAAACAGAGTTTCTCCATTTTTACCAGATTTTATGACTCTAAATGTCGTTTTATAAGATTATAATCTTATATCGCTGGGTTTCCTTCGGGGGTTGGCAACTTAATAAATCCGAATTCGTTGCTCTGTAAATCAGGTGTTTTTATGTACATTAATTACAAGTTTTATTTACATCACTTATGCTACTCCTACCTGTAAATCAGGAAACGACATTCAAAGTGTATTCTCCAAAATGTCAACTCCCTTCAACAATAATGTTTCTTCGTTAATTAGGTTTTTAATTATTCTAACCTCCTATAATGACTCACGTGGCAATTATGTTTATTTTTGTTTCCTCCGCCGTATATGACGGTCCCTACCTTTCCTACCTGGGGCGCGGCAAAATTTGATCTTAAAGGAATACATTTTCTTTACATTTATATGCACTATGCATCAAAAGAAAAGAGTAGGAGAAAGGTGTGGCAACGCAACCTTTTTGCAAATCGAGAGATTTATAGTGCTAATGCTCTATTAAATGATTTGCGGTTCGAATCAGTGAGTGGGTTGTACAGAAATTTCACATGAATGAATCCCATCGACTTTCCGAAGTCGGAGATTTTCGACGCGCAACGTTCACATAAATTATTTTTCATACGATCAATTTTAAAGTATACATATTTTTTAAAGTCTGTCCGTAAAGAGGATAAATAAGTCTGTATCCTCAATTTTATTCAAATTTTCAAATAATGGCCCGCTATAAAAGAAACCTTCATTTGTTAACAACAATTACAAAATAAATGGTTACAAAAATTTTGTTTCCAATTGATATAATTTTCATTACATAATTCTGTGTCTACAGTATCAGCACCCAGAGACACATGTTTATCACTGCACTAGATAAAGAGTTAAAATTGTTAGAAAGAGTGTGGACACCAGAATTTATAATCAACAATATTTAACATTTTCAAAAATTTTCTGACTTATATTTATGATCTAAATTTCGTCCAAATTCGAGATGCTGCTTCAAAAAGATTTCGATGTCGCATCGAATGATCCAATAAAGAAAGTAAGAACAATTTTTTGCAATATATTAAGATATAGCAGAAAATAAGAAATTTATCATATGCCGTTGTATGCCGTTGTTTAAATATTAAGAAACGTCGAAAGGAAGTGAATGAATTCCGGTGTAAAAAATATTCAGAAAATTTATAAGTTTAATCAGAGATTTGAGGCTTTCACGGCCCGGCGTCATACAGTTCTCACTGTTGAAGCTTTCGGGTGTAAGCCGTGTCCATGAGGAAATGTTTTCCCAACGTTTCGCTAGCATTGCAGCTGGCTTCTTCAGGGGATCGAAAGACACACTGAAACGAAGAAGCCAGCTGCAATGCTAGCGAAACGTTGGGAAAACATTTCCTCATGGACACGGCTTACACCCGAAAGCTTCAACAGTTATAAGTTTAAGTTAGAAGAATTAAGTAGTGTTCTTGTAGTGTTCTATGAGAGCTACGATTTTCCATAAAACCAGAAAACATATTGAAAAACTAACTCGAAATAAAATATAAGATGGAACACATTTTTCGAAATAGTCGTACAAAATAAATGTATACAAAATGGGAGACTACGTTATTGATAGATTTAGGGAAAAATACGTAGATGGGATGAACGACAAACTCCCGAAACAGCAAACTATGAAACATGAATGTAGAAAAGAACGGGAAATCTGTTGCCCATAGGTGTTTTTTTTACAAGCTCTGTGGGTATCTCGCATTTTGTTTGCCTACCCCGGGGCCCGGGGTAGCAACACACCGTGGTGCGAACGATGCGGAGGACCCCACTACCACACTTGCATGGGTCTTGTACGTGTACCATTCCTTTGAAGATTCGTCGAAATACCGGACTTTGGATGGATACGGCCTGAGCCGAGCGGTGAGTACGGTTAATGAGGGATAAGAACCTCGAAGGCTTTGTCCTGATGTCGTCTAGCTGTCTCTGTGTCGGTCTGTACTCCTCCAGACACGTGACAGAGTCGAGCGCCTAGCTGCGCAGAAGACCAAAACTGGACCCTCTGCTAGCAAAAGTCACGGAGAGTCAAGCAAAGTCAGGGAAAATGGGCCTCTCACAGGCGAAAGTGCCAGCATTACCATGCTCGGTTCGGCGCTCGGCTCGCCAGAATGTTCAAGTCTGGACAGGGTCTTACAACGGGAGGGCCAGACATTCGGGTCACCGATTCGAACGACACTTCATGAGCAGGTAGTCTTTGGTGTGTATAAGAGACTGTGTTTGTCACTCTATGCGCTTCTCAAGCGTTTTCGAGAAATAAATAATTGAATTTCGACACGCGGTCGTTAATACGATCCCCAGTGGGTGTAATTTTTTTTTCTTTTTTTTTTGACATTCATTATTTTTAAATACCAATTAAGTTTCACTACTATTTTTTTTTAATTCCATTATATTCAAATTCCATTATTTATAAATACATGTAATTGTATTAGTATTCATATAGTAAATGTAACAATAATTGGAAATACAATTTCATATACTTAGAAATAATGGTATTTGAATATAATGGAATTTAAAAAAAAGTCGTGAAACTTAATTTCTATTTAAAAATAATGAATGTCAAAGAAAAGAAAAAAAATTACACCCACCAGGAATTGAACTAACAACCGCGTGTCGGAATTATTTATTTCTCGAAAATGCTTGAGAAGCGCATCGAATGACAAACACAGTTTATTATATACATCAAAGACTGCATGCTCATCAAGTGTCGTTCGAATCGGTGACTCGAATGTCTGGCCCTCCCCTTGTTAGATGAGTGGGAGCCTATTCTAGCCCCTGTCTGTCCGGCTAGCATACAGGTATATGGCCAAATAGGCCGAGGTGACCTGTGCCTCTCACGTCAGGTGGTGGCCGTGCGACATAAGCTGTATAAACATAATCCTCCCCGCCCCCCTGCCCCTCGCAAGCCACTTTGACGTGCTGGGAGGGCTCGGGACCGGGACCGGCCCCGCTAAGAGCCCACAACCCAATCGGACAGAGGTTTTCCTGACTGGACCGAGAAGCCATGGTCCGAATCGCTAACTGATGTCCCGACAATAACAGTCCATTCATGCCAGCAAGTAGCGCTGTATTGGGGTGCCCGCAGAAACTAGAGTACCTGGTTACTCAATTTTTCGACCACCCCTTTCGCTAAACTGCTCCGTCAGGGTCTATTGACTATCTTCATCTAATTGAGTAAGGGTCCGAACCTGCGGCAGTGGGGAAGCTAGAAGGCTCATTTTGCCGATGTCATCTGACGGACCGAGAGTGGATATAGCCGTATAGCCGTATATGTATAGGCTGAGGTGCCGCGCTCTACTCTGTGAACTGAATGGCCGACATCAACTGTATAAATACAATGCCACTCCCACCCTCCCCTCCCCAAACCTGGCCGGTGAAGCGGACTTTGTCGTGGGATCGCGACCAGGGACTCCAAATCTCTCCGTGGACTACGGTACTTCCATTTGTTCTAAGCTAAAAGTCAACTGCTCCCGGTGGCAACCCAAAAAAAGGAAACCAACAATTAATCATAGTTGAATTCCGAGAACATTGTCGAGGAGAAACGAATTGCTCCAGGACATTACTTGCGCAGAGTCGGAGACTTCAACGCCTGGGACACGTTACACGTCTCCGTACGGCCACTTTCCTGCTTTTCTCCTTTCCTGTTCACTTTGACATAGTCACTCGATTTCAATGTAAACTACTTTTTACCGGGGAACGATCGTTCCCATAGATCTTTCAATTTGTCCCTGTGATTAAAGCCTACTCGGCTCGAGTGACGTGGCAGTCCGAAGCAACAAATAAAGTTGCTTTAAATAGCTGAAATAGTTCTGAATAAAGTTGCCAATTATGGGTATCGTGGTAATTGATATTTTTGCGATTTTATGTGCACTACATTGTTTATAAATAAAGTAGAGTAAACGATTTTTTCTTTAAAAAAAATTAATTAAAAAGCATAAATCTATAATGGTAGTTCTGCCCTTAGATAAAATGTATTTCGCGTATAAAAGCTAGAATACCATAATAATGTTCCTCAGAAAACAAATACTAATTTTTAGTATACATCTTCCTACGTTTCACACCACTCTATCATCTTCAAATAATAAAAATCACAATACCTCGCGCACTCATTTCAAAGAATCTCGGGTCAAGCGATTGCAGATACACAATCGATTATAGACAAGCTCTCTAATCACCGATTAGCTACTTAAAAGCTAGTAGAAGAATCATCCCTCACAATTCTAGGGGAGAGAAGATCGAACAGATCCAGGTCTCTTATTAAAGTACAGATAAAATGACCCGGTCCATATTATCCATCGTTATTGTGACACGAAGTGAACTTACGTAACCATTCATTTAGCGGCCTCCCATAAAGATAAGAAGATCTTTTATCCTTCTCCGTTTACACCGTTCGTGTGGATGTTGCACGATCGACAGACAAGGCCCTTCATTACTGTTTTACGTAATTAAGTTTTTTACATGGAAATAATATCCCCTCTTCTTTATTCTGACTATAAATCAACCCTCATATTATCATTTTTCACATAAGCAGGGAAACGATATGAGTATGTGCTGAGACAGAAATATTTTTAGCTGTTAAATACGATTTTGTCAAATTATTGAATTCATCTTTTTAAAAAAATATTTAACATGACATTTAATACGGGAGAAAATGAACCAGTGCGTATTTAACATCCGTTGTTATGTCTATTGCAACGTTCGTCGTAACATAGCATGAGACAGACATAGCGAAAGTAATAGACGTTATTTTGACACTCATGTGACCGCACTGTTAGGTGACGTTCATGTTATAACAGAAATAATGTTATGATTTCGATTTTATTCTGCACTGAGAAAAATCGTGGAGGAAAAATTACTACACTGCGTAGTAAAGAAGCAGGATAGAGTGAAATGCATTCCTTTCTACCGCATTGAAAGGAAAAAATAGCACATGTGTTTCTAAATTTAATAGACCAGTGTAGTAAAATTTACGCAAAGATGTGATACACAGCGACCTCTACGCTTCGGAAACAAGTGGCGTCTCGTGACATAACCTCAATTCGCTTGGCTTTTAGCGTTGTCTTTTCAATGCCTTTCAATGAATATCGCATAAACGTCCAGAAAAGGGTATAGTTAATATTGACAAAACTTATTTCCTGACATATGTATTTGCTACGGGCCTAGCCGTTAGCAGTTACGGAGCGTAGGCCTAGTTTAATAATCGTCTTTCTCGCTAGTGCCTGATCCTGGCTCTGTTCATATATGTATAAGACGAGTTCCGAAATAATCTTCCACAACTCAAGCGCGGGTCTGTCAGCATAGGTCTACTTAAAATGAAGCAAGTCTTGGTTGATCCGATGGTCCAAAACGAAAAGCGCCGTGGCCCCTTCTCTTCTTCCACCCCGAAGTTTTCCTCCTCCACTCGTCAACACTTTGTATAACCAATAATAATTCTCTTACACTGTTCAACACGAATTTTGATCTGTGAAAACCACTGGGTGTTCCTGGTAGGGTTTCTTGCCCTAAATACGAATCCGCAAACAGAATTGCTCCATCACCCTCAGTTTTTGAAAAACACGCATTTTTGTAAAAAAGCGTGATTTTGGTAAAAAATGAGGTATTACGCGAAAACCAAAAATGCTAGAAAGTTCACTTTGGTCTTAAAAGATAAAGGGGAGTGTCCTGAATAGTTTAGTATATACACATATTAAATTGTGTCATTTTAAACGGTTGTAAATAACCATCAAAGTTTAAAAAAGGGGCGATACGCGTACGTTCTACGCACAACTTTTGCAATTTTACAAAAAACTCTTTATCCTACACGAATTCGGTATACAGGATCGGATTCTGTAGACATTTCTGAAGAAGAAACCGTCCAGGAAAAGTGTCGCAACGGTTTTTAATTTGGACAGGTCGAGAAAATGTTCGTCGAGTACGTGTGCGTGGTACTTTGCGGCCATGCGGCCATCGTTCGCCTGCTCGGCGCGTCAGTGCCGTATCTACGGCGAGTCGACGTCGGAACCCCGTCCGATAGACTAACTTTTTATAGATTGTATAATATTTCATTTTTTTTATGAAATTGTAAAGAACATTTACTGATCACTTTCAATTTTAAACAATGTTAATATTTGGGATATAAATTTAAAAGCGTTAAAAAGCAAATGCTGTTTTTTATGAATTCACAAGATTTTTGTTGTTAAGATTTCAAAGATTCAAATTTGAATTTGATTACAAAATATTTCACAACTGATACAAAGTCTATTTAAGTATTATATATGCATCCTTTTCAATAACATTCATTGTTTAATACTTCTGGAAGACAATTCGCGCAAGAAAAGGATTGTAATGTTTTGAGATTTGAGTGGCGAGCGAGAAGTACATAATAGGCTCTTAACGCAGGCTCTCTTTCAAAATATAGACATCGCTTGACGCCTTTCCTCGATACTTGATACAATCAGAGAAAGAATACTTTGTAACGCTCTTTGGTCACGTGTTCGACACTTAAGGTAATTTTTCATTTCACATATTAAATTTATAAAATATTTTTAGTCTGATGAGAGTCAGAATTTTTGTTAACCGAAATCGATTCTAAATTTTACTCATTGTTAGTTCAAGGATGCATAAAAAAATGTAATATTATACAATCTATAAAAAGTTAGTCTATCGGACGGGGGTACCGACGTCGACTCGCCGTAGATACGGCACTGACGCGCCGAGACAGGCGAACGATGGCCGCATGGCCGCAAAGTACCACGCAAACACGTACTCGACGAACATTTTCTCGACCTGTCCAAATTAAAAACCGTTGCGACACTTTTCCTGGACGGTTTCTTCTTCAGAAATGTCTATAGAATCCGATCCTGTATACTGAATTCGTGTAGGATAAAGAGTTTTTTGTAAAATTGCAAAAGTTGTGCGTAGAAAGTACGCGTATCGACCCTTTTTTAAACTTTGATGGTTATTTACAACTGTTTAAAATGACACAATTTAATATGTGTATATACTAAACTATTCAGGACACTCCCCTTTATCTTTTAAGACCAAAGTGAACTTTCTAGCATTTTTGGTTTTCGCGTAACACCTCATTTTTTACCAAAATCACGCTTTTTTACAAAAATGCGTGTTTTTCAAAAACTGAGAGTGATGGAGCAATTCTGTTTGCGGATTCGTATTTAGGATAAGAAACCCTATCAGGATCACCCAGTGGATATCGCAGATCAGAAAAAAAGTTTTAATTTGTTGGACAGTGTTATCTATCCTATACCCCGCCTTCCCCGTCGCCGAGCATGCCGGAGTGTTTCCACAAAGAAAAAAACTCTTTTTAGTTTGAGCGAAGTTCCAACTTTGCTACTGGCAAAGTCTGGAGCACACGAGGTTGTAGCTCTTACTAAGTCTTCAGAACCAAATATTACTACACTGGTGTAGTAAAAACATAACCACTTCACCAATCCTGCCGTTTTAGTAGAAAATGTAGTAAAATTTCGCTCAATGTATACTATATATTAAAACATTTTTTTTCTCAGTGTAGAAAATAACTTAACGTACAGGAACTATTTTATAGTACTGTTAATTCAACTAAAACGAGTGTTTAACGAGTTTCATAAACAATAAGTAAGGCCAGTATGAGTAATCATCATTTCAAGTAATTTACAAAGCTGTGAATACTTATACGATCAGTGACATTGATTCTTTCATCTAGGGAAAAATGCTCATTTCCCACTGAAATATATAAAATGCAATATATACAGTATATACTGTAGTGTATGTAGTATATGTACATATACATATAGTTTTTATGTATATATTAGTGGGAATGGGCACTTTTCCTTATCAAATTTTTTCCCTAGATGCAAGAATCAATGGCACTGATTGTACATACGTTTATAACTATAATATACATTTTATACATATTCGTAATGTTCAAGGCCTCAACATCGTACGGTTGTGATTCTTCTATGGGGTACCTCATAAAATTTGATTCTCTTGCAAGAACAAGAAGTACCACCCATTTGAATAATATCTGTGTCGAAGAGTCTGTTAACTCGCTGCTTTAAAGATCACGAAGCGCAATAAATAGAACTTTTGATGGAACGGTAGGCGATAAATGTAACATTTCATGCAGAACACCCGCGGTAACGTATTACGAAATTTACGATCGCTGCGTGTAGTCGTCAGAATTGCATCGTAAGAAGTTTAATCACGCAAAGACACGTACAAAGTACGAATCAACTTTCGTGTCACGGCGCACAAAGTGACGGGGTGCCGTGAAGCCGACTCGATTTATATTCGCTTTCGCGATGTGCGCTCGGCCATTAACATCGACCTTTCTCTTCTATCGGTGCTCGGAGGCAATGATTTTATTTTCAACTGCATTCAAAGATCCCGAATTCTCATTTTTGTTTCGTTATCTATCCCTAATCATTACTAAAAAGTTTCAAAATAGCTAGTCAAATTCTAAATTAAAATGGACATTAAATTACAACACAGAATTTTTAAATTAATAAATTCGTATTAAATAAACAAAAAGAAAAATGGAGTAAACGTATACCAAATGATACACAGTAGTTATATATAGAAAAAGAATCACTTTGCGTTCAATATGCGCCTACAAAATTGCGTACAATATCGCCTGAGCTACAAAATCTACTGCTTTTGCAACGCATTAATAATACAGGGTGTCCCAAACTAATTGTTGGAGCCGTTAAAGGGAGATTCCTAGGATGATTTTAAACAACTTTTTCCGTTGCAAAAATGTCCTTGAAAGCTTTGTTAACGACTTATTAACGAAAAACACCGACCAATCGGGGAGCGAGTACAGCAGGTTAATGATGGCGCGGACAATGGCTGGCCATTGGCTATTGAGCCAATACTACTCACAGCTGAAGCCCGCGCTGAAATTCATACACTGTATTCGTGCTTCTATTGGTCACCAATAGAATAGTCACTAATAGAATTGAATAGTATAGTTACACCAATAATCAGAAAATTCTATAATTTTGCATACACGTAATTTGGCATAGGCGTCCGCGTTCGGTGTACGTTCGGTTGCGCGTTCGATTACGTTCGGCTGGACGCACCCCAAAGGCGCGGGTAAACACGTGCAACATCGATGCGCGGACGCGCAAGGACGCGCATAACGAATATCCCGGGTAGAAAAAAGCAATCTCTACCTGCAAACACTTGAAAAGGGTCTGTTTTTACGACCAGACGCAACATCACAGCCGCGTAAATGCTCGGACTTGATATGCTATGTATTAGGGGGACCGAAAAGTAATAAAAATTTCTTCGATGAGCGCATTCACAGTTAGTTTGTGTCGAGACACGGTCCCACAAACACGGAAGTTTTGTTATTACGTTCAAGCTTGGTTGTAAATTTTATTTTTCGGTCAAAAACTTTTTGTTCTACCAAGGAGGAAAGATGTCAAGGTCAACAATAGAAGAAGCACACTTACGTCATTGTATGCTATTTTTGTTCGATCAAGGAATAAAGGCAAACGAAGCAGTGAACAAAATTACCGATACTTACGGGGATGTTCTGAAACTAAACAAGTGTCATAGATGGTTTAAAAAGTTTAAAAATTGAAATAGGAATCTCAAAGATGCCGCACGAAAAAGACGATCCCAAAAATTAGATGATGATATCCTGAAGGCGATGGTGGTTTCAGATCCTCGTCAAACAATTGAGGAATTATCATTGAAGATTGACTGTCCATGGTCTACAGTTCAGGATCATCTTCGTCGTATAGGAAAAGTGTACAGGCAAGGAATTCGGGTTCCTCGTGAATTGACGGAGACGGCACTCGAGCAACGGCGCGGCGTACCATCTGCGCGTCTCTTTTGTCTCGGTATGACGCCGATCCGTTTTTGCGACGAATTGTAACTGGAGATGAGAAGTGGATGTTATACAATAATCCTGTACGAAAAAGACAATGGCTTTCTTCTGGAGAAGCACCTGTTCCGACACCTCGACCATCACTAACGATAAAGAAGGTTCTTCTTTGTGTGTGGTGTGATTTTTCTGGAATCATACACTATGAATTGCTTGAACGTGGTCAGACCGTTACAGCGACAGTGTATTGTGAACAACTCGAGCGAATGAAACAAGAGCTCATAAAAAAACGATCTGTTTTGGTCAATAATAAAAAAAGAATCCTTCAACACGATAACGCGAGGCCTCACGCTGCAAAAATAACACAGGAAAAAGTAAGGGAGCTTGGGTTGGAACTTTGACCTCATCCTCCCTATTCACCAGATCTCGCGCCGTCGGATTATCACCTTTTCAGATCGTTAGAGCATACATTAAGCGGTAAAAAATTTACCAATGTTGGAGAAGTGAAAACGCACTTGGAAAAGTTTTTCAATGAAAAATCGAAGGACTTTTTTAAAAAGGGAATCGAACAATTGCCTTTACGCTGGCAAAAAGCGTTAGAAAATGATGGAAATTATTTTATTGATTTGCATTTAAGATTTCGGTAATTATTGACAATTACTTACTCCTCACCGATTTCTTTGAAATTCTTTTATATCATGTATTTTGCTACGTAGATTAATTAATCTAAATGAAATAATTGTCGCTCTCCTCTCGTTTTGAAGATAAAAATTTTTATATCTTCGAAAATTATGGTGGCGGGCATCTCCATATTAGTCATACGATACTGCTAAAAGGGAGTTTTTGTACCTGAAAAATAAGTTCAATTTGGAATATACTGTCTACGTTCGATAGTCTGCCACGGAAAAGAGGATGTCATATTTTTTGGGCCATTCTCCAGAAAAAGGGATTGAAACAGTGATCAGAATAGGTCTGGGTTAGATATGAAATTGCGACCACCAATGAGGCGGCCGGTGTAACCACTTACAACGACTTCAGTCAGTTGAGATTCCCTAAACGGGGTGTGAGGGCGTAGCCACTAAGTGGGTTTCAAAAAGCAAGGGTTCAACTTGGATCGGTTTACACAGCCACAGACTTACTCGCTGCGCCACAGTCACCGTTGAAAATGTTGTTAATGTTTCTCAATATAAGGTGCACAACGTCTCGTCATTAGGCTGAGTGGATTAAATTCTAGTACTTGTACATTATTCTACGCAATTCATACACATTAAAAATCACATAATAAACTTACTGTGTGAATGTTGTGTACCCGTCAGCCAAACATCTAATCTTACGTAAACGCCAGCGCATCGTTAGTCACTTCTCTCTAAATATTTTGCACAGCAGCTTTAGTCACCATGCACCTTTGTCCCTTTTCCTAGTTCCTTCCACGTTGTCCCTTCCTCACTCTCTTTCACGTCATTCTCATAGCTTATATATATCGACTCCGAAAACTCGGCACGTCAGATTTTTGTACGAAACTGTAACGCTCACGTTTGTGGACATCGCAACCTCAGTTGAATAAACCTTTTGTTAGATTTTAAAAGTGTTGTTCTCTATTCCATAACTTGGAATCCAACAGTAATATACGAATCAAATGTGTTTATGCTGTTTTTTCCCGAAAAACACCGAAAAAGTCGGTTCTGAATTTTTTAAACTATGGTGCACTGATAAAAAAAATCTGAAAAAATTGTGAATAATAGTTATACCAATATGTTGCTATTGTAAAAATGAAAAAGTAGTATCTAGAAAACTTCACTACAAAATCTCCATTTTCTTACATTTTTTGCAATTTTTTCAGTTTACCATGTTTCAGAATTTTCGGATTTCGCTAAATATATTTCTATATTTTAAAACATTGGTACAGTATGTTTTTTTTTAATACCCTATCGAATGACTCATTCCCGAGTAAAATCGGCTGAAGGGCACTTTTGACCCCCTATGATATGGAGTATTATATTTCAAAATATAATAAAATGTTATTACATATTATGCAGAAAAGACCAATAGCGAAGTTTACATCACTTTGTGTCGGTCAATATCCTTTTCTCATTAATAACCGAACATTTCGTGTTCATTACCCTCGTTAATACATTCCACTTCTTAGAGAATAATTATCAGCACCTAATGTTTAAACTCTTCTTAAAAACAGATCGGTAATCATCGGGTAGTGATATTTCAGCAACATATTACACAAGGATCGTTTATTTATTATACGGAGACGCATACCTCGCTAATTACGACAGCCAGCAATGAATAAGTGTAACTGGGAAGCACAGCTATGAGATACGAGGAAATTTCTCGAGCAATCAAGATGCTCGAAACTATTCAACACCTATGTTGTAATTAACAAATCACCTTTCATCACTAGCTTTGCAGAAGACATCAAAGTAACAACTCATTTTTGTAGATTATTAAATTTACACTTACAAAAACTGAAACACTGACACGGACAAAGATTTTGCAATTATAATTGCAATTAAATATGTAACAATAGATTTCCTTCGTCAGTTCCACTACATGATTGCCACTGTCGACCCTCGATAACATTGAAAAGAATCAAGTCTCATGGGTTTTCATTGGGAACATCCCATAAAGGATGGAAGGAGGCCCAATACCGTTGTCGAAAGCAATTGTTGGTCAATTATAGTTCCTCCTCTGGACGGCCATTATCGAACGTTACGCTGCGAAGTGACAGATACTCGCGTGCAGAGTAAGGCTGAGATCCCATGCAGCGTGCTATCGCGAGCCTCGCTGCGCCGCGCCACAACAGTGCACAGTGGTCCAGAAACCCGGTTTTGCTGGCCAAAAGTCAATTTTTCAAGGTTAATAGATTTAAAAAATTTTTTTTCTATAAACTGGTAACCCTTCAAAACTCTTAAATCCAGAATATTATTGATTTTAGATAATTCTGTAATGAGATACAGCGTTCTAAAGACAAAATCATAAAATTCAAAGTGCAATTAAACGTTTTAAATACCACTTATAGAATATCAGGAAACAAGTTATAATTATGGTTTTTTATATGTTAGTAGATGTACTTCAAGTTTTAAATGCCGTCATAAACAGTTTTTAATCCATAAACAAATATTGCAAAGTTTATAACAATTTAAGCTTTGAAAAGGGTTTTAAAAAAATGCTTAAAAGTGCTAGACTTTGGACTTACTTTATATGAAAGTTTAAACAATTGTTAAAAAGAATATGCAAAGTTTAGCTGCTACCTGTTGCTACTTTTAACTCTATTTTAATTTTTATGAAAGCGTCCGACGTATTTGGACGTTGCGTTTGGGACCTGAACCCACCGCGCCGCGCCGCGCCGCCTAAACTGCTTCAATGTCTGTGGACCGTAACTGGGATGTTTTCTTAAAGGAAACCTTATCTCTTGTTAGTATTATGCATCGTAGACACTTAAGATTGGAATAGGTTTTCTCACTACGTCTTTCGCTTCATTAGATCAGTCTTTTCCGAAGCGAGCAGAGCGAAACATTCAGTGCAGTCCATAAACGTTTTCTATACGTGTTTCTGTTTTTCTATTATTTTATTTTATAGTGCGTTGTGTAATATTATTTATTTATTTAGTGTATTTATTTAGTGTATTTATTTAGTGCATAGTAACATTTTAAACATTTTAAACATTCTATACAAAAATGTCGAAAAGATTGTTAAGTATGTTTCATTTTTCTTAGTGTATCAGACAGCAGTGTTCATAAAGAGCTAATAATTTTAATTTTTTAGATGAGTATCGCTTTAAAAATGAAGAACTGTTCAGTGTGTGGCTCAATGAAAGTGATTTAAATAAAAAGACAATTGCAGTGTCATCTGTTGTTTTTAATGCGATGGAAGAAGTTGACATTTCTGAGGAATATAGGAAGTCTATTAAAGAGAAAATACGCAAGTTTTGCAGTAATTTATCTACAAAATGGAAAAATTCTCGACGAATTCAACAGAAATTTCGATCAAAATATGAGAAATGGTTGGAGGAACACCTAAGCATCGAAAAATACGTCAGTGAGAATCACCCTGAAGTTTCGGCACCTGTATCTGCAGGACAACCACGTTTGTCGTATGAAGAAAAATCATCTCGATCAAAGAGGAGAGAAGCGTCCCAACTTGCGGAAGGGATGAAGGAAAATTTAAATTTAATAATACACGCAACAACAGTCACAGCCCAAAAAAGAGGTAACAAAGATTTGGCAGTTATTTTAAACGAAACTTCTAAAAGCCCCGAACGTGTCAAAAAAATGCGGGCACGTCTTTTTAATGAACCAAAAAATATAGTTCCGCTTTCAGTAGACGAAGCGTTAACATTTTTCTATGAAAATAATTTTAGCAAGCAACAGTATATATGTAAATATTAAATTGCAAAATAAGCAAAAAAATAGTGATATTTAGAAAAGAGAATTGTAGACCATCAGGCATTACTGTCACAGAAACTGTTGCTGAAGTTTCTTTGCAAAACTTGCTGGAACATACGGCAAAAAGAATTTTACTTTTACAAACCGAAGCTATACATAATATAATTTCAAAAATTGACGATGACATTATCGAAACTGAAATGATTTGTAGCTACGGATTTGATGGTAGTAGCGGTCAATCTATATACAAACAAAACTTCGAAACGAATATCAATGCACCGGATATAGATAGCTCGATTTTTGTTACCTCTATTATTCCTTTAAGATTGACAACAAAAAACAGTATTTTGTGGAACAATAATACTCCGCAGTCTATTAGATTTTGTAGGCCATTAAGACTGCGATATATAAAAGAAACAACCGAACATATTCTAAAGGAAAAAGAAAATACAGACAATGAAATAATGAATTTATCAGACATAATTGTACCACACAGAAACAAAATTTTTAAAATTAAATTTAAATTACTGCTTACATTAATAGATGGAAAAATTTTGAACGTTTTAACAAAAACAACATCATCGCAACGTTGCCCAATTTGTGGAGCTACTCCTAAACAAATGTTAGAGATAGATAGTTTTCACGCTAAAGAGTTTGCTCCCAAAGAAGAAAAAAATTTATATCATGGTGTAAGCCCTCTGCACGCATGGATTCGATTTTTCGAATGCATAATACATATTTCATACCGCATAGAGTTGCAAAAGTGGCAAATAAAACAAGTAGACAAAGAAAACTTTCTTCGCCGTAAAAAGGAAGTGCAAAAATTATTTTGGCAACGATTAGCATTACATGTAAACAAACCCAAACAAGGAGGATTCGGCAATTCAAATGACGGAAATACCGCTCGTCGAGCATTTCAGCAAATTCAAATATTCGCAGATATAACAAAGATAAATGTTACTTTAATTAAAAATCTGAAAATAATATTAATTGTGATTTCATGTCAGTTCCCGATAAATTTAAACAAATTTGAACAATTTTGTTTCGAAACTGCTCGCATATTTAAAGAAAATTATCCGTGGTACCCTATGCCTCCAACTGTGCATAAAGTCCTTATACACGGAAGACAGATAATAGAGCATAGTGTTTTACCTCCGGGATGTTTAGCAGAAGAAGCATCCGAAGCCAGAAATAAAATTTACAAACACGATAGAGAATTCCATGCCAGAAAGGATAGCCGCATCAACAATCTTAAAGATATTTTTAATAGAGCCCTGGAAACTTCGGATCCTCTCATATCGAGTGCAAATTTACGAAATCGGATGCTAAAACAAAATTTAAAACAGCTTAAATTGCCTGCAGAAGTTTTAGCATTATTATGTTCGCCATCTGCATCTACGGAACCAGAAACAACGCCAATGACATCCACAGACGAAATAACAGATGAAGACGAAGATTTTGATGAAACGAGTGACGATAATGACGATAATGACGATAATGACGATGCATTATCTGTATTTAAACATCTAAATAACTTTGACTTAGACACGGAAGAAATATAGGTGAATATTACAATCTTTCTTTAAACCTTTATAAAAAATTCTATTACTATTGTTATTTCTTTTTTTTTTTTCTATATGTTATACTTATTTAAAACATGGCATTAAGCATCTCAATGAAACAGTTCTGTGAAAATGTTGAAAAACATTGATTTAAAAAATTTTTTAATTGCGCCCACAAAATACCACCCTTTAGATCGCCATAATAACCCTACCGTCAAAAATTTTTACTTTCTAATGCCAGATTCGTTATCAGCGACCTCAAAAACCCCTAATTACCAAGTTTCAGAAAATTATGACGAAATTTTGAATTTTGGCCACAAAAACCAGGCTTCTGGACCACTGTGCAGTGGCGAGGAAAAAGCATCTTGACAAGTGCCACGGCATGATCCGCGCTACACGACGTGAATAACAGGTCCCAACTTTGGCGCATAGTGCGTGGTGGGGACATGGAACGAGATGCGGCGGCGAGAACTGTTCCATCCGAGGTCCGTGGAGCGAGGAGCGTGTCGTGCAGCACGGATCGTGCCGTGGTTTTTGCCGAGATCCTTTTTCGTCGCCATTGCTATGGCGCGGCACGGCGCGTCGCGGCTCGTGGTAGCACGGTCCGTAGGAGCTCAGCCTAAAGGTCGAGCGCCACATATCCGTTGCCCTCCGATCCGTTGCGATCCGTCGGAAAAGTGAGAATATCACTCCCTGGGTTTTAAATGAAGCTGTTCACACTTGGCCGTCGTTTCTGCAACGGGTTCCGTTGCTTTCCGTTTGTCGCTCCGTTGAAATTTCAATGGAGAACATACGTTTGCCTTCTGTTACCTTCCTGCAAAGCTAGAATATCGTTGGCAATGATTTTTTTTCTCCTTCGACGGACGACCACCTGACTTGAAAGGGACGCTCCTCGGAGATTCAAAAACGTAAGCAAACAGGAGCATCCCATTCAGTAATAAAAATATTTAATTTTCAGTAGCATTTGATCTGCATATAACTAGAACCAATAAAATGGTGATGGTTTTCTGATGAAAACGACTCCAAACACGATATAATTATGACAATTATTAAGGGTATTAATGGTAAAGTATGTACTTCAATTATGCATAATATGCGTATGATAACCTTGTGATCCAATGCATCAGTGATGGATATAAAAAAAATAAATCATGGTTCCTAAACAAGTGGGATCAAAGAACGGGGTGCATGGTACACTTGTATGTACATTGAACGTAATGGGATAATATATTGATTTCTCTATAAAGAAAAGAAGTGTCTTGAAAATTTCGAAGTCCCTTCTGTTTATTGAAACATAAAACTATTTTTTATAGATTTGAAAAGTGTGTTAGTTTTATAATATGATGCTGATTGAGCAAATAATAATAGGCGAATTGGTGAAAGGTGCGTCAGTAGACGTGAGAGCAAGATAGGACAAATGAGCAAGAAAGACTGATAGGGAAACGAAAAGAAGCATAAAGAAAAATTGAACGTGACCGAGCGCTGTGTATAAGTGAAATAAAATTTTATAAATCTGCGGTTAAATAAAAGTACAACACAAGTGTCACATAACCAATGATAAGAAAATTTTGACGTTCCAATTTTGATTGTAAGAAAAAGTCTTTCCTTTTGCTTTTTCACTCTTTATTTTCTTATGCATGCATGTAAATTTTAAAACTGGTTCAAATGTCAGGTTTACTATTTTCCATTTATTACGAAGTCGTTACATGCGTTCTTCATGCGTATAGTTTTTGAAGTACTGGCATCAACATATGAAAAGAGGACAGCCAGTAATGTAATATGGGTAAATAATTTGTGCCCATTATTGGATAGCGCGGCTGTTCCGAAACTGTCTGTAGGGGAATGTACATATAATGTTACCTGCACCTTAGACTAGTGCATAATAATAACACTGTCCAACAAATTAAAACTTTTTTTCTGATCTGCGATATCCACTGGGTGATCCTGATAGGGTTTCTTGCCCTAAATACGAATCCGCAAACAGAATTGCTCCATCACCCTCAGTTTTTGAAAAACACGCATTTTTGTAAAAAAGCGTGATTTTGGTAAAAAATGAGGTATTACGCGAAAACCAAAAATGCTAGAAAGTTCACTTTGGTCTTAAAAGATAAAGGGGAGTGTCCTGAATAGTTTAGTATATACACATATTCAATTGTGTCATTTTAAACGGTTGTAAATAACCATCAAAGTTTAAAACAGGGGCGATACGCGTACTTTCTACGCACAACTTTAGCAATTTTACAAAAAACTCTTTATCCTACACGAATTCGGTATACAGGATCGGATTCTGTAGACATTTCTGAAGAAGAAACCGCCCAGGAAAAGTGTCGCAACGGTTTTTAATTTGGACAGGTCAAGAAAATGTTCGTCGGGAACGTGTGCGCGGTACTTTGCCGCCATGCGGCTATCGTTCGCCTGCTTGGCGCGTCAGTGCCGTATCTACGGCGAGTCGACGTCGGTACCCCGTCCAATAGACTAACTTTTTATAGATTGTATAATATTTCATTTTTTTTATGCATCCTTGAACTTACAATGAGTAAAATTTAGAATCGATTTCGGTTAACAAAAATTCTGACTCTCATCAGACTAAAAATATTTTATAAATTTAATATGTGAAATGAAAAATTACCTTAAGTGTCGAACACGTGACCAAAGAGTGTTATAAAGTATTCTTTCTCTGATTGTATCAAGTATCGAGGAAAGGCGTCAAGCGATGTCTATATTTTGAAAGAGAGCCTACGTTAAGAGCCTATTATGTACTTCTCGCTCGCCACTCAAATCTCAAAACATTACAATCCTTTTCTTGCGCGAATTGTCTTCCAGGAGTATTAAAACAATGAATGTTATTGAAAAGGATGCATATATAATACTTAAATAGACTTTATATCAGTTGTGAAATATTTTGTAATCAAATTCAAATTTCAATCTTTGAAATCTTAACAACAAAAATCTTGTGAATTCATAAAAAACAGCATTTGCTTTTTAACGCTTTTAAATTTATATCCTAAATATCAACATTGTTTAAAATTGAAAGTGATCAGTAAATGTTCTTTACAATTTCATAAAAAAAATGAAATATTATACAATCTATAAAAAGTTAGTCTATCGGACGGGGTACCGACGTCGACTCGCCGTAGATACGGCACTGACGCGCCGAGCAGGCGAACGATAGCCGCATGGCGGCAAAGTACCGCGCACACGTTCCCGACGAACATTTTCTTGACCTGTCCAAATTAAAAACCGTTGCGACACTTTTCCTGGACAGTTTCTTCTTCAGAAATGCTACAGAATCCGATCCTGTATACCGAATTCGTGTAGGATAAAGAGTTTTTTTGTAAAATTGCAAAAGTTGTGCGTAGAAAGTACGCGTATCGCCCCTTTTTTAAACTTTGATGGTTATTTACAACCGTTTAAAATGACACAATTGAATATGTGTATATACTAAACTATTCAGGACACTCCCCTTTATCTTTTAAGACCAAAGTGAACTTTCTAGCATTTTTGGTTTTCGCGTAATACCTCATTTTTTACCAAAATCACGCTTTTTTACAAAAATGCGTGTTTTTCAAAAACTGAGGGTGATGGAGCAATTCTGTTTGCGGATTCGTATTTAGGGCAAGAAACCCTACCAGGAACACCCAGTGGTTTTCACAGATCAAAATTCGTGTTGAACAGTGTAATCAGTACTGGTGCACAAAGCAGCTATTACGTTTATAGTGACTAAATTGAAGTCGAGGAATTATACTTCGAAAAACCGAATTCTGAAAATTTCGGACATTGCTGGAGTTTAGCGGGAGACATAGGGAACAAAAGATGACAATCCAGTAACTGCGCGTAACTCTGATTGAGTCATCCTCTTTTGAAATGGAGCATTAATCTATTATTTGTCGAGTATAAAGTAAGAATCTTGATTTCACATATACAGGAATTCAGAAATAAATGTGAAATTATTAGATCTGTGTTTCATTCCGTGTAGTTTTTAATGCACAGATACACGTGCATTGAAATACAGGGGTACGCGGATACTGAATACACGGTTTGAAATATTCGTGATGACCGCTTCTTCCTGCCTATATTTTGTTACGACCGTTTCGTCCTGAGGGAAAGACCTTCTTCTTCTCCACCGACGGAGCATGATCAAGGAAGGTCCTCATCGTTCAGGTGAAGGTTCTAATCATAATGGAAATACAAATTTTTGGAATGAAGAAATACAGCTCCGAAAATCATGACAAAAAGGTCGTAAAGACAGAAGGGAACAGATTTCACAGGAAGCGGCAAAATGAGTTAAACGTTCGTAGAGAATCCTTCGAAAAGTAACCGCGACGGATGCGTCGGAAATCGTCGTCGAGCCACGGAAGGTGATGGATACGTACGATAACGGACCGCAACGGACGGCTATGTGGGCCAGACCTTTAAGGTCGATTCAACGACGATTTCGGACGCATCCGTTGAGGTTACTTTTCGAAGGATTCTCTACGAACGTTTAACTCATTTTGCCGCTTCCTGTGAAATCTGTTCCCTTCTGTCTTTACGACCTTTTTGTCATGATTTTCGGAGCTGTATTTCTTCATTCCAAAAATTTGTGTTTCCATTATGATTAGAACCTTCACCTGAGCGATGAGGACCTTCCTTGATCATGCTCCGTCGGTGCAGTGGAGAAGAAGAAGGTCTTTCCCTCATGACGAAACGGTCGTAAAAAAATATAGGCAGGAAGAAGCGGTCATCACGAATATTTCAAACCGTGTATTCAGTATCCGCGTACCCCTGTATTTCAATGCACGTGTACCTGTGCATTAAAAACTACACAGAATGAAACACAGATCTAATAATTTCACATTTATTTCTGAATTTCGGTATATGTGAAATCAGGATTCTTACTTTATACTCGACAAATAATAGATTAATGCTCCATTTCAAAAGAGGATGACTCAGTCGGAATCATACGCAGTTACTGGATTGTCATCTTTTGTCCCCTATGTCTCCCGCTAAAGTCTAGCAATCTCCGAAATTTTCAGAATTCAGTTTTTAGAAGTATAATTCATCTACTTCAGTTTAGTCATCATAGACGTAATAGCTGTTTTGTGCACCAGTACTGGTTATTATTATGCGCCAGTCTAAGGTACAGGTAATATATTATATATTTCCCCACAGACCGTTTCGGAGTAGCCGCGCTATCCAGTAGTGGACACAAATTATTTACCCATATTGCATACTGGCTGTCCTGTCCTCTTTTCATATGTTAATGTTAATATTTCAAAAACTATACGCATGAAGAATGAATATAACGACTTCGTCATAAATGGAAAATAGTAAACCTGACATTTGGACCAGTTTTAAAATTTACATGCATACATAACAAAATAAAGAGTGAAAAAGCAAAAGAAAATACTTTTTCTTACAATCAACATTGGAACGTCAATATTATCTTATCATTGGTTATATGACATTTGTGTTGTACTTTTATGTAACCGCAGTTGTATAAAATTTTATTTTCTTTACTTTTCTTTTCGTTTCGCTACCAGTCTTTCTTGCTCATTTTTTCTATCTTGCTCTCGCGTATACTTACGCACCTTTCACCAATTTACCTATTATCACTTGCTCAATTAGCATCATATTACAAAACTAACACACTTTTCAAATCTATAAAAAATAGTCTTATGTTTCAATAAACAGAAGGGACTTCGAAATGTTCAAGACACTTCTTTTCATTATAGAGAAATCAATATATTATCCAATCACGTTCAATGTACATACATACAAGCGTATCATGTTCATGTATCCCCTTCTTCGATCCCACCTGTTTAGGAACCATGATTAATTTTTTTAATATCCATCACTGATGCATTGGATCACAAGGTTATCATACGCATATTATGTGTTACGAGCCGAGGGCTAGGTAGTCTGACGGAGGGCCAGGTTTTTTGGAATTTTGTTATTGTTTCGTGGACGAACTAGTGAGTAACTTTGCACTCGTTGGGAGCCACCTCACGGATGTGGACGAACCGAGTGCGCAACGGCTAACACCGGGAGCCACCTTAGGATTAGGTAGGTTTTTGTGGACGAACCAACACTCAACTTGGCAAGTGTCGGGAGCCACTAGGATGGAATAAAGACTGTGGACGAACCAGCGAGCAACTATGCACTCGCCAGGAGCCACGGGACGTGGACGAACCAGTGCGCAACGGCTAACACCGGCAGCCACTTGTAGGTTAGGAAAAGGAGACCTTCGCAAGGATTGCGAAGTTGTTAGTATAGCCTCGTAACTTTTAAGTTATAATATACCTCGAGCGGCAAAGGTATAATATTGTGGGATCGTTACGCGTTCGCTTCTTCTTGGATTTAGGAAAGGTTTTGATTGAACTAAGTCCAATTTAACAAACCTTATAAAATATATATTATTACGAGTTTAAGTTTGACTCGAAGGAATACAAGTGTTAAGAATTCAAGTGTCGCGGAACTAAGTCCTCTCTCTCTAGATTACGCACAGAGATATGCGGGGGACGCGTCGCTAAGACGACGTTACAGTGAAGTCAATTTACGTACTGTACTCTTAAAAAACTCTGCTCGAAGGAGAAATATTGCTCGATCTTGCTTCCAGTCTAAGCCGCGTACTAAACTCGAACTGGATTAGGAATGAGCCCACGAGTCCGAATTTCTCGGCCGTTTTATACCCAAAAATCTATGAAGAAAATGGTGGGGACTCGACTGCATCGCGGAGTTTCCAAGAAAAGTTGGGTGATATTGATTTTCATAGAATTCTATTAATTGGGTGCAACGGAAATTCCTATCGGCCCTTGCATGGTGACTTCCAAGTAAAGTCAAAGGTCTCGGATAGGAGCTTTGAATCGAGCCCTTTTAGAGTTTCTTTACGTAACTCGTCTGGACTCGTAACATATGCATAATTGAAGTACATACTTTACCATTAATACCCTTAATAATTGTCATAATTATATTGTGTTTGGAGTCGTTTTCATCAGAAAACCATCAGCATTTTATTGGTTCTAGTTATATGCAGATCAAATGCTACTGAAAACTAAATATTTTTATTACTGAATGGGATGCTCCTATTTGCTTACGTTTTTGAATCTCCGAGGAGCGTCCCTTTCAAGTCAGGTGGTCGTCCGTCGAAGGAGAAAAAAATTATTGCCAACGATATTCTAGCTTTGCAGGAAGGCAACGGAAGGCAAACGTATGTTCTCCATTGAAATTTCAACGGAGCGACAAACGGAAAGCAACGGAACCCGTTGCAGAAACGACGGCCAAGTGTGAACAGCTTCATTTAAAACCCAGGGAATGATATTCTGACTTTTCCGACGGATCGCAACAGATCGGAAGGCAACGGATATGTGGGGCTCGACCTTAACTCGCGAAATACGTTGTAACCGTTCCTCGGGCCGTGCAACGCAATCAATGATCACAATACGATTATGGTTGCGTCAAAATCCTCCGCGAGATCGTTTCGCATCGCTCGTAGCAGGATCGTTACAACGTCGAGGGAATAGTTAATAAGAATAACAGTGAGTAACGTTTCTCGTAAAGCGTACGCCGCTAGCAGGTGAGCATATGAAACTCCTTACATAACACAAGCAGAGATAAATACGCAGGGTGTGTCGCGGATCTTTTGCCAAGTGATTCAGATGTGACTTGGGTGTGTGGTTATCTGAACAGAGATTCTTTCGTGAATGGTAAGCTATCACTGTTAAGTAACAGGTCTATGACTAATAGATAGCGTTATCGGTGCAGAAATGCCGACAAGTCAGAATGGGGAAATTGATAGCAGATTTTTGCAATTGTAGAGTAAACTGTTTGGAAGAAAATATATTAAGCTATTTTTATACATATATTATACAATATATAGCATGGGATGGAAATGCAACTTCATTTTCGAGAAAATCTGTTTCCAGGAATGATCTTGTGAGAAGCTTCTAGTTTGTCTTCTGTGGTACCTTAGGGGTAGGTCGTCAATAAAAGTTGAAATTCCACAGTAAAATGCGCTGAGTTTAGTAATTTATGAATGGGTCACTGTAAACCTAGAACGTGCAATACTGAAAACTAGTTTTCTCTAAGGAAAGAGGATCAGGGAAATAGATATCATCACATATTCAAATAAAAACTAACTTTAATCATAGTTCATTAAAAGAGATTCTGGGTAATTTAAAAGAAGAATATCCTCTATTTCAAAACACAATTCGTTGTTTATTGCTGTTTAGTAACTTGTTCAGAGCTGCACGACTGTGCAGCACGCGTATGATAAAGACGAGGGAGCGAGAAATGAAAAAACACGAACAGCTCGACAAATCAACGAAACAATGTACTTTACAATGAAGAGTACAAATAAAGCCGCACAAAACGAGAAGCAATGAAATAAGCCTAATGAGACTAAAGAGTACGTTTAATAGTGAAATCGATTCGCGAGAGTTTAGAGATAACCGAGCACAGCGATAGCTGATCGATGACTGATTTAAAATCCTTTGTTCGGGATCGGGAACAACGGTTGCGCGTAAACGCCGTTAATTGGCGGCTACCCCGTTAAGACGTCACCGTTGTTTCCGATCGCGAACTCTTCGCGCTCGCTTCTCTTCGATCACTGCCTGTCGCGCAATCGCGTCGCGTGCGCAGCCGCATTTGTACTGCTGATGCCGTGCGCTCTTCTGCCCAATCCCGAACAGTACTACATATTTATGTACAAACAAAATGCAGAAATAAGTTGGCTGTAACACCTGATATTAGAATTCAACTGCCTGCAATTAAAAATAAGTCGAATTTTGAAAAAAAATGTTATCCTTTTACATTAATAGCCATTTCGAATTAAGGGTAAACTTGTAGGAAAGCTACATTTACACCGATTTTGATGGGACTTTTTTTAATTACTTTATTTCATCATTCTGAATGACTTTATCTTATTCATGTAATCGGTTGTCGGTCTGAAGGTCTATCTACACATAGCCGTGACGGGATGGACTGTGCACGGTCGTGTCGAAAACAAGAATATCTGCCGTTTGTTTTTAAATGGAGCAGTCCACACTAGGCCGGCGCGGCGGTCGTCGGCCGGCGAAATCCCGGTTGGTCGATTCACACATGTGGGTTGGTTCTTACGGCCGTGCACTGTCGTACCAGACAGGGTTTAGAAGATTCTAAGTCAGTTATGTTCACTTAGACATAATGTTACAACATTTACAACAAAGGTTTGTGACAGAATTCGTATATCCCGTGACTTTATTTCAAAATACATATTACTATTCTTGTCAGAACCGTATACTGGAAAAATATCAACAAAGTTTTCTGTAATGTTTTACCAAATAGAAACAACCCTAGTAGCACAAAAATATTCATTAAATATTTTTTTCAAATATTGAAAAAATATTTTTTTAGCCACACTTTTTAATATGAAGTAAATATTGTATCCAAATATTATATACATATACAAAAAATATAAAAGGAATATTCAGAAAATATGAAAGAGATATTTGGAAGATCTATAATAAATATCTAAAATATGTTTTATTTATATTTATAAAATATTAATTGAATATTCAGACAATATTGAGTAAATATTATACTTGATATCTAAAAAAATATTTTTAAAAAATTTAATTTCACATGGCTCGGGGGGGGGGAGGGGATTACAAAAAGTTCGATATATTATGTTACAGTTCATCGTTTACGCGGTAAATATGCTACATTTAAACCGTTTTTACCTTTGAAAATGTTTTTGGCACTGCTGGGACTCGAACTTCAAACCTATAGACTACACGTTACTTACTTTCCCAATGAGCCATGGGACACTTCCTTAGAAACTTTTTTGCAAGCTTATCTATGTTTCACGACGTATGACGGACAAACGTATTTTAAATATAGTCTATTACTTCAACAAACCTATACTTTTACAAAAGTGATAGAATCAATTATAAGAAATATCAAACAAAATTTTGTAGGAAAACAATAAGTGTTTTGCCAAACATAAAATTAACTTTATTGGCTAACAGAAATACAATTTGCATGATATTTTACTTTAAATATAAAATAACCATTTCTTCTACATCCGAACAAAACATTTTGCTTCTAATATTAAATCAACATTTATTTTATAATTGAAAACAATATTTGTTTTGCAATATAAAATAAATATTTTTTATACTATTAAAAAAAAATTTTTTCTTAATCTGGAATGAATATATCTCACATGTCCGCAAAAAAAATATTTTATTTCCAATATTAAATAAACATTTACTTCATATTTGAATAAAAATATTTTATTTCTAATATTAAGTAAACATTTACTTTATATTTGGATAAAAATATTTATTTCTAATATTAAGTAAACATTTACTTCATATTTGGATAAAAATATTTATTTCGTAATATAAAATAAATATTTCCTGTATATTCAGGAAAAAATATTTTGTTCAAAATATGAAATAAATATTATATGCATATTTGAATATTAAAAAGAGATTCAATCTCTTTTTAATATTACATGAATATGTATTTAATATTTTGTGCTACTAGGGAAGTTATTGATTAGTTATAAGAAGTACATATCTCCCGCAATAAACTATTTGGGGATATTTGCATTCGGAGCAGTAAGCTTTTTGTGACTAAATATTCGCGCGTACGCTATGCCTATACATTCGACGACTCTGTAATATTTCCAAACGCATTCTTTTTCAATTACAAATGTTTCTATGAGATGTCCTATTGTAATCGATTTATACAAATAGTTTGATCAGTATGATGGGCAGAAGTCAATAGTTTTAAGAGTTACGAAATAATACAAAGCATACCATTAGATCATATCAACATGAAATCGAATAGTAACGTAATATTTTATGCAATTTGTTTTTTTAGTTGATTTGATAGTAAATTCTTCACATGCAGTGAATATTTATAACTTTTATCGAACAGGAAAAGTATCGTGAAAATTTGTTTTAATTACATGCTTGTATAGGTAATATGCTTAGGGAGGCAAGATTGAGCAAAATGTCATCTGATAGGAGATCACACATTGTGAGTTAAGTGTATTTATTGAATTATGAGGTAGGTACTTTTTGCAATAGATAATTGTTATTAGATTTTGATCACAATTTGACAGTGTAATTAATAACGATTCACAATTATAGACCATAAATTATAATTGAATTAGTAATTACACTTCAACCACGATTTATGATTTCTAATGAGATTACATTTTGTCCAACTGTATGGGGTGGGTAGTAGCACGGTGACCGATGACTCCGAAACGGTCTACCCGGGAGAGACGAATGTTTTTGTTCCGGGTCCGCATACACCGATGTCTATTGTCTATAGTCTATACATGTGCACATGTAGTATTGATTCGGAAAAAGACTATTACATACGGTTAAGCTCAATAAAGTTAAGTAAATCATGTTTAAAAGCAAAATAGAGTAGCTATTTTTTTTAACTTTCAAAATACTGTACGAAAGAAAAAGTTATTTTACTTTTCTTACTTGATTTCATTATGTTAATTTCCGTTTCTTATGTAAACGTAACGAGTTATTACATGCGAAATTATACACTTTTTGGAGTACCATTTTTAATTTCGCTGAAATTTGGATACGTTGTACTTTCTAAGGATATGTAAACGTATGTTAAAGGATTTCTTTAAGCAAAACATTTTACACCGTTTGAAATATAGCGTCGTATTTTTATCCGTTTTCAATAGGGCTATTGAGCTCTCCAGGTACCCGTGAGATGTGCGAGAAGAGAAAATTTCTCGGGTAGGCAGTACCTGTAAAAATTATCCGCGATACTCGAGACACTGAAGAAGTGACAGAGCACCGTAACATAGTGTTACATGGGTGCATTTATAACATAGCATTAGATTGGTTTTATTTGGTTAATATGCTTTAGCTTCAAAATAAGTATCAACTTTTGTTTTGTTCCATTTTTATTTCGTCCAAGAACCGACCAGGCGGAACACAGCGTAAGGGTAGAAACACGTAAAACGCTTGTTGTTTTTGTCTTTGTTTTTGTCCTTAGTTGAACAAAGACAGAAACAAACGCTGGTGAACAAGCGCAAGCAACAAGCGTTTTACGTGTTTTTACCCTAACACAGGTAAAGGGTTTACCAGTAAGGATTAGGCATTTTTAACAGTTCACAACTGTGCGGGGCCGCCATTTTTATAAAAAGTAATATGACATTCTCGATCTGTGAACATACTCATTTGTTATCATAGCTTCGTACTCTACGTACACTATAGAATAGTGAGTTATAATCGTGAAAAAATTTTTCGGGTCGAGCTCATCTGCGCGCACAACATATTACGTGATACGTTCGGTCAGTTTAATCGGCCAACTGAGCCAACAATTCGAAACATTGTGAACAAATTCAAGACTACCGGGTCGGTGTTGGACCAAAGACCATCCCATTCTGGCCGGTCGGTCGAAAACGTCGTTGCTGTCAGCCGGAGTGTGGCCGAGGGGACCCGGCGCTCTCAATTCCTCGTCGTTCGCAGCAGCTGAGCCTTTCACGAACGATAATATGTGTATTTTGACGCAGGGTTTGGTTCTCCATGCCTACAAACTTCAGCTGACACAGGAACTGAAGCCCCGAGATTATGATCAGCGTCGTGCGTTTGCTGAATGGGTGTTGACGCAAGTGGAGACAGATCCGGCCATGTTATCTCTCAAAACGGCGATGTCAATTGGCCGCCGCGCTCGTGTGATTTGACGCCCCTGAATTCTTTTTTATGGGGATACGTGAAGGGAAAGATCTACGCTGCCAATACACAGAGTATTCAACAACTCAAACTCGAACTCCAAGGTGTCATCGGCGAAATTCCGGTAAAAATGTACAAGAATGTTAAGAGAATTTCATCTCGCGGATTAAAGCCTGCCACAAGAGTCGCGGCGGCCATTTGGCCGATGTTGTGTTTCACACATAATTGAGATGTTTTATATTTTCATAGCTAATAAACATTTCCGAATTTCCCCGAATATTTTTAATTTTATTCCAATAAAACTTTAGGTAACCCTTATTGGTAAACCCTTTACATTGCGTAAGGCCCGGCGAGATGCGTAGAGGCGCTTTGCGCCGCACGCCGGCGGACAGCGGAGTTACTGGTCCTCCCTAATTTAAAATTTCTATATTTTAAAAATTCTTCAAATTTCCATTTTTATCTTTTCGAGTGTTCAACTTTAATGTTTCGAATCACAAGCATCAAAGATATTCTATTTTATAGTAATTTTAGACATTCTTTAGTTATCCTCATCAAAGTATTCGTATTTACAAGAATACAACTAAATCTTATTCAATCGCTTGTAAAATTGATCATTCTTTAAAATAAATTTTCCCACAAACAATATTTTAAACAAAAAAATATGCTACATTTTTTTCTTCTTTAGTTCATAAAGCAGGATTCAAAAGTTTATTGAAAGATGAAGGACAGTCCTTGTTTTAGTCCTAGATAAGTGTAGATAATATTTATATCCCTGAAAGTGCGAAAAAGATACAAAAATAGTTAAGAACTCCTTTTTCTAAATACGATACGATAAATATCAATACAATACAATAAATTCGTAAAACAGCCTGTATACCAATCATTATTAGACTCTTGAAAACAATGGTTTAATCAACACAATTCGTGGTAAACTATTTATCATCCTCGGCGACTAGCGACTTTATTAAAAATAATTACACAGCGCGTGAAGTTTAATAAACAAGTTACATTCCACACACATACATCAACTTTTCTATTAATGATTTAGCATAGCTTGCAGGCATTGTCCCTGTCGGTAGACCCACACGCTACGTCTGCCGCGCCATGGGACCACGAGTGCGTATTTCCCTTCGATAAGAATGTAAATGCTAGTGACGTAACCTTATACACGTAGCTTACACGGATGGCCTAGAATCTCTATCGCGACTCTCGCTAATTTGCGGAATCCAGCTTTAACGCGAAGCTATTAAATATACCACCCAGGATTACAAAATGTTAACGTTAACATTCTCCAAGGAAAGATGATTATCGGGTATCGTGTATTTGGTACAAACTAACAAGTGGTGCAGTAATTAAGAATGATTATATTTCGCGCCTCGTTCTCGAGATTACAATTGTAGTATCCTCCTCGCCACTAGAAATCACAGCGCTTCAGAGTGAATAAACAGAAAACTGTCACCACCTATGTTCGGAGCGATGCGTACCCTTATCATCATTCTTTCTCGCTGTGCGCTAGAAGGAACACGCTGTGAGTGATTGTTAATATAATATTGTAAATTTATTAAAAATGGTGAAGAGGAAAGAGAATATTGAGGGACTAGATAGGGAACTGGAAAGACTGAAACGGAAATTAGCTAAATTTCGAGAAGATATTTCGAGCGATGATATTTCGAGTGATGATAGTGATGATATTATGGAAGCATAGGGTAAAGATGATGAACCGGAATCAAATTCAAGAAACAGTAAGTAAAAATGTTGTTGTTTATACATTAATGCATCTACAGAACAAATGGGTTACACACACGCCATAAAAATTGCCATTGCGTCTGCACGAGCGGCAGAACAGAATGGATAAAGGATGTAAAGTCTTCGCAATTATTTGCCATTGCGTTTTTAAATAACTTTTTCTATGGCGCCTGCACGAGCGGCAGGACATATTGGCTACACATTATGTCAGAATATTCCATTGCGTCTGCATGAGCGGCAGAACAGAATGGAGAAATGTTAGGAAATCTTCGCAATTATTTGCCATTACGTTAGAACAAAAATTTTTTTTTTTCTCTGGCACCTGCACGAGCGGCAGGACGGAAAACAATTGAATAAGAAAAGGTAAAAATGGCGATATTTGAAATGAATGGGCATGTAATCCGTGTTGGTTTATAACAATGTTGTTTATAAATTAATACATAATAATGTTTTGAAACAAATATACATATTCAAATTTTAGTGGTAGAATCGAATGAGATGGAAAGCTCAGAACAGCATAAAGAAAATGAAAATATTGTTGGGGAGGAAGAAGTAAATGATTTGGATGGTAGTATTTTGGAAGCCCTTAGGGATGATCCAACAGAAACTAATGCTGAGAAGATTGAATTCCATCCATCGATTGTAAATCGGTGGAAACACTGGTTTCATAATGGTTTAGAAGAGAAAGATAAGGATACATTGTTAAAAAAGTATCCTTCATCGAAGGAATTTGAACCTCCCAAGCTAAATCCAGAGGTTGCGGCAATGTTAATGGAGTCATCGTTAAAAAGGGACAGTCATTTGTTTGAAAGACAACAATTGGCATCCGCTGCATTATCTGCTTTAGGTTCGGCGATGAAGGACATTTTTGACAATGAGGAAGCAGACAAAGCAAATTTCATTGGAAAGTTAAACGACGCAGCAAAATTAATAAATCTCTAAAATTGTAATCTCGAGAACGAGGCGCGAAATATAATTGAACGATTAAACGAATTTACCTGTAAGTGAAGTTCGATCGCAATTATATGAAGAGCCTCGTTAGAAGAGATTACAACCCACCCTGAAAAAATTTACTTTTTCCCACCCTATACTAATTATTATTACAGCAATTTTATACATAGCTCTGAAAAAATGATCATGAGGGTACGCATCGCTCCGAACATAGGTGGTGACAGTTTTCTGTTTATTCACTCTGAAGCGCTGTGATTTCTAGTGGCGAGAAGGATACTACAATTGTAATCTCTTCGAACGAGGCTCTTCATATAATTGCGATCAAACTTCACTTACAGGTAAGTTCGTTTGATCGTTCAATTTTATAGAGCAAAATTAATTAGATTTTGGAAAAGCTAGTTTAATATTTTAATTATTAACGTTTGTGGATGGTATCTATTAGTAAATGATGATTAAAATAACAGATACATACTTTTTTCTTCTGTTCTTTACTTATGTTTTTCTTTGTTTATTCAACATTGATGTAAAATGAACATTATATATTAATGGGCTACTTTAAAATGAAAAGTGTTCTAGAAATACTTAAAAAATATTTATATCGCAAATTTTGTATATAACATTTTTTCATATTATCACAAATAACGGAGATATTCAAGGTGGACATGGTTATTGCCCCACCCTGTATAGTCGATTAAAAATAGAAACGGAGAAAATTCAGTATTTTTTAATTCATTTAAATATTAAAATCACAAAAAAAGGATTTAAAAGAATGTTTAAGTTGTTAAAAGCTATTCCTGATGGTAAGTGAAATGTTTGGACGGATTTAAGACCTAGCTTCAGCAGTATGCAAATTTACTACCAGAGCGCAAAAATCTAACAATAAGTCTCGCCTCCATGAACAATGGGGCACCCACAACCTGGAAATAACGATGAGTATAAACAATTGCTAGAATACTATGCGTTAACACTCAACCATTTTTATAAAGAATAACTTTAACTTTAAATATAACAATTATAAAGTCGTGCGATTAACTTTGTTTTTCTCCGGAGCTTATAGATTTCAATAAACGATGAAAAAAAATCTAATGCAAAAAGAATGAGATTTTCCGTTGTAATGTAACCCCGGTAACTGTAGTAGGATTAAGCGTATTACCAAGGTGGTGCAGTAGCCGCAGATCAAAAGTCCTCGGCTACAACAAAGAAAGACCAGGTTTGATTCTCGGTGAGCAAAGAGGACGTTGCATATTTGTCACAGTCTAACGCTTTTTTGTGATGGTATTTATAATCCTTTTATTTTATTCCTTCGAAGTAAAGCACTACAATTATACCGAAAAGTTGACAAGAGTTCAGTTTAATTTTTCGAGCGTTTTATGATATGATCCTGATGACCAGGTATTTAAGAGGGAAGATCCAGATTACTTCTTTGTTTGAAAAGTCAGGAGTCGCAATAATAATACAAAGCTTTGAAACTCGCTTTTACTGGCGATAAAGAATGCCTGTCGCATGAATACTGTTGTATACCGCTCCAACTTAGAAAATATTTGTACGTTTGTCAATCAGTTCCGAACTCTTTTATATCTTCTGTACACAGTTACGCATAGGGATGCGCTCCTATCTTTCGTACAGAAGACCTTGACCTTATTACTCACCAACTTCTAATCATACGTTTATCTATTAACCCCTAGCCTATTAACCCTTCATATTGGATCTTTCCATACTCCCATTATCTCCAAAATATGATCTCCGAGTTTTCGTTTAGTATACTTCAGAATTAGAACTTGACTCTTCTTGCTTGCGCTGATCTAGAAAGATATACTAACGCAGAAACTAGCCTTCTTCTTATTGTCTTATATAACTTGTAAGATTTTGTATAAGATTAGTAGTGTAACGAGCCCCGAATTTGAGTGCGATGAATAAAAGTACTCAATAAACAGGTTAAGATTTAATTATGTTTAAGTTTATATAACCCTGCGTTTAGTTTAAGAAAGCGATAATTAGTATAAGTGCGTGTAATTATTTTCGAGCGTCGATATTTCGAACACACTAGAAGAAGGAAAAATCTGGTCCGACGCCGTTGTCTAGACTCAATGGTGCGCGCGTACTCAACAAGGCCCCTGAACACCTGCGCCGCTACTATTGCACCATCTGGCTTAACATGGTGCAAAATCTGGGTATAAATAGAGGCTCGCTAGCGAAAAAGGTCGTATTCTGATCTGCGACAGCAACCAATGCGCGACTCAAAGGTTAACAGTAAGAACTAGAGATCCTTATTTCACGTGTATTCGAATGCACGTGTATACGTGTATTTCACGAACACGTATTTTAGTACGTGTCATTTTAAATACACCGGTAAACGTGTACTATTTCACGTACATTTAAATACACGTGTATTAACATATCTGTATTCCGAAACAACTGCTATTGCTAATATATTAAAATATTTCATTGCAAGCTCCACAATTTTTGGACATTTCAGTTTCCGTATCTTTGATATTCATTTGAGAATTCGAATCTGGTTATATCTATTAGGTGTAGCTATATATATATATATGTGAAATAATACACGCGTATTTAAAAATACGTGAAATAGCATGCATGTGCCCGTGCATTTAAAATGACACGTACTAAAGTACGTGTATGCACATTGCACACACACGTGAACACGTGTACACGTGAATTTTTCAAACACGTTCATAACCATGATCTCTAGTAAGAACACTCTAATTCTAATTCCTAACCTCGCTTAACCGAGGTAGCTTTTACCAGCTCCTGGGTATCCTCTTGATCGAAGTAGCTTTATCTAGCTCCTTGATTACACTGTTCAACACGAATTTTGATCTGTGAAAACCAATGGGTGTTCCTGGTAGGGTTTCTTGCCCTAAATACGAATCCGCAAACAGAATTGCTCCATGACCCTCAGTTTTTGAAAAACACGCATTTTTGTAAAAAAGCGTGATTTTGGTAAAAAATGAGGTATTACGCGAAAACCAAAAATGCTAGAAAGTTCACTTTGGTCTTAAAAGATAAAGGGGAGTGTCCTGAATAGTTTAGTATATACACATATTAAATTGTGTCATTTTAAACGGTTGTAAATAACCATCAAAGTTTAAAAAAGGGGCGATACGCGCACGTTCTACGCACAACTTTTGCAATTTTACAAAAAACTCTTTATCCTACACGAATTCGGTATACAGGATCGGATTCTGTAGACATTTCTAAAGAAGAAACCGTCCAGGAAAAGTGTCGCAACGGTTTTTAATTTGGACAGGTCAAGAAAATGTTCGTCGGGAACGTGTGCGCGGTACTTTGCCGTCATGCGGCCATCGTTCGCCTGCTCGGCGCGCCAGTGCCGTATCTACAGCGAGTCGACGTCGGTACCCCGTCCGATAGACTAACTTTTTATAGATTGTATAATATTTCATTTTTTTTATGAAATTGTAAAGAACATTTACTGATCACTTTCAATTTTAAACAATGTTAATATTTGGGATATAAATTTAAAAGCGTTAAAAAGCAAATGCTGTTTTTTATGAATTCACAAGATTTTTGTTGTTAAGATTTCAAAGATTCAAATTTGAATTTGATTACAAAATATTTCACAACTGATACAAAGTCTATTTAAGTATTATATATGCATCCTTTTCAATAACATTCATTGTTTAATACTTCTGGAAGACAATTCGCGCAAGAAAAGGATTGTAATGTTTTGAGATTTGAGTGGCGAGCGAGAAGTACATAATAGGCTCTTAACGCAGGCTCTCTTTCAAAATATAGACATCGCTTGACGCCTTTCCTCGATACTTGATACAATCAGAGAAAGAATACTTTGTAACGCTCTTTGGTCACGTGTTCGACACTTAAGGTAATTTTTCATTTCACATATTAAATTTATAAAATATTTTTAGTCTGATGAGAGTCAGAATTTTTGTTAACCGAAATCGATTCTAAATTTTACTCATTGTTAGTTCAAGGATGCATAAAAAAATGAAATATTATGCAATCTATAAAAAGTTAGTCTATCGGACGGGGGTACCGACGTCGACTCGCCGTAGATACGGCACTGACGTACGGCACTGACGCGCCGAGCAGGCAAACGATGGCCGCATGGCCGCAAAGTACCACGCACACGTACTCGACGAACATTTTCTCGACCTGTCCAAATTAAAAACCGTTGCGACACTTTTCCTGGACGGTTTCTTCTTCAGAAATGTCTACAGAATCCGATCCTGTATACTGAATTCGTGTAGGATGAAGAGTTTTTTGTAAAATTGCAAAAGTTGTGCGTAGAAAGTACGCGTATCGACCCTTTTTTAAACTTTGATGGTTATTTACAACCGTTTAGAATGACACAATTTAATATGTGTATATACTAAACTATTCAGGACACTCCCCTTTATCTTTTAAGACCAAAGTGAACTTTCTAGCATTTTTGGTTTTCGCGTAATACCTCATTTTTTACCAAAATCACGCTTTTTTACAAAAATGCGTGTTTTTCAAAAACTGAGGGTGATGGAGCAATTCTGTTTGCGGATTCGTATTTAGGGTAAGAAACCCTATCAGGATCACCCAGTGGATATCGCAGATCAGAAAAAAAGTTTTAATTTGTTGGACAGTGTTATCCCCCGAGGTAACTTTAACCAGCTCCTGGGATCCTCCAGGTCGAGGTAGCTTTAACCAGCTCCTTGATTGTCCCTCTAGGAAATTTTAAACAGCTCCTGGGGATTCACCGGTTCGAGGTAGCTTTAGCCAACTCCTTGAGCATTCCTAACACTGAATACCATCGTACTCTCACTGCTGTGAAAAGGGTGTTCCACACGACGAGATACGTTCGTCAAGCAATTACAGAACTCTATGATAACAAAACGAGTGTAACCAATTACCAATTGAGTTAGTGCCAAGTTTAAGTCAGATCAGTGACAATCGAGTTAGTGCAAAGATATAATCGAGTCAGTGCTAGGTTAAGTCAGTGCTAATTGAGTCAGAATTAATATTATCATCAACGAGTTAATAATAATTAAGTTAATGAACACGTTAATTCAGCGTTATCAACTAAGTAGAATTCTACTACGTTCTTTACTCATTGAGGACTGTAAGGTTATTATAAGATTAGGTTAAGTATTATTGAATAAATTGTTATATTGCTTAATTGAAAAAGAACAGTCTCAGTCTTTGGATTTCACTCCTTAACTGCATGCCACACGTATCCCACGTAGATTGTTAATAAGCCGCTCTATTGACAATCGTGTAACGCAGTGATGAGCAACCTTTCGATTGCTGTGGGCCAAAGATGGAAACAAAACACTACACGCGGGCCGCAATGAATGCAGATATTGAATAACGAATAATCGAATAATCCATAATTAAATGTACTGATCGAAGACTTCTAATTTATGGGGCGAATTTATAAAGTTCGACGTAGAACATGGAATTTTATTAGCAATATAGTATTATATGAACATATACATATATCTACCAATCTATTAGTAAGTATTAATTTAAAAAAAAATTAGTGTTAATAATGTGTATAAGCTTAAATTAAAAAAAAGTGAAGTTAATATTTAATTGAGTTTGTCAATATTGGGTTCAATATTATTAGAAACGGCAACTCGAATGCAATTTCTCAACCGTTCATCTTCAACATGGTTTATTTCCCAGATCTGACAATGGAAAATTCATTTTAAACTTAAACAAAGAAGTAAGCAGAGGAAATACAGAGATCACATAAAAAATTCAGTTCTTAATTTAAATTTAAATTAATTTAAAATTTCTCACGAAAATCAAACAAATGTTGGCCTTTTTTTTGTCACGCTTTAATGTAAATGCTGACAAAATTTCTGAAGATTTCCAAATGAAATACTTTATTAACGGAACAGTACAGAACTAAAGAATAAATTTTAAAATAGTAGTATTATTGAGTTTATAAAATTATAAATGCTACTTTTCTGCTGATAAATTTTCACTACCAACTACTCACGGCAAGTAAATGACGAGCTTAATTAGTAGAAAATATCCAAGTGTAAGGAATTATTCTCGATAACAAATTGAACCAAGTTTTTTTATGAATTCCCGGTGTATATAATATATACACGTATAAAGTATATACACATATATTTTATACATATTTTTTACTGTATATTTAGTGCTAATAAAAAGTAAATCAAATTTAAAAAGAACATTTTATCATGTTTATCGGTTTCGGTTTAACGTAATTCATCGAAATTACTGAGAAATTGTGTACCGCGTGAATATAAGTACGCAGTGCCGCAAAACGCGGCGGACCGCCAGTCATTGACAGCTGGGCCAACTGCGGCCCGCGGGCCGCTGGTTGCTCATAGCTGGTGTAACGTAGTCGTGATCTTAATAAAATAAACGCACCGAGACGTTACAATAGAACAGGCATGCTCAACTGGGCGGTTGGCGAGCACGGGTACCCATTTCGACCCGCGATCGGAGGCGCGAGTCAGCCTGTGAGCGGCCCTATCGGGGGTATATGAGGTGGGAAGAGCGACATTAGCGTGTGTGCGCGGCTCGTGCCGTAGCTAGGTTGGAAGAAGCGGTGGCCCCACACTCTACTAAGCGTTCGCGTCCCTCCATTCCGTCCCGAGCAGCCCCACTCCACGAAGCGGCTCACTCCCCTTTCCTCCCGAGCAGGCTTTCCCCCCGCGAGCAGCAAACTAACCCGAGTCTACCCGCGGGTAACCCATTCGGCCACGAGTTGAGCATGCCTGCAATAGAATGAAATTATTCTTGAATACTAAACATCGGAATCTAACAATACAAATAAATTTGTTGAGTATATTAAGGTGTCTTTTCTCAACAGTTCCTCACAGTCTGTCAAAATTTCACATTCAAGCCACACCGTTGTTTGGTAAAAAAGTATTGTATGATACTGCGATTTTGAAAAATAGGTGTTACCGCCGCTCGGCTTTAGTTTCCAAGAACACTCGGTATTCTGTCATCTGGAGAATATGATATGAATTATATTCCTCGCCAAATACGCCCTTTAGAAACAAATTATTAATTAATTTAATATTATGTCGCAATTTTCCCCTTGCATGAGTTACCGATGGGCTCTGCCCTTTAGCTCCTCTCCCCCCACCCCCAAGGAAACTAGCCCAAACCTAATTCAGACTTACCTCTTTAATCCCTGTAAAATGTCTTTTTAAGGTAAGTTTGTGGTGAATATGCAACTTTGTGGACTGCTGTACTGCGCCGTGCCGCGTTGTATTGTCGGAAAGTGCACATCCAAGTGTTCAAGCTGCGCTGACGCATACGTTGTCACGCACGTGTATGTAATGTAAGTACGTGAAGACGAAAGTCAGTGTAGTATTAGTGGCGGGTTTTCACGAATATCTCTAGTATAAGAAAAAATTGTTTATAAATTCGAGTTATACATAATTATTATATTTCAAGATCATTGTCTGCTTTGTAAATAATTCCAAATCTAATAAAGTTGATGGAATCTATTTCGATTAATAAAATTAAATTTATTTAAACGAAGATCGGATTAAAAATCCAAGAACAGTAATTTAATTTGCCAACGATCGAATATGTACGAATTTCCGAAAAAGCGTAAAGTAAAGATTCTTGATCTAATCGATAAGGAGTGACGGTTTAGATTGCGTGTCGTCCATCTACGCACCTGTTGGAAATCCAGAATGGCTGTATTCGTGCCAAGGTGTCCGTACCAGACCATTTGTGTGCGACGACACGATATGCTCTTCGAAGGAATACGAATGCGACTATTGTCGCGGGATAGTTTCCTTCGCAGTCCCTAGAAAGGCGTGCATATAGGAATTCTTTTCGAAAACAGTCGCGATACGGAAACATGAAAACAATATACCGCGGACAAGTGAAAGTTATATTCGTTACGTTATGCATTAGCCTGCGACGCGACGGCAGAGATGAATGTATTAAAAACCTCGTATCCTGTTTATCCTGTTGCTCGATTGTGTCTGGAGATGCTAAACGTATTTAATATTCTTTCCCGTGACTTTTGGTATTATCGTCGATAATGGAAAATTCTAATATTAACTTTATACGCTGTCTTACTTTACACATCAAAATATCAAATATTTTACAATGTTAATGGTCAATCATTTACTGTTAGAGTAATTTTTATTCCGATTAAACGTAGTTAAAGTTGACTTTTGCCTCCATTCAATCACTTCGATGGTTATTATCATTCGAAATTCCATTAACTTGCAATTTATTTTAAGCACATTAGCAGCCGGTAAAAAGCCGACACGGTCGAACGGCGAGTTCTTACATGATAATAATTGATTTTCATTATTGACGTACCGGTGGAAAGAGGCAAAAAGCGGGAGAAGAGGAGCTTCTCCGAGATCGCAATATGGCGGGTTACGAGGCAGGACGTGATAAGCAGAGCCTTTATACATTTTAATGACGAGGTCATAAATTGCACCTTCAGGGCGTGTGTGTAGCTTTTTGTGAACCTTATAGAGCCGTTCGCAAGGTCGTCGCGACTTTCTTTGTACCGTCGAATGTGTTCGTCATTGGTGCCCAAGCGCATGGAGTTGCAGAACGTATTAGCGCACGAATAATTGGTTATTGACACGGAGCGACTCAACGCTGAGCGTCCGCAAAACGTTGCGAAAAAGCATGACGGATATTTTCTACAAGTAAGATTCTCAATCTGTTACTGTTAATCTTATCTGTTAGAAATATCAAAAGCAATTCTGCTGTTAATGAAAATATAGTAAAATCTGTAAAAGCATAGATCAATCAAGCATAAAGGAAATTACTTTAGAGATAAAAGATAAGAGAAACAAGATTTTGGAAGGTGAAAAGACTTTAGAATGATGATTAAATAGAAAGTACCTCTAGATTTTTTCCAGGCACATTACAGTTCAAATGCTACTCTCTATTAATAAGATTTTTTAATATTTTGTAGGAAACTGAAGGGTTAGAACAATTTTCAAACTATTATTTTTGCATTATCTTCACATTAGAAAGTACCACACAGAAAATTCACAGCGGAAAGGATTAACCTCTGTAACCCAATCCTTTTCTTACTCGTGTAAATTAATACAATATTAATCGACATCTCATCAAATGTTCATTAGCAATCAAAGATCTTACATCCAAGCGGCTTAGATCAATAGATATAAACTATTATAAAATTATCAATGGATCGCAAAAATTTCTCACCTAGTGCGTGTGGATGTCATGGGAAAACAATCAAACGGATAAACCAAATGGCGCCAAAGAGAACATTTAAAGACCATGGGTCTTTGGAGTTTCCAGAGCTAAAGTATTCATTGGACTCCGAGGATTATCGCAACGAGTACTATCGCGTGTCTAAAGCCCGCCGAGTGTGCGGAGAATCCCATTTTCGGAGTGATAGAGGTGAAAAAAATGACAAGCAATGTCGTCACAAGGAGCCACCCTGTGGCCTCGGATCCGACCCTATACGGCCTACCGAGCATCGAGAAATAGAATTCTACGATCGAGAGTAAATCCTGGCCTCGTTCGAGAGAGGAGCGCAGGCATTCCAAACGCGTAGGCATGCAACGAGTTTGGAAATGACACAATTATCGCCGGACCGAGGCTCCTCCGATTACATTAACCCCGAAGAGGCTGCTTATCCACCGTTCGCCACTGCAATACGATTCCACCTTTTCCTGACTCTCTCCGAGCACCGATATCGCCTATACATACTTTCCATTGTTCTCAGCTATTACGTGTTGCTCCAGATATCTCAATGTCTTTTAGAACCTCTTTGTGCGGCATTTAACGGCTCCGACACGAAGCTCTCCCGTTGTCAGAGCTCTTATGTCTCACTGTCACTTTCGAAGCTTCGATTTAGGAAACGAAAAACGAGAGATGTTAGGAAACTATTGCAATAGGAATTCAATAACTATCGATTCAAATTCCTACGTTATACAGTAGTGATTGGATACGAGTCGAATAGTCGGGAGCACAATCTGACAATTAATACAGAAGGTATATTTTTTTGTCTCGGTTAAAGGTTGCACTGCGAAGAGTTCTGAAGGAGGCCACCCACTGGTAGGGACAAGATTCGACATATTAATATAGAAATTTGAGTCAGCACGTATGAAATCACTACTGAATGTTGAATCCTATCTCCACCAACTCTAACCGAGGGAAAAAGTAATACGTTGAACGTCGAATTTCACTTCCAACTATTCAAATTGAACCTCTACTATTCTACCTATTCAATGGATATACAAAATGTGAATAAAAAAGAGGAAGGACATATTTGGGCATACAGGGTGTTAGATATAAGATTATCATTCTTTGGAGGGGTGATTCACGTAAAAACAAACCAGAAGCCTCTATATATGACTCGGAACCAAAATCCAAGTATTAAAAAATAAAGAAAAACGGTCATAAATATTTAAAATTTCAATCGCTATAATTCAACATACATATAAATGTCTTTCGTAAACAACTTCTTCGTTAAAATAAAGATCGTGATTCTGCTAATCTAATAATTACAGTACCTGACTGCGATATTGTTACCTTGTATCTTGTATGCATCACGAAGAATAAGTAACTCTTCAACCTCTGAAATTACCGCCATTTCTAAGCATTAATGGAAAATCTCCACTTTTTAATCTTTAAGTGTTCAGCTTAAAATCTTCAAATATCTAACGTCAACTGTATACATTTTCAAACCGGTAGAAGATTTATGATAAACATTTTATTATATAATAATTTTAGTAATTCTTATCCAATCATACACATTACAAATATACAACAAGAAAGTCATATTCAATTCTTTGTGAAATTGATCAGTTTTTAACCTTAATGTGCTCTTTAGGTCTATCTGATCCAATTCTGCATTTTAGTTTTTTATACAACTGTTGCAGTTCTATGAAAAATTATATTGAAATTAGTGTTCATGTCTACATTGTTATTCCTTGACGTTCTCTAGAGCCTTTTTGTTCACATTTATAATAAATCAAATTTTTAAGCGGAGAACAGTGGACTGAGAGAAATAAAGTTCTAAATTTTATTACAGTGTAGGACTAAAATAACACGATAGGTACACTTGTGGTGAAAATTCCAACACAGTGTAGTAAAAAAACCTAACCAATGTAGTAAATATTCTTACAAAACGTTAAAATTCTAGATGCTAGGGACGAGATTCGAACCCACGACCCTCACGTCAGTAAGTTGCGTTCTAACAAACTCCGCCTAAGTGCGCTTCTGCTATTCCTTCCTCTAATTTGCTCGCAGGATTTACACTAGTGATTTCGTAACATCTACTTTGCTTGTATACTGGGACGACTTTTTGAACCTTGTTATTGCAATTTCTTGATTCGTTAGACGGTACGCAGATAGATGGGCACATATACACTTTCATAGTGCTGATCGCATTGTGCTGAGTACGTGACGTTTATTAAACTGTCCATAGCTTCATTGTTTTGACATTTTTAAATAGCCAAGAAAAAATGGGGTTCTTTATTTTGCTGTTAAAGAAAATGATTTAGATGGTTTCTGGTGTCGCCAAATACTCGGGCGTTTTGTTTTTGTTCAAAAAATAAAAAATGTATGGAATTTCCAATTTTCTAAATAATTAAGAATTAATAGGTAAAGTATTTTAGTTAAAGCGAACAGTTTAATAGTGTTAAGTATTGCGAATAATACTTTGATTCTACTTTTGTTATAAAAATCCGTAATAAATAGACTGTATTTTGTCAAATATTAAGAAACCAAAAACCTAAATGCAAAATTCTATAAAATATTAATTACAACAGTACTGTTACAAATCCAATTTCTTATCTATATCGTACGAAAATAATAATCTCATTATTATTAAAACTGGTATACAGGGTGGGGCAATAACTATTAGCACCTCAGATATCTCGGAAACTATAAGTTTCACAGAAATGTTGGCTGAAATAAAATTGCACTGTGCAGTTTGCAGGTGCTAATAGTTATTGCCCCACCCTGTATATTTCTTGTATTCTTTATAGTATTTATAATTCTACAATTGTTTTCCATTTACTCATTACATTTTTTATTAACGCAATGTTAAATAATTTATACTTTTCTGTTACTGCAACGAACAAAATTTCTTGAAATTCATGTAACAAAAAGTTGAATTTTCTAAATGTTTATATTTCCGCAAAATTATGAACCTACTACAGATAATATGTTCTGAATTACTTAACTACTTTCTATTTTCCCAATATTTTCTATTTAAATAATTTAAATATCTTAAATTCGTTTTAATTTTTTCTATAGCTTAGATTTCTTCAGAGAAGTATGAACTAAGTACAGTGATACTTAGACACGCTAAAAAGTATGCTAATTTACTTTCATCAAGAATGATCAATTATGTTGAGCAATATAATTCATGGAAGTAGTTAGAACTTTGAAACCTTTCTCACGTGGAAAATTCTACTAAGATTGCAATAGAAAAGATCATACATACTAATGAGAAGAGGAAATAGATTTTCATAAAGTAATTCAAAGCTTCCAATATGCATTCCAATGAAACGTTCTGATACACGGATACTTGAAAAATAATGTTACCTTTTATATCCAAGTTCTACATTGGAGGAAGTGCATCAGGAGGAAAACCGCAGTAACGGCAAGCCAATATTCGTAAAGCAGAGGCGAACGCTCTTACCTAGAACAGAGAACATTTTCTTGTTAACTTAGAATTTCTCAGTACTGATTTACATCTCCATCTATTTTCGCACGCTGCTCGCTGCTTACGTAAAATGTGCTTTCGTAATTATGCAATGGACATTCCTCAATATTGTCAATGAGAAAATCCTGCGAAAGTATTTAGAGTATTTGAATTATTTCACCTCCTAATAGTAATAAACTGAGTTAAATCAGCTGCATTTAGAATTACAAATAAATTAAATTCAAGAGTTAAAAACGCTACATGTAAATTCCATGTTAGCCACTGGAAATTAGATGAAAATACTCAAAATGTCTCAAAATAAAAAGTTTAAATTCTTACCAATAAAATATGACATTGCAACGTTAAGAATATTATGATACTTGACTAATCGGAATAAGGACTTACGTCACAATAGCAATGAGAAGGAAAGTTCAAAAGTTTAACTTTAACTTCAACTTTCTCACTGGAAAAATTTCCCAAGTGAGCTAGTATCTCCGATCCCTCTCCTCTCACGCGTTTTCCACTTGTATAATCGCGAGTCGGTCGGAAAAGAATCTCATACACGCGCGAAACGTAGCCGATCGCCGTGAGACTCGGCCAAACGAAAGCCAGTATTCTCAGTGGTTCGTTTCCTCGAGATTGTTAATTCGTTCTTTTTCTCGTCCCCGATCGACCGTTCTGGTCCTCGAACCGAGACATCGGGTATCGAGTTTCGACGTATACAACGACACTACGAGACAACTGGGCGTGTGATGTACCAGGGTTCGTATCTGCTCGTAAGTAATACAATTGACGGCCATTAAACAAGATATACGCAGCTACAGCTGACTATGTATATGGCCCGTATTCATTTGACAACGACGACAGTATGACGAATGCTCGTCCTGGAATACAGTTCACCGGAACATCGAAGACACTCAGAAGGAATACCTTTTTTAAAACTCTGAACGCGTGTGTTTGGACTGTTCATTCAGGTCATGTGGTAATTAAATATTACTCGTCGATCCTCCACAAATATTGATCAAGAAGGAGAACTTTAGAGACTTAAGGACTTCAAAGAATATATAATAAGAATCCCTAATAACTGTAGAATCATTTAGAGAAATGGATATTTAACGTCTGGAAGTAAGGAATTCTTTAAAAACTTAGGATGAAGTTTTAGAGAAACAAGCTAATTTTATATTTGAAAATATTTAAAATTAAAAATAACTAATTTTTTTAAGAATAAATTGCATAAGTAGATATATAAAATAACCATACTGCTTATTCTTGCGTCAAAAGCGTATCCATCTCAAAATCATATCTAACTCTGACATCATTACAGCTACATGGAGGCAGATCAGACACTATGTTGTATGAGATTTTTTGTTTCATTTGAGCTCCCTACCACCCCCTAAAATATATAAACGTATATTGCTTACATCCTTATAACAAGGTTTAATGGAAAAAGATTGAACTTAAGCTCCTAGTGAATTATAAGTAAGATATGAGTAACTAGATAGATAGAATGTTTTCGAAAACAGCGGCGAACAGAAATTCAGGGATTGGATGGAAAAATGGCCGATAGGCAAAAATACCATTTCAAGATAATCTATTTCAGAATTTTCAAAATACTGTAATTACATTCAATTATCATTCCTGAATTTAATTACATTACTCTTCATTAGGTAATACTACAATTAAAACTTCGAAAATTGATGTGCCATTATTTGCGGAGAGTTGGGTATCTAACATTGAGATATTAAATGTATCAGAAATTATTTATCTACATTTGTCTTTGATTCACACTAATGTACGAACTATAAAAATTATTATGAAATTGCGGATGATTATGCACTCATCACAAACTTAAATATGCAAAAATGTAAAAGGATCAAAATAAAATATCAAAAAAGTATAACATTTTTATTCAACCTCTAATTGTTTATTTGTGTCTACAAAAATATGAGTTTGCATATGTATTCACAGCCTAATTAATACGTATCTAAGATTCCGAAAATAGCGCGCCAATGTTAAAAAATGTCTCGAGTCGGAGGACAATCCTCAGCCCGCACAGGCCGGACACACATCATCTTGCCCGATCAAAGGGCGTAAAGCATATTTTCCTTAGTATAGAAAAAAAAGGTCATAAAATGTCTACATTTTAAGGCCATCATGCGAAAGGAGGAACAAAATTACTCACGGAATAACCCATTAATAATCGACAACATGGGAGGACACCATGCAACCTAGATCTTATCTGAAATTATTTCAGCCTCTTGCCTCTAGGATTGTCTAAGACTTTACGTGTTGATTTGATAACAACAGTTAGGAGAAACATTAATCCCACGACACATATTTCGTCGCGACGTCAAAGGTGTCCCTCGGGGTGCGTGTCATAAAACGCCCCCGTCGCGTCGTTTCATGGGTACGCGGCTCGTTCGTCCGTTCGTCGATCATGCACGTGTTACCTTTGCCATGCAATTGCAATATCTCACGACACAAAATCCCTTGTACGACCTGAAATATTACGGTTATAAAAGTATTTATACTTATTATTGACGCGGTCAGAACGAAAGCTGCGACGGCGAAGAGCGAGCTGAGGTGTTGTTCATGGCCCATTCAAGAGCACGCTTATACGCTTGGATAATGCATTTATGTACCATTGAGATATTGAACAATGAACTTTACATCATTTTGGACGATGAGAGGGAGAATTTTAAGGCGAACAAAGAAGGAAAGAGAGAAGGGTGTTAAAGAGAGGATAACTATCTGACTGATATTAATACTTGTAGATATAAATTGAGACTTGTCTCCATGAAAATATACAAATTTATTGTTGCGACTTGCTTGACATTGTAATGTTTCATGGTCGAATGGAATTTGTAGTGTCAATTTGAAAAATTGATTCCTATCCTTCAAGATTGATAGTATACTGAGTCTTCACTGTATTTTTATGCTAATTGTGGCGAATAGCTTGTAGGCCTTCCGCGTAGATCCTTCGTATCCTATTGCTCTTTTTCCTTTACTCTCGAACAATTCCGTCATGCTCGCGTGCATGACTGACCTTACTCAAAGATCTGATTATTTCTTTCTCACGATTGAGTGCTCTCTCGGACACGTTTACACGTCAGACAGCATGAATAGCACCTACAAGCTTTGCTACTTAACCGGCGAAAGCCTCCTACGGGCTCGCGTATCACGTTCGCGAAATATGAGAAAGAAATTGCCGGACCCGATGTTAAACCGAAAGTACTTTTATCGACTCACGAAAAAGAGTTGTCCGACAGTTCGGGTCGCATTTGAAATTATCAACATAGATTTCTCCGACACTGGTTTGACCGACAATAATTCATCGACACGGGATTTGACAGACAACTACATTAACCGACAATAGGTTTTTTGTTTTACCTGCACCGAAAATGCGTCATTATATGCCCGTAGACGGGGCGTAAAGTCGCCGACTATCACCCTAGGGCGGAAAAGTAAAGGCACGTCTACATACAGCGAACAAACAAGTGTGGACAGCGATGCGAGCGCGAACGCAAGCGAACGAACACCAGGCATTACAACCGACGAACGGTGATGAATCCAGAAATTCGTTCGTTCGCGTATACTGTGGACGGGTAGTCGAATGCCTTCTATGTTCGCCGAAAGACTACCAGGCGTAGCTTTGACTAGGCACTGGCGCACTTAAGTACCTGCATCATGGTGGCAATATTTCTTGATTTGCTACGACTATAATTTTAAGGTGGGTGATAATTAAGAAACCTCATTCAAAAGGAAGTTAGCAGACGATGCTTTTTTCTTTTCCCATAATACTTTTTTAAAACTGAATTTTCTAAATATTTGCATCGAAAGCCAAAGTTGCAAAATGAGAACATTTTCACTTTTTTAATATTAAAAAATGGCTTCTGAAATAAAAAATTCGATCCGAACTAATGTGTACTTAACCCGAGATATGAATTTACTTTATATTGTAGGATAAAATTTTCGGCAACCTGTGTCAGAAATTTTAAGAGATGGTTCTACACGCCAAAATAAGACGAAAATCAACAGTAACGAAATGGCGGTAGCAGCTTTGTTTTTTAGTTATTAGCATCTGAAAAAGTGGGCGAAAACCGCCTAAAACATGGCAATCCCTATGGTATATGTCAAATTTTACGGAATATTCAGAGTGTGTAGAGTAGAGATCTGTACGGGCCGGGCCAAGCGGGCTTTCCCCTTCCACTCCGGGTCAAACGGGCTTTCCCCTTCCACTCCGGGCCCAACGGGCTTGCCCCTTCCACACCTCGGCCCGGCTAACCCACGTAATCCGCGTAAAGGCCGATATTGGGAAACTTGGAGGCGGCGTGGCTTAGGTTTCTGCCCTCTGGTAGTAAGTTGGAAAACTACTGAGAGTAGGTCTTACGATTAGGTCCTTTCCAGTGCCTTGTGCAATCGGTCGCGATTAATAACACTGTCCAACAAATTAAAACTTTTTTTCTGATCTGCGATATCCACTGGGTGATCCTGATAGGGTTTCTTGCCCTAAATACGAATCCGCAAACAGAATTGCTCCATCACCCTCAGTTTTTGAAAAACACGCATTTTTGTAAAAAAAGCGTGATTTTGGTAAAAAATGAGGTATTACGCGAAAACCAAAAATGCTAGAAAGTTCACTTTGGTCTTAAAAGATAAAGGGGAGTGTCCTGAATAGTTTAGTATATACACATATTAAATTGTGTCATTTTAAACGGTTGTAAATAACCATCAAAGTTTAAAAAAGGGGCGATACGCGTACTTTCTACGCACAACTTTTGCAATTTTACAACAAACTCTTTATCCTACACGAATTCGGTATACAAGATCGGATTCTGTAGACATTTCTGAAGAAGAAACCGTCCAGGAAAAGTGTCGCAACGGTTTTTAATTTGGACAGGTCAAGAAAATGTTCGTCGGGAACGTGTGCGCGGTACTTTGCCGTCATGCGGCCATCGTTCGCCTGCTCGGCGCGTCAGTGCCGTATCTACGGCGAGTCGACGTCGGTACCCCGTCCGATAGACTAACTTTTTATAGATTGTATAATATTTCATTTTTTTTATGAAATTGTAAAGAACATTTACTGATCACTTTCAATTTTGGGATATAAATTTAAAAGCGTTAAAAAGCAAATGCTGTTTTTTATGAATTCACAAGATTTTTGTTGTTAAGATTTCAAAGATTGAAATTTGAATTTGATTACAAAATATTTCACAACTGATACAAAGTCTATTTAAGTATTATATATGCATCCTTTTCAATAACATTCATTGTTTAATACTCCTGGAAGACAATTCGCGCAAGAAAAGGATTGAAATGTTTTGAGATTTGAGTGGCGAGCGAGAAGTACATAATAGGCTCTTAACGCAGGCTCTCTTTCAAAATATAGACATCGCTTGACGCCTTTCCTCGATACTTGATATAATCAGAGAAAGAATACTTTGTAACGCTCTTTGGTCACGTGTTCGACACTTAAAGTAATTTTTCATTTCACATATTAAATTTATAAAATATTTTTAGTCTGATGAGAGTCAGAATTTTTGTTAACCGAAATCGATTCTAAATTTTACTCATTGTTAGTTCAAGGATGCCTAAAAAAGTGAAATATTATACAATCTATAAAAAGTTAGTCTATCGGACGGGGTACCGACGTCGACTCGCCGTAGATACGGCACTGACGCGCCGAGCAGGCGAACGATAGCCGCATGACGGCAAAGTACCGCGCACACGTTCCCGACGAACATTTTCTTGACCTGTCCAAATTAAAAACCGTTGCGACACTTTTCCTGGACGGTTTCTTCTTCAGAAATGTCTACAGAATCCGATCCTGTATGCCGAATTCGTGTAGGATAAAGAGTTTTTTGTAAAATTGCAAAAGTTGTGCGTAGAAAGTACGCGTATCGCCCCTTTTTTAAACTTTGATGGTTATTTACAACCGTTTAAAATAACACAATTTAATATGTGTATATACTAAACTATTCAGGACACTCCCCTTTATCTTTTAAGACCAAAGTGAACTTTCTAGCATTTTTGGTTTTCGCGTAATACCTCATTTTTTACCAAAATCACGCTTTTTTTACAAAAATGCGTGTTTTTCAAAAACTGAGGGTGATGGAGCAATTCTGTTTGCGGATTCGTATTTAGGGCAAGAAACCCTATCAGGATCACCCAGTGGATATCGCAGATCAGAAAAAAAGTTTTAATTTGTTGGACAGTGTATATTATACTATGACCTCGAAATGATCTTGAACTCGAAAATTTTGTGCAAACATAATTTTAATAAAAAATTATTTCTTACATAATAAATAAGTTTAAATTAAAATTCAATTAACCAACCTCCGCTCTTTACATTAGATGTTGCTGCTAGCGAAGAGGATGCTCAAGTTTTTATGAAAATTATCTGGACAGACGAATCTAAGTTTAATAGTGTTTTTAATCGACGAAATCAACGGTATTGGTCGACAGAGAGTCCACACTGGACACGAGAACGCAGTTTTCAAACTAAAATTAGTGTTAATGTATGGTGTGGTATTTTAAATGGTTACTTAATCAGACCATACTTCTTTTAAGAAACTTTGACAGCTGCTCGATATTTTAACTTTTTGGAAGAAAAGCTTCCACTTTTATTGCAAGACATTTCACTGAACATTAGGAACGATATGTACCTTCAACAAGACTTATAATAATTAGGGAATATCTCAATAACAACTAGTTTGGAAATCATTGGATAGGAACATATGTTCCGATTCGTTGGCCACCGCGTTCAGATCTGTCTCCGCAAGATATTTATCTTTGGGGATATTTGCAATCCGTTGTATACAACACAGCAATCAATAATGTTGAAGAACTTCAGAACCGCATAACAACTGCATGTAATAATATAAACCGAGACACCCTAATTATGGCAACAACGAAAAATCTAATGCAAAGAGCAGAGCTCTGTATCATAGAGAATGGATCGCAGTTCGAACATCTGATTTAACCTTATTTATTTTGTAAGAAATAATTTTTTATTAAAATTACGTTTGCACAAAATTTTCGAGCTCAAGGTCATTTCTAGGTCATTTCAAGGTCATAGTATAATACGTTGTTGAATTCGTCTCAACGTCAGTAACAATCCTAAGATGTTAAAAACATATGGTGCTATTAAAAAAGTCAAGGTGACCTTATTAGATGATAGGGATTGCCATGCGTCAGGCGGTTATCACCCACTTTTTCAAATGCTAATAACTAAAAAACAAAGCTGCTAACGCCATTTTGTTACTCATGATTTTCCTCGTGTATTGACATCTAGAATCATACCTTACATTTTCTCACACCTGTAGCGGAACACCCTGTATGTAATACAGTTTTGTGGGGAGAGAGTGAACTTAGGCCCTTAGTGACTAACATGAGATATGAGTGACTAGTATATGAGTAAGTAACTAAGTTTTCGAAAACAGCGATGAAATAGGAATTATCGGCTAAACAGAATGATTCATTGTTAGCGGAGAATTGAGCATCTAATACAATAAATACTTTTTCATATACGAAACCATAAATATAATTTATTGTGATGAATATAAGTAGAATAGTAGAATATATATATATATATATATATATATATATATATATACATATACACGTATATATACATATACACGTATATATACATATACACGTATATATACATATACACGTATATATACATATACACGTATATATACATATACACGTATATATACATATACACGTATATATACATATACACGTATATATACATATACACGTATATATACATATACACGTATATATACATATACACGTATATATACATATACACGTATATATACATATACACGTATATATACATATACACGTATATATACATATACACGTATATATACATATACACGTATATATACATATACACGTATATATACATATACACGTATATATACATATACACGTATATATACATATACACGTATATATACATATACACGTATATATACATATACACGTATATATACATATACACGTATATATACATATACACGTATATATACATATACACGTATATATACATATACACGTATATATACATATACACGTATATATACATATACACGTATATATACATATACACGTATATATACATATACACGTATATATACATATACACGTATATATACATATACACGTATATATACATATACACGTATATATACATATACACGTATATATACATATACACGTATATATACATATACACGTATATATACATATACACGTATATATACATATACACGTATATATACATATACACGTATATATACATATACACGTATATATACATATACATATACATATACATATACATATACATATACATATACATATATTTATATACATATATTTTCATTTGGGAACTATGAGATCGTTTTTCAAATGTCCTGTAAAGTACAGCATCTTCCTATGATGCTTCGCTAATAATTTGTTCAGCCTCGGAGGTTTTATTTTATAATTGGAACGCGAAAAGTAAATTGTGCCTAATGTATTATTTATCAGACGTTATCTTGTTTGCTATATTCGCGGAAAATTTTTTCAAGTTCCATATTCTGTTTTCTCCAAATTCTCCAAAATTGGAGGGAAACAATTTCCGTTTAAATGAGTGCTACAGTTAATTAAATGTTAAGGCCGAAAATTAATTTTACATCCAATGTTTCATTTATATTTTTAAATATAGAAATGTATCACATTTGCCGAAAAAAATAATTGACTTCACGCGGAAGAATTCGGGCTCTCCATTTTGCGTATAGATCAGCCGTGTTGAACCTAAGGGCACGTCTACATGTAGGGAACGAAAGCGAACGAACGTTAACGAATGCAGGGAAGGCAAACGCGCGCAAACGAGCGCGATCGAGCGCGAACGACACAGAGGATGCTGATTCGCTTCTTTGGCCTAAGTAGGAGGGGCTTGGCGTTCGTACGCGTGCGTTTGCATGCGTTCATGTTCGTTCGCCCGTGTTTGTTCGCGTGCGTTCGCTATATGTAGACGTGCCTTAAAAGAAAGAAAGATATTGCGCACAGCTTGAAAATAACAAGGCTCCCTCCATAAAACGGTGGAATTCCCCAAGTTTGTAGGCTCTGCCATTGGAATCTCAGGACCCAATCCAATCGTCTGTCATTCTTTCCGTGAACCTTCTGTTTTCCGCATTCTCCAATAAGAGAATCCGGAACTGCTATTTATTACTATAGACGCGGTGTTGATTGGGTCCTCCGGAAAAGGATAGCCATAGATGCTTGACAGAAATAAACAATAAACAAATCGTGAGCTAAGGGCCTACGACGAATGCTTCATAGACATTGCTCAAGACGTAGGCAGTAGAGTAAACGCCACTCTGAGAACCTCCAGTCGTAAGCCTGGAAAAGCGGTAACATCGCGAAAGTAAAATGGAGGCTCGCCGCATCTCCTCTTCTTATTCCGAGAATAGTTACTTAACAGCAGTTAAGGATTCTTATATGTATAGTTTTATTTCAAGAACATTTGCTGATCCATCGTGCAAAATAATTATTTCTCACATTCCGTATTCACCACAAGCGTATTAGCAAAGAGTCTATGGATAGAAAAATGCACTTTTTGAGATTGATTTACGTGGCGGAGCTGAATTAAGAACGAGAGAAAATGGAACATAATTTCCAAAAAAAGGGAGGATACTAACGAGCTTATATCGGCGAAATACTGCACAATGAAGGTTTCCTAAAAAATTATGGAAATCGCTCTCATTAGAGCACGCATTCTGCGAATGTGAAATCCACTTGTGCAATGCAGTGGAACGAAGCAAAACGTCGGACGAGTCCGAGACAGAGGAGCACTGCGAATAAGAGCAGAAATCGGCCGAAGCGACCGTATCTACGTAGAAACGGTGCGTATACCCGTGGATCTCCAACGATTCAATACAGTATTTTCTGCCACCATAAACGAGCACGAGAAAGCAAGTGTTTTACGACCGAGCTAGCTTGTCAGGTGGTCACTACTTTTATGACGATCGCAACATCCCCGTACGCTCTTTGTTTATTGTTCTAGCCACGCCTTCGATACAAAAGGGAATAAATTACGCGAGATCTTGCCCGATAACGGGAACACTGGCCACCGATACCAAAAGTACCACGCGCTCTATCGATCGGTCCACTGTGGGAGAAAGGGAAAATGATAATACAGAAGTTAACATGAAAATGTATCGACTGCAAATCGCAGTCGCAGTTGCAACTAAAATGCATTAAAACATAATTACATTGTATGCTATGGTTAAATCGTGGAAATTGCTGTGTTGGCAAGAAAGGTTCGAAGTAATAGAAACATTAATTATAAGAAAAAAGTTGATTGAGAATTGATTGTCGTGTGCGAGTTATTGGTAGAATTTTACGGACCTCAATCCACGTGAGCGTTACTGCTATAATACCTTTCATCGTACAAAAAACTTGCTACTGTTTTGTTCATAGAACTGAAACTTGAGCAGTTAATGTAAAAAGGATAATTCTGGGTTGTTTCTAAATCCTGAAATGTATAAGTTTATAGGGAGTTCATTATGAAAGTTTTTCGAATATTGAAAACAATTATGTTTAAGTATCTGTATACAGAATAGCCGTGAGCATTATCGACGGAAATATCTTGGCTTAACATATTTCTTCGATTAAATAATGAGCATCATTAAATTCGTTTTCCATGGTACTAAAAAAAATAGTACATTCTTTTGAGATGTTAGTAAAAAAGGCTAAAGACGTCATACGCTTCTTGGGATTCGTGTATATATTAAAAACCGCTTCGCAGGAGACAAAATGTAAAACCATAAATTGCGAGAATCGAGGTAAAAGTCACTTTGTAGATACAAAATGGAAGAAAGAGACTTCATTCCGCGGTTACGTGCCGACATTCCTGCATATCGTAACAACTCACGTCAACGTAATGGGGCAAGGGTCTTTGAAGGAGAACCAAATTTCAGTTGAACGTCCAAGACAGATAAAATCTCCTTCAGGATAACCAATCTTAGCATTGCGTTTCTTTAGAGGATTGGAGCCTCGACGGACTTTTTGTTTATTTCCTTTCAAAAACAAACCCTTAAATCAATTATTAAAGTAAAATAAAAAGCACGTAGATCAAGAAATGGAGAGTACTTTCATAGTCGTTTAAGAATGGCTGATATCTACTGACTTCAGAAACTTTCAATTTAGTAGAGAAAATAGACAATAATTATCTATCTTTTATAATTATCTATCTTTATATTTAGTATAAACAATAGATGACCAACTTTGTGATTACTATGATGTGCTCAAGTAAAAATACTAAGCTAAAGCATGAACAATTACCGTTTGTGAAAATAAAATTCATTGACCTATGAAATATAAGTACACATACCACAAGAAGTTTTCCAATAATTGTCAGTAAAATTTATTTGTGACTGTATCTAATGGAAAACAGGGAACTGGTAATTCTCATAAAAATCGGTATATTACCGAGACAGCACAGAGGCGCCTGCGAACGCCTTGGTTTCGTCTTATTCGCGCCTCCTAAATGCCTTATGTTACTAATCAGAACGCCTTTAAGGCGCCTTTTTAGAGATTCAAAGGCGCCAAAAAGCCGCCTTTAAGGCGCTTTTTAATGGCCTTAAAGACGCCTTTTAATGGTGTTGCGAATCGCGCAAAAGGAATAAGTCGTTTTGGATCAATTCATTTAAGAACTTTATTCCGGGAATGACTTTTAGTGCTGGAAATATAGCTATGTGCGAGGAGAAGCTGCAGAGAACTCTAGTCTGTGACTGACGATCTTTTACTGACTGCCAGGGACCCTTTTGGATTTTACTCCGTCAGTATAAGGAAAAGTGGGAAAACAAGAGATGGCGAATGTGTCTGTTTTCTGTCACTATGGTGCATCGGGCCCAGCCAGGCTCGGGGTTCGCACGTGCTTTTATGGCGAGAGAAAGCGCCGGAGACACGAACCACCGTGACTCCGTAGCCTTCAAGGATTTTAGGGTCCTTGAGTGCCTATTTCTAGGATATTAAAATGTACGCACCGAACCTGGGTGGCCACGTTTGAAAACGTTCTTCACTCTGCAACTCCTTTACTTTTCAATAGGAAGAAGGCAATATGTCCCTTCGTTACGGACGTAACAATGGTCTTAAAGGCGACTTTCGCTGATTTTAAGGGCGCTCATAAGGCGTCTTTCAGGACCTTATAAGGTGCATTAAAGGCGTCTTTTGAACCTTCTTTCGGCGTTTTTCCGGCGTGTTTCAGGCGACATTGAGGCATCTTTAAGGCGTTTTAAAATAAACTAGCTGGTTATTGTTGCTAGCTCGCTTGGCTCGCTCCCGCACTTAGTTTGGGACACCCTGTATGTACAGGGTGTTTCGCAATTCGTGGGAAATCTCCGAGATACAGGCACTAGACACAAAAATAATAAGAAAAGTTCTTATTATTTTTGTGTCTATTATAGTTCTTATTAAAGTGCCTCTAAGTGCAGTACTAGTACATCCTTGCTACAGACGTTGATCGTTGATGTAGTCAGTATAATGTTATATTTGCTAGAAATACTTTTTCAATGCATATTAAAATATTAATTCATTCTGCAACGACTAATTTTCAAAAAACTGAGCTATGTGATCTACGATTTTCAATTAGATCAATATATACCACTATATGTGGTATAATTCAAATATTTTATAATTATTAAATACATTTTGAACAAATTATCACTTTTGTTAAATGTGTGCGTGATAATAATTTTTTAATATTACTTCTTGTGTTTTCAAATATTTACGTACGTGTATGTGAAGTTTCTCAGTTCCGCACCTACCATGTGTATACCATACGCATGATATACAGGGTGTAACAAAAATGTTGCAGTTCCTTGAAAGGGGTGATTCCTGAGACGATTTCAAACAACTTTTTCCTTAGCGAAAATGTTAGGTGGAGCTTTGTTAACGAGTTATTAACGAAAAACATTGACCAATCAGAGCGCGAGTTTACCGGTGAAGCGGCCGCGGTAGCGAAGTCTACAACGCTAGGCGCTGCGCTTGTGCTTCGAACAAACAAGTCGACACGCATCGATGAACATAACATTATTATAAGAAATTAAAACGGCATAACAAATAAAGTCAAGTCCTTTATCATTTTTTGTTTATCATTGAAAGTGATTAATTATTTTAAATCGGGGGAAATCACGTGTAGCGTAAAAAGGCAAATACACAGTTTGTTTGTTAAGGTGAATCGAAAATAATAATTATTTGAAGCGAAAGAATAAGGAATACGTAAATTTCTTTTTCAAATAACGTATAAAGAAAAAGGCAAAGTAATAAAAAATGGATGAAAAGTGATCCTAGTTCGATACCGAGATAAAAGTTTGTAGTTCAACAACGGTCAGCAGTGTTTTTTATAATGAATAAGTGTGCTTAAAAATCCCGAAGAAAAGTGTGCATATGGAACGTGGGAGAATTGTTGAGGAAAAGAAGTCCGCGTTAAAGTAAAAAAATAATAATCAACAATAAATTACATGCGACTCACCCTTTCGGCAATTCACCTGTAGTTTTTAAACCTGTGTCACTGGGTCACTGTACCGGTCCTGGTCATGGTTTATGGTAGCCCAGCGCCTAGACCACAGCTGATCGCAGGTACACGACATCACCCACAGTTAAGGGTCACAACATCAGGTGCATCCGGGTTAAGGCACCAAATAACGAATGTATTCACTTCACTGCAGCCACTAATACACTAATCACTTGTCACGATCACTTCATTTTTGTTTTGCGAAATGAGTTGTTCCTACGTTATAACAATTGGTGGCTCCGAAAGGGGTTGATTGCTGTCAATTTAGGAAATGCTCCACATAGCCACCGTCCGGGTTGACGCACGTTTGTGCATGCAAAATAATGTGCCACTGCACGCATTGGAGCATCGCTGGTATGATGTTCGCAATTGCATCGTGTGTACGTGAGACGGCTTCTTCTGTGATGTCCACTGGTTGACGGTACATCTCATTCTGAAACGATTGTTGTACAACAAATACAAAACGCAAGTAAATAAAAAAATAATGCTTATAATAAATGTAAGTAAAAGGTAACAGCAATAATCAAATTACCTTTAGGTGTTACTGGGCCATTGTACCGATCTTGGTCATCGACGGACGCAATGTCGCCGGGTCTAGCGTTCTAATTCGCGGATACAGCTTTGCGAGTACTCGCACATTAGCAATCGCGTTACCATCGCACCGAGCATGCACCCGAAACACCGTGTAGTACTCCTGCGCTGTGTGCATGCTGGATTGGAGATTGCTGACTGACTGACAGAACTTTTCCGAAGGAGCTTCTCCTACCCTCAAGCAGTTTCCTATCGTTTCACTATGGGTTAACTCCCTCTACTACAAAAAAACTTAGGGATAAAGAAACTAGCTAAGAAATTCGTTAAAAAGAAATACGTGCTTTGCCGAAATGCGCTACGAATGGACCATCGAGCAGTTCCAAAAGGCGCTTGATCCGCTAATTTACAACCTACGTACCCATTGCTTCGAGATAGAAAACAGACACCACGTGCATCGGTCCGACAGGGCCCAAGAAAAAGAGGCGCAGGGAGTCCTTTCTGTATTCGAAGGACAGGAGAAACATTTTCAGCGACACGTGTTGAGTTGACGCTGCTAGGGTCACTCCGACTACCTTGGCGAAGGCCTAACCGCGCGCTTGAGTAATTTATGATTTAATTGCTTCGCCTTTGTAACGGACGCGAACGGAGGATATCGCAAATGCGAAACAGAAATGGATAGTTTTCATTCCGTTTCGTGAGGGAATTTTTGTGCCCCTTCTCATGCCTACGTACCCATTGCTTCCAGAAAGAAAGCAGACCCACGTATAACGCTCCAAAAGGGTCTGAAGGAAAGAGAAAGCTTACACAGGAAAACGCATGCTATTCTTTTTTTTTTGCTTCCTCCGATTCTAATGTTTCTTGTCCTACGAGTATTAAAAAAAGTTTTATAATACAGTCTAGAAAAGCATGGACGCATAACCGCCTAGAAATAATCTTTAGCAATGTGGAACGGTAAGGAGTTACCCGATTGTAAGAATCCTTGAATATCATTTATTGTGGTTATTTATAGCTGATTAATATGTAGTGTAATTACTTATTAAAAAGTAATTGATAAATTATAAACTAATAACTTAGATGGACAGTATAATTTGATGAATTATAATTGATATAAATTATTAATGAATAATTTTCGAAATTTGTTCATCAGAATCGAAGAAAGGAAAAAAGGAATAGCATGCGTTTTCCTGTGTAAGCTTTCTCTTTCCTTCAGACCCTTTTGGAGCGTTATACGTGGGTCTGCTTTCTTTCTGGAAGCAATGGGTACGTAGGGGTGAGAAGGGGCACAAAAATTCCCTCACGAAACGGAATGAAAACTATCCATTTCTGTTTCGCATTTGCGATATCCTCCGTTCGCGTCCGTTACAAAGGCGAAGCAATTAAATCATAAATTACTCAAGCGCGCGGTTAGGCCTTCGCCAAGGTAGTCGGAGTGACCGTAGCAGCGTCAACTCAACATGTGTCGCTGAAAATGTTTCTCCTGTCTTTCGAATACAGAAAGGACTTCCTGCGCCTCTTTTTCTTGGGCCCTGTCGGACCGATGCACGTGGTGTCTGTTTTCTATCTCGAAGCAATGGGTACGTAGGTTGTAAATTAGCGGATCAAGCGCCTTTTGGAACTGCTCGATGGTCCATTCGTAGCGCATTTCGGCAAAGCACGTATTTCTTTTTAACGAATTTCTTAGCTAGTTTCTTTATCCCTAAGTTTTTTTGTAGTAGAGGGAGTTAACCCATAGTGAAACGATAGGAAACTGCTTGAGGGTAGGAGAAGCTCCTTCGGAAAAGTTCTGTCAGTCAGTCAGCAATCTCCAATCCAGCATGCACACAGCGCAGGAGTACTACACGGTGTTTCGGGTGCATGCTCGGTGCGATGGTAACGCGATTGCTAATGTGCGAGTACTCGCAAAGCTGTATCCGCGAATTAGAACGCTAGACCCGGCGACATTGCGTCCGTCGATGACCAAGATCGGTACAATGGCCCAGTAACACCTAAAGGTAATTTGATTATTGCTGTTACCTTTTACTTACATTTATTATAAACATTATTTTTTTATTTACTTGCGTTTTGTATTTGTTGTACAACAATCGTTTCAGAATGAGATGTACCGTCAACCAGTGGACATCACAGAAGAAGCCGTCTCACGTACACACGATGCAATTGCGAACATCATACCAGCGATGCTCCAATGCGTGCAGTGGCACATTATTTTGCGTGCACAAACGTGCGTCAACCCGGACGGTGGCTATGTGGAGCATTTCCTAAATTGACAGCAATCAACCCCTTTCGGAGCCACCAATTGTTATAACGTAGGAACAACTCATTTCGCAAAACAAAAATGAAGTGATCGTGACAAGTGATTAGTGTATTAGTGGCTGCAGTGAAGTGAATACATTCGTTATTTGGTGCCTTAACCCGGATGCACCTGATGTTGTGACCCTTAACTGTGGGTGATGTCGTGTACCTGCGATCAGCTGTGGTCTAGGCGCTGGGCTACCATAAACCATGACCAGGACCGGTACAGTGACCCAGTGACACAGGTTTAAAAACTACAGGTGAATTGCCGAAAGGGTGAGTCGCATGTAATTTATTGTTGATTATTATTTTTTTACTTTAACGCGGACTTCTTTTCCTCAACAATTCTCCCACGTTCCATATGCACACTTTTCTTCGGGATTTTTAAGCACACTTATTCATTATAAAAAACACTGCTGACCGTTGTTGAACTACAAACTTTTATCTCGGTATCGAACTAGGATCACTTTTCATCCATTTTTTATTACTTTGCCTTTTTCTTTATACGTTATTTGAAAAAGAAATTTACGTATTCCTTATTCTTTCGCTTCAAATAATTATTATTTTCGATTCACCTTAACAAACAAACTGTGTATTTGCCTTTTTACGCTACACGTGATTTCCCCCGATTTAAAATAATTAATCACTTTCAATGATAAACAAAAAATGATAAAGGACTTGACTTTATTTGTTATGCCGTTTTAATTTCTTATAATAATGTTATGTTCATCGATGCGTGTCGACTTGTTTGTTCGAAGCACAAGCGCAGCGCCTAGCGTTGTAGACTTCGCTACCGCGGCCGCTTCACCGGTAAACTCGCGCTCTGATTGGTCAATGTTTTTCGTTAATAACTCGTTAACAAAGCTCCACCTAACATTTTCGCTAAGGAAAAAGTTGTTTGAAATCGTCTCAGGAATCACCCCTTTCAAGGAACTGCAACATTTTTGTTACACCCTGTATACAGAAACGAGATTTCTTGTAGCACACACGCATTCTGTTGAGGACGTAATGTTTAGAATTAATTTCGACATTTATTTTGAACATCTTTAAGATACCTTTGAGGCGTAAATGTCAAAGATTTCTTTAGATATATTTAGTATGTATCTTATACATACATATACTTCGCATCTTTATAGTATATTTCAGACGTCTTTAGAAAACGTCCAGAATGCACGCCGGAAAGGCGCTTTTAAATCTTCTTTTTCAGGTGCCTTTAAGTCGCCCAGAATGAACGCCTCAAAGGCGCCTTTAAGTCTTCTTTTTCAGGCGCCTTTAAGGCGCCCAGAATGAACGCCAGAAAGGCGCCTTTAAGTCTTCTTATCCAAGCGTCTTTAAGGCGCCTAGTTATGAGGCGCCTTTAAGGCGTCCAAATTAGGTTGTAAGACGTTCAGGCGTAAAATGGCCCTGAAAAAGGGCGCCTTTTGCTGTCTGGGTACATATTACATTCAACTAATGCTTCTTTTTAGAGGCATACTTTCAAATGACTAAACTGTTAAAAAATATACACTGAGAAAAATGGGAGAGGAAAAATTACTACACTACGTAGTAAAGAAGCACCTTAGTATGAAGTGTGACTGTTTCTACCACATCAAAAGGAAAAAATAGCAGATGCGCAGTAACCTTTAATAGGTAGTGTTTCTGAATTTACTGGACCAGCATAGTAAAATTTCTGAAAGGTTGTGAGACACAGCGACTTCTGTATGCATCTGTAGCGTATTTCTTATGCTTCGGAAAGAAGTGACGTTTCGCGGCATAACCTCAATTTGCTTGGCTTTTAGCGCTGTTGTGTCGTCACAAGTATGTTCTATATCGCTAGAAGCCATATTTTCAATACCTTTCGATGGATATTGTATAGACGTCCAAAGAATGGTATAATATTGGAAAAATATATATCCAGACTTATTTGTTACGGCTTCGGCCGTTAGCAGATATTGGGCATAGGCCCACATAGGCCAGTTCGACAGTGAAAGTTTCACAGAGCTTCCGCTATAGTGTTCTAGATCCAATCTTTCTTTCGTCTTTCTCGCTAGTGCTTGATCCTAACCCTGTTCGTATATATACGAGTTCCGAAATAATCTTCTATACTCAAGCGCGCGTGCAGCGTAGAGTCCGTTAGCATAGGCCTACTGATGATGAAGTGAGGAGTCGGAGTCTGCTTTGTTTGACACGTCCGTACGAAGTCGCCAGGCCCCCCTCCCGTCTTTCTTCTTTCACTTCCACCCTGAGTTCTCTTGTAATGTCGTGAACTTTGTGTATAATTTAATACTGATCGCGGATCTATCGTGCCCCCCTCTCTCTCTGTTTTTTTAGTTTGAACGAAATTCAAACTTTACTACACTATGTAGTAAAATTTAGTATACGAGGTTTGTAGTCTTTGCTAATTCTTCACGACCAAAAATTACTACACTGGTGTTGTAGTAACCAGACCACTGTCGCCAATGGTGCTACTTTAGTCGACAGTATATTAAATTTTCCTCGATTATATACTATAAAATAAGATCGATTTTTCTCAGTGTACACATCAATTTTTTCTTTGTTTTTCCCTACTAAATACTCCTTGAATCAAGATACAAGCACAGATACAAAAAAGGTATAAATGATACACGCCAATCTTCAACAATATCCAGTAATTATAGCTGTAAATGAGATAATACATGACCAAAGCCGGGACGGACCGGGCCGAATCGGAACTGTGTCCAGGATTTAATGTGAAAATGTCGGAGAAGAAAAGGTCGGACACGGTGACGAATCTTCAGCGAGGAGAAGCCAAGGTCGGCATAGGATAAGCTGTCCGTTTTTCAGTCGACTCAGCGTACTACCGGCGACACACTTACGAGACGTTGACCTCGCGACCGGCTGTGTAAACACGGTGAATATCTTCATTTGCGTGCGAGTCCGGCCATATGCACGCGGAATAAGTGGGCAGCTGCAACGGCTTGCAGCTCGAATCCTATCTGGGTAACCCGGTTCCAGAAACTCGTTCCGCCCTTCCGTAGATCCTACTGAACCGTACACGAGGTTACTTCAAAAACCACCCAGGAAGTAGACAACGGAATTGTTGCAACGATGCGGTTCTAACCTCATGCTTCTATTAATTAAGCAAAGGGAACACAAATCGATGGAGTAATCATATTCAGTGGCTCAATTTTTTGCCAGATTTGCAATATTGGAGGAAGTGTAATATTAAGGAAAAATGATCATATAATTGAAGAATTAAAAAAATGAAGTTGATATAGCTATGCAGATGACTGCATACTTCATGAACCGAATTTTAAAATGATTCATCCTACAATTTTTACTGAATTGTTATTTTTATTGAGGAAACTTAATTTTTGTTGAAACTTCATGTTTTGAAAAATGTTCCATAACCCTTCCTATCCTTTAAATTATTTTATTCCTTGTTACTTAATACGCTTACGTGAACTCGTTAATATTTGAATTTTATAATACAACTTTAATATTGTTTAAATACTTTTCCAAAAACCGAAGGGAAGAGAATAATTTTCCTGAAATTTCCAGAAAAGTGCTCACATAAAAAGCACTCAGTACTTAAGTAGTTCTATTCATAAAGTAATAAAGTAATAAATGCAGTAAAATCTTGACTACTGAAATTAATGACTGGTCAAAAGTGTGTAAATAATGAAACCATAACTTTGTCACGTAGAACTTCTTATAATGTTTTGTTCACAGTAATATCAATGAACAGAGCAAGATAAAATATAAAGTATAAAAATTGATGAGTCGTTGAAGGAATGTTTGATTAACAGAACAACCATATGATGGAAATTCTGCTTGACCACAAATGGACTGAATCATAATAAACTGGATCACAACCATAAGATTCGATGACGCGTTTACAGTTGTGAGGACAAAACGATGCGAGAAATTCGACAGAAGATATAACGAATAAAACGAAATGCGCAACATTTCATGAGCAATGTGGGTAACCCGGTTCTAAAACTCGTTTTGTCTTTTCAAGGATCTTCCACAAGTCGAGTTTTCTCGAACCTTCAGGAAGTGGCGATCTGTCACACAACATTTTTGACTGCCAAAAATGGAATCACAATAATAAAACCGTATCTCGATGATTAAAATATTGGCAGTATGGGGGATAGTTAAAAACAGTAAAATTAATGTCTCAACGGCAGCAATACAGAATTAAAACTCAAATGTAAATATGCGGTAATTCATAACGAATATTATAATATATTTTAATTGTAATATTATACACATTTTTGGACTTGTTAAAATTCGATAATAGTTACGCTTATGGGAGGCAATTACGATGATGTTGACCTTAACATGTATTGTGAAGGTCATCTTCCTGAGTGTCCTTCAGAAGGTTTTAGCCGTCGCTGGTTTTTTGTTAAAAAGTTGATATGTATGATAGCCATTTTGGTATTTATTTAGAAAGCGGACGCGTTTTTGATATTGATGATTTTTAAATATGTTGTAGAAATTAACATTTTGGACAACTTTTTCCTATACAACCCCTGGACTTTCTTAGTTTTCGAGTTATTTCCAAAAAACCGCCGCTACTACTACATTGTAAGTAAATTTGTGGCTACTTCCTCACCGATTTTGATAGGACTTCATTTAATCACTTTGTTTCATCATGCTGAATAACGTTTTCTTATACATGTAACTAGCCGTCAGCCTCAGTTTTCGAGTTACACACAAAAAAGTTTTGGTGATTATTCGGAATGAGGTCGACCTCACCGATTTTGATGACCTTGAAATATGTTGTAGTATTATTAAGTACTGTTATAATTTATTATCTTATTCTTCGTTGTGTCGGTAACGTAGACAGTGATATTGTAGTAGTAAAACGTTTTTCGCAAAATATGTGCGTATATGCGTCATGACAGTTTTCCAAGAAAAAGCATGTTGAAATACACTTGTCTTCCTTCAGTTAAATTGATATTAATTCAACTGTATGTCAAAAATATAATCAACTTTTTTATATTCGTCGGTCTCGAATGTTTTAACTAAAGTACAGACCAAAGAGAACAGACAAGGTAAATAAATGGACTAAATGCTTCACTACATAAATTTCTTATTTTTTACTGTTTCTAATATGAGAAGAATGTTCACCCAAGGAAATTCCTTTAAAATTCTGACCACTGTTTGCATGGCCAACAAAAACATAACGCGCGTGTTAGCATTAATAGTGGACCCATTAAATCAGATTGGGTAGGCGAATTGTCACTATTAAGTGCCAATAGCACTTAAACTTCAGAACCGTTGTAATATTCAAGACCCTTTAATTAACTCTCTCGGCTGCACAATTATTATTAAATTACATCAATCGTGGAGCGAAACACCCGCACTGAACTCTAATTCGCTATTGTACATCGAGTTACATAAATCAGGGGCAATTAAAAAAATCTAAAGAGCACAATTCGACCAGCAATGGTCACTCAAAGTTCGACATGTAGTCCACAAGTAACCGGCTACCTACGAGACCCAGAAACTACTCTATATAGCAACGTGTTTTGATAGCGCACAGGTCTCTGAATCTATTAACTCGTTCTCGAAGCTATCAGTGTTGGAAAGAGGAATTCGATAACACTGCAGTTTGTATCGCGTGAACCACCAACTGACTTTCTCTGTTCGATTCGAACCAACTGAGCAGACTGGATTCAGACCACTAGGAGACGTGAACTTTCGAATGCGTAGGTTACCCCCGTATCACCTTTCAGCTTCGTTAACACGTATATCGTGCACCGGATTCGCTTTTGCGGCTCAAACCACCAAAGAGAACTGTTTCTACCTTTTAGGCGCCTCTTTAATTGACTCCGTGTGACTTTTATAGAGAGGATCTGGACGCGACAGTCTCTTTTCTTTGGCCGTCGCGCCGTGCAATTCTTGCGTGGCTCATGAATATTGCAACAGCGACTGAAGTGCAGATGTAATTTTGTCGCTATTTTTGGAATTCGAAGACGGGATTTCAGTTCTGCTTAAAATTATTAAATTAGTTGAGACTTGAGAGAGTTTAACGCCTGAGTGGAGGTATAGATTAAGCGATTGCAGGCGATTGCAAACATATACCAGGCGGTCTCTTTTAGTTTTCGAGATATTCGCAAAGAACTTAGAATAGCCATTTCTATAGATTTCTAATACTCGTTAGGCCTCGTTACCCTTGATTCCAATAAAAGAGGACGTTGACGTTAACATATGCGTGATAAGATATTTGAAACTACAAAACTTGTGATATCACAAAAAATAACCTTTTTTTACAAAAAGGTATAAAAAAGTGCGCCAAGTCTCGGGGCGCGCGAGGAACGCATTAGAAAAATACCTGTTGTGCAAACTTTAATATGCTGAATATTTTCTTTAAAGTGCTCCTAAAAAAATAGGCAATTATTAGCTCCTAAAAAAACAAGTAATTATTACATCCTAAAAAAACAACTAATTAATACATTAGAAAAATAGCTGTTGTGCAAACTTTAATATGTTGAATACTTTCTTTAAAGCGCTCCTAAAAAAATAATATATGGTTGTACGATTGCTTTCAAACATCTTATAATTGTACCTTCTTTAGATAGTCTGAAATAAAACTCAACTATGAATATCGGCCAAAAAAATAATTAAGTAACAGATTCTTCAGTTTGTATAAATACTCATTTGTATCATTGGTTGTATGATTGCTTTCAAACATCTTGTAATTATACCTTCCTTAGATAGTCTGAAATAAAACTTACCTATGAATACCGGCCAAAGAATAATTAAGTAACAGATTCTTTAGTTGGTATAAATACTCATTTGTATCATTGGTTGTATGATTGCTTTCAAACATCTTGTAATTGTACCTCTGTTAGATAGTCTGAAATAAAACTCACCTATGAATACCGGCCAAAAAATAATTAAGTAATAGATTCTTTAGTTTGTATAAATACTCATTTGTATCATTGGCGCAATTGTTTAATATCACTAGTTTTGTAGAGATATTAATTTCCAACAGTTTTTTAATTTTCCGTTATTTTAGCCAAAATTAACTCTATATGCATGTAGTAATTACTCATTATTTTTTTAGGAGCGCTTTAAAGAAAGTATTCAAGATATTAAAGTTTGCACAACAGCTATTTTTCTAATGCGTTCCTCGCGCGCCCCGAGACTTGGCGCACTTTTTTATACCTTTTTGTAAAAAGAAGTTATTTTTTGTGATAAATGATTACTCGAGCGAAGAAGCCAAAGAAATGGCAAGCAGAAAGCGTATTTGTGACTTCTAGTTTCTCAAAAATTATCTAGTTATTTGTATTACAATACGAGTAAGTAGCTTGTAATTTTATACGAAGTTAACCTGGTATCCGGAAAAGATTAAGCAACTCTTCCTGAAGAAGCAAAAGACATTGTACAAAGAAAAACAATTTCATTTATTTGTATAAATTATACGAATTATACCATTTTAAACTCCCTCAATTCAGATACCACCCTGACCTCACAGAAGCACGCAAAAAATAGGATACAATTTTTAATTGACACAGATCTACGCCATAAAATTTATAGTTTCCCACAGAACCGATGTGATGTTAAACTTATACCAAAAAAAAAAAAAGGTACGGAAACTCTTTAATTGAAGATTGCATCTGGAGGGTAGCTTGGAACATCTAGAGGATATTCTTCTGACTTTTGTAGAAAATAAAATGTTCGTGATTACTTCATGATTCCTAGTTGGGAAATCACGAATACCAAAGGTTTTGCTGCGTTATTAGAAATGGCTTTTATTTTCATATTTTATGTATGTTGATGATAGAAATATATAAATACATAATATGCCTTCGAATATAAGTAATAAAGAAGTTATTAGCTTTCTAAAGTTTTGCTTTATTCAATTTTTGCATTAGGTGTTCGTAATACCACCCTCTCCCTAAAATTTCGTAACTTTCGCTTTGAAATACCGAAAGGATCAACGAAACAGGCTTCCAAGAGCAGTGTGGATTCTCTGCGAGAAAGAAATTTAGACGATATAATTTATTACCCTCGAAAAAAAGAAAAATAAAGTGGTATCGCTATTGAGCCGAATCGAAGAAGATATTCCTCGCGCGAAATAGAGGCTTCTTCGTCGCTCCTGTTTCGAGGGCAATTCTCGCCCGCCTAATTCGCTCAGGGCGAAAAGTTGATCTCAGTCTATTAGCCGAATTTATAGAGGGCTTCGAGGAATCCGGACACAATTTCGAGTGTTCTCCCGCAGCGTAGAGCGTAGACCTTGAGAGTATCTCGAAAGGGGCACGGAAACGGTGGGCAGAAAAAGAAGGAGGGGAAGTCGAAGAGTGATGGAGAAGGGAAGAGGAGGAAGGGCCGAGGTTCTAGGAACCGTCGTGCTCGCGCATCTTCATTATCCTCGTTCAGGGCCTAAGGGCATCCGTGTATACAACGGTAGAGCCGTGCTTGGACTCGATCAATTAGCGTACAGACTTCGTGATCCGTAAGAGCAAAAAGGACCAAAAGGAGATGCGCGTAGCGATGCACTTTCCGCTTATGAAAGCAGCTTACGTCGTAGCCAATCCCCCTTTGCTTTGCCAGCGAAGACACAATGCCCTACGTGGGCTTATGTTTGGAGGCTTATTTATTTACGGAAAAATGAGAAATTTACTGAAAATGCAGGGCTCTCTGTCCCCACGTAGGACGAAAACCTAGGAAGAATAATAAGGTTGGACAGTATTCGCTCCGTACATGTGCTTGGAGGGGATAGGCGAAACTATGCCAGCATTTATTGTGGAGAAATGAAGAATTAATGTTGAACATTCTGTAATGCATTAGCATTATAAATAATAAATAAAATGGAATAGTTTAATTGTTGGATAGTTAATTGTAAAAATACCAGTGTAAATAGTAAATAGTAGTTGTAAGTTCTACAGATTTCTAAAAACTAGCCATAAGTCAACGCAACGTAAAAAATAGATTGTTACTGTGAAGAGAAAAAAGTAAACACTATAACTTAATTTAATGTGTGTAATATGTATAGTAATGGAACATTTATAAACTTATTTTATTATTTTCTGACGTTGATGAATCACCATGGTCTGCAAAACCATCCAATGTAATATGTAGTGCTCATTTCATTAGAAATAAAATATTCGAAAATCAATTAAGCCCTATTTATGTTATGTTCTATCCATATCTATGCATGAAACAAATAGTGGATTAATCATCAGCAATAAACAAACAAATACTTGTTAAAGTGAAGGATCACCGAAAGAAAGCCACCAATGAGAAGTGCCCGATTGATTATTAAAGAATCGATGAAGCACAGTACACATAAGGTAATTAACGACGTGTTTGAATTAGATCAAGCTGATCGACAAAGTGTAACACAGCACAAAAAGTTTTTGACAAAGATAAAGATTTTGAAAGATAATACGAAATAAATACTTATATTATTACGAATTTTTGTTCATTCTTAATTGCGAATAGTGATCCATCAGAATACAGTACAACTCTGCTTACATGAATTTATTGAGGGACAAACAAATCTCCCCATCAGCAGATTCTTTATTCAGTTAATAAAGTTATATTCATACAAGAAGACTCTACAAAACACTTGTTCGTAAACTACGAGTACAATAATTACGTAATATTAGCAATAAATTCTTTATTTACTTTAATTTAAAAAAAGATACATTACTAAATAAATGAGTTTAGACAAGGAGTGCAATAAATTAACATGACATTAATATGCTTTATATAATAAAAGTTCAATTAGAATGTAGTTAATCAGACGCTACTAAAATTTCATTCACATAAACGAAATTCATATAAACGGAATTTCACTGCATTTCTATTTCGATTTCGAGTTTCGTCAAACATAGCGTCACGAGAAAAACAATTACATTTACAGTTTCCTCTCGTTCACGGACATCCGCAAATTCTTTACGGAAGTTACCGTTTTTAGCGTTCTCATCGAGTCCCGCAACGCAGCTGTGATTTGCGTCACCGTATAATTCTTCAGATAAAAAAATCAAAACACGAGTTATTTATACGTGACATCTATAAAAAGCCATCGTAGTCACCTGACTATAGCATATGTACAATGTATAGAAGTAAACTCATCTGCGCGACAAAAGAAGGATCAACACGTACCACTCGACGCGAATATTACATACTACATAGCCTACGATTAAGTAGAATGAGTCGCGAATTCATTCACTTCCTGAAACATTGTGCACTTGATATTCAACGCGGCTGATCGAAATGTGAATAACGCCTTCGCGCTACATATTAATGAAGAGAAAACAAATTTTCATTTATGATAATCGTGCCACAATGAAAGACATATTTGCAACTTTTTTACAATGGGTAATTTTTCGGAAAGGCATTAAACAAAGACAAAGATATCTTAAAAACTGTTTACTGAATCGCAGATAATATTTGACAGTTGGCCATATTTGGACACTGTCGAATTGTCGTACGACCGACAGAAATCGGTCGGTTGAACGACAACAATTTTGTCGCTATGTGACGTACAAGTTATAGAGAGCATCAAGACGAATTCAAAAAGTATAATAACATCATATTTTTGTAAATACAATACCATGTTTCCAATAGTACTGCTGTCTACCGCTGATAAGTAGATAATCGTAGTAACATAAGCTATTTAGCCAACTTGGGATATAATCACGCAGACGGATCATACGCATTTCCGTGCTAACTTAATCGGTTGTAAGTTGTAAGTCGTTTGCTCCGCCAATCTCCACTATTGTATGAGTAAATGTACTGACATAATATTGTTACGTCCGCGCCGGGCTCGCTCGGTGGACATGGTTTTATTTGGTACACGTTTACAAGTTTACAATTAATATAATCAATGGGAACAGATTCGAAGTGTGTGGTCGATGGCTGTCCGTCAATGACTGACGTTTAATCAGTGGTTCCTTCTTCTTGTAGCTGGCTTCAGCCCTCGTCCTGTGGCGAGCTTCAGCCAGTATACTGGGCGGTGTACCGGGTGCTCCCGGTGCGCGTAACAATATTATAAGTATGTAGATGTGATCGATTCAGCTATTACCGAAAATGCGTGCAATTCGTCTACTTAAATCTGAAACTGACTCTAATTGCGAAGGGAAATTTTGCTTTTTTTCAAGTAGAATCAACCTCACGTACTTAAGCACTTCAGGTAAAAACACGTCTATTGTTAATAGCAATAAAAATATAATAACAATAACATAATAATAATCCTTAGCTGCGCGCCAAGGAATATATAACCCAAACCTATTCCGATCACTCTTTCACTATTGAAAATAAAACTTTCAATGTTTGAAAAAATGATCGCAGCAGATACCTTCTGGCAGTATCGTATAACCAATATGGAGATGCTGGTTCTATTTGAAAAAGTCAAGATAATCTTAGTTATACTATAAGAGCAAACTATGTTTGTTTATAACAAAACAACACACGAGCTTCTATCTGAAGTGGTGTAAGTACGTAAGAATCCTATTTATAAAAAAAAACACAAACACTAATAAGTCTCGTGAAATTCCTTTTAGTCAAGCAGAATCAGTATATGTACATCACTTCAGGTGTAAATTCATCTATTGTTTAGTAGGTTATCGTCATAGACATAGTAACTATAAACTGCGCGTCAGCGGCCCGATGTTGAAGAGAGTTGAATGCTTTGGAAGGACTTGGGAAGAATGAGAAAGATAATAAGAGAATAGAATGTAAGCTGAATTTTTCTTTAGGTATAAAAGTATAATCACGGAGCTCTGTTCTCGTCAGCGGTCACACAGTGAATGCCCTCTCCTGGACTTTCCTTCCGTCAGGATGCAGGTATCAAAGGTTGATTTATGGTACCCTTCACTAATTTGTTTCCCTTCGTTGCTGGCCTCGTGGTGACAAAAGCCACATGGCTACTCTGGATGTTCGAATATACATTGTATTATGTTTCTCACATTCGGCCAGACTGACCATAAGTCTGTCCTCGGACTGGTTATCTTCTTCTTTCTGATAAATTATACCTCACTCGACAATCTTCCAAAACATAAATGTCCTTCGTCTTTTCTCGTTGACGTACTGTTTTCAAGAAAGAGATAGCAAGTCCTTCCAAAGTATCCTAACTCTTTCTAAAGTTGGACCGTCCGCTTTCCGCGTGATGCGCAGTCTATTCTTATATGTCTATGGTTACCGTAAATTACCCTTCTCCAAATTCCCTCCCCACTAACTTATCTAACCCAGACCTACACCGATCATACTTTTAAATATTGACAATAAACCTTTCAATATTTCAAGAAGTCACCAAAGTAGGTATTTACCTTCTAGCAGTGCCGTATGACTGATATGAGGATGCCCTTAGCATATGTATGTAAGAGTGTGCGAGATGTGTGCCGCAGGGTGTGTCTAGGAATTTAGGCGTACAGACTTGTCGAGCAGAACCGGTGAGAATCAAGCGGGGCCGTTGAGAGCCGAGCAACGACGGGAACCGATCGCGATTTGCGATTTTCAGAGAGATTGAGGGACACAACTACGTGCAGATCGTTTCAAAGTCACTTACACATATAAAAATAGTTTTCTCGGAAATGAAAACAGAGCGATGTTTATTTCTTGGAGATTGTTAATCTACATATTAAAACACATGATATATCATGTTATGGTTAAAGGTTAAAAGAAGATCGGTGGAGATAACAGTCAATGCGAACAAAGAAAGTAGTAAACATATTTTTGTGAATATTTCGGATACTAAAGGCCCCCATACACTAGCGAGCGGCTCGGCCGAGCGGCGCGACGGTAGTATGCATAGAAGAAAGTTGTTCAGTACAATATCGATTTCAATGATCAAGGTCATTGAGATCGGTGACGCCCAATCACTTGTACAAAATTGTTATACCTCATTCGCAAAATATTATTCCAATTTGTTTTTGTATTTATAATAATATTAAACAAATATTTATTACAAGTAACTTATAAAGATATTTTAGAGATAACAAGTTTTACGTCAAAAATTAAATTGCTCTATTTGTTTAAACTTTTCTACATACATTTTTCAAACAAATTCTTTGATAATATTCCTTAGCAAAAAAATTATTAATGGCAAACAGATTTCATAAGCTATCATTATTAGTCAAGATAATCATCGCACAATCGCATACATTCCTCCTGCATCGATCAAAATAGTTCGTGAAAGTTTTATCGAATTGCGTTCTCGAAACACGTCCGGACTGTCAATAAACACGGCCAGCCCCATGATGCATCGGTAGCTCGAAGTGTGATCAACGCATTCCGCTCACCTCATACTATTTAAATTTCAAAGTCGGTGCGAGGCTGAAGGAAGGTTGAACGATGGGTTTGCTTTGCTATTGGCCCCTGTTATGCTCGCTTATTTCTACAATACATATAGCGGGTTAACGAGCAACGAAGCCGAACGGCTGACACACCATTTACCGTTCTTATTCGACTGTCTTCACGTTCACGGTCACATACCTACATGGCACGCATAGACCTTTCTCCCCCGATCATACCGATAATTTTATGGTTCACGATTCTGCCCCGTAGACTGAAGAGAAGTAATAGAGTCAGACCTTTACGATGTGGTTCTGATCCAAAAGCGACATCGACCGGTATCTTCCGTGGAACGCCGAGACTGAATCGATAATAGTGTTGCTTGATGATCTAAGAAAAAGTCCAATGAAGAATTCCTCTATGTGGAACTATTTTCTTTGTTAAATGCAGCGACCATTGTGTGGAACGTTTTTCAAGTGAAACGTAATGTTAATTCTTTGTAATTTTAGTATAGTTATGGAGAAAATACCAATATCATTTCAAAATGCGAGTAATTGGAAAATACATACATATAATGATATGCATTGATATCCAGAAACTGTGCAAGAGATTATTGCCGTTTAAGTTTTGATGGTGTATGCATATAAGAAGAAAGATTTATGGCCGGCGCACACTATGGCAACGTCCGTCGTAGTATGTATAATGTATAAGAGCCTTTATACAGAGGCGAATTGTCGCCGACAATCAAAATCGATCATTGTGACTTTACGTAAGTGACATTGTACGATTTATTTGTATACGTGAAAACCATAGTAGTATGCAGCTTAGACCATATATACCTATAGACACGGCCTGAGGTATCTAGATTGATACAAAGATAATATCATCTACAGTGATGTTATGTGGGCAATGTGGGCATGCATCATCTGGGCAAAGAATATCTACTTTCAAAAAGTATCTATACAGTGTAATGGCGTCTAATCATCTGATTGGTCTGATGCACTATTCGCCATCTTGAATTATCTTTTCTGACGTCACTGTGGCGAAACTTGCTCGTTATCTTTGTATCAGGCTCTCCCATGGGCTCCTATATCTCAGGCCGTGTCTATAGGTATATATGGTCTAAGGTATGCAGAATCAATTGTTTGTTGCCCGTATGCAACGATTCACGTAGCGACCGACGATTGACAGACGCTATTTTGACAAGGTTGGTGTATGATTTCCGACAACCATTTTACCGATAATGTTTACATCATTTCACCGACACCAGTTTCGTCGATATTGTTTATTTACCGACACGTTTAAATCATTCTATCTGTAAAACCTAACCTCGGTTATACTGTAACCATCAAAAGTTAGCAAAATCTTTGTAGAATTGAGTCAACTGTAACGTTAACCGCATTGTGTTCAGTTACATTCAACTTTGTGAACAATTATTCACGCCATTGCTACAAAGCCTGTGTACCCAACTAACACTGGTTTCCACGCATCGTGTACAAGTTTAAATCAATCAAACCGACACGTGAGTCATTTACATAGCTTAAGCACCATCCCGCAATGAAATATCGATCTAGACTACGTGGGTGTAGTAACGGCAATGGAACTGTTCAAAGTCAATTGGCCATTTCTAGAAACAGACAGATGGATTTCTTGCTGGGAGCACGCGTACACACCACACAGAGTGGATCGTTGGACATTGCTTATTGCTACATTGTATTGCAGTCGATTTCGCAACCCTGACCGTGTTGAGTTATAACAGTTGGTGATTTCAATGTTGACAAAGGTGCGTGTTGCTTTCCAAGTCCAGGCAACAGCGAAATGTCATAAATTATTTTCTTCGGTAATACGCGTAGCGTCGAGACCCTTGACCGTGCGCCTGAAGTGTTCGTCCGTCGGCTGTTTGCAGGCATAATCATAAATTAATCCAAACGTTTTGTAGCCACAGTTCAGATATTTTTTTGTCAACCAACCTAAACAGCACTCCCGTAGCTAGCGTTTCCACCACTTTCTGTCGCTCTTTCCATCACCACGTAAAATTCAGCAATCAACAGATAACTTCGAACCAGCCTAAGAAAACGCCTACACCGCTGTTAACCTTTTCGTACTAGCCAATGAGAAAAAGACTGTAGATGACCGAGATTTCGTATTCTTGACAACTAGCTCCGCGAGACAGATTGACTTGTACCCCAACTGGAAATAAACCATCATCCGTCACCAAAGTGTGTTTTTGTTTCAACGCGACTTGACAAAATTACGTTTCGTCAAGAAACCAACGAGCGTCTGTTATAGCGCTCAACAGTGCGACTCTCTAATCCTCCGTCCTCTATTATTTATTCACAATTCTGGTTAACGCTGTCACAGTTCTTGGGTCTTTTCTTACTGGATAATAAATTTTATTCCTATACACAATTACATATTTTATTTTTAAGAAAAATATAAATAAATTTGTATTGATGTCTATTTATGTTTTTTGTTCTTTGATATTATATTAGAAATTTTTTATTTACATTTAGAATAACATGACGATAACAAAATTTGTTGTAGTTAGAAGTTTCAAGAAGCACGTAACAACATGAATGTCGTAAATTGTTTATGTACCACTTCTTAGACCATATAAGAAATAGACACGGCCCGTATACAGGGTATTTCGCAATTCGTGGGAAATCTCCGAGATACAGGTACTAGACACGAAAATAATAAGAAAAGTTCTTATGCAATATTCTCGGAAATGGTTAGTTTATTAGTTACACGTGGTTTTATATTTCGTAAAGGCACATAACAAAGGCTCATCCCCTGTAAGGTCAATGACCGCGATTTGGGCCCCTGCATCGTGGAAAAGTATCAGTTGTGCTACATTCGTCAGCATTTCAATTTTTAATTACAAAATAAATGATTTTTCATTCGAAGAAACATCTCATTCCAATACACGTTGCGAGTTACCGGGGTTCATTTAGGCCCAGAGAAGTCTGGGCCTTTAAGCGCGGTCACTGGCTTTAAAGGGGATGAAGCAGTGTTACGTCGGCATTTTACGAAATGTAAAACCGCGTGTAACTAATAAACTAACCATTTCCGAGAATATTGAATAAGAACTTTTCTTATTATTTTCGTGTCTAGTACCTGTATCTCGGAGATTTCCCACGAATTGCGAAACACCCTGTACAAAGATCCACGAGTAAAAGCGAGGCAAAGATAACGGAGAAAATTCGCGCACCAGTGACGTCACAAGATGATTTAAGATGAACTTCGCGCGTTAACGCCCTGTAACATTAACTTCAGGGGCGCGAAGTTCATCTTAAATTATCTTGTGACGTCACTGGTGCGCGAATTTCCCCCGTTATCTTTGCCTCAACCTAGTTATCTGAAGCCGTGTCTATTTCTTATAAGGTCTAAGTACCACTTGAATTGTACCACTTGAGAAAAAAAATGCTGAAATCGAGCATCATTCAAGGAATTGTAATTCGATGAATGTAAATTTTATTACTTTGTCGTTCTGAAAAATTGAGTGTTCTGGAACTATTCGTCGATAACGCGCCCACTGAAATAGGAATAGAACGATAAATTTCACGACTGTTGCAATAGTGAATACGAACTAAATTGTTTCGATCGACGATACTGGCAATGACAGTTCTGAAATGCACAATTACGGACAAATAATGATTGAAGAATCGATGACAAATCATTGGGTCGAGACTGGATGTGTCACAATCATTTCCTATTGATTCCATGTCACTGCTCTTTTCGAGTGGACTCGACAAACCTCAAATCATGGTACATGCAAATGTAGCAACTAGTAATTTGTTAGTGCGATTTCACGAAATATTACAAGGCTTCCTGGAAAAAGTTGTTGGTGAATCAAGAAGAATGCATTTGCAATAAAATGTATTCTATAAATCTCTGTAGGTATTCTCTTTTTAATCAAATTTTGCTACATCATAGATGTAATAGAAATAAATGAAGCTCGAACAGCTTTAATAGGCAAAATTCTAGAATTACGAAACTTGAATCAAGAAATTTCTTCGGTACTAACGACTCTTTTACGGCTTCACGGGTCGTGGAATTAACATAGCGAAAGCGAAGAGGTTTGTTGAAAAGCTGAAGTAAGGAAATCACAGTTTTCTCTGTTCTCCGGCGATGATAAAGCATTCGCCATTTAGTTGCATGGGTTGCCGTAAGGGATAATTATATAATTATCGTGGACAACTAAGAGAAACTAGACTTTGAACACCAGACTTAATTTATGATCCTGAAATTGTAAGGCACGAGGAAAGTACTTTTGTTAGCGTCGTCTTCATGGTCACTGATTTCAATTACGAAGGCTTGCATTAGGGAGAAAGAATCACCGGATACCTAACTATACTGTTAAGAGAAAATTCAACTATAATAATTCTTAGAAACAGTGGCTTTTAGTTAATTAATTTGATACTATCGAATTAAATGGAAGGAACATGTGAAATTGTTAAATAAAGTAAATTATCAATTTTATACACGGTGTTTTTTTTAGTATAGATTAAAATATTTACAAATCTGGTAAGTTTTATAATAAAATATATAATTTACTGCCATCAAAGACGAAATAGATAGATTATTGCGTTTGGAAGTTTGTTCCACAGAAATCTAAAACTTTCACAGCCCTAACAACTTTATACTAGGTATTAATTAACCTACTCTGTAAGACATAGACAATAGTCATCACTGAACATTCCTTCTACATACTACATACTACAGTAATTTTCAATGATTCAAGTTTTACTTTTTAGTAAAAACAACTAGTAGGTTCATTGTTTCTAAAGACGTCTAATTCCTACGAATCCTTCATTTCTACGCGCGCACAATCCAAATCTTTTCTTCAATCATGAGATGAGCCTCGACGCGTGCATACACGTTCGACGCGCATATGCACGGTGCATCGATGCATACATACGTGTCGGAGGAGCTGCAAGCTGCAATGCGCGGCGGCGACTAAGAGAGATCCCGTAGGTGGCTTAGTGATCTCATGTTTCATATTTATACTCTCATCTGCATATTACGAGCGGGGTGTGCCTAGATGGCTGCTCGCCGCTCTCTTGCGCACTGACAGCTGGAATGCGCTGGATTAGATTGCCCGGGAGTGTTCCCTGCTGCGAATACTCTGCTCTTCGCTCCTTATGACAGCCATCGTTCGTAGTGGAAACCCGTCTCTCTCCGTGACAGCTTCGATGATAAATCTATTTGACTTAGGCTAGGTCTTGAAATATTCTATGGTTTTTCGATAGAATTCGCGCTCTCGGTTAGCTTTGTCTAGGGGCAGGGGTCGTCAGTCGTAGCCCTACTGATGAGTCTGATTGGCGATCCTAAGACGAAATGCATATCTCGCTCTCGTCGTACTCCGTACGATCCCCTCAATTTTTCTCTCTCTTTCTCAGTTACGTATACCGTGTAACCTTAGCGGCACCGGGTACGTAACAGTGAATCACTGTGTTTTGACATAACTTGAATTAATTATTCCTTCACTTGCTAATATAAATAATTTATGGTACCTAAACTTGTAGAAAAGCTACCTCTTCACCGATTTTGATGGAACTTCTTTTAATCACGTTGTTTCATCATTCTAAATATATTTTTCTAAATACAGGGTGTTTCCGAAAATGTGGGCATAACTTCGGGGATAAATTCAATACTTTAAAATAAGAAAAACAGTTCATATAAACATATGCCCGATATGACCTTATTTCCGAATTATAACCGTTTTTCCTCAGTAATTCCTTTAATTGTTTACAAATAACGGTTATTATCTCATGTACGATCTTCTGGTCTGCTACGTGTACACTACTAGACGCAGTTCCAGGAAACAAAGATTACTTTTTTCAAATAAAACTGGACACAGATCGCCTTCGAGTCTGTAACCTACATTTCAGTCAGTTTAATACACGCCCTCGGTTATAATTAGATATTCCGTTTTGAATGTGTATTAAAAATACACGTGTATACGTGCAACTAATAAATCCGTGTTTGAATCCATGTAATCTTTAATACACGGGTACACGTGTACTGAAATACACGGTTTAAAAAATTACGTGGACCTGTGTATTTCAATACGCATCCAATATACGGATACGTATATTACTTCGTGTGGTTAATGTTTAAGTACATGTTGGTAATTATTTACATCAGGGACGACTTTGCCGATTTTGATGACCTTAAAATATATTGTCAAGGCCATCATTCTGAACAACTTTTTCCTATACATGTTACCACCGCTCGGCTTGTTGGGAAACTATCGATCTGATCTTGCGTTTGACTCACGAAAGAGTCCCATTCCGATAATGGTTGCTTTTCAGAACTGTCCAAAACAAGTCAGTAAGCGTAAGTAAATCTTACTCATGCCGCTTCTTGTCGAAGACCAAAGGTTCTAATCCAAAGAACTATTTCCCACCAAAACCTAAACTCGTTATACAGGGTGTCCCAGAATAAGTGTAAGCCCTGGCAAGGGGTGATTCCTGGGGTGATTCTAAGCAACTTTTCCCTTAGCGAAAATTTCCTCCGCGGCTTTGTTAACGAGTTATTAACGAAAAACACCGACCAATGAGAGAGCGTAGATAACGAGCGCTCAGTTGACCAGCGACGGCGCACAAGCTACGCGAAACATTTACTACTCGCCGTGCTCGAGGCTTGAACAAGAAAATCGAGATCTTTACATTACTGCCTAATTTTTCCTAAACTATTGGATGAAAAATTATGAAAAAAATCAGGGACAATTAGCTATAGCGACACATATTATGGAATTTTTTCAGATTTTTCAATTAATTAGCCAAGTTATAAGAAATAAAAAGGGAGAGAAAAAAATTGGAAAATGCCGATTTTGTATTGTAGCAAAACCGGATCTATGATCATATTAATTCAGTAGATAAATATCACTAATACCATTGTTCTCAATTTATTTCACATTTTTTAACTTCATACATAATAGTAAAAAAATAAAGAGCAATGTTTCCATAGTTCCTACGGATTGTACATTATTTCACTGTGTATCAAAATAATGTAAATTATAAAAAAATACTTATTGCATACGAAATGTACGCAAATTGGACGTGTTAGTTGCTGTAATCGGTAAAAAGTACAGAAACATCGTTTTTTATTTTTTTAGTTATGACATACAAAAACAAAAAGTGTTTAAATATATTGAGGTTAATATTATGACTACCTCATTCGATTGTACCCTACATTGGATGGTGAATAAAGTAGACATCCAATTATTATCGATGGAACTCACCCACTTGCAGAAGAATTCACCTGCTGCTTGAACACGGGTCCTTCTGGGTCAGTGGCCGATCCCGGTCGTTAGGGGATGGTGTAAAGGTAGCGTAGGCCTTGACGATCGCAGGTATACTGCGCAATAGAAAGACACCTTGCATTTATAACACTCCGCGGTCACAAACACTGATCACTTTATTCCAGGAGCTTAACCTCCTAACCACTGCCAACCGCGGAACGTACCGAATTATTATTGCACTGTCTTGACTGGATTATTTATCACGGGGGAGATCTTGCATAGGACAAAAATTGGCACTACGTACTGGTTGATCTGGATAACTTTCGCGGTAAATCCGTTTTGCGGCGTTCGCGATGCCGTGGCATTCCGTAAATAAAAACAGACGTTACACAGTTCGGCGGCGGAATCACGATCGACACTGACGATTTTTGCCGAAGTCTCCTTCCTCGTGCCCTCGCATCCCTCCAGCGCGACTTCCCAGGGTGTAGCTTCGTCGAAGTACCCGAATTTGATTTGTTAGTTGACACGACATGGGTGAGGGTCGCGTCGCGTTTACCGTTAAAGTCCTTCCGATGCATTCGGACGGATGAAATATGGCATTCGCTGTTATTAAAAAGGAAAGTCTTTCGCTGTCAAACATTTGGTCAACGGATGTCTCGCAGAGACTAACTCGTCGCCGCGCCAAGAGAAAAATACATCAAATGTATTCTCATCCCTATAATTATTTCAGTATGTGCGTCCTGCGACCGAGTCTTACTGTTATCACGTTTCACACATAGTGACCAGTCGATGTCCGTTTAAACTATCGTTCCGCGGTTGGCAGCGGTTAGGAGGTTAAGTGCTCCTGTAATAAAGTGATCAGTCATCAGTGTTTTTGACCGCAGAGTGTTATAAATGCAAGGTGTCTTTCTGTTGCGCCGCATACCTGCGATCCTCAGAGCCTACGCTACCTTTGCATCATCCCCCAACGACCGGGATCGGCCACTGACCCAGAAGGACCCGTGTTCAAGCAGCAGGTGAATTCTTCTGCAAGTGGGTGAGTTCCATCGATAATGATTGGATGTCTACTTTATTCACCATCCAATGTAGGGTACAATCCAATGAGGTGGTCATAATATTAACCTCAATATATTTAAACACTTTTTGTTTCTGTATGTCATAATTAAAAAAATAAAAAACGATGTTTCTGTACTTTTTACCGATTACAGCAACTAACACGTCCAATTTTCGTACATTCCGTATGCAATAAGTATTTTTTTATAGTTTACATTATTTTGATACACAGTGAAATAATGTACAATCCGTAGGAACTATGGAAACATTGCTTTTTATTTTTTTACTATTACGTATGAAGTTAAAAAATGTGAAATAAATTGAGAACAATGGTATTAGTGATATTTATCTACTGAATTAATATGATCATAGATCCGGTTTTGCTACAATACAAAATCGGCATTTTCAATTTTTTTCTCTCCCTTTTTATTTCTTATAACTTGGCTAATTAATTAAAAAATCTGAAAAAATTCCATAATATGTGTCGCTATAGCTAATTGTCCCTGATTTTTTTCATAATTTTTCATCCAATAGTTTAGGAGAAATTAGGCAGTAACGTAAAGATCTCGAGTTTCTTGTTCAAGCCTCGAGCACGGCAAGTAGTATACGCTTCGCGTAGCTTGTGCACCGTCGCTGGTCGGCCGAGCGCTCGCTATCTACGCTCTCTCATTGGTCGGTGTTTTTTGTTAATAACTCGTTGACAAAGCCGCAGAGGAAATTTTCGCTAAGGGAAAAGTTGCTTAGAATTACCCCAGGAATCACCCCTTTCCGGGGCTTACACTTATTCTAGGACAGCCTGTATATATCTGTAATGTCAAAAAGGAGCAGATTCTCACTTGTACTCTCCTGCACTCCGAACCTTTGTCAGTCCAGTCTGCGAGTCTAAGTATTGTAAACCTAACTGAAATACATTGCTAGTTAAATAGTAGACCTTGTATTATTCAGTCGTCCGGGTTTCCAACAGGCTTTAGTTTCCGAGATATACACAAAAAAGTTTCAATATTTAAAAGATTGAACGACTTCAATCAGTTGAGATCCGCTTGTCTTGTCTGTTTATGTTTACAAATTGAAATGTGAAACGGATGGTGTCAAACGTGATCTCAATTCACGCATTGAGTTACATTCAGCACACTGACATGAGAAAAATTGGGTCTTACCTTATAGTATATAATCGACGAAATTTTACTATATTCTCAACTAATGTTGCACTAAGTGGTTAGGTTACTACTACACCAGTGTAGTAATTTTTGAAGAATTGGTAAAGGCTACAAATCTCGTGTGCTGAATTTTACTACACGAATGTAGCAAAGTTTGAACGAAATTGAAACTAAAAAGATGGGAGGACGGGGGGGTGGGGGGGGGGGGCTCAATAGGTAACGACGGATCAGTTAGTATACAAAGTCGACGATATTGCACTGGTGCAACAGAACTCGGGGTTTAAGAAGAAAGAAGGGGAGGCACAGCGATTTCGTCTTGGGACCCGTCAATCAAAGCAGACTAACTCATCATCATTAGGCCTATGCTGACAGACTCTCCGGTGCACGCGCTCTTGAGTTGTAAAGGATTATTGCTGAACTCGTATTATATACGAATAGGGCTAGGATCAGGCACTAGCGAGAAAGACGATTGTTACGAGACCACTCTAGCGGAAGCCCTATGAAACCTTCACTGGGCATCTGCCCTCCGCCCTGTATCTGCTAACGGCTGAGGCCGTAAAAAATATGTCTGGAAACATGTTTCTCCAATATTATTTTCCATTTGAAAAGATAGCTCCTAGAACATAGTTGTGACGACATGACAACGCTAAACGTCAAGCAAATTGAGGTTATGCCACGAGACGCCACTTCTTTCCGAAGCGTATAGGAAATACTTACAATATCATATGTACAGATGTCGCTGTATCTCACAACCTTCTATAAATTTTACTACTCTGGTCCACAACCTATTAAAGGTTACTACGCATGTGTTATTTTGTCCTTTTAGTGTGGTAGAAACATACGCATTGCACACTAGAGTGCTTCTTTACTACGTAGTGGAGTAATTTTTCCTTCACAATTTTTCTTACAATTAGTGCATAGATTACACTGTTCAACAAGAATTTTGATCTGTGAAAACCACTGTGTGTTCCTGGTAGGGTTTCTTGCCCTAAATACGAATCCGCAAACAGAATTGCTCCATCACCCTCAGTTTTTGAAAAACACGCATTTTTGTAAAAAAGCGTGATTTTGGTAAAAAATGAGGTATTACGCGAAAACCAAAAATGCTAGAAAGTTCACTTTGGTCTTAAAAAATAAAGGGGAGTGTCCTGAATAGTTTGGTATATACACATATTAAATTGTGTCATTTTAAACGGTTGTAAATAACCATCAAAGTTTAAAAAAGGGGCGATATGCGTACTTTCAACGCACAACTTTTGCAATTTTACAAAAAACTCTTTATCCTACACGAATTCGGTATACAGGATCGGATTCTGTAGACATTTCTGAAAAAGAAACCGTCCAGGAAAAGTGTCGCAACGGTTTTTAATTTGGACAGGTCAAGAAAATGTTCGTCGGGAACGTGTGCGCGGTACTTTGCCGCCATGCGGCCATCGTTCGCCTGCTCGGCGCGTCAGTGCCGTATCTACGGCGAGTCGACGTCGGTACCCTGTCCGATAGACTAACTTTTTATAGATTGTATAATATTTCATTTTTTTATGCATCTTGAACTAACAATGAGTAAAATTTAGAATCGATTTCGGTTAACAAAAATTCTGACTCTCATCAGACTAAAAATATTTTATAAATTTAATATGTGAAATGAAAAATTACCTTAAGTGTCGAACACGTGACCAAATTTAAAAATGATTTCATTTAGCTTGACGTTTGTGCGTTGCGTCCTTATTGTCAGTTATGAGTGTCCAGTAATAGTCTGCAAGCATTGAAGTTATGTCCTTGTCTTTGAATTGTCTTCCAGGAATATTAAACAATGAATGTTATTGAAAAGGATGCATATATAATACTTAAATAGACTTTGTATCAGTTGTGAAATATTTTGTAATCAAATTCAAATTTCAATCTTTGAAATCTTAACAACAAAAATCTTGTGAATTCATAAAAAACAGCATTTGTTTTTTAACGCTTTTAAATTTATATCCCAAATATCAACATTGTTTAAAATTGAAAGTGATCAGTAAATGTTCTTTACAATTTCATACAAAAAAATGAAATATTATACAATCTATAAAAAGTTATTCTATCGGACGGGGTACCGACGTCGACTGGCCGTAGATACGGCACTGACGCGCTGAGACAGACGAACGATTGCCGCATGGCGGCAAAGTTCCGCGCACACGTACCCGACAAACATTTTTTCGACCTGTCCAAATTAAAAACCGTTGCGACACTTTTCCTGGACGGTTTCTTCTTCAGAAATGTCTACAGAATCCGATCCTGTATACCGAATTCGTGTAGGATAAAGGGTTTTCTGTAAAATTGCAAAAATTGTGCGTAGAAAGTACGCGTATCGCCCCTTTTTTAAACTTTGATGGTTATTTACAACCGTTTAAAATGATACAATTTAATATGTGTATACACCAAACTATTCAGGACACTCCCCTTTATTTTTTAAGACCAAAGTGAACTTTCTAGCATTTTTGGTTTTCGCGTAATACCTCATTTTTTACCAAAATCACGCTTTTTTACAAAAATGCGTGTTTTTCAAAAACTGAGGGTGATGGAGCAATTCTGTTTGCGGATTCGTATTTAGGGCAAGAAACCCTATCAGGATCACCCAGTGGATATCGCAGATCAGAAAAAAAGTTTTAATTTGTTGGACAGTGTTACAGTCAATGCACTAAAACCTCTTCTTCTACCAATAAGGTCAATACTTCTGTTATTTACAATTACCTGTAATTCGATTTGAACCAGTTTATTTTTATTGTATTACTTATTTTATTAATAAAAATATTGGAAAAATAATACGCTTTTTGAATTTGAAAATTCAATGATGACGTCCGATAAGCGCGTGGAAAGAAATAAATACGCATCGCGCATTAATTGCTTTTACTCCGAGTTGTAGTAATTCATGCATGCTTCGTGGGCTACAAGTGGAAATATTGTGCATGAATTATATTAACAATAACAATAGTTATCACACTAATTCTATTAGCAGCATATAATTTATGAAATATTCATAGGAATAAGTATAAATCTGTATGACATTTGCATACAATGTTAACAATAAAAAGATATGTCATATAGATAAACCGCTTATTTTTTACTATGACTAATTTTATTTAGGAAAAGTAGGAAAAAATAGAAAAAAAACGGGGCTGAACCCAATATTCTCCAACATTTGCGCGGCTGTGATGTTGCGTCTGGTTGTAAAAACAGACCCTATTAAGTGCCTGAAGTAGAGATTGCTCGTGTGTGCATGGGATATTCCTTGTGCGTGTCCGCGCTTTCGATGTTGCACGTGTTTCCAGGCGCCTTAATGCAGGCGTGCATAACTAGGCCTGTGACTGGGGCGGGTGCACCGTCGTAAGTCCAAGGCCGAAACGCTTTCAAGGCCACCGTTTCTTGCCGTCGAGGAGTAGGTACTCATTTTCCCGGGATGCTACAGCGGACGCGTGACGGCGAAAACTAGCGCCCAGGGTGCGGAACCTGTGCACGACTGCTCTAATGGGTCTCCGGCTTTAAGCCTGTTTCACACAAATCCGTCCGTGTCCGTCATGGTCCGTTCGTGTCCGTCCGGGTCCGTCTGGGTCCGTCCGGGCCATGTGAGCAAAGAAGAGACAGATCTTCTCTTTTATTTGTTCACACGGCCTCGCCGGATCCGGACGGACATGGACGGCTATGTGAAGATCCACCTTCAGGCTTCGCTTTATCTATGTGTGTAGACGACATCCTTTCACAGAAATATCTTCGATTCTTAAAGCTTTGTAACAGTTAAATTACAAGAGACAAAACAAGACTTTTTTGCTCTATTAGCGCTCCCCAATGTATCTGCGAAGTTACAAAATCCTTTGACTAAGTTTAGCGTACAAACCTGTTAATTTTAGGGCATTAGTACTGCAAAATGGAAGCAGATCGGACATTATATTGTAACGCGCACCCGGTACACTGCCCGAAGCACTGGCTGAAGCCCGCCACAGAACGAGGGCTGAAGCCAGAGACAAGAAGAGGGACCCATCGATTAAACGTCCGTCATTGACGGACTGCCATTCACTACATACCTTGAATTTGTACTCATTGACTTTAAACGATTATAAACGATTGTAAACGCGCAAACGTGTATATAATAAAACATGTTCACTGAGCAAGCCCGGCGTGGTCGTAACACTGGTGTCAGAAGTGGGATCGGGACGCGCTCATCCCCTTCTGCCGCCGGAGACTCGCTGCAAGAGATGTTCGGGAATATTTTGGCCCAGATGGAGGAACAGAGCCGTCAGACGACTGAAGCCATCACGGGACTCCAAGAACAGATCCGGGTAATATCCAATACATTCCGATCTCCGAATTCTATTTCTGTTTCTCCGGAAGTGGGTGGGACACCCCTTGAGACGATTTCTCCGGCTGTTTCCCCTTCCCGAGCCGTTACCAGTCGTTACTCCCTCGTCTGCCGAAAGAATTAACTTGGGATATGTCGCGAAACCGCCAGCTTTCGGTGCGCAATTTTCCTGGGAGGAATACAAAATTCAGTTTGACGCGATCGCATTAGCGGATGGTTGGGACGATCTAGGAAAGGCTACGGCCTTAATGGCGTCTCTGAAGGGCTTGGTGAGGGGGGTGCTGACAACCCTTTCCGCTGAACAATGGAGTAATTTTTCACTATTAGCATCCGCGTTAGAGTTTAGGTTTGGAACGCAGAAGCAAACGAACCTAAACTACGTTCTGTTCCAAAATTACCGACAGCGGGAAGGAGAAACTGTTTCCTCGTTGGCCTGCGAAATAGAGCAGCTGGCTCAGGTCGCGTTTGCAGACTGTCCAGCGGAAGCACGAGATCGTCTCGCTACTTCACAATTTGTCACCGCGCTGGCCGACGAGGGGATAAAAAAACATTTACGTCTCGAGGGTTTTACCTCCCTACGAGCTGCGGTGACAAGGGCTCTGAAGGTTGAGGCCGTCGAGACGATGGCACGAAATTCTGTTGTGGAAATATCCTTGTTTCGGAAAACTAAATCTTCTGCCTTTTTCGAGGGACACGAACCGAAGAGAGGAAGAGTCGACACCACTTGCTGGAATTGAGGAAGGAACGGACACCGTGAAAAGGACTGCAGGAGCAGAAGGAGACTACAGGATGGAGCGGTCATGAAAGGACATCGCCAGGAGGAGAGCAGGACCGGATACAGAAAGGACGCCGTGAAATGCTGGAGTTGCGGACAACCTGGTCACCGACAACGAGACTGCCAAGCTGCGAAGAAGGCACCTAGGAAGGAGCCCAATGCGGGAAACGGGAAGAAGGCAACGTAGCGGGGATAGGTACGCCTTGGCCCCCGATCCCCCGGTCGTACAAACAGAACGTATGCTGACGGAGCTGGAAGGACGCGCACACCCCGGCGTTGCAGTATTCGGCGAGGTCCTCGGGAGGAATTGCCGTATAGTACTGGACACTGGTTCCCCCATCAACCTTTTACGAGAAGGCTTGTGCGTCAAGGAGCGCCTGTTGCCGACGATGCTGGACATTCGCTCGAGCGGAGGGGAGAAGATGCTCACCCTCGGAGGATCTCGATCGAAATTCGTTTGGTAGAATAAGTCAGCGTGGAAGATTTCTTCGTTGTGCACATGTTAGAGGATTGCATCCTGGGCACCGAGTTTCTTCGAAAACATCATTGCACGCTGGATCTGATGTGTAATGTTCTAGTCCGCCCAGGTTTGCCACCCGTGTCTTTCGAGGGCGGCGAAAAGAAGGATGACGTGATCCTGAAGAGGACCGAAGAGGATTCAAAAATGTCCTCCGAAGCTTTGTTAACGAGTTATTAACGAAAAACTTCGGCCGATCAGAGAGCGCGTATACCGAGCGCTTGGCCGACGAGTGACGGTGCATAAGCTACGCGTAGCGTTTGCTCTCGTCGCACTGAAGCCTTATAGAATTAATCAAGTAATTAATTTAAAAATATGAAAAAATACTGTAATACGTGTCACGATAGCTAACGTGTTACTGATTTCTTTTCTTTTTCCTAGATCTCTTGTTTCCTTTTCCACTCTTCTTTCAAATCTTGTAATTCCGCTTTTATTGCTTTGTTCTCTTTTTTTATCTCTTCTGTGTCTTTCTTGATTGTGAGCATAATTTCTGTTACTTTATTTAATTTCTTCATCTCCATATTTTTCTTTTCGTCTGTTTTCCTCTTCTCATGTATCTTTTCTGTTTGTTCCTTTTCCCTGTCTTCTCAATTGGAGGTGATCCTCCCACTTTCTTTACTTTCTGAAAGCTTTCGATAATCCTTTCTTTTTCCTCCTCTACCTCCCTTTTTCTTTTATAGAATTCCAAAATCGATTCTACGCTCTGTGATCTTTGCCTTCGCCTTCTACGTGGTTCTTTTTCCCCCTCTCCAACTTCTCTTACCTTACTCATTCGTGCTACCACCGACTAGACAATAATAGACCTAACATTCAATGGGGTTTTGTGTCTCAAATCAAACTGCCTTACCGATCCGTAGTTTGCGGACTGAATTAGGCGACCTCTACTCACGAATAATGTTCAGTTGGAGAACTACTCTAAACTGTGTGAAATATTGAATACTGTGTGTGTACTTACGTACGTGTGTCAAATTTGACGGTTTACTCAATGTAGAAAAGGAACTTCGGCCAACCCACGATTTAGCTCATATACTATGTGTTACGAATTAAAACATTGTGAAAAATGTTATTTTGCATAGTTATGTACATAGTCACATCATTACTTCTGTCTCCATACTGTTTATATGTACAGGGTGGTCCACGCAACTTATGCACCTCTATAACTTCCAAAATATGCGTTGCACGAAAAAATGTTGTATACAAAAGTTGCATGGTTTAAAGGGGTATATCATGTAGTGTATTTATTTTTTTATAGGTGGAGGCGTTTCGGAGATTTGAAGGTCAACTTTGTTTTTTTAAACAAAATACTATATTTTTATATTAAAATATGGAAGAATATCGAATTCTGAGTAAAAAAGTATTGACCCTTATTAACCCTAAACCTAATAGCTAACGAGTAATTTCACTTTCTTCCTTGAAAATTTTCTTCACGTAATATCAAGTTGGAGATTCAACCTTATCACAGATTTCCGCAGGACAGCGATGTTTACGTGACAAATAAAGTGAAATTACTCGTTAGCTATTAGGTTTAGGGTTAGTAAGGGTCAATACTTTTTTACTCAGAATTCGATATTCTTCCATATTTTGATATAAAAAATATAGCATTTTGTTTAAAAAAACAAAGTTGACCTTCAAATCTCCGAAACGCCTCCACCTATAAAAAAATAAATACACTACATAATATTATTTATAGCGAGTCATCTTGCGATTAAATAATTAAAACGGTACGAACATTAAGAAAGATAAATATGTTTTTATAGATATCCTCCAAAAGAATATTGGAAAAAAATACATTAGCTTTGAATTTAAAATAAATTATTTATAGAATTGTGTTTAAAAAAATATCAATGACCTTGTTACATTGAAATTATTCAACTTTGTCCTGACAAGTTTTTTCGTGTAATAATAAACAAGGCAAGTATTTAGGTGACCTCATTTAGCCTGTATATATGCTATAATTATTCATATTATGCTACATATATAATGTTTACTTATTATTATTATTATTATTGTATTTAAATTTTGTCACACTTTTGTCTATATTCTCTTGAGCAAACTATTAAATTATTTTTTGTAATAACTTGTTTTGACTAATTGCAAATTATTGTGACTACTTTTAGTAATTAAAAAATGCCCCAATAGCCTATTTTTCGCTTGCCCGGTTTGGGCCGCAGCAGACGAAAAATCAAAATTTTTCCAACACAGAGAATTGGGTTTGTCTTCTTGACGTTCATTCTCAAATTCGCAACAGTGTCAACTTCAATCCGAAAATTTATTTTTGAACTTTCTCAGAATTAATGTAAACTGTAAATTACAAACTAATATTGCTTAGTGGTAATGTACACGTAAGAGAATATTCAACAATTTTACATGTTTACAGAAAATAATTAATGTTCACGTTATTTTAGATCAACGCATTAGTAATTATAAGTCTATCAATTGATTATAATTGTTCAGACGATACGGTTTTCCGCCGGATAACCGAATCGGTACCAGGCGAAAGCAGCATTCACAAAGTCTTGCATTTTCGCCATCACATTTAGCTCCCAAACATATGAATTTAGGAATTCTGTATGATGTGAAGAAACTTTTATTGTAACAGCTCATTCATACTACGACGAATCGTTTATTTGTCCCTTAGACCATATAAGAAATAGACACGGCTTCAGACAACTAGGTTGAGGCAAAGATAACGGGGAAAATTTGGCCCTCGTGACGTCACAAGATAATTTAAGATGACATATAACGCTAACTTCAGATATAAACGTTAACTTCAGATATAAACACGCCATCTTAAATTATCTTGTGTCGTCACGAGGGCCAAATTTTCCCCGTTATCTTTGCCTCGCTTTTTCTCGTGGATCTTTATATACAGGCCGTGTCTATTTCTTATATGGTCTAAGATTTGGCCAATCTCAACTGTCTGGCTTGTGTACTACCACATACATACATTTTATATGCGCGTACTCGGTAAAAGAAGCGATTCGGTTTTTTAAACCGATGACTTCAGCATGCAGGCAAAACGGAATGTTAAAATTCACCGAATCGGTTATTTTACTGTGAACGCGCATAAGAAATATATGTATGTAAGTACATTACGTTCAACGAGACGAGTCACAACTGTTACCAACTTCATCAGCGAAAGCATGAATACATGGATAATATGTCGTATTCATGCATGGCATATTATCCATGTATTCGTGCTTTTCGTTGATGAAGTTGGTAACAGTTGTGACTCGTCTCGTTGAACGCAGTGTAGTAGTACACAAGACAAACAGTTGAGATTCGACAAATAAACGATTCATCGTAGTCAGAGTGGGTTTGAGACTTCACCGGTAATATCGGCGATGACACTAAAATGGTAGTGGGGTGCTAGCACCCCAAAAATCAGGGACAGAAAAGTGCATGGGATGTTAGGTCTATTATTATCTAGTCGGTGGTGCTACTTTATTTGTCTATCTGTCAGTAACTCCCCTCTTCTTATTATTTCTTCAAGATATCGCCAGCCTCTCTTTCCAATATCATATCTTGATCGTGTCTTATCGATTGACTTGTTTTCTTCTTAAATGTGGCTTTCTCTTGTTTCTCTTTCCGTGCCTTTACTTGTTTGTCTTCACACCTTTTTCCTCTTCGTTTTAAACTCCCCTAGTCTCATTTATTTCACTTTCTTTTACCTCTACCAAGCTTTTCTTTCACTAACTACGTGTCACTTGCATCATCACGCGTATACTCCTCCTGTTAGTGTTATATAAATAAATAAATAATTATTCTAAAATGTGTATACAGGGTGTTCCAAACTCGACGCGGGAGCCGGAAATGGGAGATTCCTGGGGTAATTCTAAACAACTTTTTCCTTTGCAAAAATGTTATCCGAAGCTTTGTTAACGAGTTATTAACGAAAAACATCGGCCAATCAGAGAGCGAGTACAGCGGATTAATGATGGCGCAGACGACAGCGGGCCAATACTATTCAAAGCTGGGGCGCGCATGAAATGAGGATTGAAAACCAGTTAGCCGAATTCGTATGAGTATCAGATCGAATGTAACATGAGAAACGATTGCATATACACATGTATCATAGAAGAATCATAAAAATATTATGACTCGCAAGAGGCCAGTGAATACCCCACAATGATTTTTATGCCAGACTCGTTGAACCAGAGTGAAATGTTACCTCTCCTCTGGTCGATCCTCTCGCTTAACCGCGGTGTAATGTTACTACATAAAGGTGCACTCTATAAAGTTCCGTAAAAGTTCCTGGCAACTTACCTTTCAGTACGCTCGCGCGCGGTATAAAATATGATTTTTTTCGTTGGCAGAGACGCCACACGTGCAGGAATTTAAAATATAGGAATTTATCTCGTGAAAGGATAGAATAGATGATGCAATAATGGTAGACTGGGTAGTATGGATGGTAGGTAGCAAAATATCTTCGATAAGCTAGACAAGGATTGAATAATAACCTAATGGTAGATGAGTTAGTGTAATAATAGAGATTATTCTAACTTAAAAGGTTTCGGCAGAGTTAACGCACTTGGGTACTTCATTTTCTTAATCTTCAAGTTGCACGACAAAGTAAACACCGTAATAACGGAGGAAACCTGTGAACTTTAATTTCCTGTGAAGATAATATCTTCAAACCAAGATGTAGCAATTAAAGAGTATTTAAATTTGATCTCTTTCCGTTTCACGTCATTATGGTGGCTATATTAATGTTCATGTTGTAATTTAATTACCATGACAGAATCCGGCTGGAAGGTGAGTATTTCTGATTGAGAGATAGATTGTCTATCAGGCGTCCTTAGAGACGACCCACCTTTCTCTTACTATGAAGTCGGCAATTTCTCTTTCATTACTATCACAACGACTATATGTCTGTAATTACGCGGAGAATATTCTCTTGAGGAACAGTTCGAGAGTAAAGAGGGTTGCTGATTGTCATCTAGTAGATTGAAACCTAATACGTGCCTGCTCATTCGACTCTGAAAGGTGAATGCACTCGCCGTGTCGCACAGAAGAATGAGCTAAAGGCGCGTCTACATTTTGCGAATGCACACGAACGAATCTGAAGATGCAAATGCGAAGGCGAATGTGGGCGAACGAGCGCGAACGACGCAGACGATATCGATTCGTTTCTTTGACCTACGGAGGAGTGGCGTCAGTTTCTTGGCGTTCGTTCACGTGCGTTCGTAAAATGCAGACGTGCCTTAAGAACATAGAAAACTATATGAAGTTATACAGTTAAATTAAATAGAAATATAATGGAAAGGTGTATCTGCACCTAGCGAATGAACGCGAACGAATGTCAGACATGTTCGTTTTTGCCTCTGTATCTTCACATTGGTTGGTACTCGATTATTAGGTGCAGACACACCTTAAGACATTGTGTGGTAAAGAAAGATTGAGATCAATCAATCTTTGTAATTGAAACGACAATTAGAAACTTTGATGACAGAATTTTAAAACGTAAAGAACTAATGCTGTTTCAATGTAGCAATTATTTATTTATTTATTTATTTATTTATTCATTCATTCACGGGAAAATTTTCCCATTAGTATACAAGTAATTATAATAATAGCAGTACAGTAGAGGACTAATTGACTTACATAAAAAATTAATAAAAATAAAATAAACTAAACTATAAATGTATATGATGATGTAAATAAGAATTAGACACGGAAACAAGAGATAAAAGGTAAAAATTCAAACGTATACATCACAGTAGAGAAAGGAAAATTACAAAACATCATAAATTTGCTTCCTGAACACGGAAAAAGAGCCGCAGAACATGTCCAGGTTATGATCACAAGCATTTACTGCCATGCATACTCGATTAATGGTATCGGTATGTGAGAAATAAGAGGTGTAGCTTGCAGGGAGAAATGTGCAATTATGAATTGTTGATGGGCTGTAACTTTTGAACTTTTGAGTAATCAAGTTCAAAGGTTTTTCATGTATTTAGCAGATTTACAGTTTACATGCTAAGATGGCAGGAAGACAGAAGTCTAAATTTTACGTTCTTGGAAACTTTTTAGCCAGTGCCAAAGGCAAGAAAAATTCATTAAGATTTCAAAGGAAACGCATCATCAATGAGCCCCCTTCTTTGAATATTTGACATTAATAACATCGATTGCACACACGTATCCCAAAATTTCTTCTTGAAAACAAATTTAATTTACATACTAAAGACAACATGCCACTGATGCCACTTAATACAAAGACTAAAGAATGAGTAGATCCGCCTGAAAGTGTCGCCACACCAGGCAGTACCAAAGTTGGGAAAATTAGCTTAACGATCAGCCAATTTCTAACTCGAAGCAGGAAGCGCTCAAGCAAGCAGAAACACGAAAAGAAAACGTTATTGCGGACCGTCATGAAAAATGAAGACACGCGAAGGCAGGATACGCTACTCCTCTCTCCATTCTCTACCCATTTGAACAGGCTGAATTAATTGCCCCAAGCTAATGAACTTACTCCGCCCGAACCAAACAATCCTCCTCTTTCTCGATACGTTCACTGAACTCTACGTCGCGTCGTGAGGATGGTCCACTCGATTAATTGCTTGAAATTAACGAGTCTACTCGATGGGACCTAACAGTACTCCTTTCACTACGATGAAAGTGTGTTCTCTCAAAGAATAAATTTTCCTATCTAATGCTGACGATGCTCTATTTCATCTATATCGTCATTTCTAAACATTTTTATATCCTTACAGGTGAACGTTATATGTATTCCATTTCACTGTAATGCGAAAGACTTGGGGCTTCTTGAGGAAAAAATATTTCACCTACGCAGCATGCATTTAGACAAGAAAAGCAAGGATTTCGTAGGAAAAGCTCATGATGTAACTAGATCCTACAGTAGGAGCTTATCTTAGCCTCAGCATAACACTAACTGATCAACAAATTTTACGTCTGTAAAAAATTTTACATAGTTCAATTTTTAGACATTAATACATACACGCAGATAAGTAAATTCTGATTAAAATATGTGCTACATATTCCATCGTATTCCGCTATTTAAAAGGATTTAAGAAAAGAAAAAGAAATGAAAATGTCCTCATTATAATTTCCAGTCAGATTCAGTTCATAAGCCTATCAGGCATTATATCAATAGCCACAGGTTCATCATTCACTTTTACGTTATTCTTTAACCACTTTTATGTTAACTCAAAGATTTCCCTTTGATCTGAAATCTCACATTATAAGTTTATTCAATGAATAAAAAAAAAACTAATAATGATTCCAAAGGTAGACAGATTCTCATCGGGCAGAATAAAAACGCAGGAGCTCGCTAGGAGAGAGGAAGTCGAGCAGGAAGGACTAAAGCAAAGGGAGGCTAGAAAGCGGAGGTGTTCTTGCTAAGCAAACCATGCAAGTGTCCCACAGTGGAACTAATGGCGGTGCCATTAATATAACTTTGCCTAAGCTTAGATGCAACCGCGGTTTGTGTACATACGCGTTTTGTACTAGCGAGGAGTGATGCATGGCACGGCGCGATTCACGGCCACTCTTAAACGTCACAATGCAGCCCGTAGGATGGGGACATTAATCCTTTCGCCGACTTTAGCATTTCGTTCCTGCAGCTTCCCGCTCACGAGTAGTTTAGACTACTCTCGTGCGACTCCCGCGCTCTTCAAAAGTAAGGACTGCACGCTGCTCCCGGATTTCTCGGTTATCCCGTGTAAGAGGATAAGAAAGGTTTCGTTACTCGTTAACGATTTACCGCGTCACGAGACTTTGGAGGTGGAGGATTATTCATCAGGAGGATCCTTATTATCCTGGTGCGTTGCGCATCAGAGCTTCGTCCCAGACTTATCGGTATACCTTGGCTAGAGGAATAATTATATTAATCATTTGCATATCATGGAGTTTCAGTCAGAATATAGGCGAAGGTTCTTGCTGTGACAGCGTTTATATAACAAATTCGATGCAACAAGTTTGGCAGAAGTAAGCCCCGATGCACACGAGCGACAAAAAGTCGCTGCGATTCTGCATACTACTACGTTTTTCATAAATATAAATAAAGCGGGCAGCGTCACTGATATGAAATCGCAATGATCGCTGTGACTTCGTATCGCTCGTGTGCATCGGGGCTAAAAAGGATTAGGCAGTAGAATTTGAGCAGTACAGTTCTCACTGTTGAAGCTTTCGGGTGTAAGCCGTGTCCATGAGGAAATGTTTTCCCAACGTTTCGCTATCATTGTAGCTGACTTCTTCAGGGGATCGACAGTGAGAACTGTATGACGCCGGGCCGTTAAAACCTCAAATCTCTGAATTTGAGCAGTTGTTTAACTGCGATTATTACATTGAGTTTTTTAATGCCTGATGATGGCACAAGTTAAATATCTATTCGCACGCATGAAAGCATGGGAGCATTGTAAGATTGTATAATATTTCAGCGATGTGTTCTTAATATTCGATGGATACATCTACACTAATTGTTATTTAACTCATGTAAATAATTTCGCATTATTAGACTTTTGCATACATGTACTTTGTACACTCTTGCATTTGTAATTATCCTCGTCGATTTTCGTATCTTTACACTTGTTCGAAGAATAGTTTTATATTTCCATAATTATCTATCATATCTACTACAAACAAACCTCTACTTGAATCACCTCCTGCTCCCTGTTTAATCCTTTAACTTATCACGAATTATTCCATTGACAGCTTTACAACAAAACAGCCAAATACAAAACGTATAAATCTATCAACATGATTCATCCATCACAGGTAGGAACTCACTTTTAAGAAGCAAAATTTATCAAATATCTGATGACAGAGACGATAAGGCAAGCATACACGCAACCCAAAGTTTGGAATCAGTTGTCAATAACAGTAGCTATCCCAAAACACTTGTTAATAATTTAAATATAATACTTTAAAGTTCCCTATATAAATAATATTTAATAAAATTATAATAATGGTTAATACGAAATGCTATAAACATCTAATACTAGTTAATAAAAAAATCCTTTCTTCTTTTAATTTGTAAAATGATTAAAAAATGTTGGTCGATACTGTATGTACACGTGGCTCAAGCGGGGATTTAGGCCGAGGCCTCCGTCGCAAAATGAAATGGCAAATGCTGATCCTTGAAGAAAGTCTCAGAATAGCGCTCTAAATAAAGGTTTTGGGGGGACATTTAGTTTTGACAAAGGGTCAAAGGGTGAAATCCATCCGTGTGCATGTTCCTCTGAAACAGGCTTTTCTGTAGCAACAGCTTGCCCAACACGAGGATCACATTAGAAACAAGTAGCTGCATCCAACCAAGCATTTCAGTGAACCATAAAAACGAATAAATTTCGGCACAGTAGGCATTTCATTTTCGGCTCCATAGACGTTAAAACCGTGAAAAAATACGTTACAACCAGTCTACTGTCTTAGGGATTTATGGACCCTGTTCAGTCTCCTCGAATCTTCCTCACGCAGCGTGGCCAGTGTTTATCGTCCCTTTAAATTCTTTCCGCTCTAATATTCTGGTACGGGCGAAGTTTATTTATTTTTAGACAAAAGAATTTTTTAGTGCAAAACAATCAGAAAGACTCGTGCTCTTGTGCACTGACAATGAGTCGTAATTATAGAAAAATATTTTATAATGCCTATATGATAAAATTTTTTTAGATTATTCATGGTTCTTCAAACTTGTTTATTTAAATTTAAAAAATTCTTGCTCCCCTTGTTCACAAAATGATTCCAAGCATTTGAACGATACTTAGATTTCAAGTTCTTGTCATGCGCAAACTTCAAAAATCTACTCAATTTGCATATACTAAATTTGACAAAACTGTTCTGAACACTCGGTCAGCCGACTTTCGGAAAAAGTAACTAAACGCGACACGAAGAGATTATTAGCTCCTTCAAATCACGTTCGAGCCGACAATATCGAACGCAGTACGATCTCTCGCATACCTATAGGAAGATAATCCTGAAGTTCATTCCTAGAATAACATTGATGATGGTTCCACAGTCATTGTGAAGAAAACGGTGTTCGAAGGGGAGGCCGGGATGACCAGCTATTACAAGAGGATTCGCTGCGGGCGGAGAAGATACCTCTTGCATACCTAACCTAGGACGATCGAGTTCACTGTAAGGCCTAACCTTCGATAAAGTCTTTGTCCCTGTCACTTCTTTTTCAACGTCGCCTCGTGGCCATTGTTCCGAGTCAGTGTAATTAGTGGACCTTGAGGGATAATCTCTCCGTTCAACGACTCGTGCCGGACACGCGATCCTTCATTCGTGACTCTTCGAAGCGTCCGAGCAGGCAGATAAGCCGCGGATCGAATGAATGCAATCGCGACTTCGAGGCATGCCCCTTATTAGCCGAGATACCGCAGATTAAGACGACTTACGTGACTTTAATGCCTTTGCGGTGACGGGTATTGTAGGTCGAGGCTTAGTAAGTGTAATACCCCGGGGGTTGAATTGGTTCTATTTAACACTCCTAGTTTAATGAATGAATCTGTTTTTATTTATGTCTGATTACGATTACACTTCCGTTCGTATGAACGGCTTGATAATAACTGACCCTCTACCTCGGTTCCCTACTTCCCGTTGGTACTGTCTCCCATTCCAATTACCGGTCTCCACATTCCGTTTACCTTTTTCAGCTTCGACGATGTCAGCTTCACTCCAGTTGTGTTATCTTCACGTTCGCTTAAATCATTTCTGTCGTCATTTGTTCCTAGTGTTGTTTCATCAGCTGCGGCTGTTTGTTGAACTTCTGGTAAGGATGTTTGTGCATTGTTTAGTTTTTCTTCTTCCGATCTCGGAAGTTTCTTTACGTGAGTAGCATGGCGTCTAATTATCTTACTGTCTTTTTTTAGGGTTAACTCGTGTCCACTCCTCTTAATTACCTCGTATTCCTCGTTTTCGTATCTCGTAGCTAGTTTATGTGGAATTGTCATATTTTGTATCAATACTTGTTCTCCTGGTATAGGTATAATACTGAATGTCTTGGCTGCCCTTGCCTTGTCTTCCCTTCTCTTTCCCTTTTCTTTGATTATTATGTCATTATCTCGTGCCTCTTCATCGATGTCTTCTCCAATAATATCGGCCACCGAAGGAATTTTGTCTCAAATGTTTCGGTTAAACAGTAATTCAGATGGCGTCTTTCCTGTAGTTCCGTGAGGTGTGACATTGTGCATTAAAGTGAACTTCTGTAACTCCATATGGTAATCTGCGTTATTTGTATGACAAATTTGCAAGCGTTTTAAAATGGCTTTGTTCGTATTCTCGACTTCTCCGTTTGCTTGTGGTCAATAAGGTGGTGTTTGAATTAATGTGATGTTGTGGTTGTTGCAAAATTGTTTAAATTCCTGGCTTACAAACTGTCTGCCATTATCGGTCCTAATTAATTTTGAAAAACCCAGTCGTGAAAACATTTCTGACAGATGTCCAATGATGATGATCGACGTGGTTGAATGCAGAAATTTAATTTCTTGATACCTTGAGTACTAGTCCACTACAGCCAACACCATTGCTTTATTTGGTAAAGGCCCCATAAGATGTATAGCCAAATATTGCCATGGTCCGTCTGGAAATTTATGTCTTGTCATGGGTGGTGGTTTGTTAGGTTGTGATACTAATAAACAGTCCCTACAACGCTTCACAAATTGTTCGGCCTGTCTATCGATAAGCGGCCACCACACTTTTGCTCTTAGTCGACGCTTCATCACTGTTTCGCCTGGATCTCCTTCATGAGCCAATTCGAGGACTCGGTGTCGTAGGGCTTCTGGGACTATGATTCTGTTTCCGCGTAATATAATTGGACCCAGTGTTGTTAATTCAGATCTAAAAGGAAAGTAGACGTTCTTGTCTGTCACTTCCCATGTATCGTTATTTATCTTAGTCACTGCGTCGGATACACTTGCGTCTTTTCTGCTTTCTGAGATTATTTGGGATATTGACATAGCTCTAGGTGTACTTCTTTCTACTATGGCGAAGATATGATGTTCGCCTTCTTTGTCGAATGACTTTCCACTAGTTAATTGGCACAGTCTCGACACTGAATCTGCTATGTTGAGTTTTCCTGGTTGATAGACATCTTTGAATTTAAAAGATTGCAGTCTGAGTACCCATCGTTCGATACGTGCCGGTGGTTTGAACGTCAGCTTGAATATGGCTTCTAATGGTTTATAATCAGTGACCAGTTCGAATGTTAGACCTGCCAGGTAGAAGTAAAATCGTTCCACGGCCCATACTAGAGCTAGGCTTTCTTTCTCGGTCTGTGAGTATCGACGTTCCACACCTGAAAGACTTTTACTTGCAAATGAGATGACTCTAGGATACTGCTGTTCGTCAAACTGTAACAAAACTGCTCCCAAAGCCACGGGGCTTGTGTCTGCTACGAGCCGGGTTCTTCGATCTGGATCGAAGTGGGCTAGTGTTGGGAGTTTCGCTAATTCTTGTTTGAGTTTATCAAAGTGTTTTTGATGAGTTTGTGACCATAAAAATTTTTCGTCCTTCTTTGTCAATAACCGAAGGGGTTCTGTTGTACTTCCTATATCGGGGATGAATTTACCAAGATATGTCACCAAGTCTAGAAAACTTAGTAGTTGGAGGGCGGAAGTTTAATATGGTTTTAACCTTTCTTTGATCTGCGTCTATACCTTTATCCGATAGTTTATGTCCTAAGAATTCCACTTCTCTAGCTTTCATTATACATTTGGTCTTGTTTAGGAGTACATTATTATGTTCGAAAACTCTGAGTACTTTCCCCAAACATTTGTCGTGTTCTGTTTCGGAGCTTCCAAAAACGATTATGTCGTCCAAATAATTCATACAATTTTCGCACGAGACTATTAGTTCTTCAAAAGTTCGCTGAAATATTTCTGGTGCTGAGTTCACGCCAAACATTAGACGCTTGTAACGAAACATTCCTTTGTGCGTAATAAAAGTAGTGATGGGACGGCTTTGTTCGTGTAATTCTAGCTGATGGTATGCGTTCGTTAGATCCAACCGAGAGAAGTATTTTGCCGTTCTGAGTTTCGTCATAAACGAGTCAAATATTGGCAGCGGATATTTTTCTCTTAGAATGGCTTTATTTGCTCTTCGCATGTCCACACATATGCGAATATCACCAGCCGACTTAAATACTACGATTATAGGCGATATCCATGCGCTGGGTTCTGTTACTTTCTCAATTATATCTTTTCGTAAAGCCTCCTTTAGCTTTTCTTCCACTTGTTTTTCTACGGATATTGGCACTCGCCTCAGTGGTTGTTGAATTGGTTTTACCCAAAGATCAATAGTTAATTTCACAACAATATCTTTTACCTTCAGAAAAGGGGTAGTTTTCTCTATGTTGTTTATTTTCAACCCCAATTTTAAAATTCCTAACCTCTGTGCTGTTTCCTTTCCTAATAAGGAAATTTCGCCTTCGTCTACTACGTAAAAGAGACCGATCATTTCTGATGTCACCGGAATGTTGATTATTGCCTCGAATCGGTGTCTTATCTTTAGTGGTTGACCAGATACGTAAGGCTTAAGTACATATGAACTATGTAGGTTGACTCCCCAGATCACCGCTTTCTTTTGGCTTAACATGTCCCAATCTTCGCCTTTAACTATGTTGACTTTGGATCCAGAGTCAATAAGGAATGTCATCGGTACTCCGCCCACCAGACATTCAATAAGTTCGTCTTCAGCTGCCGAATAACTGTTTCCAAAAGTGTCGTTTATTTTGAAACACTCAAAATTTTTAATATTGTCTCCTGTATTTTGCGTTTCGCCGTCCGGTTCATTTGCTTCAATTAAATTTATTCCTGACTTAAAACGTTTCCGCCTATTATCATTAACTTTATGCGGGGCTGGTCTTTTTACTTGTTTCGTTCTGCAATAGAATGCGAAATGCCCCTGCAAATTGCATTTCCAGCATTTCGCGTTCCTCGCTGGGCAGTCTTTTGCATTCGACAAATGTCCTGATCTACCGCATCTGGTGCATTGCTCCTGCGTTTTGTTATTTTGCAATGAAATCTTGTTAATCGATGTCGTTAAAGTGGTTGGTTCCTTATCTGTCGCGCTCATTGTCATAGACTGGTTTTTAATTTGTTCATGAACTTGGCATAACTCGATGATTTCACTCAATGGTCGTTCCTTTCCTAGCAGCTTCTTCCTCAGATCAATGGAAGCCCAGCTATCAATAATCTTGTCTTTCATATTGATTTCTGCAGCTTCCTGTGCATTGTTGCTAAATGTACATTTAGTTGCTTGTTGACGAATTTTCAGTAGGAATTTATTGAAACTCTCTTCTTCGTCTGGCTTGAGATTTCGGAATACATGTCGTTCGAACGTTAAGTTCTGTTTTGGTGGGAAATATTCTGTTAGCTTTTCTACTAACGTTTTAAAAATGTCGTTATTTTCATCTTGACTAAGTGTTTCTATGGCTCCGGGGATGTTGTATGCCACTTCTTGTAGTTGTGTTCCACCTAGATGAAGAAGTTTGTTTCTTTTTTTTTCATATCTGTTATCTCCTTTGCGGCTAGGTATAACTCTAGGGATCGTAGCCATTTTTCCCATTCCCTTCTAATTATGGATTTGTCAATCTGGTCACAGGTAAATGGTTTTATCCCTGGGTCTGTCATTATGACCGTATTTGGTAGGTTCTCGCTGTTTATTTATTTCCTCTCTCTCTCTTTCTTTTTTTTCTCCTTCACGGCTACCAGCCCTTTCCTTGCGGCTCGCGGCCTTTTCTTGTGGCTCGCAGCCTCTCTCTCTCTCTCCCTCTCTCTCCTATGACTCGCAGCCCTGCAAGGTGAGATAATCGGTCTTTTCTTATAGTGGCTTACAGCCGTTCCTGTCAAAACTCACAGTTTTGTTTTTAATATACACATGTACAATATGTTTACACGCACACAAACGTACACATACATATGTATACACACATACATACATATACACATACACACACGTGGCTCACAGCCTCTTTTTCTTCTCTATTTTTTTTTTTTTTGTACTTGCCAGTTATTAAACCGAGGTTCGGAGGAGAGAAGAAAACTCTCTTCGCCAATTTGTGGTACCCTGGAGGTTGAATTGGTTCTATTTAACACTCCTAGTTTAATGAATGAATCTGTTTTTATTCATGTCTGATTACACTTGACGGCTTGATAATAACTAACCCTCTACCTCGGTTCCCTACTTCCTGTTGGTACTGTCTCCCACTCCAGTTAAAGTATTTATTAGTCTATGTCTATAGATGAAGATAAACATTTATCAGATAGATGATTGTACTGTCCTACTCAACCCTACGTCTTGACCAGAACCGGCTCTACACTGTTAAACGTCTGCGTGCCAGAAATATACACTGCTGAAGAGATTCATGATACATATAACCCAAACCATAATAGTATGTAGTAGTGCAATATTAGTATGTTTTTATGACAGTCCTATATAATTAACAGGGGTAAAAATCCAAGTAAATATGTCACCTGTCGTGAGGAAAAAGAGTGTGGACAAGCCAGCTAGTAACATTGCACCTTTTGGGGAACCATCTGGGCGTGAACGAACTAATGCGCAACGGAAGAACACCGAGAGCCACGATATGTTAGAAAACAGAACTTAAGCTGCCTCTACACTAGCGAACAATTCGCAAGCACTATTCACACACAATACACATATGCAAGCAGTTGATAAACTTTTTATCAATACATAGACAGAACGTTAATTCTGAATAATATTTACTTTCACTTATTGTGATATAAATTTATTTGAAATGTTTCACCTGAAAAATAAATATACATAACGAAAGAATATATTTAGTACGTAAAATTATAAATATAATGTTTCTGTTAATATTTATACATATTTGTTTGTATGGGTGTCTTTGAGACCGTGGACAAAATTAAGTGCACGCAGAGGAAATTCTGTGTTGAGATGGAACAAACGTAAGAAAACGTTGAACTCCCGTTCTGTGCGGTGCCATTCGTTTTCAGTAGACATTGAACTTTCGTTTAAGCAAGATTAGAAACATAAACTAAACATGTCTAAAAAAAGAGAATACTTTTCCGTTCATCTGCAAAATTTAATTGTTTCAGAGTGCAAAAGTGGACTAATTGTAAAATAGCTGAAAAATATAAAGTTTCGAAGAATGCAGTGCATAAAATGTATAACAAGCATTTACAGTATGATATTATTACAGATTTAATCGGTCGAGACCGAAAACGTAACACAAATGCATACGATGGCTGAAAAACTGTGAGAAAAACTCAATGTAATCCATAGATAACATTACGAAACATTGTTGAAACTCTACAATTAAATATTTCTTCAAGAACTATGAAACGAAGATTAAAAGAAGTTAATCTAAAGAGTTGTTCAGCTATAGTCGAAACCATCTCAACAGGCGGCTCAGGGTCACGAAACCCCTCATGCGCCTTTCTGGGGAGTGCCCCCACCGCGGCAGCCACCGTGCGCGCGGACGCACTTGCCGCGTACGTGAATATCCGTGAGCGGGCTCTCCTTCCCCATTACCTTTCTCGCTTCTTCCTATGTCGCTCCACTCAGTCCACGCTCCTTCACGTTGTGTCCTTCTGTTTCCTTATCTACCGCTCTCTTTCCTCGCGGCGTAACGCGACGCGACGTCGGGGAAAGAAGAAGGAGAGTCCACTCACGGATATTCAAACACGCGGCAAGTGCGTTCGCGCGCACGGGTAGCTGCCGTGGTGGGGGCACTCTCCAGAAAGGCGCGTGAGGGGTTTCGTGACCCTTAACCGCCCGTTGAGATGGTTTCGACTATAGACGCGAACCACACATCAATAAAGTGCATAAAAAGAAACGTTTAGCTTTTTTGAAAAAATATATTAGTAAGCAATCATTTTGGAAAAAAATTATTTGGAGTAGCAAAAACAAATTTGAGTTATATATAAAAAAACGGAAAAGGATACGCGTGTGGAGAATACCGAATGAAACACTCAAAAAACGATACGTGTTACCTACCATCAAACATGGAGAGGGACCCATAATGGTATGGGGATGTTTTTGTTGATATGGGGTTGGAAATTTAGCACCCATACATGGAATCATGGATACAGATAAAATTAACATTTAAAATGGAAACGTGGAAGAGTCAACCGTAAAAGTGGATCTCAATGAGGGATGGATGCTACAACAGGACAATGATCCTAAACATACGTCGCCAGTCGCCACAGTGGTGAGAAATCGCCAAAACATGGCCAAAATATGAAAATGTTACTAGATTTCTACGAAAATTGGTACTATAGTGTTTTTGGGGTAGTTGATTACAAATACTAAAGAACAATTACGCTTTTACAGTCAGTCCAGGTGATTCGTAGATATGTATGTAGTATATGTACAAGGTGTATAAAAAGTAATGGACACCCGTAATAGGAGTGAAACTAGACCTCGTAGTCGATGGACATTTCTAAAAGATTCGAGCCGCAAAATTGTTTATAACAATGAAAATAGTTGTTAAACTTCTTTATTGCATGAATCTATTCTACTCGACGAGTTGAGAAAAAGTCTCACAGGAGCCATATGCTGGAAATGCACCGTTTAGACGCTATAAAGCGTTAAAGTTTACGCAAAATTGTGATTGTGTAGGGCTACACACGCAAAGCGAAGCGCGTTCGTATACGAGCGACAATGGCAGTCTCGAACTACCTCACAGAGCTAGAAAATCGATATCGACGAAGGGAATCTTTTACAAATGTCCATCGACCACGAGGTCTAGTTTCACCCCTATCACGGGTGTCCGTTACTTCTTATACACCCTGTACATATATACTTTTTATATATTTTTTATATATAATAGTGGGAAATGGCAATTCCGCCTGGTGATTTTCTGGTAACCGTCACGAATCATTTAGACTGACCATACTATTCATCGAAATCTAAGGATTCTTAACCATAGAATTGAGAATATACATAACAGTATAAGCAGCGTACTTCGCAGCCTATGCAACGAATGTCCTGCGTTACGAACCTTACACCATATAAGAAATAGACACGGCTTCAGATAACTAGCTTGAGGCAAAGATAACGGGGAAAATTTGGCCCTCGTGACGTCACAAGATAACTTAAGATGGCCTGTAACGCTAACTTCAGATATAAGTGCGCCATCTTAAATTATCTTGTGACGTCACGAGGGCCAAATTTTCCCCGTTATCTTTGCCTCGCTTTTTCTCATGGATCTTTATACATATACAGGCCGTGTTTATTTCTTATATGGTCTAAGTTACGAACGGTGCGGCCGATAAAAAAATGACGATAACTTAGAAGGTCGCAAAAGGTCGCAGGTAAATTGAATAGGTACTTATTCAGTAGGTCTAAACTTTTGATTAAAACAAAAACGACCGTTTGATCGCGATTGACAGACTACTATTTCATTAAGAAAAGAAGAAAGAAGCCCAGGTTTCGTATTTTTATGCAATACAGATTTAATAAATAAAATGAAGTAATTGTTCCGTCCGGTAACGGTTTTTCCCAAGAAACATTCGGCTTCCAGATAGAGGATTCGACTAAACGTTTTTCCCTTCAAAAACTTATCCTAAAGCACGTATGACCAATTTCGGGAATTAGCGTTTTCCTCTAATCCGGACGGGACAATGTTTCCTCGCGTCATAACCGTTACGGGACCATATTTTTCCTGCCGCCGGTTACGATGCGCCAAGACGACCTCGGTTCGAGCGCGAAGGTCAGCCGCCGCGCCGACGAGCAGGACATTATGGCCATAAAATGGTCGACAGCAAGACACTCGCGATCGGTTTTCGCGCCAACCCGAAGTTCGTTTCTTTCTTCCCCAAATTTCCGAACTCTTCAATCTGAAGGGGGACTCTCTCCCCCAGGGAAGTTTCCTTCTGTCGACGCGAGGGGAGAAGGAAACGGACTTTGGAAAAATCGTCAAAACCTTTTTAGTCATCGTGCGGACTAGTTAACTTCAAACACTCGAAATCTTTCGGTCATCGTTCGGACCAGTGAAATATTGAACACTCGAGAAACTTTTTGATCATCGTACGGATCATAGTAGTTTAAATCTTAGTCGTTTCACTTGCACACTACATGAACATTGTTCTTTCTTGAACTAGCCACTCAACCGTAGATTGGTGGGTGGCAGTACGCGGCGCGATCGTACAGTAATAAAACCGGAATAAATATTGACTTAAAACATGATTGATTATATCAACATCGATAAATCAGAAAAATATTTCGATAATCAATCAGAAACATACTGTCGGAACCGAGGAAAAAGGAGGAAACGCCGGCCGCGGGAATCGAACCAGGCCTGCAGACTAGCTAGCCGCGCTCCAACCACTGAGCCACGGCGCCCTCCCCTCTTTCTCATGTTGTTATTGTTCCTTTAAATTAACTATGTTCTGGAGGTTCCCCAATCCCACAATACTTACAATTGTATCCTAAGAATTGTAACTTTGAAGTCGCACATTTCTTTGAGGATTGCATATTAATAATTGATTTCAATGGAAAAATATACTTTGATAGTTTATGAATGACGCGCAATATATACATTTTTTAATTTGTTTGGACTTTTGTCCACGATTTCGGCAGAATCCACCACTGTAACGTCGAAGAAAGCAAGACAATTTTTACATGACTGTAGGATACAAGTTCTTAATTGGCCACCAAAAAGTGCAGATCTTAATCCTATAGAAAATTTAGAAAGACGTCATAATAAAACAATATTTTTAAACGTATTGCAAAAAAAATTTCAACAAATTGATCAAAGTTATCTCCAAAAACTTGTGGAAAGTATCCCAGACAATTGGAAGCAGTAATTAAAGCAAGATGTTAAACTACCAAATAGTAATTGCTCATTTTCTAAATACATATTTATAAAGTGTCCATATAATTTTGACATATTTTGCCATTTAAAATATAATTAAAATTATATTAAAATATAATTAAAATTATATTTTAAACTGCACTGGCTTTTTGTTAATCATTAAACTTGTCCACTTAGTTTTAAAAGATTCAGCTGTCATAGTGTTAGTAAACAGTTCGCGAACGCTAATGGAGATGCACCTTTAAACAAACCAACGTACTTCTAATAATGGCGCAAGGTAGGTACTGTACTCAAATCGTTGCTCGACGGACACTAAAGTCGGGGCCATCTCAACAGGCGGCTCAAGGTTATCAAACCCCTCGCACGTCTATCTGATAGAGTGCCCCCACCGCGGCAGTTCCCCGTGCGCACGGACGCACTTGCCGCGTGTCGAATATCCGTGAGCGGACTCTCCTTCCCTATTCCCTTTCTCGCTTCTATCTATGTCGCTCCACTCAGTCCACGTTCCTTCACATTGCGTCCTTCTTTTTTCTTATCTACCGCTCTCTTTCCTCGCGGCGCGGCGTGACCCGACGCGACGTCGCACGGAACCGTGCGGCGCGTGCGGCGCAGCGCGGTAAGGTGCATATCGAAATCGCATGCTTTCAAGTGCAATCATCACAAACATACATTCGAAACATGAAAATTTACAAAACCAAACTCCTGAAATTATTATTGTACGCAAACGATGCACCTAAGGAATAATACAATTACAATAATAGTCCAATTTCTGGGCCATCAATAATTGTATGAATTTATTTTACCCTATTATCATACAATTCATAATATATTTTGCTGTATTATCATACAATATAATATTTAAGAATGTTTTTACGTTTATTTCACTTTAGTAGAATAATTTTCATTTGAGTAATGCATGTCATTATACATATAGCTATACTTTAATACTATTACAATATTTTTATTTAGGGTCTTACCATTTAGTTATTTACTTATTACTTATTTCGGATTTGCTATTACATTATAAAATAAAAATTAAATATCAATTTTACCTCTGCACAATATTTTATTCACGTGCTCACAACCAATTTTTTGAATTACGAAATCTTCCGTTGCCTGCGTAATTTGTTTTTTAATGCCTAAACTGAAATTTTATATACAATAATGAATACTTTTCCCTTAGAAATAAAATGATGTCTACCAATAGAAGAGAAAGAAAGTGAATTTATAAGTGTACATGTTTAATACTTTACAGAAATATAAAATTAGGTATTATTCAAATTAAAAATTGTCCAAAATAAAATTATTCTGTTATTATATTCCAATTCTGTTTTATTGTAATCAGTATGAGTAAAATATATTCATACAATTATTTATGGCCCAGCAATTGGACTATTATATTGTAATTGCATTATTCCTTAGGTGCATCGTTTGCGTACAATAATAATTTCAGGAGTTTGGTTTTGTAAATTTTGATGTTCCGAATGTATATTTGTGATGATTGCACTTGAAAGCATGCGATTTCGATATCCACCTTACCGCGCTGCGCCGCACACGCCACACGGTTCCGTGCGACGTCGCGTCGGGTCACGCCGCGCCGCGAGGAAAGAGAGCGGTAGATAGGGAAAAAGAAGGACGCAACGTGAAGGAGCGTGGACTCAGGGGAGGGACATAGGAAGAAGCGAGAAAGGTAATGGGTAAGGAGAGTCCAGTCCGCTCACGGATATTCACCATACGTGGCAAGTGCGTCCGCGCGCACGGTGGCTTCCGCGGTGGGGGCACTCTCCAGAAAGGCGCGTAAGGGGTTTCGTGACCCTGAGCCGCCTGTTGAGATGATTTCAACGATAGAAAGGCGCGCGAAGGGTTTGGTGACCCTGAGCCGCCTGTTGAGATGGCCCCGACTTTGATGCTCGATTTAGCTACAGTTTTGAAAATTGTACTACCTCCATACTAATCCTGAAGTGATTTTACCCCTTAAGGGGTCTGGTTACTTTTGCGGCACGGAAAACTAGGCAATCTTTAAATGGCAAAAGAAAAAACCATAAACAACCGGTTAACATGAAACTTTGTTCTGTATTTAAGTATAATGAGTACTAAAAAAAACCGTTACAATATTTGAAAAATGTTTATAAAGAAAATAGTACGTAAGAAAACACATTTTCTTTATCATGTGCAACTGGTGTGCAGGATTCCATCAAAATGGCTGCTAACTGCGACAAAAACCAAAAAGATTGCATTAATTATAATAAATTCCTAAGCATTGACGTTGAAACATTTCAATATTTGTAAAAATTAACAAAATGGCAAATATTTGAAATCTAAAGTTCGAATTTTGACAAAAACTTACTTAATTTATTGCTTATATTCTGCAAAATAATTTAAAAAATTAAAAAAATCTCTACGTGAAAGCTTAATAAATGTAATAACAAAGATAACTGTAAATTTCCGAAGTGATTGATCAAATAGAACTTGAGTTATCCTGCACAACGTTTTGAAAAACATAGTTTCGAGAAAAATTCGTTTAAAGTTTGACAACGTAATTTTTGTATCTTATCAAGAATTTTTGTTTTGCTAATCAGCCATTCCTGCTTCATACATAGGACCTTCAGCTTCACGTATAGCTCCTTCTGCGGCCGATTTTCGAGATCTACGAGCAATCCGACCTTCTTTCGATGAATCAAATCTATTGTGCACTCTCCACGCACCTAGCGCGCAGGTATACGACGTCGCTTCGGGCTTTGTATTGTACCTCCAAAACAAAAATTATTTTCCCGATCAGACTTTTTACATAATGTTTTTAAGACATCAAGCTATTGTATGAACAAAAATTTTTTTTTTTTTTTTTTTTTTTTTAAATTTAAAAGTAACCAGACCCCTTAAAATCGCAATAGAACGCGAACAAAAAAGTAGTTTTATAATAGAGATGAAATATCTACTTGCACACAGAGTTTCATCATTTTCTGAATTTTTTAATTCCCTAACATCCTTTGTTAGTTCCACTTTATTTTATAAGAAAACAGAGACTTCAGAAATTTAAGAAAACAATTATATGCAATTTCTTCATAATGACAAAAATTGCACAATACTGTTGGCATTAAGATTACCCAAAGCGTTCGATGAGAGGGTTGCACGGTCAAATTGACGCTTTTTTGTGTGTGCACAAGCACAGAGAGATGAGTCCCTGTGATTTGCTACTCCCTCAAATGTTGTTACTCTAAACTCACTCTAGAGTGTTTGCGTGCGTTCGTGCGTATATAATGTTTGACACGTTGAGTGTAGTAGGAAAACGTGGCTTTTATTGTCGAAAAAAAGTAAAAATTTCCGTTTTTAACAAAGAGAGGACCTCAACTTCGAATCGTCAATTTTAATGAAAATTTTAGGACATATATAGGTTTCTTCCTCTTTCCAAATAACTCCTTATATAGGGGCAAATACTCAAAAGTTTTTGAGTTATATGATTCTGATATTTTATATGCATCTTAAATATTGATTATACTATCCCTTGATTTGTAGCTGTTATAGAGTCGAAAATTATTTGAGCAGTGATGTACTTAAACACTGGTCATGATGTAGAAACCTACGCTATAAAATCTGTGAATAAGGGAGTAATAGAAAACTGCAACATTAAATAATTCAAAACATTTTTTAGTATCTGCGCCTATATAGGGGGTTATTTAGAAACAGGAAGAAATTTATTAATTTTGTTTTTTAAACTGAATCTCATTGCATTATTAGTGATGGGAACTACTTGCAGTAAGCGAGGGCGATGAATATTGAGGGTTCCTTGGAATTTAGGGTCAATATTCAACCGTTTTACTGCAGTCTTATCCTTTCACAGCATCATTCACTCGTCTAATTATATTCTACTTTGTTTCTCCGAATGTAGCCCACCAGTGTAGCCCGCATTTAGATGAAAATAATCTATACGCGGATCTGCGGTACGATCCCACGATTTCTACGGTCGTCCGCCACGTTCATTAGTATCAAAGATCCTTGGCACGAGGAGCACGGTGCCATGAGAAAATAAAATGAGAGATAACAAGGAAAACGGAAAGGAGATAATAAGGAGACGAAAGAACGTGAAGTAGATCTTGGATAGAGCGAGAGAGTGGATCAGTAGCGGGAGAAGATAACGCGAAACCTAGACGATGGCACCATGTTATCAGTACAATCGAACATCCTTTAGTGGTAAAAAAGATCCGCCAGAAATGTATTATTTGCTTGCATGACACTACCACTTTGAGGAGAAATTACCTGCGAAGAGGAGGCGGTTAGAACGAGTTGCAAACATCTGGACTCATATTTTCAGGATGATTCAGGGAACTGGAAGAAGATCCAAGGAAGAAATGAAAATGGAAAGAATCGATAAGAATATGAATGGCATTGTTTCAAGAAATACGTACGCCTCTGATCTTGTTTCTCTTATTATAATGGCAATGTATGTGAAATGTGAAAACTAGAATTTTTTCTTATTTAATGCTGTCACATTTTTTTATGAACGTAAGGGCGTAGTAAATGGCGAAAGTTTCTATTCTGATTTTTCTTTTTGCCTCAAGGAAATCAACTATATAAATCCTTTTACAATTTTAGACATCGACTTCTAAAGTAAAATCTCAGTATTTAGTATTTCTATCGAAATATCAGTCTAAAATTTTGTATGCACATTCTCTAGCTCATTTGCAACTTTACGGAACATTGCACAAGTAATTCGATAAACTCGGAGACTATTGAAAACAAAGAACTTGCAGTCAATTTGAAATGAATCCTTTAGATGTCATGACCTTCTTTCTTCTGCGAAAGGACAATGCTTACCAGGTAGAAACGCATCGTCGATCATTACTCAATGTCCCCTTGAAAACAGTCGAACCTATTGTACCTATATCACACAAATGAACTCCTCGGCGCTGAAGAAAGGAACGAGACGATGCAGAAAAACATCTGGTAGTCTGAACAAACCTTGGCTAATTTCAACGCGGCGATCATCGCGGACTTACGTCGCAACGTTTCAATAGGATTTATTGTGATCATCGATCAGAAAACGGCGATTAGTATAAATGAGCCACGATTAGAATTTCTGCGTTGCATCTCTAATAAACTAATCAAATTGGAGGGGGCTTTGAATCTTGGCATTTACAAAGAAAGTAATGTTGATAAGGACGAATTGATAACGATTGATGAATGATAGTTTTTACCTCGTCTTATAGTCTTCATTAGTCACCGAAGTTATAAATAAAATACAATAGGGCATTAATTACACTGTTCAACACGAATTTTGATCTGTGAAAACCACTGGGTGTTCCTGGTAGGGTTTCTTGCCCTAAATACGAATCCGCAAACAGAATTGCTCTATCACCCTCAGTTTTTGAAAAACACGCATTTTTGTAAAAAAGCGTGATTTTGGTAAAAAATGAGGTATTACGCGAAAACCAAAAATGCTAGAAAGTTCACTTTGGTCTTAAAAGATAAAGGGGAGTGTCCTGAATAGTTTAGTATATACACATATTAAATTGTATCATTTTAAACGGTTGTAAATAACCATCAAAGTTTACAAAAGGGGCGATACGCGTACTTTCTACGCACAACTTTTGCAATTTTACAAAAAACTCTTTATCCTACACGAATTCGGTATACAGGATCGGATTCTGTAGACATTTCTGAAGAAGAAACCGTCCAGGAAAAGTGTCGCAACGGTTTTTAATTTGGACAGGTCAAGAAAATGTTCGTCGGGAACGTGTGCGTGGTACTTTGCGGCCATGCGGCCATCGTTCGCCTGCTCGGCGCGTCAGTGCCGTACGTCAGTGCCGTATCTACGGCGAGTCGACGTCGGTACCCCCGTCCGATAGACTAACTTTTTATAGATTGTATAATATTTCATTTTTTGATGCATCCTTGAACTAACAATGAGTAAAATTTAGAATCGATTTCGGTTAACAAAAATTCTGACTCTCATCAGACTAAAAATATTTTATAAATTTAATATGTGAAATGAAAAATTACCTTAAGTGTCGAACACGTGACCAAAGAGCGTTACAAAGTATTCTTTCTCTGATTGTATCAAGTATCGAGGAAAGGCGTCAAGCGATGTCTATATTTTGAAAGAGAGCCTGCGTTAAGAGCCTATTATGTACTTCTCGCTCGCCACTCAAATCTCAAAACATTACAATCCTTTTCTTGCGCGAATTGTCTTCCAGGAGTATTAAAACAATGAATGTTATTGAAAAGGATGCATATATAATACTTAAATAGACTTTATATCAGTTGTGAAATATTTTGTAATCAAATTCAAATTTCAATCTTTGAAATCTTAACAACAAAAATCTTGTGAATTCATAAAAAAACAGCATTTGCTTTTTAACGCTTTTAAATTTATATCCCAAATATCAACATTGTTTAAAATTGAAAGTGATCAGTAAATGTTCTTTACAATTTCATAAAAAAAATGAAATATACAATCTATAAAAAGTTAGTCTATCGGACGGGGTACCGACGTCGACTCGCCGTAGATACGGCATTGACGCGCCGAGACAGGCGAACAATAGCCGCATGGCGGCAAAGTACCGCGCACACGTTCCCGACGAACATTTTCTTGACCTGTCCAAATTAAAAACCGTTGCGACACTTTTCCTGGACGGTTTCTTCTTCAGAAATGTCTACAGAATCCGATCCTGTATACCGAATTCGTGTAGGATAAAGAGTTTTTTGTAAAATTGCAAAAGTTGTGCGTAGAAAGTACGCGTATCGCCCCTTTTTTAAACTTTGATGGTTATTTACAATCGTTTAAAATGACACAATTTAATATGTGTATATACTAAACTATTCAGGACACTCCCGTTTATCTTTTAAGACCAAAGTGAACTTTCTAGCATTTTTGGTTTTCGCGTAATACCTCATTTTTTTCCAAAATCACGCTTTTTTACAAAAATGCGTGTGTTTCAAAAACTGAGGGTGATGGAGCAATTCTGTTTGCGGATTCGTATTTAGGGCAAGAAACCCTATCAGGATCACCCAGTGGATATCGCAGATCAGAAAAAAAGTTTTAATTTGTTGGACAGTGTTATGCGCTAAAAGAGGCCGAAATAATAACTCTCATCGTTGTAATATACGTCCTGTTTCCAATATTTGATACATAAATACATATTAAGAATAGAGTTTCAACCTTATCGGTACATTTTTATTTAAGTATTAGTACCTTATCTTTGTCTATAAAAATATGAGCTAAAAAATTTTGTAAACACATAATCTCCCTCATATATGTAGGTGACACAGTAGTCAAAATGTTAAAAGAAGAAATAAATAAGTAAACAGAATTCAGCATTTTGTCATACTCCTAATGCTTTTCAAACAAGGAATCATTACAGTGCCCAACTGAAATCCACTTACCAAATCATTAAGTACCAACACAAAGTGATCTTGTGAGCGATTTCCAACGAGATACAGAAAAGCAAGACATAGGATCCCACGAAGGCGAGACTTCTCTCAAAGAAAAGTCAATCTCACACTCTCTACCTGCACAGATCGTTTTCTCTAAGTGAAGACTGTTATTCAGTACGTTTGAACGGTGTCACCTGTTATGAATAACTCGATCCTACGCATTCACTTTTCATGGATCCTTGCAATGATTGACCCAGATACGCACTGATCGGTTAACCTGATCCCTATCGGCTCGTATCTGAGCCGTTAATTGCCCGTTCTGGGACGCGGAATGCCAGGCGAGGTATTGCGTTATTCCCAACCTCCGTTGTTCCGCAACTGATGCACTGAGAAAAGTCGTGTAGGAAAAATTACTACATTGCTTAGTAAAGAAGCACCTTATAGTGAAATGCGTTTTTTCCTATCGCACTAAAAGAAGAAAATAGTACATGTATAGTAACCTTTAATAGGTTGTGTTTCTAAATTTAATGGACCAGTATAGTCAAATTTACGGAAGATTGTGGCGGATATTTCCAAGCGGAAGCCTACTAATCGAAAACAGTCATTTCTACATCAACATGTGTTTGTCTTTATTCACTTCTCAAGACATTACAAACTTTCTTCTACTTCTCAACCCTTAGACTAAACTTAACATAGAACATAAAACTACTAACGAACTTATGCTATAGTTATTTCTAGGAACTTCTCGCTTTGTGCATTCAGTGACCTTACATCTAGTAATATAATATTGCACAGGTAGAGTGCCGCCACGAGATTATAGTGACCCTCACAGCCATATTGTTTTAAACGAATTTGAACCGGATATTATAAATCATAATAACACCTCTGAATGTAACCAAAAGTCACAAGTTACGTAACCTAAATGTCACATGTCATGTCACCCTCTCTTTTTTCTATTTATCTACTTTCTCTCTCTACTTCCGGTTTTACTCCGCATCGAAATGACCAATAGGAAATACAGATATCGTTTCTCCTCATTCCCTTGAGGGTCACTACAAGATTATGAAATACAGTGACATCTGTACGTACAACAGCGTATTTCCCACGCTTCGGAAAGAAGTGGCGTATCGTGACATAATAAGCCTCGATTTGCTTGGCTTCCAGCGTTATCGTGTCGTCACGTATCCATCAAAATGAAGACATTCAAATATCTAAACCCAGTTAACCAAAGATATCTACAGATGTCTTAAAGGTAGCTGAAAAAGATGCATGTAAGATAATTGAAGAAAGTTACCTAAACGATATCATTCAGACAACTGTGCTCTAAGAGCTATCTTTTCAATGCTTTTCAATGGATATCGCATAGACGTCCAAAAAAAAGGTATAATATTAGAAAAACCTGTTTCCAGACATCGATATTTGTTATGGACCCAGCCGTTAACAGCACGGACCTAAAGGACTGAGCGTAAACTACATCTATAGGCAAGAGGGATGAAGCTGTGACATGGACCTAAAGGGCGGAACGTAAAGTAGGTACATATGTGAGGGATGCGGGTCTCTGTGAAAGGAGGGGACTGTCAGCCATCTTGTGTGGCCCAGATAGTGTCACCATCTATGCATGGACTTAAAGGACGGAGCGTAAGGTTCAGGGGTTGCGGCGACAGACGGAAGGGGTATTGACCTTTATTGGACTTTCAGCCATCTTGAGTGGCCCAGACTGTGATACATGAATTGAACACTCATAGTTTATTTTTGAGTTTAATAGACCATTCTAACGATCAAAACCCGTTATTTAATCACAGAATACATTTAATCAAATGTATCATACAAAAATATGTAAAAGTATAATCATATCGCCAAACAAAAAAATATTGTTAATAGTAAAATATCATACTTTAATAAACTTGTTTTATTTTCTGGACAATAAATATATCATGTTTTTATTGAACCTACATATAAAAATTTCCCAAAAATATACTGTTACGCGCACCCGGTACACTGCCCGATGTACTGGCTGAAGCCCGCCACAGGACGAGGGCTGAAGCCAGCTACAAGAAGAGGGACCCATTGATTAAACGTCAGTCATTGACGGACTGCCATTCAATACACATCTTGAATTTGTACTCATCAATTATAAATGATTGTAAACGCGCAACCGTGTATAACGTCGCCAGACGATTGAAGCCATCACGGGACTCCAAGAACAGATCCAGGTAATATCCAATACATTCGAATCCCCGAATTCTATTTCTGTTTCTCCGGAAGTGGGTGGGACAGCCCTTGAGACGATTTCTTCGGCTGTTTCCGACCTCCTTCCCGAGCCGTTACCAGTCGTTACTCCCTCGCCTGCTGAAAGAATTAACTTGGGATATGTCGCGAAATCGCCAGTTTTCGATGGGCAATTTTCCTGGGAGGAATACAAAATTCAGTTTGACGCGATCGCATTAACTAATGGTTGGGACGATCTAGGAAAAGCTACGGCCTTAGTGGCGTCCCTGAAGGGCTTGGCGAGGGGGGTGCTGACAACCCTTTCCGCTGAACGACGGAGTGATTTTTCCGAGTTAACATCCGCGCTAGAGTTTAGGTTTGGAGCGCAGAAGCAAACGAACCTAAACTACGTTCTGTTCCAAAATTGCCGACAGCGAGAAGGAGAAAATGTCGCCTCGTTAGCCTGCGAAATAGAGCAGCTGGCTCAGGTCGCGTTTGCGGACTGTCCAGCGGAAGCGCGAGACCGTCTCGCGACGTCACAGTTTATCACTGCCTTGGCCAATGAGAGGACAAGGAAACATTTGCGTTTCGAGGGTTTCACCTCCCTACGAGCTGCGGTCACAAGGGCTCTGGAGGTTGAGGCCGTCGAGAAGATGGCCCGCAATTCTGTCGCGGAGACACACCGTTTATCCAGTAAAAGTAAGTCTTCTGCCTTTTTTGAGGAACACGAACCGAAGAAAAGAAGATTTGACGCCACCTGCTGGAATTGCGGAAGGAGCGGCCACCGCGAGAAGGACTGCCGGAACGGAAGGAATCTGATCTCAAATGCTGGAACTGCGGACGAAGAGGACACCGTCGCGTCGGAGGGATTGTCGCAGGGACACAAAGCGGCAGGAACGGCAGGACAACGCGGGATGCTGCAAAGCAACAGGAGCGGCAGGACAACGCGGGATGCTGGAACAACGGGACTGAAAGGATAATGGAAATAACGAGGACAACGTGGGAAACGGCAAGAAGAAAGCGACGAGAAAAGAGAGTACATCGACATGACAGTGGCAACGCAGCAGAGAGAAAATCGTGCAGACAACTTTTGTGTCCGGAAAAATATTGGGACGGACTGCAAAATAGTCCTGGACACGATCAACTGAAGAAGGAGCTGTACGTTACTACCCACGAAGCGAGGAAATGAAAGTCTTCGGCCGGGCAACAATGGAAGTCCGTATCGGAGCGAAGACTATTGCTGAGCTGAGAAATACCTCTGCACGCTGGATTTGGCGCAACGTGTAATGCCGTCCGGAGTTGCCGCCACTGTCATTGAGATGCGACCACGAAGAGGAATTCCGAAGAGGAGAGCGCCAGAGCAAAAGGATATGAAGAACATGGAAAGGATTTGACGAATTCAACGGTTAGCGAAGTATGAAAGGATGACGAACACAGGAGGATACTCACTACTCCTACAACTTGTTAGCGGCGGATGGAGAACACGCTGATACCTTTTCTGTCGGAAAGTAAATTATGCTGGTACATGTTGTCTCTCAAACAGGAACCGGAAACGCTAGCGCATCGTAGGAGGAAGGAAGAAGAAAACGTTGGAAGAGAGCGTTTGAGGACGCTTGATTGATTGAACTGAGTAATGCCGAGGGCATGAAAGATGCCAGCATCTGGCATGGTGCCGAGTCCACACTGTCCAGGTACGGGACCTTGTCAACCCCGTACTCGATGGAAGTTGTGGGCGGAGGCTGAACTGGGCCGAGTTCAGACTGTCCAAGTACGGGGCATGGTCAACCCCGTATTCGATGGAAGTCTTGCGCGAGTCAGGCCGGACCAGGAACCAATGTTATAACGATCTATTAATTTGAATTATTACATCTGCGCAGCATCGGGAAAGATGAATTTTCCTCCTAGAAAGGGTACCTGACCATCTTCGCCCAAGAAGAGGACGTTTCTCCGCACAAGATAAGAAGACGAGGGGAAATCCTTTCTTCTGCAAGGGCCGGTCCGGGGACCAGGAGCGCATCGACATCGGGACGGATAGCTCCTTTCGGTTAGACGTCCGGGATCAGGTCTATGTGATGTAGCTCCTGTCAGAACGCAGCGAGGAGCTGTCTCGAGAGGTGCGTTCGGGGGGGGGGGGGGGGGGCGACAGTCCTCCGCGCGAGACCGGATGGAAAGTACCGAAGGGAAGAGTATTCATTATTGTATATAAAATTTCAATTTAGGCATTAAAAAACAAATTACACAGGCAACGAAAGATTTCGCAATTCAAAAAATTGGTTATAAGCACGTGAATAAAATATTGTGCATAAGTAAAATTGATATTTAACTTGTATTTTATTGTACTTTTATTGTAAATATCAATAATTTTACTTATGCACAATATTTTATTCACGTGCTCGTAACCAATTTTTTGAATTGCGAAATCTTCCGTTGCCTGCGTAATTTGTGTTTTAATGCTTAAATTGAAATTTTATATACAATAATGAATACTTTTCCCTTAGAAATAAAATGATGTCTACCAATAGAAGAGAAAGAAAGTGAATTTATAAGTGTACATGTTTAATACTTTACAGAAATATAAAATTAGGTATTTTTCAAATAAGAAATTGTCCAAAATAAAATTATTCTGTTAATATATTCAATTTCTGTTTTATTGTAATCAGTATGAGTAAAAGAAATTCATACAATTATTGATGGCCTAGCAATTGGACTATTATTATAATTGCATTATTCTTTAGGTGCATCGTTTGTGTACAATAATAATTTTAGGAGTTTGGTTTTGTAAATTTTGATGTTCCGAATGTATGTTCGTGATGAATGCACTTGAAAGTATGCGATTTCGATATGCACCTTATCACGCTGCGCCGCACACGCCGCACGGTTCCGTGCGACGTCGTGTCGCATCACGCCGCGAGGAAAGAGAGCGGTAGATAGGGAAAAAGAAGGACGCAACGTGAAGGAGCGTAGGCGGAGCGACATAGGAAGAAGCGAGAAAGGTAATGGGGAAGGAGAGGCTGCTCACTGATATTCGACACGCGGCAAGTGCGTCCGTGCGCACGGGGAACTGCCGCGGTGGGGGCACTCTCCAGAAAGGCGCGTGAGGGGTTTCGTGACCTTGAGCCGCCTGTTGAGATAATTTCGACTATAGGTATAGAGCTCAATGGTTTCAGGGCTTGCGGCGACGGATGGAAGGGGTATCAACCTTTCAGCCATCTTGAGTGGTCTAGAGTGGGTATAAGGAGAGTGTGGCAGACAGGCTTGCTCATCGATGATTGGTTCCGCCATTTGTAGGACTATGTCCGGCAGCTATTGTATGTAGTCGTGCAGTACTTGTCTACATATAGATACTGCATGTGTGTAATAACGTTAACGCTAACTTCAGAGGCGCGAAGTTTGAACTGAATGTAATAGCTGGTGATGCACCCGCTTGTCCTCAAAATGGCGATACCGGCTAATCGGCCAAACTCTCCTTATACCCACTCTAGAGTGGCCCAGACTGTGATGCCTCTCTAAGCGAGTTTAATTACACTGTCCAACAAATTAAAACTTTTTTTCTGATCTGCGATATCCACTGGGTGATCCTGATAGGGTTTCTTGCCCTAAATACGAATCCGCAAACAGAATTGCTCCATCACCCTCAGTTTTTGAAACACACGCATTTTTGTAAAAAAGCGTGATTTTGGTAAAAAAATGAGGTATTACGCGAAAACCAAAAATGCTAGAAAGTTCACTTTGGTCTTAAAAGATAAACGGGAGTGTCCTGAATAGTTTAGTATATACACATATTAAATTGTGTCATTTTAAACGGTTGTAAATAACCATCAAAGTTTAAAAAAGGGGCGATACGCGTACTTTCTACGCACAACTTTTGCAATTTTACAAAAAACTCTTTATCCTACACGAATTCGGTATACAGGATCGGATTCTGTAGACATTTCTGAAGAAGAAACCGTCCAGGAAAAGTGTCGCAACGGTTTTTAATTTGGACAGGTCAAGAAAATGTTCGTCGGGAACGTGTGCGCGGTACTTTGCCGCCATGCGGCTATCGTTCGCCTGCTCGGCGCGTCAGTGCCGTATCTACGGCGAGTCGACGTCGGTACCCCGTCCGATAGACTAACTTTTTATAGATTGTATAATATTTCATTTTTTTTATGAAATTGTAAAGAACATTTACTGATCACTTTCAATTTTAAACAATGTTGATATTTGGGATATAAATTTAAAAGCGTTAAAAAGCAAATGCTGTTTTTTATGAATTCACAAGATTTTTGTTGTTAAGATTTCAAAGATTGAAATTTGAATTTGATTACAAAATATTTCACAACTGATATAAAGTCTATTTAAGTATTATATATGCATCCTTTTCAATAACATTCATTGTTTTAATACTCCTGGAAGACAATTCGCGCAAGAAAAGGATTGTAATGTTTTGAGATTTGAGTGGCGAGCGAGAAGTACATAATAGGCTCTTAACGCAGGCTCTCTTTCAAAATATAGACATCGCTTGACGCCTTTCCTCGATACTTGATACAATCAGAGAAAGAATACTTTGTAACGCTCTTTGGTCACGTGTTCGACACTTAAGGTAATTTTTCATTTCACATATTAAATTTATAAAATATTTTTAGTCTGATGAGAGTCAGAATTTTTGTTAACCGAAATCGATTCTAAATTTTACTCATTGTTAGTTCAAGGATGCATCAAAAAATGAAATATTATACAATCTATAAAAAGTTAGTCTATCGGACGGGGTACCGACGTCGACTCGCCGTAGATACGGCACTGACGCGCCGAGCAGGCGAACGATAGCCGCATGGCCGCAAAGTACCGCGCACACGTTCCCGACGAACATTTTCTTGACCTGTCCAAATTAAAAACCGTTGCGACACTTTTCCTGGACGGTTTCTTCTTCAGAAATGTCTACAGAATCCGATCCTGTATACCGAATTCGTGTAGGATAAAGAGTTTTTTGTAAAATTGCAAAAGTTGTGCGTAGAAAGTACGCGTATCGCCCCTTTTGTAAACTTTGATGGTTATTTACAACCGTTTAAAATGAAACAATTTAATATGTGTATATACTAAACTATTCAGGACACTCCCGTTTATCTTTTAAGACCAAAGTGAACTTTCTAGCATTTTTGGTTTTCGCGTAATACCTCATTTTTTACCAAAATCACGCTTTTTTTACAAAAATGCGTGTTTTTCAAAAACTGAGGGTGATGGAGCAATTCTGTTTGCGGATTCGTATTTAGGGCAAGAAACCCTACCAGGAGCACCCAGTGGTTTTCATAGATCAAAATTCGTGTTGAACAGTGTTACTAATACGCTTACTCAAGACGCGCGAAGTTCAAATTGAATGTAATAGAAGGAGTCGCAGGTGAAGTTGGTATAAATTAATAGGTTTGAAATTAGTTAATCACGATTAACTTCAAATATATGAAAAGTCAATTGTGCACTTTTAAAATGTTGCCACGGCGTTTCATAGATGGCAACACTATCTGGACCACACAAGATGGCTGACAGTCCCCCCTTTCACAGCGACACCCGCTTCCCCCACATACCTACTTATTTACGCTCAGTCCTTTAGATCCATGCATCTATGACACGCTTGCGGCAAAATTTAAGATTGCAGTCGATGCAATCCTTTAAAATGCAGTCTGGACCACTCAAGATGGCTGAAAGTTTAATAGGGTTCGATACCTCTTCCGTCTGTCGCCGCAACCCCTCAAACTTACGCACCGTCCTTTAGGTCCATGAGTTGTAAGCGGGGAGGGATTTGACTTGCAGCCATCTTTAGTGGTTAAACTGGTGCTGTAATTTATATAATGTCGAAGAAGTATTTAAAACTATACATCTCAATTACGTACATTTTGAATCAATTGTGACTTGTGTAATAATTTTGTTTGTACATATTTGTTATCATGAAGAATGTGTTTTTAAAGTTATCAATGTTTTTATAACAAATGTATAAACTTTCGATGTATAGAATAAACAACAACATAGATCTACTTTACGCCCAGTCCTTTAGGTTATGTCCGTGTATCCTACAGACGCTACACTAGTAATTAAAGTTGCCTATAGAGTGCACCACAGTTTTAACCACACAAGGTGACTGACAGTTGATACCTCTTCCGTCTTTTGCTTCAACCTTTCAGAATCTTGCACAGTCCTTTAGGTCCGTGGTTAACAGATACCGGGCATAGGTCTAGTGGAAGTTTAATAGGACTTCCGCTAGAGTGTTGTCGTACAATCGTCTTTCTCGCTATCTACGTATTTAGTGCCTGATCCCAGGCCTGTTCCTATATATGTAGTACGAGTTCCGAAATAATTCTCCGCAACTCAAGTGCGCGCGTAGGGTCCGTCAGCATAAGCCTACTGATGATGAGACGGTACCTGATGGTACAAACGAAAATGTAGAAAAAAATTTTTGACGTGAGGCTTTATCTTTGGGACAATCGACTTTAAATATTCGCCGGGTATATGTAGGTACACTTGACTATGTCTAAACCTAATATATCTTACTGTGTCGGTTTCGATTTCGACCAATTAAAGGAAAGAGTAAGTTTCGCATTTAATCAATTAAAACAGCAAAACACGTTAGAAAGCGCTCATAGAAAAGATCATAGAGCATATTTGTGTAATCGAGAATAATATGATTTATAGTAAGTTAATAATCTCTATTATTTTTTATTATCCAGCACAATAAATGTAAATCTCAACTGGGTCAGGTACTGCGAAATAGGTTAGCTCTAGCAATAGCCAAGTGCACGTGTGTCCGGTGAACATTTAAAGTCGATTTTTTCGAAAATAAAGGCTCACACGAAAAAATTGTATTCTACACTTTCAATTTATTTTTTATGTAGAATCATTCCCTTTTCGATTGTACTACCAGCTGCTGATCATTCTATACCTGTATGTACGATCAGTTGTATGGCTTAATAAAATTACTGTTACGAAATGTTGTCAAAATTTGACTTAACTCGTAAGTACTGTATTTGTTCTTGTTTTTTCGTTGGGGACTGTTACAGATTTTTCTTAATATTATAACTTAATAGTGTTGGAAGCATTTTTTAACGTGAGTATGAAAAGAAAGTAGAATATTACAGATTTATATTAGGGTGTGTAATAAGTCCTGTCGCCAGTGGCGGATCCAGGGGGGGCGATAGGGGCGATCACCCCCCCCCCCCCTCAAGAGTACTAAAATATAAAAATATTTCCTCACATTCCGAAAAACTTATTACGTATATACTGAATGTGTTACATGATTTCTATTCGAGATTTTTCTGCTTAGCGTGCTCACTAGTGCGCTAGTGCATAGAAGTTTTTAAAATATTTTCAGAATATTGCCTGGTAAAAATTCGCCAACGTAGAGCAGAATTTGTATTATGAAGTATCGTAATCGCATTAATTGTAATATCTTTTATATCTGTTTTTCTGATAAAATAAAGTCTTTAATCACAATTATATAGCACGTAATTATTCTAATTGCCTATCAAGGTTGAAAAGACGGTTAAAAAATAGACTTTTACTTTTATACATTTCGCCCCCCCCTAAATACTAAATACTAAATACTAACTATTCCTATCCAGAATTTACTTGATCAATGATATGTATATGCATCATCTATTGTTTACCATACACTATGTTTATCCATCCCAGCTAATATAAGGAACATCCAGACTTATTACAAACAAACGTATTATCAACAATGCGACAGGACTTATACAGTCTAGCATTATTATTTCATTGATAACTACAATTTGAGAAAGAAATTTATTCCGTAAACCCTTTTAATATTGTAATACATCTTCATAAAAATAAGTACGTTCCTAGTTTTATATTTTTGCTGAAAAAGTGCAAATGTTATGTTGGAGATGGAAGATTACTATAGAATGTATATATTTAAGAATTAATTTTTCTTTTATGAGCGAATTAAATCAAGTGAACTGATTGCTAACAAGTAATTAAAATTTTTTACAAGTTTTTAAAAAAATCATGATCTTAAACTTTACTAATTTTTATGAATACTTCAACATTATCAATACTAGATGTTGAGTCAATATATGTATTTAACCAAACTGTCTATCTATATCATATTAGTAATAGACAAAACAGAGAATATGATGGCATTAGTGGAATTATAGTAATTACTGCTGAAAACATCAAATACAATTATTCTACCTGTTCATAGTTGCATAGTAATCTCCCACTGAATATGATAAATGTTTTCATTGCACAATATTCAATCAAAACTTGCTCCATCTAACGCATCCTGACTGGAATGAAGCTATAGACTAAACCAAAATTTCCTATAAGACCACACACACTCAATTCCACTATCGAACCACCAAATAAAATACGAGAAATCGCAAGTAAACAATGTTTCCTTGCCGGCAGATCAACTTCTCAGAAAATTCTCAGAAAATCCTACACATAGTTCGTTCATAAGCGATGCTATCGATTGAATACAATATCCCCGATTGCGTTGTCCCTCGCTTCGTTTGCTATCCGATCGGAGACCAAAGTCGCACGCGACTGCATCACTTCTGTCGCAACTCTCGATTTTTATCCGAAGAATCTATTAATCCGTCAGATGGCCACTTTCCTCGCGTCTTGATAATCTCAGGGAGCGCTCGAAGAAGCGTTACCATAGAGAAGACATGAGATCACGACTAATTAGCAATCCCGGCACGTATCGTGTCACGTTTTTCCCGGGAAATCGGTGAATCGCGCCGGGTCTTAAGCCGGATTTGCAATACTAATGCACATCCCCCGTTTACGTGATTCTTTTGTGGCGACACTTTTTCCCTGTATTGCTCGTGCGAGCTCACGAACCAAAAGGTTCGAAGCATCCAGCGGATTAGGATGACGCCGATTACGAAACAGTACTTTTTCTAGGATGATGCCTTTGATTCGATCGGCCTTCGTTAGAGACCGTTGAGGTGATGCAAAATTGAGGAAGCTAGTGTATAGGTTTGTGTAAGGAGAAGCTCGACTGTATAAGACTTGCGCCTACAGCAGGGGAGACGAGCTTTACTCGCGGCATTAAAAGCTACAAATCAAGTAGCTTATCATCCACGTGGCTCTTCCGCATAACCACGCCGCGCCAGGCGCATTCTCGATTCTACAGCTGCATTCTTTTACATTCGATTCGACGGTACCAAAGGAGGAGGAGAACGAGGAGGAGAGCGTCGCGGTTGCGACAAAGTATAACGACCGCGAAATGATTTATCGACAGCGCGACAGTGCCTGTTCGAGGCGAAGGAATGAAGCATGAGCAGGACGAACGTCGGTTTGTAGCGTATTGTCGCTTGTTTGTTGGGAGAAACAAGAAGAATAGGAAACGAGCCTGTGAACGGACCACACATAAATAGTCCTCGGACGGGAAGAATTTTGTCGCGTCGGGGGAAGGCCGAAGTGGAAGATCGTATGGCTAAGGCCTTCCAGGAAAGTTGGAGCAAAAAATGGAGGACATTACGAGCAACGCACGGCGAATCGAGTCTGGGGGGTAGTGGAGTCCGATGGCAAGTTTCAGGTTATAGGAGCTACGAGTTGCATACGTCCAAGTATTGAAAAAAGCATAGTGGGATCTCTGTTATAGAGAGGAAGCATATAGAAGCAAGGAGAACTGAATGTGTAGAAAAATCAACTTTAGTGTATGTATTTGATATTATCTAAAGGCGATTAAAAATTTTAAGGACTTTTACCAGATGAAAACTATACTATAACATATATTTAAATATTGGGATTACAAAGAAGAAATAATTAGAATTACAACAAACACGATTTGACTAGAGATTTATGGTTTTTAAATCTTTTTCAAAGGGGTAAGTTGTATCAGACTCTTAATAAACAGAGTTAAATTTTTTAAAGTCTGACTCTACGTTAAACACATTTTTAAATATTCCAAACGGTTCCAAATATTTTCTCAAATATTAAAAAATTATGGAAAATTGTGAAACTTATTATTTTCATTCCATTTTCGGTTTATTTTATTTTAACATTTACTATGTTTATTGTGTATTGTCTTCTTTGTGAATTAAATAAATGTTATTAGACTAAAGCTACTCTGTTTCATTCATACTATTCATTAAGTCTGTGTTTAGACAATAGAACATTAGATTAATAGGTAAAAAGAATTAAGAGAAATTCTTTAGTGCCATAAATAGAAAATAAAAACCATAATCAGTGCATTAAAAGTGTTTGTCCAGAAACACGTATTCTTATTTTGATTTTTTCGAGTTTATGTAAGACTTAAAAGTACTTTCCTTGCAATTCACTGTAAAAATCAATCGATTAATTAGAAACTACATATTACTTTAAGTTGATACTGCTCTCAAGTCATCGTATTGATTCTCATTGCAGTAACAACGTAAAATATTTGCCGAGCAAATTCTCGAATGGATCCTGTTTTCCTGACCCAAGATTCCCAAAGGAGCGAACCGCATGCGTAACCCACGTGCTTCTTGAGAATAAATCATTAGCAACCGTGAGAACCGAGCACTAGCGTCTCGATAGGATTCGAGAGTAGATGACCATTCATATCTTCCTGTTTCCATAAATGAAACTGCTCGATCGTAAAACTACTACGCCAATTTTACATAACTTTCCCTATATGTCGCGTATGGAAAGCTAACCGAACGATAAACTGACAGTTACAACTGCTTGTTGCATTACTTTTCACTTTGCGGCGGTACATTCGAAAATTGAATAAAGTCCAAAATACTTAAAACGGTGTCTTGCGGAGAAACGTTAGGAAAATGCTAAATTTAACTCGATAATTTGACTAAATATTAAGGGTTTACTTTATCGTGCATTTTTTTACTGGGACATAATCTCTTTGATTTTAGTACAGCGTCCAACGAAAAAATTGCCAACATCAAACATGCTATAAGGTACCTTCAAAATTACACGTTCCATCGAAATGGAAAAAAGAAGGTGGCCCGAAGAAGAGCAGAAAATCGTGCGATGTACGTGCGAGCCTACCTGCCGCAGGTGATTCACGGCCACTCGAGAGCTAATTTAGATCAACGGATCGATAGGTTGCTCACTCGACTGGACCTCACGTGCACGTTACGCTACTTTCGCTTTTTCGAGGCGGATCGTTGCGCGAGATAACACCTTTCGTATGGCAAGAGGGGATCCAGCAATTTGGAGCATACTGAATATCCTTTGACCGCGGGAACTATGAAGATCTTGACGGGAAGGAATAATAAATCGAAGAGTAGCGAAAGTGTGGATTATTTTTCTCAAGTTATAAATACAAACGTGATGGATCGATGAAAATTATTAAAGGATTGAAATATTGTCTTAAAATTTGACTTAAATGTATCTCTAAACTCTAAAGCTATGTAGCAGTTACTTCAATAGAATCTCAACATCTCTTCTGTTAATCATTTCCTAATGATATAATGCATGTATTAATCTCTAACACTTTGAACACAGTCGTCTCTAGTACACGTTGTGTTATGCCCAGCCAACGTCCAAAACGTGATATTTCAATGATGCATCAGCAAGAACACGTTTAAGGTACCGTTCCATTACGAAGGGGCGCGGCGCGCACTGTTTATGGGCTAGCGCGTAACTATGAATGGAAAACCCCGTTCGACTGGATTTTCGGCGCGTCGCACACGGTCATTAGGGCCCCTTGAGAGGGTCGAAGTTTACGAGCCCGCGTGCGTTTTCGGCCGTTCCTTGCGCGCTTGGCGGAGAAAAGACCGGCAAGGCGCGCCGGCAAACAGAAGCGCGCCAATGCAAACGCGTCGTCAGAAAAATAGAGATACACAGCTTTGCAATCTTTATGTAATTTTTAATTTGCCTTTTATTATTATATATTATTTATATACATATGTATGTGTATTCCTTATTTATTACTATTGCTATGTGTATTAAAAACAGAGGAACGAGACATAAATTTTTCAAAGACAATAATAATTGAGCACATTGCAGCAAGAGGGATAACACCTTGGATGTTGCTGAAATTTGGATATGTATAGCTTTTAGCTACATGTATGTAAACGTGTGTCAAAGAATTTAAAAAAATTTGAAAAATTCTTGATTTTACAGCTCTTTGAAATTTAGTGCTCACTTCTTTTCTATTAATTTTAATTCTTGAACTAACAAACGGATAAAAAGGTGTGGGTGCTTATAGTGGAAACATATGAATAACTAATAAAATTATTAGTTGAAACAAAAATGTTTTGAACTGTTTCTTTTGCAATTGTTGACAAATGCAAGTTTTTCATAGCCGATAAATATGTAAAAATTAAAAAAAATTAAGATCATAACCCTATCTATCTCCTGTACGGAGAAACCTTAAAAAATACGGACCCTTTAAAATGAATAGTACAAAAATTAATTAAATTCAGCACTGTGTCGAAATCCACCTACTTGACCGACCAAAGCCAAGAGGAGGTTGCAATCCAAGCGACTCACAATGTGTATCTGCTTGCCGAACCAGGTATTTTTCTGTTTTTAATAAATATAAATAAACATCTGATCATTTATAGACATACAGAATTCTTTTCCCTCCTCATGAATCATACTCTATCTTTGAAAACACATGCTTCAGCAAATAATAAAGTGGCTCCATTTATGATATCGTTTTTCAAGGTTTCTTTGTATAGGGGATAGATAGGGCTATGATCTCAATTTTTTTTAATTTTTACATATTCATCTGCTGTGAAAAAGTTGCATTTGTCCACAATTGCAAAAGAAACGGTGCAAAACAATTTTTTTCAACTAATAAGTTTTATTAGTTACTCATATGTCTCCACTATAAGCATCCACACTTTTTTATCCGTTTGCTAGTTCAAGAATTAAAATTTATAGAAAAGAAGTGAACACTAAATTTCAAACAGCTGTAAAATCAACAATTCTTCAAATTGTTTTAAATCCATTGACACACGTTTACATACATATACCTTAAAAATGATACATATCCAAATTTCAGCAACATTCAAAGTGTTACTCCGAAAAGTGGTATTTTCATTTTCGTTATACAAGAAAATAATACAGTTTAAAGTAGCAACCTCGTCACTGAAAAGGCTCAAGCATTGGTGGGCCATTAAGAAGTCAACGACTAAGCATGTGATCTTTTTTAGTAAGCAGGTAGCCGCTGCGATCTTTTGACAGCGACAATTGCTTTGTGTCCCCGAGTCTCCGCTACTGTACTCGATGCTTGGCTTCAAAAGACAACAAGGACAAATGTATTGCAAAAGTATGGTCTTTCTCATTCCCAGTCCTTCAAGCAGCGCGCACGCCTGCATTCTTCGCGGTGCGCGCTTTGGCGGAGCGCTTGGTTATAAAACACAGGTATAGTCGTAAAAATCGATCCTTTCGAGTGGTTTTGGGGACCGTGCGCGCCGCGTCTTTTCGCAATGGAACGGTACCTTTAGATGCGGACCAAGGTAAAGGTGCGTCCCGCTAACTCAGCATCGCGGAATATTCCGACGCTCCGCAACGATGTTGCTAAGCCGACCATGTATCGTAGTACGTGATCACCCCCCGCGACAACTAATCCAGTTAATAAAACAGCCTGCTGCCGCGAATCAGAGAGAATTTGCAAACCGATAGTCAAGGAGGTAACGTTAAACAACCGATTGTAATCTCAGTCAAGTTCAATCAGCTATTCAATAAACGAAGAGTTATTGGAAGTAGCCCGGTGAATTCCAATTCTTTAACCGCTCACGAATCCTGTACAAAATCCCGCACAACAGCTGAAATAGACGATGTGGCAACACCGCATGGAGACAATAATTAATGTGAAAAAACTGTTTCTTTATATGATTTTTAAAAGTGTTTATGGGTATCAAGGAAAACGAAAAACCCATATTATACTTCACATTAGAGTTTAGAGGATGCATATTACCCGATAAGGAAGTGAATAATAACAAAATAGTAAGACTACTAAAGAAAACAATAAATATTAAATGCTACTACGTGATATGTGACTGATTTGTCATAACTAGACTGCGGATGTTTATGCAAATTCACATTTTCAAGGGCATAGAAAAAGAAAACCACTTTAAATGAAAGCTGCTTGTACTTTCTGAATATCATAAAATGTATTTTATTTGCGATATTTTATGTATTTTTGCATCTATGCATACTATTGTGCAATGTAGCAAATTAAAAATCGCCAAAAATGCATAAACATCCGTAGTCTAGTCATAACGAAAGAACTGATGACAGCGTTGCCAAAATTACATTCCAACCTGTACTTATGTTAGTAGAGACGACTGTGCTTTATACTTTTAATACATAAAGTCAAATATTTTTGTACAAATACTGAGAATATAAATAAATAATCCACTATTATTTTAACTCCAAAAGAACTTCAAAATAATGAAGAAAGGCTCAAATATGATTGTAGCTACTTAAATGAGTGAATAACTTTACATGGATAAAGTGGATAATTTACTTCTGATCATCACTAATCCGTTAATCTTGTTCCCATAATTTTGATTTCTCCTTACCTAACTATACCTAACAGTAGATATAAAAGAAAAACCTATTACATCATCACCTCATTACAGACATACCCCTCAAGAGTATTATACTTGCAAGAAAATTATGTAAATTGAAACTTTATGGAAATATAATAAAAATGCAGTCCAAACAAGCCTTAACTTATTGTTTGTTGAATTATAAAATTGTTTACACACGATGAGGCAATAACTATGTCCACCTTGTATATTTCCGTTATTTGAAATAATATAAAAAAATGTTATATACAAAACTTGCACGCTATAAAAAGGGACATATCGTGATACAAATGTTTTTCGCGTGGGTGGAAGCACAGAGGAGAATTCATGGTCATCCGTATTTTTTGTAAACGAAATGCTATGTATTTTTTATCGCTATGCGATTAAAGGTCATGCAAGGTCAAATATGGTAGTAAAATAACTGCAACATGCCTTCCATAACTGGAGATATTCGAAGTGGTGATCCTTTGCGTCAATGCAACGTTCTAATCTTCGCATCGCTGCATAACGTGCATGTCTTATCCTCTCTGAATTTATTCTAGCGTACAGTGAGTTTACAAAATATTCGTACAGTAGTCAATTTGGACAAAAACTTTGCAGAACTTTATTTATTACAAAAATATGTTAACAAAAACATACATACATATATTACATTATTATTACATATTATATTATTATTATACATAAATTATTTATTTATATTTATTATGAAAATATTAACAAATTTCCAGAAATTGGCGTAAAATATACGCGTAATAAGTATTCGTACAGTTCTTGATTCATAACATTCTACATAGAACAATTACAAGATAATCTATGATATGTAAACATACATATTTAACATACATCAGTAAACATACATCAGTATGTCTGGAGACGCTGTCTTTATAGGCAGTATCCTAAATTCAAACATTATCAACTATAAAATAGGACGAAAACGCAAGGAAACCTCTAAAGAAGAAAGGAAAATTGTTATAAATTTGCATAATAAGTGTAAAACACTGAGTGAAATTTCTAAAGTTTTAAATAGACCGAGGTCCACGATTCAAGGAATCATTGACAGATATGGCGATCGGAAAACTGTAAAAAATAATCCAAGAAACGGACGTAAACGAATAATAAATGAGTACACCGGTCGATGGATAATTCGAAAAATAAAGCAAAATCCAAAGATAAGTGCGGTAAAAATCACAACTGAACTTAAAAATGATCTGAACATTAATGTGTGCAGTAGTACAGTGCGCAATTTTTTACGGGATAGAGGATATCATGGCAGCGTAGCTCGTAAGAAATATTTCTTAAATGAAATTAATAGAAAGAAACGATTGAAATTCGGGAAAGAGTACCTTAATGTTCCTATGGAATACTGGAACCGTATTATATTTACTGATGAGAGTAAATATATATTTGGGTCAGATGGACGATGTCCAGTATGGCGGAAAAAAAATATCGAGCATGAAAAAAGAAATTTGAAGCCGACCGTAAAGCATGGAGGAGAATCGGTCACAGTTTGGGGCTGTATGAGTGCGAGCGGAGTTTGGTCCCTCCATTTTATCGATAGCATCATGGATCACAAAATGTACATCGATATTCTAAAAGAGCATCTTCAGGCTAGTGCAAATAAAATGGAGTTACAGGACAATTATATATTTTTACAAGATAATGATCCGAAGCATAATGCTTATAATACACGGCACTGGATCCTATACAGGGTGTAACAAAAATGTTGCAGTTCCTTGAAAGGAGTGATTCCTTAGGTGATTGTAAATAACTTTTGCCTTAGCGAAAATCTTAGATGGGGCTTTGTTAACGAGTTATTAACGAAAAACACCGACCAATCACGGAGCGAGTACAGCGGAGTAATGATGACGCGGACGATGGTGGACCAATGCTACTCGCAGCTGGAGCCCGCGCTAAAATTCATCCAGTGTATTCCTGCCTCTATTGGTCGATGTTTTTCGTTCATAACTCGTTAACAAAGCCATATCTAACATTTTCGCTAAGGAAAAAGTTATTTAAAATCAGCGCAGGAATCACCCCTTTCAAGGAACTGCAACATTTTTGTTACACCCTGTATAATGTACCGCAGCAATTAAAAATTCCTCCACAGTCTCCAGACGTAAATGTGATAGAGCACTTATGGAGTCATCTTGAAGAAAAAATTCGAGACCATCATATTTCTTCGAAGCAAGATTTAAAAAATGTACTTTTAGAGGAATGGAACAAAATTTCCAGTACTATAACCAAAAATTTAGTAAATTCGATGCCGCAAAGGCTTAAAGCGATTATACAATCTAAAGGGAATACCACTAGGTACTAAAATAGCAAATAGATTGATTTTTGCTACGTTTATGTACTAAAATATATAGTTTTTGTTGTAAAATTAGAAGTGTACGAATACTTCTTACGCGTATATTTTACGCCAATTTCTGGAAATTTGTTAATATTTTCATAATAAATATAAATAAATAATTTGTTATTAATGACATTTGTTCCAGAAATTTCTAAGAATATGTATGTAAGTTTTTGTTAACATATGTTTGTAATAAACAAAGTTCTGCAAAGTTTTTGTTCAAATTGACTACTGTACGAATACTTTGTACACTCACTGTATTTTGCAATTATCCGTTATTTCATATCTTCTTGTGTAGTGGGTACTATTTAATGAACAATATTTTTTAATGCTCCCCAGAGAAAAAAATGTAATAGAGTTGAGTCTGGAGAGCGAACTGGCCAATACACTAATCTTCCATGTTCTATTCTACGATTTGGACAAAGTTCGTTAATTTCATCTCTTACTTTCCGAGTTCCAAGACCATTTGTTTAGATAAAAGTAAGGGTCTATAGTCTACAGCATGTGGTAGAAGGAGTTCAGAGACGATAAGACATGCATGTTGTGCAGCGATACGAGAATTGTAACTTTGCATCGGCGCAAACGGTGGCCACTTTGAATATTTCCTGTTATGGAAGACAGTTTATTTTACTGCCACATTTGATCTTGCATAACCTTCAATGATTAAGTTGCTCAAGTCATCTCAACACCGACTAACACATCGCGATAAAAGAAATATAGCATTCCATTTAAAAAAAATACAGGTGGCCTTGAAATCTCCTCTATGCCTCCACCCACACGAAAAATGTTTACATTATAATATGTGCCCCTCTGTACCATGCAAGTTTCGCATATAATATTTTTTTATATTATTTCAAATAATGGAAATATTCAGGGTAGACATAGTTATTGCCCCACCCTGAGTAGGAAACTCTAATAATCCGATCACAGACTATGCAGTTAATGACTGAATACTTTTCTTTACTTATAGCCTGACTTATACAAGAATTATCCACTATAATGAAGGATAGTTATATGTAGATTCAGGAGCGGAATAAGAAAAAAGGAAAACAACGAGTGGATCGACGTTGATCTTGCGGCAGCCACGCGAAAGATAATTTTTCAATGATTAATACGTAAGTGTTACGGTACAACGATCGGTGTTTCGTTTTGCTCTCTCTTTCTCTCTCGCTCAAAACAAGGTGGCAAGGGGGCCTCTCGTTAATGGGCGAAAATTTCATTCGCCTTTCAGTTTATCGCAATCGAAGTAGTCAGCTCGTAACTTCGCGTTGCAAGAAAAGAGCACGGGCATCCTCGAAACGGGGATGCGAACACAATGGATTACAAGCGAACCACGCTTTCGGCTGCATTGTGGACGGCGATGAAAGCATTTCTTGCCAGATACGGGCATCACTTCCTGTTTCCCATCCAGGACAATTCCAGCGCAGGAGGTCATCAGAAGTTTTGCCTTTTAACCGTCGCGCGTACCCTGCGTGACGATGAACGGCGCGGAATTAAATGAAAAGGAATTACTCGGACTGATTTATACGGAGGGCACTGCCGTTTCTAGGACAGAGGTAAATTAATGAGGTAACATTAAGCTGTAATTATGCAAATCTCGACCACGATCAGCCAACGTAAAACATTTTAACTTGTTCTGTTGATATTCAGATGCAACATTCGCAGAATTACTTGTGGAGTCAGAATTTAATTTGTTCTGGGGTATAGAGTGTCACTTGAAGGCTCTTCCCTTGCTTTAATATTTTTGGAGCACAATAATTCAAAAATAGTATCCTACAATTTAGTAATTATTGCTTAAGATTTTATTTAAATATTCTTCAAGTATTGAGTATTTCTTCGATATGAAAATGCAAATATTTCCATAACAGTACCGTCAAGGACACAATTTTTTATCAGAACTCCATTCCTGATAAGCTTACAGTTAGTATACAGGGTGTAAACAATATATGTTGAAATATTTTCAGGGGTGGTTGGGGAGCTCAAATGGAACACAAAATGTCCTATGACATAGTGTCCGATCTGTCTCTATTTTGCAGTAATAATGCTTTAAAGCTAGCAGTATGGTATACTAACTCCAGCACATCGACGAGGCAAACACATGGAACCAAGCAGTCGTTTAGGCTTTCCTTCCTCTCTGTGCGTAGCCAATGCTCACTCCTACAAACATCCCCAATTTTTGAAGCTTTATAACAGTTAAACGATAAGAGATACAACAAAATGCATTAAGACTCTTTTACTCCATTGTTGCTTGCCAATATGCTTGTAAAGTTTCAGACTCTTCGGACTATTAGTTTAGCGTATAGGGTAATAAACTTTAAGGTACTAAATTTAGGGTATTATTACTGCAAAACGAAGGCATATCGGACACTATGTCATGGGACATTTTTTGTTCCATTTCAGCTTCCCAACCACCCCTGAAAATATTTAAACGTATATTGTTTACACCCTGTATACCTATTGTACAAAACATTATCGTGCTAAAAATTGATCCCAAATACTTGCTAAATCGTTATTAACGGATTTGAATTTCAAAAGTAAAATTGGAAAGCTAACTATCTCTAAAGATAGTTTGAGTGATCGGAAATCGCTCCCTTTGCGTTTTCGACTTTAAAACTTATTGTTGGATTATAATTTAATTATTGCTAGTTTTGCACTTTTATAAGATGTCAAATTAAAGATAAAACATGGATTTGCTCAAATATCACACAAATTTTGAAATTAGGTAAATGTTCACATTTACACATTAGAGAAACCATGATAGTTACTCTTAAGTGATCAGGAATTGGGTACTTTATAGAACATATATTATTTTTTTCTTTATTGTACAAATTAAAAGTACCTACCTACGTAAAACCTTAATTCGTTTGAGTAAAAATCTTTAAAAAAAATCCTCAAAAAGTCGTTCTTCTCGATTCAGCACCTCTCTTCCCCATGTAAAATTTCTTGAATATCAAAGTTTACATAAAAAAAGACTGTATTCCACAGTTCTTAATGCTTCCATAAATAGATAAGCTATATGCGGAATAAGTTCAATAAACTAATCAGCCTTTACTTGATTCTACCGAACATCTGTAACAAAACACTAACGCAACACTACCGGACTATTCGTGACTGAAATAAATACTTCCCTCCTCAAACCGATCAGAGCGGATTTATTTGACAAAGAGATTTATCTCGCCCGGCGCGGCGTCGACGATATAAATTGCAAACATTCTGTACGGCTGATTATTTATATCGCGACTCGCGGTACAGAGAACGTGATTAATGTCGCTAATGATTTACCAGAGGACATCGTGAGAACTTGACTCCACAAAAAACTGTCTTCTATTCAGATCATCTAGGTACCCCCTTTGAACCCTTTAGAAAATTTCATGGCTGCTTTAGACGTGGGAATAAATGTTTAGACACTATACTGTAAGCAATACTCTTGTCTTTATATTATCCATAAGTGTTAAATTACAAATAATCGCGAATGACAATAATAACCCTACGCCTCATTCGGCTCCACAAAATTATATTGCGCGCTGGGATAATGTTACGTGTCATGGGCGAGTTCTTCCGAGTTTACGTTTAAAATTCCAGGGAGATCGCGCGCGAAAGAACGATCGAACGTCGAAGGAAATTCGAGTACAGTGTTTCTCGCCGCAGTATCGACGGATGTGTTATTTTACACGTGATAATGGTAGATGGTTGAAGCTCAGTACCCGAGAAAATTCCATTCCGCGGCAGGCACGAATTATTATAAAGGTTAGAACCAGTTCCACGAGGAGTAATATCGCGGAGGTATCGAACGAACGTACTATTCATAATATTCCATCACTTGGAAATACTTCACCCATTCCCGCCTTCCCTCGGGCACCTCTATTATCCTTAATTATCCGCAACCTGGCGACCGTGCAACAAAACTCTCGCGAACACCTTCGAGTGCCTCGACCCTTTAGCGTGCTCGCGCGAGTGCGCAACCCACCGAGAGAAGATATTGAACGATAGACCGCGTTTCTAAGCATCGATAAATTCCGTTGCGCGAGCTCTGGAAATTAGCATTATTAGATGCACGTTGCACGACCCTGTATTTATGATACTAATAATCCACCGTTTCGAATCTATTGCTTTGGGAACCCTCAACGCGACTGCCGGAAAACACGGTGGTGAAATATGCCGGAGGAAAGGACGGGGCTCGTGTTTATGAAGAGGAAAGCGATTCTCTACTCTTTTTCAAATTGCAGAACTTGCTGGAATCGAGCAGTGAATTAACATATTTAGTAGCACGGTTGCTGCAAATTTTATTACATATAAAACTGTTTTCCGTTAGCTGCTTCATTCGTTTTGTAGTACTCTTTATAATCGAATTGTCTATAGTAGAAATTAACACGTTCAGAATTCACTATATACACATTAACACCTTGACTGCCATTGCAAATTTACTAAAACTGCCTGAATGTTTATAGATATGTTAAATTCACATGAATTTGCATTAAAAGTTGCGGTGAATACTCTTCACGATAGTATAGATTAATACTGTTCATAATCACGAAAAAAACTGCCACGTATTAGGTATAAGTAGATAATATAGAGCCTTTACACACGGGCGACAAGTCGCGCGGGATTCATTCCCAAAAGAAATATCGTTGCCTTGTTTTTTAATGAAGCAGTGCACACTCGTCCGATCAGATCCATCCGGAAAAGCTACAGATTCGTTGCCAACGATTCATTGCTTCCTGCCAAACGGTCATTGAAAAGGACCCCTTTTTATGACCCTGACGGATCTCTGAGTTGAAACTTTTGGACCATGAGTAGCAAGGGTTTGTGTGGTGGCACTATCCGTGGTGGCGAATTAAAATGGGACACCCTCCCTATATACAGGGTGTAACAAGAATGTTGCAGTTCCTTGAAAGGGGTAATTCCTGAGGTGATTTTAAACAACTTTTTTCTTTACGAAAATGTTAGGTGGGGTTTTGTTAATGAGTTATTAACGAAAAACACCGACCAATAGAAGCACGAATATAGTGGATGAATTCCAGCGCGGGCTCCAGCTGTGAGTAGTATTGGCCCGCCATCGTCTGCGTCATCATTACTCCGCTGTACTCGCTCCGTGATTGGTCGGCGTTTTTCGCTAATAACTCGTTAACAAAGCCCCACCTAACATTTTCGCTAAGGAAAAGGTTGTTCAAAATCACCTCAAGAATCACCCCTTTCAAGGAACGGCAACATTTTTGTTACACCCTGTATATATATATATATATATATATAGATGTTCGTTTAATGCGACGTCATATAGCAACAATGTTGATAAGTAAAAAACTATTAAATTTCCCCGAATACGAATAATTTTCTAATTAGCGACAATTAATAATGGTAATAATAAATTACAACTCGCAAATCGGGAAGTTCCTTGTGTGGCCCGTAAAGGGTCACACACAAAATAAATATGAATAGCTATAGGCATCACTACTTGCGAGCGAGCGTAGCGAGCGAGCAATAATAACTCCACTCGTTATTAAATCAAGTTGCATTGAATCTAAACTCATTACCATGAACGTAACGTTTACAGCAGACATTTCCAACAGAATGGTGCTTGTATTTCGAGTTTTCCTTTTAAAAATTAGCGGAGAAGGTGGTAACATAGACCACTTTTATTACTTCAAAGAAAACATATTAAAGACATAAGAATGTATGGACAAAGGGTAGAATCAGTAGTGCTTTAGGTTGAAAATTGAGCTATTTTAATGTTATACCATCTGTACAAAATTGTTTCAGAATCGTGGTTAAATGTTTGGGGTGGCAATGTGCACTAAAAGTGAAAAGGTAAAAAATGCGCATCAAATGATTGAATTTTTACAGATTTTCTATTTTAATATTAAAATAAGGTCAGAAAGTTAAAAATATTTGGAAATAAAAACAAATTTTAAAAATGTTGAATGAAAATTTCTAAAATATTTTAACGGTTTAGACATTTCACACGTTGAAATCATAGAAAGAAGCAGCTGCAACGCACGGATGCTGACGAATTCAAACGGATGCAGACGAAGGCGGACCCCGACCATGAACATCTATAGACAGAACACAACGCTGAGAGGGGTACAAGAATCGCCGTAAGGGGGTGAAGCGTCTGCATTCGGGTGAATTCGTTTGTACGGATCTATAAAAACAATTCTCTCCACATGCCATTAGCTGTTGTTCGAAATTACGAATGCATATCAGCAGTCTGTGTGTTTTCCAGAAGAAAAGTTCAAAATTACTATGTTCGACCTAAAGTAAGGTCCTTTTCAATGTTATGTAACTTCTGTCGTAAACGATTTAATATCACAGCTTTGGATGTTGTGGATTTGATCATAACTCAACAATAATTCCATTAGTAGTTTTTTACCGCATGTACCAATTTTTGCGTTGCTCGTTTGGGGTCATATGATCCCTCTCTAGCAGGGTAAAATGATCCCAGGAATCATTTTGCCCATATGGTATGTTATGTTTTTTGTTTTAGATACAACAATGCCTCACCAGTATAAAAGAAAAACAATACATATGTAACATAACCTTTATATTTCATTGACCCTTTTTGCTCTTTTCGTTTCATTAACCCGCGACTGTGATCCCAGCGGCGATTCAGCGGAATCGCACTTCGAAGCACGCGAGTTGCGACACCGGAGATCGGGAAGTCGGAAGCGAAATCCGAATCGCTGACGGCTGACCGTTAGGGTGGAACGAAAAAAACAAGTTTTGATTTTTAATTTGTAATAGCGCGGAAAAGTTGCCTTTTGGTGTAGACAAGATAAAAAAAAAATATGAAAAATATTGGAGCACGTCTTGAGGTGCCGCAAGGACGATAAAGTTTCATAAAATTGCAATTTTCGCTACATTTTTAAGTTATTTTAAAGAGTTGTCAAATATTTTTTTTTTATTTCAAATACTGTCAAAAAAGCAGTTTTTATATCAAAAAAGACATACAATTTTTTTTTAGCTTTTTGGATTATGTCTTGAGGTGCCGCAAGAGCGGTAAAGTTTTATAAAAACACACTTTTTGCAATTTTTTCAAAGATTTTTACATGTCTTGATTATGCAATAAAATGTTTCAAATAGGCGTTTTAATATAAATAGAAAGATAAAAACAGTTTAATTATTGCATTGGCATCCGGGAGTATGAGTCATCGCCGGAGCGGATGTTGGGGGGAAGGGGGCGGATGGCGGAGATTTGACAAGCTCAGATCAGGTGTCAGTAACTTTGCCGAGTTTAGTTGAGTTGGTGTCTATTGTATAACAGATTAACGTAATATTTTGTTAGTTTGTGTGCTACTTTATTGTTGTGAGTTAAAATGGCTCAGTCTAAAGAAGTGAAGACAAGACACATGTCGAAATGTCCTATTTTTGGAAGATTTAGTGATTTGTGTGAAGTTGTACTGCCTACTTACGAAGATGTAATGAAGTGCTACTGTTTTATTAGACATAATCTCAAAGTTGCGTCAGGGAAGGATCCTACTGTAAGTGAAATATTTGAGACTTTAGGTCCAAAAATAGAACAAATATGGTCAAGAGCTTCTATTCCCGTTGTTTCTAACCTTAGAATTTCCCAAATGATAAAAGTTTATCATGCTAAATATAGGAATTTATTAAGGTCTAAAAGTAGAAAAGGGTCAGATAAGTTTGACTCGAACCTCGCAAAATTTAGAGAAGAAGCTGAACGTTTATTTGATATTGCTGCCTGCAAGTGTCAAAACTTTGATACTTGTAGTTGTATAAAAGAAAAAAAAGTACCAGTTTTAGAACAAGAGTTTCTAAAAGATCAACGCTCTACCAGGAAAATGGTTATAGGTAATGTTGATAGAGCTACCACAAGCGCTTTGAAGAAGAAAGAAGTAAGAAAAAGTAAAGAGCTACAGAGAACAGTTAAGTTTCATCTAGAACGGACAAAAAATACTAGTGTATCAGAAACGGTTACTGACGATAATGACAGCGCTGAAGAGCAAATAGAAGAGCAAAAAGACTTGATTTTTGAAGAACAGCAGTGTTCTTTACCAGAAGAGGCAAACCAACCAGGTCCTTCAATTATACAAGAAGAGATAAATCTACCAGGCTCTTCAAAACTGAAAAAAGAGAAAAAGATAAGCACTCAAATGCGTATTACTGCGTATAAACGCGTATAAACAAACATTTTGCGGCTGTAACATTTGTAAACTTTAAGGGCCTTTAAAATCATAAAAGAGGAACTTTCAATGTCTTTAAAAGTGTATTATGATATTTTTTTGCGTGTGCTCTAATAAAAAAAATATATAATTGATTTGACGAGCTTTTATTTCAACATTATTTACTACTATTTGTAACAACAAAAATAGTTGACAAAAGTTTCAAAATCAGCAAAAATACAAACTTTTTGACATTAAAAAATATTTTTTTATTATTATTATGTTTTGTAATTATTAATTTTTTCCAATTCTAATGCTTATATATTTATTTACAACTGTCTTTTGTAACATTATATGTATGAGAAAACTATAAAAAATAATTTATCAAAGTTTATAATTTTTCAATTTAAAAAATTTTTTTACAAACTTTAAGCTCTTTGCGGCACCTCAAGATTTTGTAGTATAGCAACCAAATTTTTTTTTCTTCTTTTTGAACCTAAAAGGCAACTTTTCCCCACTATTACAAAACTAAAAAAAGAAAAAAATTAAAAAAGGCCATTTTCGTTCCACCCTACTGACCGTGCACTGACCTACTGTGCAACGACGGCTCCGATCAACGACCGACGGGACGACGCCCGATCAAGCGATGATCGGCCACGCGACCATCGATTGCCTAATTAATTAATCGCGTTACCGCCCAGCGACGCGTTATCCCATTCTCGAGTACTTATTACTCTGTCTTACCAAATTCAATCGCGTGTTCTTTTATTCCTGCCGTGATGAATCGCATAACCGTCCGCTGTCCTCCTCCCTCATCGAGAGACCCAGCCCCTCTCCGCGAAGTCGCGAGCTAGCCGAGGCAAGACCTCTTCGCGTGCGAAGCCTCTTCTCGCCGGTGTCGAAAGATACCTGGCGCTCGAAACGTCCGTTTTCGGTTTCGTAAAGGCGAGCAGAGGCCGAGCGAGATTGTGCAGTGGCCGCCGATCGCGAATTCACGGCTCGCGACCGGCTAGCACGTCGCAGTATGTATACTCTGTATGTATGTTCCACATTCTATAAAATACAGTATAATATGGATCATATTTACCTAATTGTAAGTGATAATAATTGTATTCTGCATCTATTAAATACGTAAATATGCTTCAAATTATATCGCATTCTGTATAATTTTAATCACAAAAACATTACAATGACAGTGGTAAAAGTTCCGCTAAAAAATAATTACAAATAAAAAAGATAAGTCGTTGCATTAGTGTGGTCTCACGTATACACGTTTTTTGTGGTCGTTCGACCTTAGGACCTCTCTTTCTTTTATTCGCTGTCTTTCTCTACGTTCGTATCCCTCGGTGGGTCGGGGCGAAGTGCGGACCCCGTCTGAATATAAATTCGATTCTTCTGTTTTCTAACTGTTAGTTTTTGGTCCCGATTTTCTAACAGTTATCCAAGATTTACTGTAGTTGTACAAAATGGTCCGTTTGCATGCCTTCAAAAAAATATAAATAAAAGATATGATTAGTCAGGTAATTAACTTTTATCTAAGTCAATCATTAGATAAATGTACTAACTTGCAGAAACTACTTTACTTTTGTTCAAATAATGTGTATTTGTATTTTTTATATGAAGTTTGCCTTAGAGGGATCCTTTTAGACACATTTCCTTTAGATTTCTATGACCCGGACGTGACAAACGGAGACGGACGAATCTGTGGAGCCAGACCTTAATCCACCTACTTGATCGTGTCCTTAGTAGACTGGCTTATTTCATTTCGACCAATCAGATCTGCATTCTGCATAGCAGTAATGCGGATATGATTGGTAAGAGTGCCAAGGACACACCTCGACTCACACGCATTTTCGGCACTACAGAACTATTGGCTGATGACAAAAATGTGTAAGTCAGGAGTGAGGAGAAGCGGAGTGAACGCTGTACCCCGCTTATCCCTTTGCCGTCCCAGATATTCTCTCGTTAGCCGTGTGCAGTACATGCATACACACTACATATGCATAAGCGCAGGATACACTAAAAATTATTTACAACATTTCGTTATACCAGAACACCTTCCAATTCTAGCGAAACAAGTTTTTCGAGTACGCGCCTCTGTCTTGAATAAATCAAAACTGGGTATCGGTGAGCTCAATATTTGTGGACGATTAGATTGAGTGACAGGGGGATTAGAACTAGAAGTTCGCATGGGCGACCTTCGAAAGTTTTACTTTTTTACTTTTTGATTTCTCGAACAGGTTTTCAATTGAAATACTATTATGGAAACTATCTCCACTCGATCGTTTGATTAGTACTTGTTTCTAACACTTATGAACACTATTAGTTGCTTTACGCATTGAATGAACTTTAAAAAGGCGATTGAGTTAGAAAACTCTGAAACGGACAAATATCAGAATAGATAATTCCTTTTGTATCTACTTTATAATTAAATACTTTAATAGGAAGAAATGAAAAATAGGACGATAAAGAATAACAAAATAAGTGTTGTTGAGATGCAAAAGCGAAGTTCATCCAATAATTGTTTTGCAACGTTATGCTAATTTGACATCAATTGTGTGAATCTGAAATTCCGTAATTGAATATAAAACATAATTAGATCATTCTGGAAATTAATATTTTTACTTCAGATTTAATCTTCCTAATCAGAGGTTTAATTGTAGAAGGGCTTCATCTTTCTTTATCAAATCTTACATTCTATTTACTTCAACAGTCTATTTAATTAAAAAAAAAAATATAGAAAAATTAATATTCATACCTACGTATTATTTATGATGCACAGAGACTAATTTAAAAGATCTAATTTGAATTACCTTGGATTTTCTTTCTTTTTTTATTTCTGCAATTCTGTAAGAAATGCAAACATATATTTACTTAATATTCTAAGATATGTATGATAAAGATATTTTATTGTGAAACACACAAACAAAAGTAACAAATTACGGTTTCGAAAATTCGATAAAAACTCAAATCATAAATCCACGTCAGATTTTCAATAGAGGCATAGTAGGATTAAAGCTAACTATAAAATAATAACTGTCCACTCTGCATTTAATTGTGAAATATAAATTCCTAAAAAATAGAAATTAGTCCTGGTTTTATGTACCAATTCCTTTAACCTTTAGATAAACACAATTCTAACACTTCGCACTATTTCTATCGTCTATAATCCATTTCGGTAATTATTTACTTTAGTGATTCCTCACTGATTTCAATGACCTTAAAATATCTTATAGAAGACATCATTCTAAACAATTGTTCCCTATACATGTTACCACCGCTCGTCCTCAGTTTTCGAGTTATACACAAAAAATTTTTCAAAATATTCTCACCTTAGAACCCTCAAGCGGGATGTGGGGTAGCAGCCCCCATAGACCTAGTGAGTCCAGGGGGTGTAGCCGCTTCCCCCACTACCCAAAAAGTGAAACTTCAACTTGAACAATACTAGGAGATTTGAGGCTTTCACTGCCCGGAGTCATACAGAACTCACTGTTGAAGCTTTCGGGTGTAAACTGAAAATATTATACAGGTGCGCCAAAAGTATGGAAACGGTCAAATATATCGAAAACGGAACATTTTTGAGAAAAATATTTTACAGCAATGTTTTAGGGTTTCAATAATTCTATTGGACGGTCGTATCCATTTGACCTTCGGAGGAGCGGTCAAGGTCATGTCAAGGTCAACATGATTTTTAAAATGGAAAACTCCACATTTGAACATGTAATGTTAAAGCTGACGATGAGACCTTTTCAAAACACTAGCTGATGACCTATTTTCGTTCAAAATTGCCTGAATGCTGAGCTTATCTGTCGCCAAATTGTTAGAGGTACAACGACGCGAATCAAAATAATTAAAAATTTCGGAACTAATGTCGTTGGGTAGTAGTACTGAAATCGGCGTCATGATTACGGTAGTATTTCTAGCGCATGTGCAGTAACATCTTTGAGATGCGATTTCGGCCGAGTGATGTGGCAAACATTGGAATGATCATTGTACACAAGCGAGTGTCTATTTCTTCATTCTCAACGTTCAGAACTTAAGCAATTCGCAATAGAAATAGGTCATCAGCTAGTGTTTTGAAAAGGTCTCATCGTCAGCTTCAACACTGCATGATGAAAAATGGGGTGTTCCATTCAAAAAAATCATGTTGACCTTGACATGACCTTGACCGTTCCTCTGAAGGTCAGACGGATACGACCGTTCAATAGAATTTTTACAACCCTAAAATATTGCTGTAAAACATTTTTCTCAAAAATGTTCCGTTTTCGAAATATTTGACCGTTTCCATACTTTTGGCGCACGCTGTATGTTTAAATATTTTAAATAGTGATAGGAAAGCTTAAATGGAACAAAAAATATTCTGTAATATAGTGTCCGATTTGTCTTCATTTTACATCACAGTATCACAGAAGTTGAAAATATCATGTACGGTACGACCGGCATGATGACCTTAACAGCATATTTCAAGGTCATTAAAATTGGTGAGGTATTACTATAGTATAAAGCCTAATTCAATAGTATAAAGCCTAATTCAATCATAATTTAAAATTTATTCAAGATTCTCTAACACTTTGCATGTTGCCGTAGCCGCAGTAACAAATTTCGTACACAGAAATCCACAGCTCTAACCGCTCCATTCACAGAGGATTAAATTAACAGAAATTTCTCTCGAGATCACGAGTCCCCCGAGAATCTCCTAATTTCTTCTCCGTCTAATCACATCCAATCGCGTCTCTTAGCTTCCTCATTCCCATAGCCGAGCTTTGGGCACTAAGTCAACCTGCGATCGAGTTTCTACAGTTTCATTCAAAGATCGTGACGTACACGACACGCGCGCATGGATTCTCAGCACATGGCGTCCCCGAAGGAATCCCTCGAGTGTTACCATTAGTTTTCCACGCGCCAATAAATCTGGCCGTGGGATCAGGTAGGCAGTACCCGTGGCAGTTCCTTGCCGCTTCGGGCGGCTCGCGGGGATACGGAGGAGCGGCTCGATTCGACTCAGGGAGAAACGCGGCGAGTGTCTTTCTCGCGGTAACGAGCTCCCATGTACCACGTCGCTTACTTTCTAGGAGCGGTCATCCGTTTCCACTGCGCCTGCCGTTGCCTCTGCCCGTGACTCTGTTCGAATTATAGTGGCAGTCCGGCCGTAACGCTATCCTCGTGCGTATGATACAGACTGACATCGTTCACGGGTCAAAGATGGTCTGGGAATCTCGGGTTGTAATGCACGCTGTACTACGCGGCACGTCGTGTGCACACCAAGAAATGATGAGCGGAATGATGCACAAGCGCGGATGACATCGATAGGATTTGAGCATCGGTAAACTGGTACGGAGGTGGGAACGCGATCGCTGAGAGACTATTTGGGTCCTACAGGCTAGGACTGTGGTGCTGGGAATGCTGGTATCTCAAATGTTGGCTAGTTGTTGCCGAATTGTGGCTATATGGTTAAATACGATACAGTTCCATTTATTTAACTCTATTGGAAACAAGTAAATTCCTGTAACTATACTTTGAATTAACTCAAGTGACTATTCAAGGTTACATCTTTCTCTCGAAATCTTCTGCCAGCGGAATCTTCAGGACGGTGTCTTCCATGAACATGAAAACTTTTACACGCATAATATTGCACACAGATAGAAAAACTTTCGTGAAGTCATTGCCCTCCAAAAAAAGTGAAAGAAAATGGTGGTCTTGGTCTTTGGTTTAGAATATTTAATTCCTTTCTATTAGCTACGATTTTTCGTTCAGTTGATAAGAAATCATGTTTATATAAAAAAAAATGACTATGAAACATTCACCCTTAAGTACTTCATTTAGAAACATTAACCAGTTGCTTAGGACGTGGCTGACCAGTCAACAGCTGCGAAGTTCGCTGGTTTGAATCCCGTGCTGACATCTAATATTTTACTGAATATAGTCGTTTGTCGCACGTCAATCTTCATTAGGTATTCTATTTCCCTCGAGTGCATTCCTACCCACGCTTCCCCTACAAGACCCCTAAAAGGGTTCCACCATTTTTAAAGAATGTCCTTCCTTTGTAGTTAAGCTTTTCCACCAATTCCGGTGGAAAATCAGTTGGGATTGTGGGGACCGTGGGTACAAGCTGCGGAAAAAGACTTAATTCTCTCGTGGATCAGAGTTAAGAATTTTAACCAGTTTTAAAAATATGTACTACACTGTGTTTGGACTTTTACCATGCGTTCACCCATCCTCCTACGTTAGTACCAAATGTAGTAATATTTGAAAGAAGAAATGACTTTAGTTTTAAAAGATGAAGACCCAGTATACCAGCGCGCGAGACGATTATATCCATCAGATAAAGAAAAAGTGAATAATCACATTCAGGAATAGTTACGCGACGGAATTATACAACCCTCTCTTTCAGAATACGCTAGTCCAGTTGTGTTGGTTAAAAATAAAGATGGAGGAACGAGACTTTGTGTTGATTATAGATTATTGAATCGGAAAATTATCAAAGATAGATATCCTCTTCCACTTATTGAAGATCACCTAGATCTATTACAAAATGCGAAAGTATATAGCACATTAGATTTAAAAATGGGTTCTTTCATGCTAAAGTGAATAAAAATAGTCGTAAATATACAGCGTTTATAGTACCAGATGGTCAGTATGAATTTTTAAGGGTACCTTTTGGATTGTGTAATTCACCTGCAGTTTTTCAAAAATTCATTAACGCAGTATTTAGAAAATTAATAGATACTCAAATGGTATTAATTTATATAGATGATATAATTATTCCTTCGGAAGATTATGATACTGGATTAAAAAATTTGAAAACAGTGTTACACGTCGCGAGTAAATCAGGGTTAATTATTAATTGGAAAAAATGTAAATTCTTACAAACTGAGGTTGAGTATTTAGGACATATCGTGAGAGATGGCACTGTAAGTCCATCTGAACATAAAACCGAAGCAGTAATGAAGTTTCCCAAACCGACAAAGTTTTTTGGGTCTCACTGGATATTTTAGAAAGTTTATCTCGCATTATTCATTAATAGCACGACCGCTAACTAATCTGTTAAGAGCCGGAACAAAGTTTGAGTTCGGCGAAGGAGAGGAATCTGCATTTAAACAATTGAAGTTAACTTTGAGTGATAAAACTGTTTTGAGATTATATAAAGTTGGTGCCGATACAAAATTACATACAGATGCTTCAAAATTTGGTTTTAGTGCGATATTATTACAGAAGAATAACTATGATAGTAAGTTGCATCCAGTATATTTTGCTAGTGGTAAAACCTCTCTCGCGGAAGAGAAATATGCTAGTTATGAACTAGAAGTGTTAGCTGTTATCAAATCGTTGAAAAAATTCCGCGTATATCTTTTGGGAATACCATTCAAAATAGTGACTGATTGTAAAGCGTTTGCGTTAACTATGAAAAAGAAAGATTTATGTGTTCGTGTTGCCAGATGGGCGCTATTACTTGAAGAATTTCAATATACTGTTGAACATCGTCCAGGAAAAAATATGTTGCATGTGGATGCATTAAGCGGAAACCCTTTACCGTTGTGTTTGATTGTAGATGAGAATCAGGATAGTTTATGTAAGAGGTTGATGAAGGCACAGCGCGAGGACTCGGATTTAAAGAATATTTTAGATTTAGCAGAGGCGAAACATGTAGACGGTTATATAATAAGAGGTGGATTATTGTTTAAAGAAATGAGTGATGATTTACGACTTGTTGTGCCTAAATCAATGCAAACGCAAATTATCAAAAATACGCATGAAATGGGACATTTTGCAATTGACAAAACTGAGATGCTTGTGAAAAAAGAGTATTGGTTTCCAAATATGCTATCAAAGATTGATAAAGTTCTACGAAATTGTTTAAACTGCATTCTTGCGGAGAGGAAACAGGGTAAATCGGAAGGATTTTTACATTCCATTGGAAAGGGTGAAGTACCTTTAGATACCTATCATATAAATCACTTTGGGACCCTTACCCTCTACAAGGAAGCAATATCGTTACATTTTTGTTATTATAGATGCTTTTGCTAAATTTGTTATATGCGACGAAAACTTGTAATTCTTCGGAAGTGTTAGATCGTCTGAGAAAGCAATCGATTATTTTTGGTAATCCGCGAAGAATCATATCTGACCGTGGTACTGCATTTACATCGTGTGACTTTGAAACTTACTGCAAAACAGAAAGCATACAGCATATTTTAACAACTACTGGTATGCCAAGGGCGAATGGACAGGTTGAACGGGTCAATCGGACACTTATACCATTATTAACAAAGTTATCAGCGCCAAAACCTGATGAATGGTATAAATTTTTGGACCTCTGTCAGATACGTTTCAACACTACTCCTAGTCGCAGTACAAAAACAACCCCTTTCAAAATTATGTTTGGAGTTAATGCGAAATTTAAAGATAATCCTCAAATTATAAATATATTAGAAAACGAATGGTTGAATGTGTTTGAGCAAGATAGAAATGAGAAGAAACTTACGAGAACAGGCGCGGAGAAATATTGAAAAAATACAACAAGAAAATCGTAAAAATTATAATAAAAAAAGAAAACAGAGTATACAATACAAACAAGGAGATCTTGTTGCAATTAAGAGAACGCAACAAGGACCAGGTTTAAAATTAGCTTCGAAATATCTTGGACCGTACGAAATAATTAGAACATTGCGAAATGACCGTTATGTTGTACACAAAGTGGGGGAGCACGAAGGTCCACAACAAACCTCTACAGGGGCGGACTACATCAAACCATGGCTAAACAATGGTGATGATAGTGATTCGTGCGAAAGCAATAATAATATCTGAGGCCAGATATTCTTGCAGGATGGCCAAGCGGGAGTAGCGGGAGTGCGGGAGTGTGGAATGTGAGATCATGCACAAGTCACAGTAACAATATCTGAGGCCAGATATTATTCTTGCAGGATGGCCGAGTGTGGGATGTGAGAAATGTCCGTGTGTGGGATATGAGAGATGTGTGAGATATGTGATCGCGGCTTAATGCAAAACCTTCGTTGTTTAGATAGATTTCGTGTTTCGTTCGTAAATTGTTATACGGGATCGTCAAAGAAGAGAAGGAGAATCGATCAAACGCTCGTAGAGTAAAGACGTAAAACTATTACCGACGTGATTCAAATCATTTCCCACATAATTAATTATAGATTTCTAATTATCGAATAACTCACAAGTATTTATACTTCTACAGTCGATCAAGTATCGATATTTCGTCTCCTACAATTGAATCCAAGACTCCCAGACCATACGCAACTTGTCGCGACATGCGATTGACATTTACATTTTCCGTCGAATTTATCCGAGGCGGATAACGTCAATACGTGCGGGCAGAGATGTTATGCCTCGAGTTTGGCTGTTAAAACCGCGTGATATAGTACAGGATGCGATAGCAAAATCCAAACAATGTTCAATTAGAATTTATCATCATATTTAATGTTTGCAATGAAATAGAACCTTGAGACTGAAATGGAAGAATTAGTAAGATCAAGTGCAGAATATAATTGGAGAGCGGCGATTATTGATGGGCTTCGTGCTGGAAGATCACCGACAAAAATAATTAGGTTTTTGGGTAGCCGAAATCGACTGTGTATGACATCGCAAAGAAGTATAAAGGTGGGCCTTCCTGTACGGGTCTGATGCTGTGGCTGGACGCAACATCAAGCGCACACAGCGTAGAAACAAATGCAATATATCACATGTATATTAAAAAGCATTGTGTTTGGACATTGCATCCAGCCACAGCGTCAGACGCATATATGTATATAGGAAATCCTACCTTGAGACTTCAAAAGTGTCGAAGGAGGTTTCTGTTAACACAGCAATAGAAACCAACTCTTAACACCAGCAGTTGTTCAAAGTGGCAAGTAGCTCATTTTGAAAAATCCAGAGAAGTCGTTTAGGAAATTAGCAACCATCTTGGAGGTGAGTGATGCTACTGTGCATTGTGTAGCTGAAGAGGTTTTAAAATGCAGATTCTATGTAATCAATGTACGATAGATAATATCTGAAACTGCTAAGTTCTTCTGCTATTCAATTTGCTTCTGTGTTCGTTGAAGAACGAAATTGTGGGCCGCTGAAGATTTTTGGATGACGAGAATATTTTCACTGTCAATATCAACGTAAATCGAAGGAACGACTAGCTCGCCACGACCCTAACGATGTCCCAATAGGACAAAGTTTTTACCTAAATACTATTTCTACAGAGGGTGATGCCCTGCCATCGCATTTCTTCAAGAAGGGAGAAACAGTCATGAAGAAGGTTTATTTACTGATTTTGAGAGAGATAGTGAAACCGTGGATGGAAAGTGTCCTTTGCACTACCGGCGCACTGTCCTTTTCAACAGGACAGTCCACCGGCTCACACAAGTCATCTAAATAATACAAAATTGGCTTGCTGATAACATGGATATGTTTTGATGCAAAACAATTCTGACCTCCGAATAGTCCAGATTTGAACCCCCTAGACTCTACACTATTACGTATGGGTCGTTGTTGAAAGGATTAGTAATAAGTTTAGGCATCCCAATGTTACATACTTTCAGTCAACTATTCAGGTATGTACTATTTACAGATGTAGAGCAAGAGCAACTAAATAAAACATGCTAACGTTTCAGGTAGAGAGTCGACGCAGTAACCGAAGCCAACGAATGTTACATTGAGTTCTATGACTCAGGAAGAATCCCGTAATACAAGCCTTTTTTTTAATTAAAATTTTGATGTAATAAATGATTGTTACAGTAAAGTATTTATTTTGTCCGGAGTTTGCTGACGCACTCTGTTTAGGACAGTGAGTAACGAATTTGAAGTTATTTAGGAGGATTGGGCACAAGTACAAAACTGAAGATGTATGTATTTATGACGTGATTTCACGACGCACGCGAAGTTGTATGGAGGTTATGAACTTAGGGGTGCGATTGTGGTCGTGGTTACAAGTGTGGTTGCGGTTAAGGTCATGATCACAATTGTAGTTGTGGTTATAGTTAGAGGCGTTATACGTAAGACACTTTATGGCACGGCTTGAAGGGTACGTAAGAAACCATAGGAGTCTTCACACAGGAGTCGAACATTAAAAATCTTGTACCACGGTGACAGTCAATTGTTAGCTTTTGAAGTGCATCCTTTCAAAAATAGATTTTCATACGAGGTTTCTACTATAGTCAAGGCAATCTCAATAGGCGGCTTTTGGTCCCCAGCCCCTCCTCACGCGTCTTTCTAGAAGTGCTTCCACAGTGTTCACGAACGTATCTGCCACGTGTGTTGGATATTGGGAGCTCACGGAAATCCGACACACGAGCCAGATGCGCTCGCGCGCACAGAGAACTGCCGTGGTAAGGGCATTCCTCCTAGAAAAGCGCGTGTGCGTGAGGGGTTGAGGACCAAAAACCGTCTATCGAGATTGCCTCCACTATAATATGTCTTCGTGTTTTCTCTAGTCTGACAAGGGAAGGTCCCCAAGTGTAACTCTTATTTTTTAATGAGCCTTTGTATAACGATAGAGTTAAAAAACTGAAGCTAATGATACCCGGTTTTGGGGGCAGACGTATAATAGTTTAGAATTTAGAAGATATTAACATTAAAGTTTTTAACCCCGCTCAAGTACCGAAGTTGCGACTCCAAATGCTGTAAGAGAGCGTGGTCTAGTCGGTTTGTCCATTTGCTAGTATGCTATTGTTTTTGTTGCGGGTTCGAATCCCGTTCGAGAAATTTTTACAAGATATTATTTTTTTCATTTTTTATAACTTTTTTATAATGCACTTATGATGTACTGTTTATAACTGACCTGTAAATATGTTTTACTGCATAATTGTTTAATATTTTGCGGTATATTTAACTGCCTTTGTAGAATGCGCATGCATCTGGATGATATTTATCATAAAAGCATGTAAAACATAAATTTCATGCACCATGCACATCAAATGAAACATCCAAATTATTTTATGATATTTCGTGAAGAACAGGGGCTCTCAACAGAAGTAATGTTTATGTGAAACATAAAGTTTATGTGAAAACAGAATTCTCATTCGACATGCACGGTTTTTAAAATTTTTAAATGCTCATAATTTAAGCCTTGGATGTTTTTATGACAAACATCATCCAGATGCATACGCATCCTACAATTGCAGTTAAATATACTGCAAAATATTAAACAATTATGCGGTAAAACACATTTACAGCTCAGTTATAAACAGTACATCATAAGTGCATTGTAAAAAAGTTATAAAAAATGAAAAAAATAATATCTTGTAAAAATTTCTCCAACGGGATTCGAACCAGCGACAAAAAAAATAGCATACTAGCAAGCGAACACTTAACCGACTAAACCACGCTTTTTTACACCGTTTGAAGTCGCAACTTTGGTAGTTGAGTGGGGTTGAAAACTTTAATGTTAAATATCTTCTAAACTATTATTCGTCTGCCCCCAAAACCAGGTATCGTTAGCTTCAGTTTTCTTAACTCTATCGTTATACAAAGGCTCATTAAAAAAATAAGAGTTACACTTTTTTTTTTTAATTTAAGCTCATATGGAACTCTCTGAAGAGAATTATAAAGCTGTACAGGAGGTGTAATCAAGTATTACAGTTTTCGCATATAGTTATCTAAACATATACATATGACAATACATGATATACGTAGTTAATATTGTGTCATATAATGGTAATTGCCAGCTATCGGTGTCTATACTTTTAAATCACGTTTTTTAAGGAACTTGTACATTGCAAGGCACGCTTTGATATTTGGTTTATGCAGAATGGATCTGATATTTAATGGCGGATACAGGCTAACTTTGCTTAGATCCTTCATTAAGTCTGCTCTTTGAAAGTCCAACAGAGGACATTGCCAAACTATGTGATTTAAGTCTTGTGTTTCGAATCCGCAGTGGCATTTAGCGTCATCTATTATATGTACACGAGCCAATGATGCGGATAAATTATAGTGGTCTGATCTGCAGCGATTGATTATCACAATGAATTCGCGAGGGAGATCCTTGAGTGAGAACCATGATTTAGCATTGTCTCTGTAGTAAAACTGAAAAAATTTTTTCCCTTTATTTGCTTTTGCTGATTTATGAGTTTTTTAGTGGCCAGTTTACATTCACGTTTGAGTGATTCTCGAAAATCGGTGAATGGTATAAGAATGCGTTCGACGGTTTGCATTTGAATGCTAATTTAGCCATATTGTCAACCTCCTCATTGCCTTCTATGCCCGAGTGAGATGGGACCCACACAAACTCTATGCAGCTGCTGTTTGTTGTGGTTTGCTTGAATTGAAAGTATTTCTTTTTAATTTCTAAGATATAGTAATTGGTCGTTATATCTATTTTTGGATTTTGAAGACAGAGAAGAGCACTGAGTGAATCGGTGAGAATTTTAAAATTATGATCCGCATGAAGGAGTGCGATATCTAGAGCATTATTTAAGGCGATGCATTCAGCGGTGAAAATAGAAGCTATAGGTGGTATATTTGTTTTTATTGAATTATTTAAATCTTTGCATATACAGGCAGCTCCTACGCAGATTGATTCTGCACTTCTGCTGCCATCCGTATAGATCACGTATGAATCGTGGTCTGATAGCCACGTATTTAATGTTGAGTTGGGGTGTTTACTTTGCTTTAATATTTTCCCGAGATCGACATTTACAGGAATCAAGCTAATAACGGTATTGTAATCCTTTCTATATATATCATAGTGGTTATTGGTCCTGAGATATTTCTTTCTATTCATAGTTTCGTCTATGCATTGTTTTAGAAGCCTTTTTCTTTTACGCTTGTTTTTTTTTTTGGTTTTAAGATAAAACTGAGTTACTGTTTTGTTGATTTCAGTGTTAGTATTTGAAAGAACTTTGACGAGATAATTATTGCATAGGAATTTGGTGCGATCTTGAATTGTTGGGAGTTTTGATTCTGCTAATAAGATGTTAGTCGGTGTACTAATGCGATAACCCAGCGCGGATCTGATAGCAGAAAATTGAATTTTTTCTAATTTATGTTTTAAGTTTTTACGCGTTGGAAAGTATATGAAGCAGCCGTAATCAATATGAGGGCGGACAAGACTTTTATATAAAGTTAGAAGAGTTGTTGGATCTGAGCCCCACCATGTTCCACATAGAAATTTTACAATATTTAAGGCTTTCATACTTTTTTTCTGAACGTGGTTGAAATGAGATGAAAAGGTCAGTTTATGGTCGAAAAGCATGCCTAGGAATCTGGTGGATTCGCAGTATTTGACAACATAATTGACAACATCTATTTTAATTTCTGTTTGGCCTGGGGTTATATCTTTCTTATTAAAATGGATCAGTGCCGTTTTCTGTGGACAGAGGTCGAATCCCAGGAAGTGCAGGTTGTTTTTTATGGTGGATATACCCTTTTCCATTAGCTTCTTGCATTTCTTTATGGGGGAGGTTTTCGAATAAATTACAATATCATCAGCGAATTGAGAGATGGAGATATTTTTAGGTAGATTACACTGTTCAACACGAATTTTGATCTGTGAAAACCACTGGGTGTTCCTGGTAGGGTTTCTTGCCCTAAATACGAATCCGCAAACAGAATTGCTCCATCACCCTCAGTTTTTGAAAAACACGCATTTTTGTAAAAAAGCGTGATTTTGGTAAAAAATGAGGTATTACGCGAAAACCAAAAATGCTAGAAAGTTCACTTTGGTCTTAAAAGATAAAGGGGAGTGTCCTGAATAGTTTAGTATATACACATATTAAATTGTGTCATTTTAAACGGTTGTAAATAACCATCAAAGTTTACAAAAGGGGCGATACGCGTACTTTCTACGCACAACCTTGCAATTTTACAAAAAACTCTTTATCCTACACGAATTCGGTATACAGGATCGGATTCTGTAGACATTTCTGAAGAAGAAACCGTCCAGGAAAAGTGTCGCAACGGTTTTTAATTTGGACAGGTCAAGAAAATGTTCGTCGGGAACGTGTGCGCGGTACTTTGCCGCCATGCGGCTATCGTTCGCCTGCTCGGCGCGTCAGTGCCGTATCTACGGCGAGTCGACGTCGGTACCCCGTCCGATAGACTAACTTTTTATAGATTATATAATATTTCATTTTTTGATGCATCCTTGAACTAACAATGAGTAAAATTTAGAATCGATTTCGGTTAACAAAAATTCTGACTCTCATCAGACTAAAAATATTTTATAAATTTAATATGTGAAATGAAAAATTACCTTAAGTGTCGAACACGTGACCAAAGAGCGTTACAAAGTATTCTTTCTCTGATTGTATCAAGTATCGAGGAAAGGCGTCAAGCGATGTCTATATTTTGAAAGAGAGCCTGCGTTAAGAGCCTATTATGTACTTCTCGCTCGCCACTCAAATCTCAAAACATTACAATCCTTTTCTTGCGCGAATTGTCTTCCAGGAGTATTAAAACAATGAATGTTATTGAAAAGGATGCATATATAATACTTAAATAGACTTTATATCAGTTGTGAAATATTTTGTAATCAAATTCAAATTTCAATCTTTGAAATCTTAACAACAAAAATCTTGTGAATTCATAAAAAACAGCATTTGCTTTTTAACGCTTTTAAATTTATATCCCAAATATCAACATTGTTTAAAATTGAAAGTGATCAGTAAATGTTCTTTACAATTTCATAAAAAAATGAAATATTATATAATCTATAAAAAGTTAGTCTATCGGACGGGGTACCGACGTCGACTCGCCGTAGATACGGCACTGACGCGCCGAGCAGGCGAACGATAGCCGCATGGCGGCAAAGTACCGCGCACACGTTCCCGACGAACATTTTCTTGACCTGTCCAAATTAAAAACCGTTGCGACACTTTTCCTGGACGGTTTCTTCTTCAGAAATGTCTACAGAATCCGATCCTGTATACCGAATTCGTGTAGGATAAAGAGTTTTTTGTAAAATTGCAAGGTTGTGCGTAGAAAGTACGCGTATCGCCCCTTTTGTAAACTTTGATGGTTATTTACAACCGTTTAAAATGACACAATTTAATATGTGTATATACTAAACTATTCAGGACACTCCCCTTTATCTTTTAAGACCAAAGTGAACTTTCTAGCATTTTTGGTTTTCGCGTAATACCTCATTTTTTACCAAAATCACGCTTTTTTACAAAAATGCGTGTTTTTCAAAAACTGAGGGTGATGGAGCAATTCTGTTTGCGGATTCGTATTTAGGGCAAGAAACCCTATCAGGATCACCCAGTGGATACCGCAGATCAGAAAAAAAGTTTTAATTTGTTGGACAGTGTGATCAGTAAAGGAATTTTCTAATTTAAATGATATGAATTCAATACTATTAGTTTTAATGAAGAAATTGTCAATGCAAGTTCCTTCATTGTTATTGTCAGATGGCCTTGTTGGTCTTTGGAAACAAGGTGTGTAACCTTTTTCTAGAAAGTTGTTCAAGAATTCTTGACTTATATCATTTACTTCCAACAGATCTATGTTATAGTCACCTACAATGATATGATTGTCTGAGTTTTTTGTCTTATTTAAATAGTTTTTTAAATTTAGAATGAATTCAGTTTTAGGCATATCATGCGATCTATATAATGCAGAGATTTCAATACTCATAGCCTCATCTACTGTAATAATGGAATTTAAAATACTCAATCTACCTTCCACCTTAATTGCAGTGTTATTTCTAATTCCTTCCTTAATGTACATAATTACACCATCTGCTTTATTTAACTTACCATTATTATAATATATTTTATATCCAGCTATTTGATATATTTGATAATATTTCAAAGACCACGTTTCAACACATATAATGACAAGTGGTTTAACTTCCAGACTCTCAATAAATACTTCTAAATTAGGAAAGTTGGCATCAAGACTTCTTATATTCATATATAGAATGACATTGTCTATATATTTTATTCTATTATTGAGACTCTGTATATCCTTAAAACTATTTTCTTCTCTTATAATTTCATTGATGTCGTTGCACTCCATAGTTATTTCCGCTTACTCGCCTCTTCTCCAATACCATATCTGGACTTGATATAACAGATGTCACTGACAGACTGGACTGCACACGCAGTGATTTAAAATTTTCCATTTTACCAATAAATCTTGGTATAGTAGGTAACATTGGATAATCGGTCATGTCAATACCTCTTTTAATCTTTGCCTTTGATTAAGCTTCTCATATTATTCCCAAAAATTAAACAGCTGCTAAAGAACTTAATATCAGTCAAAAAGGACCTAAAAATCATAGAAGTGTTAAATAATTTATAAATTTATCATGTCAATTGCATCAGAAATGCAGATTCAGTTTGAAAAAGTTGACTAAAACAAACAATTATTTCACTATAGAAATCGTTACATAAAATGGAGTTTTATTTCATGAACTATTTTCTGCAGATAATACTATAATAAACTAAAATTAAAAACATCATTGTGTATTTAGAATTCTTGTTTTTCGTCTTTGTCCCAAATAAAATTGTCAATTTAGCCTTTTTTCTATGAACAAATTCATAATAACCTATTCAAAACAAAGTATTTTGTGTAAGCCAGCTTTCAAAGTTAGAGCTACAATAGGAGTAAAGTTACGATTATGGTCACCATTTAAGGACCTGTTATAGTAGCCATTGCAACTCAGGTTGTGGTCAAGCTTTTCTCTGTGATGTTGCAGTGTAGTAACCACCTACGTTTTTCTAACATTACGATTTTAATTAAATTCGCGATTATAGTTACAATCAAGGCTAGTGATTCAATTGACTATTGCTATTATATAGTTCCGATTACAATCGAAACAACAATCGCAACAGGAATCGAGATCACGATCTCATTCCAAATTACAACTATGATTACTTATCGATGTTCCCTGACTCTTCTTCGCATAAAAAATCTATTTCGTGTAACGAGCTCGGTAATTAGCATAATGATAAACGTTACAACGCTGCAATTTGTTCGCAATTATGAATGGCATGTCAGAGATGTCTCAGACGAAAGAAGAGTTCGATCGTTATCATTCATATCGCGTACAGATCGCGTATGTTGAAAGAGAATCACGAGAAATTTTTATACAAATGCGAAGTAGGATCTTTTACAGACGAAGTATGGATAAAAAGAACTAAACTACTTTGGAACTATATGCGAGGATACAATGAGGAGATCACTTTGCGTGAAAGTCAATTCAATATCAATTATACGGGGTCGAGAATATAATAAAGTATATCATAGTCTTTAATGGCAGCTTTTCCTAAATTACATCGTAGCGAAAGGAAAGTTCTTATATGTATATCTTCTTTCTTTCATTCCGAAAACCCGTAGTGGAAGAAAGCCAACACCGAATTTTCTAATAAAAGTGTTTCGTGTGTCTAACACGGTGTCCAACACGGTACAACACAGTTGCAAAATGGTGTAATTACTGAAAGGATTTCATGTGTACTAAAGTACACATACTAGTTCTCGTTTTTTAAACAAAGATTTTATGAAAGAAGTTGATAATACATATGAGGTTAAACATCAATTTAAACCACGTTACAAAACGTCTTTCATTATTCACATTTTTTACTGAAGCGTGAGTGAAATGAAGAGGTGAAAAGTGAAAATAATCATTAAAGACTCACGTATCTATCGACACACTTTCCCAGTTGGTTGATCTTATCTTGCAACGTAACAAGTTTCACTGTACCTGTAATAAACCAAAAAATCATCACATTTCAACTTATCAATCTTCCTACTCTGCATAATTACGCATAATCATTTTCCATTTATCACCTCAGTATTACCCAAACCGAGAATCTCCGTTATTCTTGTATATCGCCCTTTCTACTCGATTCTACGCACTTTCCATTCACTTTCAAAAATCCCGGGACAAAAGAGTAACATGTGATCCCAATGCCATCTAAATTCAAGCCGCGGACCTGGCGAGACCGTCGTGTCCAGCTTGTTCACAGCTCATTTACCCTCTCCAAACATGCATTATGCCGGTTAAGTCATGTGCGGGGGTTTGGAGAAAAGAGGAGAACATCCGGCGGCGGGAGGACGCGCCGACCACGAGGATACGGATACAACGAGAAGACGGATAAGACCGCGGGAAACTTAGAAGAACAAGGAACATCGGTGCCTCAGCATCATCGCTCGTATCGCCGAAGAAACGGACGGTTCGCGTAGGGACCCGGTATTACCATATTCACGAGTCTTCCATCTCGAAGTCAATGTCATGGTCCGACGGAGCCCCCGGGCAACGTGAAACGATCCCACAAGGAGCCTTGAAGAATGTCAGTGTCAGGGCCCCATTGGCCCCAGGGCGACAACCAAACCAGTTCACAGTCACGTGGACCACCGTCGTCTTTTAAAACAATATTAATAGTCGATCACGATGTAGCCGCTGACCTGACGGCCCGAGTGAAAACGAACCTTGCAGACTACTAATGTTCAGCTGAACATTTAAAAACAACACCATACCATTGGTGCTCAGTGACCCGGAGCATCGGTGCTCAATGATCCAGAACTTACACTCGGTACACTTAAATAGCGCACCGCGCCAGACACACGTCAGTTTCAGTGTGTCTTTCGATCCCCTGAAGAAGCCAGCTGCAATGCTAGCGAAACGTTGGGAAAACATTTCCTCGTGGGCACGGCTTACACCCGAAAGCTTCAACAGTGAGAACTGTATGATGCCGGGCTCAAATCTCTGATTTTAATAACACAATTGCTTCAAGATTTAATATACATAATATACAAATATCTAGATGAATTGAACATTAAACTACCCTGTATAGATCAAGAGCATCTCGATCTTATCGTCGGTACTGTAAATCATCGTAGAATGCAGTGCACGTACACGCAGATCATGAAAGACTACTAACAGTTCACGTTCGATATCAAGTTCGAACAATTCGATTCTGTTCCAAGGTACAGAACGAAATGTTTACAAACAGTACACGAGAGATTAAGACAATAATGACTAATACTAATCTATCAACAGCTCTGGAAAGTGTACAACAGTGTGGCTTGCAAAGTTCTTCTAACTCGGAGTTTTCTTCAGTCTTTTCAGAAAAAAATATTTGTTATGATACTTGCCCGATCCGTATCTGTATCTCCTAAAAGATGGGTATAAAAAAATTGTAGGTTTACCTATAGAAAACTGAAGGTGACCTAGATAACTCGGGAAAAAAAATGGTTGGCAAAAAATTTGATACAATCATCTTAAAGCTCTCCTTGAATTTTAACTGAAAAGACTTCCGATTAAACCGCTAAGAGCAGAATAATCTAAGCTGATCACGCTTCGTGGTCCACCCTGTATAAGAAAACGTTGTTTAGAATTTCGAATTTTATAACACATCTGAGTTTCACCAAAATCGGTGGGGTTTACTCTAATCTGCATATTTACCCTTTCTATCGTCGCTCCTGCTGTCCGCGAGCAAATAACACCCGCCACGTGACTCACGTGACACGATGAACCAGTCGAGATTGTGAGGAATGAGAAGGACAAGGCGCGCGCATCGGAAATCGACAAGATAATCGGCTATCGGCTGTCTCCAATTAACGAATCTCTTCGCGCTTTTCCGAGCGCACCGATGAGCGTTAATCAAATGCGCAGGGAACCGAGAAACTTTCACTAGCGTGTCCGCTCTCACGTGAGACGTCTTTAAAAGTCGCGTACATACGTCGGGTCGAGACTCGCTGCGCCGTAAAGCTCGCGTCACATACAACGGAGAATATAATTTTTTTTTTTTTCTCTTGAATCGAAACTACGGTTAGACTTACGCTTCACTAAACTGTGCCGAGAGAGAAGATCCTCTCATGATCAGATGAAAAAATGTAAGGGCTTAAAAAAATTTCGAAATTATAAATGATAAGGCATTAGCTTTAGTTTTTATTCGAGACCTTCAATGCTGATAGTAAAATTGAAGTGAAAACAAGAAAAAGATTAAGAAAAATAATTGATATCAAAATCACTGTAAATGAACTTTTTTGTTTAAACTGACAAAAGTAAAAAGATTTTGGGATATAAAGTGATAAAATTATCTATAAAATGTAAAATTATTAGATGAAAGATACGGAATGTTCAACAACTTCACTAAAATAATTACAGTAGAACCTCAAATAACCGAACTGATATTTATAAAATAAAATCGTGATAGTAACTGGTAGAACGTTATTAAATTATAATTCGAGTTTTACTTGAAGTCCCACTGCATTCTTATACCTAGTGCATTAATTAAATAAAATCCTAGGTAATTAAAAATTGAGATATTTGCAATTCGGATAATCGAGGTCCTAGTGTATACAGAGTGTAACAAAAATGTTGCAGTTCCTTGAAAGGGGTGATTCTTGAGGTGATTGTAAACAACTTTCTGCTTAGCAAAAATGTTAGATGGGGCTTTGTTAACGAGTTATTAACGAAAAACACCTACCAATCGGAGAGTGAGTACAGCGGATTGATGGTGATGGCGCGGACGATGGCGAGCCAATACTGCTCACAGCTGGAGTCCGCGCTAACATTCATCCACTGTACGCGCCCCCTGATTGGTCGGTGTTTTTCGTTAATAACTCGTTAACAAAGTCCCACCTAACATTTTCGCTAAGGAAAAAGTTGTTTAAAATCACCTCAAGAATCACCCCTTTCAAGGAACTGCAACATTTTTGTTACACCCTATATGTATTTTATTATATGCATTCATTGGATGTTTTAAAAGGACAGATTTTCTCTTCGTAGGTTTAGTGAAAAGAAATACAATAGGAGAAATTTTTGAACTAACATAAGTTTCTTACATAAAATCAACACTAGAGAACATTATATGTATAGTTTCAGTAAATGAAATAAAAATGTCTACCGCTTTTGTTCTTAAGTTGTAACCAACAACCATTCAGAAATAAAAAGAGAAATGATTGTAGCTCTAACTAAAGTTTGCGTCCATCTATTGATGTCTTATTGTTAGCCTACTGACAGTAGAATGAGTCCAACCTATCAATACATAAGTATGTACATAGTATGAGAACGTTGCTCTTTCAATTTTTTTTTTTATATTCTATTTCCAGCCTATTCTACTGGAGACAAGAAATATAAATTTATTATCAATCTTATATTAATGTTATTCCAATTTTTCATTTCACATCATCGATGAGATAGCAATTCCCATCGCCCTACTTCCTCATATTCCAACTTCTCAGAGAAAGCTAAAAATGATCAGTTGCCAGTTGTTCTGACAGAATAACGATCATTTACAAATTGCATGAATGCGTAAGTAACAATTTAAGGCACGATGAATGTTCTCATAGAGTGGAAAATCTATCCTTCCATCGAAACTTCCGCAATATCATCGTAGCTCTCAAATCAGTGAATTTACACGTTGATATTTTCACCGTGTCCGCCTCCATCGAACACATGAGGCACCGGCCGAGAGCGAAAAGCAGTTGCCAAGTGGATCCTACTTTCGCCAGAGTTGTCGTTTCTAGGCACTTCATCCTTCGCGAACGTTAAACCGTAAAAGTTATTCGCCACGAGATGCACTCACTTCACGATACCTTTCTAATGAATCCGACGTACGATGGCGAGCATTTGCTCCCCATTGCGATTCAAGTATCATGACTTCGTTAGATAACGGAAAATTGTAAAAAACTTAAAGACTGATAATTCCACTACAGTTATGGGACGGGAGTTCCCATCGTGTTGTGTCGTACGCTTGTTATCGTTGAGTACATCACAGTCACTGCGCACGAAGTTATTTTACTTTTCGCTTTGAAAAAAATTTTTATTTAAAAATTTTCTGATAATTGTTCTTTAAGAAAAAGGTCTGCTCTATCGCATCGTATGGTTAAATTTGCCATTAAATACTTGTTAAGATCTATTGAAAAGCATACCAAAAAATTGATGCAAACTCGGTGTCAGTTTACCTTTATTGACTGTTTAGACAATACAATCATTCACAGTGTATTCAAAGGGGATATCAGTGTATTTAGTATAAGTCTACACAATCATTTTATGTAAACAAAATTCAAGTATCTTTTACAACTACGTCACTAAATTCATTCAAAGTTGGAGAATATGTAATTTTTGACAATCAAATTTGTCAAATTCTATAAAATGTGCTTAATAACTATTGAAAGACAAATTGAATGTTGGACAGAGTAACCGATAAACCCAAATTATAATTTTAATAGCCCTACATAGTAATATCTTATAAGAATTTTTTAAATTATTAAATCCTATGTCTGGAATTCTTTTGTTAAATGCTAATTAACAAAAAAATAGTACGTTGGTACATTAATATATAGTACGTAACAAAAAAAACAAAACAGATCCATTTCGTCATACTTCTGCAGCTAATGAATCAATTCGATTGAAATTAAATATTAAGTGATCCAATATTATCATATCCGTCAGATATAAGTTCACTTGAAGGATCTGGATAATGTTCATAACAGGAGATTTCGTTGGCCAGGAGAGAGTACTGATTGTTCCTTCTTACAATTACTACTTAATGTCGTATTATTATTAATAAATTTCAATTTTGCCGATGAAAAACGACATATTAGAAGTGTATTAGAAGATATATTTCAAGTACTTTTTGATACGAACGTGAATTCATGCAAGTATTGAAGAATGCTGAAGGTGTCTTTTCAAATGGCGAAATATCGAAATATCGACATCTGGAACCACAATTGAAATTTAGTTTAGCAAAACAGATAAAACTTCTTTAAAAAAACAGTTCTCAAAATTCCAAGAAAACTTTTTAAAAAGGAAACTATTATCTTCTGTTCAAGCAAGAAACCAATTTCAACCGAATTTCGATTACTTTCTTCACAGTTATGGAAAAAAGTTCATCTATTTTTTTATTGCACGCTGTATGTATTCATGTGATAGTAAAATAACAGATAAATAAGTAATGTGATAATTACACTGCGGATTTTATGCATTTATAGCAATACCAGGTATGCAAAAAATCTACAATATTGTTTACATATTAATAATTTAATACATATTACATATTAATAATTTAAGTTAGAATATTTAGAAAATTACATACACTGTTAATCAAGCTCCAATTGTTTATTTGTGCTTGTAAAAATTGTATTTTGCATAAAAATCCGCAGTCTAGTGATAATAAATTTATAATATATTCCGCGCTGTCTTCAAATAGTAAGTAAAAGCTATATAAAATTCTATATTCTTCTTCTGCAAGTTATTAATAAATAAAAATCCATATTTGTATTTGAATGTACAGAAGTATTTCATACCAAGGATCTCACAGTTTAACACTAATGTATGTGGAATTAATAAAAAAGATATTTGTTATTTCATGGAAACCCAGGATACCCTGTGTAAGTACGCAGCAAGACCGGCAGAATGTAGTACATAGAACTCCGTAGGAGTTGCGTACCGTGAGAGAGTTGGTCGACCCGTTTACTTTCTCGCACGAAGATGTAAGCCGAAAGGGAAACATCCGCGGCGTCCGCGGAAATGAAACACGTCGAATAGCTGCCCAACATCTTGAGACACGTGCTCTTCTACCATCCCGCTCAGAGTTTGAAAATATCGAACGGTCATGACGATTCCACCGCAAAAGAAACATCCACGTCACCAACAATTCATTTCGAGCGGACGTTAATGCCAAAGCAAGAAAGCGCTTTACAACAACTATTAACCGACTTTCCCATCCGTCTTTCAAGTAAAGGAATAGAATAAAACTGAATATAGGGGTACTAGAATCTAACAATTGCAGACAAAATGCAATAATGATCGTTCACGAGACAAGAGAAAATAGGACGACACTAGATTTGTCTAGTAAAAATAGCAGAAAACATAATATGGAAAGGAAGAGTATCATCTGTATACATTAACATTTTAATAGGCTTGTTACGTGCATATGGATGAGACTTGCGTAATTGTGAAGAATACTTATTAATACGATTGCAAACGATATGTAAAGGAATTTCCGATAACAGTTGTGGATGTTGGAAAAATAGAAACACCGTGGAGAAACTAGAAAGGTTGACATGAAATAATTTTATTTGCAATTTTATTCTCTGAGTCATTTAGTGAAGATTTTAGCAAATACGTCACAGTTAACTATTAATTTTTACGTATGGAAGTACCTATATAAATGTGTTGAGTTCGCCTTGACAAACTGTCACTATCATCAATAAATCTCCTTCCCGGAGGACGACAAATTAACCTGTTAAATAAGCACATGTTTACATTGGGAAAAATAATTTTACTTGGAAAAATTATAGTAATACTAAAATAAAACGTAGGATAGGTTCTGAATACTGTTTAGTATAGATAACACAATTTAACAGCTTCTAGATACCCTATAATTTTGTAATGTATACATATAGAGAATTCCGAAATAGGTAAATGCTGTAATCCAGGTGAGTGGAAAAGATAAAACATATTAACGTAATAGTAATTTTATTATTGAAGTATTTTCTGGTCATTCAATTTTACTATAGAAATGTGTTCAAACCGTTAAGTGCTATATACACAGTCATTTACATGGTTTCATAAAACTGTATCATTTTTTGTTTGCTTCATCTATATTACTAAGACCTGTTTCACACGACGATTCGTGTATCGCGATACACGTTTGATTGTGTGAATCGGTCACCTGGATGCAAGAAAAGTTGTTGGCGGCCGAATCTTACGAGAATCGTCGTCTAAACGCTTCCATAACATTACGTGTACCATCGGTATCCTGCATGCGCCTATCGTGATTCGTGATACACGAATCGTTGTGTGAAAGAGGTCTAAGTCTTGATCAGGTCAATGTATAGCAATAGCAGTGGACTCATTATTTATAAAGCGCAAAAATTACTAAATAGTGAGAAGAAAATAATAAATTACTAGCCAGAACAATATTCCGATTCTCAAACAGACTCAAGTCGCGTGTTACTTGGCTTGCCACTCTATACACGTGCACAGTGAAACCTGGAGCCCATGCATGTGTAATGTGCAATGCAACGTGTTCGAGCATGTGCGGAGTCCGAACATAAAGCAGCATTCACCCCAGCCGGCTGCGGCTGTCAGGCAATATCAAACACAACGCCATGCCAGTGCCGTCAACACCTAATCAACCTTAACTAACTCCCTTCAACGCTACAACCCTCTAAGCCGATAGTTCCGAGGCCACGCCTATCAAAGACACGTTCGTGCATCGGACAAGCTGTTAGACGGCCGAAAAGGAGCAAAAAGACAGGCAGCTGCTCGCTACTCGATAATCAACGAGCGTATCGCGCTAACTCAAACCGTTCTGCAAGGTCTAAGCGCAGATTCCTGTTTCCCTGATTAGAACACAACCGACTAGCGATGTTATTCTACGAACCACAACATCCTAGCGGTGTTACGCGTGCAACGTTCACCAACGGCCTACGCCGGATCCTGATTCAGCGAGGCGACAGCGGCGGCCTGGTCGACCGATAGGGACGAGGGAGACCTGCTCGTCCTTTTCCCCCCTCGCCGCGAGTTTTTGTGCTCGCGTCGGTGCATCCAGAAACGAGGCGGCTAGGCGGCCGGCTTCTTCGCCACGGCTCGCAGAGTCAATTTTACTCATTAAGGCTAGATTCCTGCACGAAGCATGCAGCAAACGCTTGAGGGAGAAACTAGATCCCATGGCGGGATAGCCGGAGCTCTGCGGCGCGGCGCTGCGCCGTAAACAGGAGCGAGTCAACGATACCGTCTCACGAGACTCGCGTGAATTCTGTTTCTACGCTTCCAGCATGCCGAGATGGCCGGCAAAAAGGCCGAGCACGCGAGTTCTCTCGCCTTGACTGGCCTCGATTACGCGCGGCGAAAAAGTTGATTCGCCCGCTGGACGGCGTATATAGCCACGAGGTTCGGTCGGCACTTACTTCTGGGGAAATGTGTAATGAGAGGAATATTTTGGGAGCAGCTTTCGATATCTTCCAAATGAAAGTAAGGATGAATTTCTGGCTGAGGAGTACATGTTGCGAAGCGAGAAGACCGCTCTTTGGAGGTGATGCATGATCAATATTACGAGTACTGACAAACGTGGAGAATATTATTTATTATTATTGAATATTATTAATCTTATGTGGTCGATATTGAAAAAAGAAATGACATTCAGATTGAGGATTATTGAAAATTTAGATATTTCACAATATGAACCTTAATACTAGTAAATGGTAAAGATATGCACAATAATATTCATCATAAAAACATACAGAGCCTTAATTCTTTCAAAAATCAACTACGGATCAATAATATATCAATCAGCCAAGCCTACCACCCTAAACATACTCGAACCCATACACAACACAGCACTACGATTAGCTACATGATTATATCGCACCTGTCCAACTAGCAGCATACTGTTTGAAGCCAAAGAAATGCCACTAGAACAAAGAAGAAAACAATTAAGTATACATAATATACGCACTGAAAATAGCATCTACCCCTACGAACTCTACTTTCAACTGCATTTTCAACACCAGATACAAAAACCTATACGCCAAAAAACCTAAACTACCAATTCCACTCCATAACACAATTAACAAACACTTACCCATAAACATAACAAGAAACATACCTGTCATAGAACGCAAACCGGAAAAAATAGTCTCGTGGACCATCAAAACACCTCAAACTAACACAGAACTAGCCGATACCGAAAAAATACAAGTGGCCACGAATACAAAGCCAAATTTTTAGAACTCAACCATAAATACACACAACACAATAAAATGTACACCGACGCATCCAAGACCGACTACAGAGTAGGATACGCCATAATAACAGAAAATAAAACGATCAAACAACGCCTTCCTAGCCAAGCATCCATTTTCACCGCCGAAGCATTTGCAATCCACGACGCACTAAAACTCATAAAAAAAGCAACCTCTCAAGTCATGTGATATACTCCGATTCCATGAGTGTAATCCAAGCCCTAGAAAATCCACTAAAGACACAAAAAAAACGAAGTAATAAAAAATATACTAATAAGCTACACCGAACTAACCAACAGAAATAAAAATATTAGCATCACCTGGGTGCCCTCCCATCAAGGAATAACTGGAAACGAAACAGCAGATGCCAACGCTAAACAAGCAACAACACTCCCACCAAGAGAGATCCCTATCCCCCACGAAGAACTCATAAAATACCAAAAAAAGAACATCGGAGACGAATGGAATAGGACATGGACTACGGGCAATAAAACAAAATTCCACGACGTAGTGAAAGACTACAACCAGGAAGTGCCAACCAAAGACCTCAGCAGGAAGGAAAGAGTAAAAATGGCCCGACTAAGGACAGGACACTCCAAAACAGGGTTGCCATGTGAGAGTCTCTCCATACCCCTTACCTTTCCGCCCCTCGCCAAGATGTTCCACCACTTTTCTGCCTGTGAGAATGGTAGGGTAACTAACGGGTGTCTTTTGTGCTACGCTACCACATGCTACGCGACGCGACGCTACGGACTCCGTAGCGTAAGACACCCGTTATTTACCCAGCAGTCTCACAGGCGGAAGAGTGGTGGAACATCTAGGCCAGGGGCGGAAAGGTAAGAGGTATAGAAAGACTCTCACATGACAACCCTGCTCCAAAATTACGCACGAACACCTCATCAAGAACACAGAACCCCCCATTGTAACGTATGCAACAAAACAACAACAATCCACCACCTGCTGTATGACTGCAGAAGATTCGACCTACAACGACGGAAGCATGGAATCAAACCGGACACCGCCCTAACCTCACAAAAGCACGCAAAAAAGACGATACAATTTTTAATTGATACCGACCTATTCCATAAAATTTAAAACCTCCCACATGACCCCGTCGCTAATGACCTCAGTTCTCTTCCGAGAACATTTTTGTAAAGGACAAAGTTGTTTAAAATCACCCCAGGAATCTCCCTTTAACGGCTTCCGTACTTAGTTTGGGACATCCTGTATATATACAGGGTGTCCCAGCGAATACTGTACAGTGCGTTATTTCCTAAAGTATTAGAGGTAAAAAAAATTATTCATATAGAATTGCATGGTTCAAAGGGGCCAATTCATTCGCGAAGACGAATTTTTTATAACATTATTATTACGTGAGATATGATGGTCAAGTTTGGTTTTTTAAACGGAACTATATATTTTTTTACAGATCGGTTGTTAGTGTGTTTCAAGACGAATTCAACGACATCCAATTTAGATACCTTTTAATAATTAGTTTCCGAGATATTGCGCTTATAAATTTAGTGATTTTTGTTGCGAGAAAATCTTTCTGACCAGCGGGCACTGTGGGCTGTCTTTTGTTCCCTCCCGATGGCGCGTGTTAGGTATTGTCCCTTGAAACCGATACTAAGGGTCTCCGCTAGGAGCGGCAGGCCCAAAGGCCTGGGAACAAAATACCGCCCGCAGTACCTGTTAGTCAAAAAGGTTTTCTTCTAGTGAAAATCACTAAATTTGTAAGCGCAATATGTTGAAAACTAATTATTAAAAGGTATCTAAATTGGATGTCTTGAATTCGTCTTGAAACACACTAACAACCGATATGTAAAAACATATATAATTCCATTTAAAAAACCAAACTTGACCATCATATCTCACGTAATAATAATGTTATAAAAAACTCGTCTTCGCTAATAAATTGGCCCTTTCGAATCATGCAATTTTATATGAACAATTTTTTTTTATCTCTAATACTTTAGGAAATATCACACTATACAGTGTTCGTTGAGACACCCTGTATAGTAAAAGTTTAAACATAAGTAGCTTGAATATAAAAATGTGATATTAACATGTCCATGAAATTAACAAGAATTGTACACATGAATGTATTTCAAAATTGCCACGTACCCACCCCCAGGGGCGGACGGGGCGGGCTATCTTCTACACAGGTGAATAGCCCTTTCGAAATCTTTAAAAGTTAATTTGGAACATTTTTTCGGAGGATGTTTAGTTCTCCAGATATTTGACAGTCTTCTCAAGTTCAATGAAACACCCTGTATGGTAAAAGTTTAAACAGAAGTAGCTTAAAAATATAAAAATGTGATATTGACATGTCCGTGAAATTAACAAAAATTGTACACACGAATGTATTTCAAAGTTGCCCCCTACCCACCCCCAGGGGTGGCAGGGGCGGGCTATTTTTTATATACAGGTATATAGCCCTTTCGAAATCCTTAAGGTTAATTTGGAACATTTTTTTGTACGATGTTTAGTTCTCAAGATATTTGACAGTCTCAAGATAAATGAAACACCCTGTATAGTAAAAGTTTAAACAGAAGTATATTAAAAATATAAAAATGTGCTATTGACATGTCCATGAAACTAACAAGAATTGTACACACGAATGTATTTCACAGTTGCCCCTACCCACCCCCAGGTGCGGCGTGGGAGGCCTATTTTCTACATGAACAGCCCCTTCGAAATCCTTGAAAGTTAATGTGGAACATTTTTTTGTACGATGTTTAGTTATTTAGATATTTGTCAATCTCAAGTTAATTGAAAAGTTCAATGAAACACCCTGTATAGTAAAAAATTTAATTAAACGTAAGTAGCATGAATATAAAAATGTGATATTAACATGTCCATGAAAAATCACTTCGAAACTCCTTTCACGAAGGTAAGAACGTCACGCCGAGTCCTTCGTCCAATCAGCAACGTCCTGTGGCCACACTTCCTCACGCTTTCCTCAGTTCCCCTTGCCCACAAACTTTCGATGTTCAACACGGAGTATCTTAAGCATATTTTTCGGATTTCCGGACTTTGAATAAAAATAAATTAAAATATCTCCGCTCAGAAGGCACGTAGGACAAAATAAAAAGCACTTTCCTTATGTAAATCGCACCCAAACTTTCCATTAAGACCATTAAAAAAGTAATCGGATAATCTGATCGATCGCTATTGAAATTCGACAATTTTTCGAAGCGATGTTTCGCGTTATATGTATATGCACGGACTGCCTCGCGCTGCACCTCAACTTGGCGCGAGGCACTACCGTGCCTCTAGATGACCACATCATTCGATTATACCTACATTGGATGGTGAATAAAGTAGACATGCAATTATTATCGATTAAATTCACCCATTTGGAGAAGAATTCACCTGCTGCTTGAACACGGGTCCCTCTGGATCAGTGGCCGATCCCGGTCGTTGGGGGATGGTGCAAAGGTATACTGACGATCGCAAGTATACTGCGCAACAGAAAGACACCTTGCATTTATAACACTCCGCGGTCACAAACACTGATCACTGATCTCTTTATTACAGGAGCACTTAATCTTCTAACCACTGACAAACGTGGAACGCACCGAATTATTGCACTGTCTTGACTACATTATTTATCACGGGGGAGATCTTGCATAGGACGAAAATTGGCTCTACGTACTGGTCGATCTGGATAACTTTCGCGGTAAATCCGTGTTGCGGTGTTCGCGATGCCGTGGCATTTCATAAATAAAAACAGACATTACACAGTTCGGCGGCGGAATCACGATCGACACTGACGATTTTTGCCGAAGTCTCTTTTCTCGTACCCTCGCATCCCTCCAGCGCGACTTCTCAGGGTGTAGCTTCGTCGAAGTACTCGAATTTGATTTGTTAATTGACACGACATGGGTGGGTCTTCCTCGGTCAGTCTTTTTAGTGGAGGTGGAATGAGGTGGTTCTTCAGGTCGAAAAGTAAGTGGAAAAATTTAGGGGAACAAGAAACGATTAGCTCGCAAACGGTTACCAGTCTCTCGAAGATGCGGCCGTTTATGATCGTAGGTATTGTCTTGCAAGGTCGGTAGCCGAGGTGGAAGACTGCGAGGGTCGCGTCGCGTTTACCGTTAAAGTCCTTCCGATGCATTCGGACGGATGAAATATAGCGTTCCCTGTTATTAAAAAGGAAAGTCTTTCGCTGTCAAACATTTGGTCAACGGATGTCTCGCAGAGACTAACTCGTCACCGCGCCGAAGGGAAAATACATCAATTGTATTCTCATCCTTTAATTATTTCGGTATCTGCGTCCTGCGACCGAGTCTTGCTTTTATCACGTTCCACACATAGTGACCAATCGATGTCCGTTTAAACTATCACACAAATTTCGTTGTGTTTTTAAATATTTTAATGTAACAAAGTTGAAGAAATAGGTACATATTAATAGAAATATTATGAAGGAAAAGAATACGGATTATACCTTCCTCTCAGGAATGACAGATTATTTAAAATGTATATTGAAAGGACAAAAACTATTAATGGATTGGCCCCTGTACCGAATACAACTTTCAAGCTGTCATTAGAGGAGATCTTGATTTTACATGTACCCAAATAAACGCATACACGTGAATGTAATAGATCCGAGTAATCTTTAATACACTGATAAAAGATGGAATAAATGTGATAGGACCTCATTGAAATTTAATTGGTAGGACCAGTAATGGCACTCAGCCCAAGTAAGAGGGAGAGAAAGGGTTAACCTGGATCAGGATCCTTTTCGCTTCACCTAATTACGTTGAAGGGAACCAAAATAGGAACCCATAGCGGAATTTTTAAAGAAAACCAACGGTGAACCGTTTATCGTGCACCGCATTTGGTCGCCAAATGTTTTCTTCGACTTTTTCGAAAATGTAGTCGAACGATCGTAAATGGTAATGTCTCCCAGGTAAGCTTCCCTTACAGCTCGAAGAGGTCGGCGAAAAATTACGGGGGATGTAGCGATATTTCGGAGCAACATGCGCACGGTTCCCCGCGAGTGACCACCAGTTCACTGCTTACGACCCCCCGCAGTAAAACATCTGTGGACCAAATCGCTTCGCTATCGGTAAAGGTCCGCCAGGTAAACGTCGCCCTCAACGCCGATGCAAGCCGCTTGCCCACGAAACAATGTAGTCATAAGCAATCAGCTGGGAAGCACTCGCCGGGGACCGTCACGTGTTAGGGGTAGTTTACATTTGAGCATTTCTGGCGAGCCGAGCCTGGTAATGCTAGCACTTTCGCCTGCGAGAGGCCCGTTTTCCCTGACTTTGCTTGACTCTTCGTGATTTTCGCTAGCAGAGGGATCAGTTTTCGTCTTCTGCGCAGCTAGGCACACGACTCTAGCACGTGTTTAGAGGGGTGCAGACTGAGGTAGACAGAGCCAGACGACATCAGGACAAAGGCTTCGAAGGTCTTGCCCCTCATTAACCGGGCTGGAGGCTCGGCTCGGAGCGTATCCATCCGAAGTCGGTATTTCGACGAATCTTCAAAGGAATGGTACACGTACAGGACCCACGCAAGTGTGGTAGTGGGGTCCTCTGTATCGTTCGCACCACGGGGTGTTGCCACCCCAGGCCTCGGGGTAGACAAACAAAATACGCGATACCCACAGAGGTTGTAAAAAAAGAGTACGTCTATAGGTAACAGATTTCCCGTTCTTTTCTACATTCATGTTTCATAATTTGCCGTTTCGGGAGTTTGTCGTTCATTCTATCTACGTATGATTATTTCGCAAAATGTATTGTATCTTATATTTGATTTCGAGTTACTTTTTCAATATGTTTTCTGGTTTTATGGAAAATCGTAGCTCTCACCGACGATTAAGCTACCATAGAACACTACAAGTATTAAATCGATTGCTAAATTATTATAGTTAATAGTTAATTTAATTCTTATAAGTTAATCGTATAAATTTTCCAATCATTTGCCTTATAAATGACCTTATGTAATAGATCGTTGAACTCGTTTTAAGATCCTCCATCATGATACGGAAGCAAAAATACCAATCCATTTAAAAAAATGGAGGTGACCTTCAAATGTCCGAAGTACCTCCACCTGCAAAAAAACTATTATCGCGACCGGATGGCCCCCTTCGTACTGTGCAATTTTATTTCAGCAAATATTTCTGTGAAACTTATAGTTTCCGAGATATTTGAGGTGCTAATAGTTATTGCCCCATCCTGTATATCTCTCAATTTGCAGAAAGTTTGCGTTGTTATATCTTTCTTCTACTCTTTTCTTTTGATGCATAGTGCGTATGAATATAGGCTGCGCTGCAGCTACGGCTTTCTTGTCCATCTTGTCTTCATTGTCAGACCTTTTCTGAAAGCTCTCGCCATAGGAGGCATGTGCTTCCTCAGCCATCCTGCCTAAACACTGACGAAGTCTTGGTTTGACTCTACGCTTACGTCCCCGAAGGGTCCGCGCATCTGCGGAAGAAAACTTTACCAGGCTCGGCTCGCCAGAAATGCTCAAATGTAAACTACCCCTTACTCCGAAATTCCGTTTCTCTGTTCCCCATTTTTCGTAAACCTCTTCGAGAAATACCGGAGGCTTACCTGTGTATTAAAGATTACACGGATCTCTTACATTCACGTGTATGCGTTTATTTGTGTTAGAATTTCTTCTTAGAGGGTTGAGAAAACAAAACACTTCAATTACACACTATTTATGAAATGATTATATTTTCTTAAAAACAATACACGCAGTGTATCCGCGGACCAGTATAAAATAGTGTTTATTATAGTATGAGAAAAACTGTGAAAAAAGAATGCTGGAAGTTTAGATGATCTGCACTGGGTGCCTTATACTTTAGGACTGACTGCGGTCGTCACTTTCGGACCCTGCCAGGACCCCCGCCCCTTTTACTGCTGTTAAGAAAAACAGCCCCTTTTCCCCAAGGCCTTGAAGTGGCAATCGTTGTATTCCAACACCCTTCCTCAACGATAGTCACTTATCCGTATTTAATTATTCACTAATTAATCCGCAACACTCCACCATACATTTCAACTTTATTTTCCCTAATGGTTTCGTCAACATATCAGCTAACATCTTATCTGTAGGACAATACTTATAATCTAGAATTCCTCGCTCCTTCAATTCTCTAATATAATGAAACTTAGTATCTACGTGTTTGGTTCGATTACTAGATTTCTTATTCTCTATGAGCTTAAGACAACTTTGGTTATCCTCATAAATTATTGTCTTTTCTTCTGCTTTTCCATTAAAATCTGTTAAAAGATTGCGTATCCAGACTCCTTCTTGTGATGCCTCAGCAAGTGCAATATACTCAGCCTCAGTAGACGACAAGGCTACGCAAGATTGCTTCCGACAGGCCCAACTTATTGGTGCTCCAAAATATTGAAATAAATAGCCACTGTTTGATTTTCGATTAGTTTTATCCTGAGCCCAATCTGCATCTGCGAAACCAATCAAACCCCTCTTACCATCCTGCTGACCAAGTTTCAATTCATAATTCATTGTCCCCTTTAAATAACGAACGACTCGTTTTGCTTCTGACCAGTCAACTGTAGTAGGATCCTTATTGTGCTGGCTCAATATCGCAACACTTGCTGAAATATCTGGTCTAGTATTGACAGCTAAGTACAATAATGCACCGATTAATTGTTGATACTTATTATTATTTGGCATTGATGACGAACCATCCCTATTCTTTATGTAACCTAAATCTAAAGGTATATTAGAATTTTTCACATCCTGCAAGCCAAATCTGTTTAAAATTTTCTTTATATATTCTGTTTGTTTCATGCAGTAAAAACCGTCTTTATCTTTTCTAATTTCTATACTCAAATAATTCTTTAATAAACCTAAATCGTTAAGATTGAAATAATTTTTCAAACAATACGCTACCTCATCTATATTTTTTACATCTTTCGCCGCTATTAAAATGTCATCTACATAAACTATTATATAAATAACTTCACCTTTATCACGCTTAATATACAAACATGAATCTGTTTTACTTTGTCTAAACCCGTGTTTCTTTAATAAATCATTTAATTTATCATTCCATACCTTCGCTGCTTGCCTTAATCCGTAAATACTTTTCTTTAATTTACAGACATAATCCTCTCTACCTGGTATAGCATAACCTTCGGGTTGTTCCATATATATCGTCTCCATCAAATTCCCATTGAGAAATGCCGTCTTCGCGTCGAAGTGTTTGACCGACATACCCTTTTGACCTGCAATGGCTAAGAAGGTCCTTAGGGTCGTTTGCCTCACAACAGGTGCAAAAACTTCGTCGTAGTCGGTTCCGTATTTTTGTGAGAACCCACGTGCGACCAGTCGAGCCTTGTATTTTTCGACATTTCCATCGGCGTTCCGCTTTAATTTGAAGACCCATTTGCAGGTGACGATGTCCCGATCCTTTGGTTTAGGTACAATGTCCCAGGTACCATTTTCCTTCAAAGATTTGATTTCTTCTTCAATGGCGTTCTTCCATTTGTCCTTGTGTAGTCCCGATAAAGCCTCTTTTATATTTCGCGGTTCACTGTCTTCGATTTTTATTGCCTTTAAAGATGTTGCCATGTACCTGTCCGGTGGCACACCTTTGTTTGTCCTTTCAGAACGTCTGCATTGCATTTGATTTACCTCAACGTTACATGTATTATCTTGAAACTCGCTATTCGTTTCATTTACAGAACAAAAACTATCTTCCGTGTTGTTTTCTGTTGACAACTCCTCTTCAGTGATGTCTTCTTTTACGCTTTCCTGACTATCTCCATTCTGGGATTCAGCCTTTGAAAATGTAATTTCATCGTGCAGTATCTTATTTCTGTTTATTTCTTTTTCGCGAATTCTATCTAGAAAAATCACATCTCGACTAATTTTAACCTTGTTGGTTTCGGTATTCAATAGTCGATACGCCTTTGATTCTTCCGAATATCCGACAAAAATAAATTTTTCTGCTTTGTCGTCTAATTTTCTTCGCTGTTCCTTATGAATATGTACATATGCCTCACAGCCAAAAATATGTAAATGACTGACGTCTGGCCTTTTACAAAACCATAGTTCGTACGGAGTTCTTTCCGTTGCTTTAGTAGGTAACCTATTTTGTAAATAATTTGCTGTGCATACCGCTTCGCCCCAAAATTTCTTCTCCATATGTGCATCCAACAGCATGCATCTCGCCATTTCCAGAAGCGATCTATTTTTCCGTTCAGCAACCCCGTTTTGTTGCGGTGAATAGGCTGCTGTAAATTGTGATTGAATTCCTTCCTTCCTTAAATATGACTGTAGATCTTCATTAATATACTCCCTTCCTCGATCCGATCTTATGACTTTAGGTTTTTTACCAAATTCCGTTTTTGTCATTTCTATAAATTCTTTAATAAATGCTGCTGCTTCGCTTTTATAACTCATCAGATAAATTTTACTATATCTGGAAAAATCATCAATGACTGTTAAAATATACTTTTTATTACCTGGAGTAACAGTTTGCATTGGCCCGCAAACGTCTGTATGAATAAGATCCAAAATTGATCGAGTCTTGTTCGTAGATTCTTTAGGAAAAGATATACGTGTCATTTTTCCCTTTATACAACATTCGCAGGTCTCGCGCATCTTACAGTCCTTTACCCTGATACCTGTCGCTAGACCTTTTTCGGCCAGTTCCTTAATTGCAACCGGATCACGGTGTCCAAAACGTCGATGCCAGGCATACTGACAGTCATCCGTATGCCTCTTATTTATGGCCTCATTGACCGCACAGACCTTTTCGACCGTTTCCAACTCGTACAATTCTGAAGACAATTTCGCTGTTGCCTGTAGTTTCCCGTCCTTGAGAATTCGACACTCTTGACTCTCGAAGTTGAGCTTGTACCCATCTTTCGTTAGCTTTTTGACAGACATTAAGTTACAGCCAAGGGTCGGAACGTATAATACGTTTCTCATTGATATTTCGGAGACTTTCCCCGAGCCCACAACGTGCCTAATGGTCCCTGAACCGATGCCTTCCACTCTAGCCGTTTTTTCTTCGTCTGCAAGACAAACGTGTCCCTTCCTGCCAGAGTCGAACTCACCAAAAAAATCCTTGAACGTTACCATGTGGCTCGTTGCACCGGAATCTACAATCCAAGAATTTTCCTTTCCTTTTGCACTGAAACATACTTCTTTCGACGTTGCGTCCTTCGCGTAAAAACAATATTCGCTAGAAGACTTTTCATCAGATACTTTATTGGCTTTTTCTTTTTTATTCTTCCAAGCCTTATACTTCATGCATTCACTCTTAAAATGCCCAGGCTTTTTACAGAAAAAACAACTTTTCTTCGACTGCGCAGCGCTGTTACCTTTAAATGCAGTTTTCATGGCTGCTTCTCCTAAATTTTCTTTTGCATCCTTTGAACCTTTACGCCTCTTATATTCGTCTATTAGTTTGCTCTTTACGAATTGAGTAGTAAGATCACTTTCCGGTCTACTTTCTAATGCCGTTACTAACGTCTCGTATGATTCTGGTAGACTTCCTAATAAAACTGCTGCTACGAGATTATCAGGCAAATCTTGTCCAAGAGCTGTCAGTTGATTTATGTAATTTGAAAATGTCGTGATATGTTCTTCCATATCCCCACCTTCCTTTAGCATCATCCTGCATGCCCGTTTTAACAAAAATACCTTACTTGTTAAAGTAGCTTTCTGGTGGTACCCTTTGAGCGCATCCCATGCCTCCCGTGCAGTACTAGCAGTCCTTATGTGTTGCAATTGATTATTTTCCACCAATAATCCAATTGTAGCACGCGCTTGATCATCCTTCTTCGACCATACAGCATCTATCGGCGTAGGCATCTCTTCTTTAATCACGTCCCACAAATTGTCCTTGATCAATAAAAGTTCCACCTTGTAGGACCATATTGAATAATTTTCACCGTTTAGTTTTTCTATAGCGAAACGAAAACCTGTACTATCTGCCATGATTTCACTATATGTTTCTCAAACACAAATATCACTGTCCTTAATTGTTCTTATTGTCTTTAGTCTGTATTGTCTTTCTTTATTGTCTTTATAGTCTGCACATAATCACTTAATGCACCGTTCACTAAAAAATACTGAGTCCTGGGCCCATAACCTGTTAGAATTTCTTCTTAGAGGGTTGAGAAAACAAAACACTTCAATTACACACTATTTATGAAATGATTATATTTTCTTAAAAACAATACACGCAGTGTATCCGCGGACCAGTATAAAATAGTGTTTATTATAGTATGAGAAAAACTGTGAAAAAAGAATGCTGGAAGTTTAGATGATCTGCACTGGGTGCCTTATACTTTAGGACTGACTGCGGTCGTCACTTTCGGACCCTGCCAGGACCCCCGCCCCTTTTACTGCTGTTAAGAAAAACAGCCCCTTTTCCCCAAGGCCTTGAAGTGGCAATCGTTGTATTCCAACAATTTGGGTACATGTAAAAACAAGATCTCTTTTATGAACTGCTTGAAAATTATATTCGGTACAATGGCCAATCCATTAATAGTTTTTGTCCTTTCAATATACATTTTAAATAATCTATCATTCTTGAGAGGAAGGTATAATCCGTATTCTTTTCCTTCATAATATTTCAATTAATATGTACCTATTTCTTCAACTTTGTTACATTAAAATATTTAAGAACGTAATGAAATTTGTGTGATAGTTTAAACGGACATCGACGGGTCACTATGTGTGGAACGTGATAAAAGCAAAACTCGGTCGCAGGATGCAGATACCGAAATAATTAAAGGGATGAGAATACAATTGATTATTTTCCCCTCGGCGCGGCGACGAGTTAGTCTCTGCGAGACATCCGTTAACCAAATCTTTGACAGCGAAAGACTTTCCTTTTTAATAACAGGAAATGCCATATTTCATCCGTCCGAATGCATTGGATGGACTTTAACGGTAAACGCGACGCGACCCTCGCAGTCTTCCACCTCGGCTACCGACCTTGCAGGACAATACCTACGATCATAAACGGCCGCATCTTCGAGAGACTGGTAACCGTTTGCGAGCTAATCGTTTCTTGTTCCCCTAAATTTTTCCACTTACTTTTCGACCTGAAGAACCACCTCATTCCACCTCCACTAAAAAGACTGACCGAGGAAGACCCACCCATGTCGTGTCAATTAACAAATCAAATTCGAGTACTTCGACGAAGCTACACCCTGAGAAGTCGCGCTGGAGGGATGCGAGGGTACGAGAAAAGAGACTTCGGAAAAAATCGTCAGTGTCGATCGTGATTCCGCCGCCGAACTGTGTAATGTCTGTTTTTATTTATGAAATGCCACGGCATCGCGAACACCGCAACACGGATTTACCGCGAAAGTTATCCAGATCGACCAGTACGTAGTGCCAATTTTCGTCCTATGCAAGATCTCCCCCGTGATAAATAATGTAGTCAAGACAGTGCAATAATTCGGTACGTTCCGCGGTTGGCAGTGGTTAGGAGGTCATGTGCTCCTGTAATAAAGTGATCAGTGTTTGTGACCGCGAAGTGTTATAAATGCAATGTGTCTTTTTGTTGCGCGGTATACCTGCGATCATCAGGGCCTACGCTACCTTTGAATCATCCCCCAACGACCGGGATCGGCCACTGACCCAGAGGGACCCGTGTTCAAGCAGCAGGTGAATTCTTCTCCAAATGGGTGAGTTTCATCGATAATAATTGCATGTCTACTTTATTCACTATCTAATGTAGAGTGCAGTCGAATGAGGTGGTCATAATATTAACCTCAATGTATTTAAACACTTTTTGTTTTGGTACGTCATAATTAAAAAAATAAAAAGCGATGTTTTTGTACTTTTTACCGATTATAGCAACTAATACGTCCAATTTTCGTACATTCCGTATGCAATAAGTATTTTTTTATAACTTGCATTATTTTGATACACAGTGAAATAATGTACAATCCGTAGGAACTATGGAAACATTACTCTTTATTTTTTTACTATTACGTATGATGTTAGAAAATGTGAAATAAATTGAGAACAATGGTATTAGTGTTATTTATCTACTGAATTAATATGATCATAGATCCGGTTTTGCTACAATACAAAATAGGCATTTTCAAGTTTTTTCTCTCCCTTTGTATTTCTTACAACTTGGCCAATTAATTTAAAAATCTGAAAAAATACTATATTTGTCGCGATAGCTAACGTGTCCCTGATTTTTTTCATAATTTTTCATCCAATAGTTTAGGAGAAATTAGGCAATAATGTAAAGATCTTGAGTTTCTTGTTCAAGCCTCGAGCACGGCGAGTAGTAAACGCTTCGCGTACCTTGTGCACCGTCGCTGGTCGGCCGAACGCTCGTCGCTGGTCGGCCGAGCGCTCGCTATCTACGCTCTCTCATTGGTCGGTGTTTGTCGTTAATAACTCGTTAACAAAGCCGCGGAGGAAATTTTTGCTAACGGAAAAGTTGCTTAGAATCACCCCAGGAATCACCCCTTTCCGGGGCTTACACTTATTCTGGGACACCCTGTATATATTGTTTTATATTTTTTATATAAAATAGTAGGAAGAGACATTTTTCCGTCTAGTGATTTTCTAATAACCCTCGTGAATCATTTGGACTAATTGTACATAGAATTATAGGGGAAAAACGATTTTGGTGCTTTGAAGCTAACTTCGCTAAAAATAATCTGACTTATATGACATTTGGTACTAGTTTAATTGGAAGATGATAAGGAACCGATTGGTGCTACTTCTGTAGTGATAAGATGCGTATCAAGAGATATCCAAAATTTTATTGATGCCATAAACCACCGTCGACTGGCTGTATCGAACCCTTCTCTCGAATGCTTGAATACACGGACCCCTGGAGGTCTGCCTCGAGTCGACGTCGAAACTTAACGCGCGTCGTTTAGCATAAAGTGCGTCGAAGAAAATCCAACGCACGTTGCAACGTCCGTTGAAACTGACGCACGTTTCTGTGTGCAGACTCCCATATACTCCAGTGTATTTCAAAAACGCACGTCGCATTGTCCGAAACGCTCGATCCCAACGCACATCACGCAACGCTTGTGTGCGCCCGGCGGAGTCCGTACGTCCATCGAAAATGACGCGCGTTGCGACGGACGCATTCTGTGCGCTCGTGTGCGCCCGACCTGACGCGCGTTGCAACGCACGTATTTTGTGTTCGCGTTTGCGCCCGACATTAGATGAACAGCGCTGTGCGTTTCCAGTCAATCAGAGTTAATTGTGTTTGACGAGCGCCGAGGCCCAAGACAAATAACGCTTGAATTGTCACTGTCAGCAACCCCGTAACGGGTTAGTACCCGTGCGTGCGTGTAATCAATGTAAAAAATGTCGGGATGATACCGACCGGTCGCAGAATCAATTTCTCGGCGGGGTTATAAATATTCGGTGTGGCCTCCTCGATTATTAGGGTGTCGTCGCAAAGTGGCCATACCCCGGGTTGATTGATCGAGCCGTCCGCGAAGAGAGGTTCACGATTTAACGCGGGATCCGATCTCGAAGTGTCGCTGTCTACCAATCTTTGTCGAGAAACAGGTCGAGGATGAGCCGAGGGACATAAAGAGGATGCAGGGTAAATATTTTCGTGGGCGTCTCGGTTGATTATATTCATTAAACGTACGACCAGCGTCGGTCGTTCCGCTGGCGATATCAGTTTGCCTTCCCGGCTCTTCCTCTCGTTCGCCGCTGCTCTCGATACCGAGCTGCCATGATCTGGAGTATGCATTTAGCGGCCTGGTCGAAAGGATTGTGATCGAACAGCGGCTAAAGGAAGGTATGGAATATAGAGGATAGGGCAGCGTGCCAGGTGTACGCTCCATGCTGACAGGAGAAACAAAAAGCGGAGGAAGTGACCAGGGGGGAAAAGTGGAGTCGGCAGAGTGGCTTGAGGGAGGAGAGCCAATCAGATCGTGAGAGGAGGACAGTAGAAAATGCTGGGAAAAGAGGATAACATCTCGTTAGACTAGTCTCGCGAGCTCTGTGAGGCTCGGCCCTGCAGCTTCTTGCCCTGCGCTCCCGAGATTGATCATCTACGCGTGCACACCGCGCCTAGTTCCTTCGTTCCTCGGGCTCGGATCAACAGCTTGCATTCTTTGTTCATACCGCGCCCGTGGAAAATCGCTTGGTGTTTGTTCTTGTAACCTGTTTGCTTAACGGTGGCTAGGCCGCCCTCTTTTTACCTCTCTCGATCCCATTGATTCCGTTCCGTTCATCGGACCCGCGCGGGGCTCACGGTGTGGAGAACGCGTCACAGTAATTAAAATTTAAGCTGCGTTCAGTTGTGCGGACGGTTGCCGAGAAATGTGGGAACGTCGCCTCGGAGCCGCGGCTTCTTTTGATTTATCGCTCGGCCCGAGAGAACACGAAATGACGATGTTGAGTGCGCGGGCGACGTAGGGAGTCCCAAATTGCTGTTGCTTCTTGCGGGTGCAATCCTTCATCACCCTTGTAGCCCACGCACGTCGTTGTTTTGCGGGATGGACGAAGGAACGAAAACCGCTCATCAAGATGCGTCGTGCAAATGAACGCCATTTAAATACTTGCCGCTGGTGAGTGGAAGTTGCGAACGTTGGTGAACCGGACATGTTTTATACGTGGGCTTTAACGTAAATTTTCATTCTTTTGTTCGGTTGATTTTCTTATCTATTCAATTTATTTTGAGGTTTCTTGTGTTTTTAGGAATCAGATTGATAATTAGTTAGAAAGCGGACACATTCTCGATTTTAATGATTTTGAAATATGTTGTAGAAATCAATATTTTGAACAACTTTTATGTAATAGTTTAAATATTTTAAGAAGTGATCGGAATAGGTCTGGGTTAGATTTCTTAGCGAGGAGGGGGTTTGGGGGACGGGCTGCCAATACAATGGACGAGTTCCTACTTGTAGTATTACTGAGTACCGTTATAATTTATTATCTTATTCTTCGTTGTGTCGGTAACGTAGACAGTGATATTGTAATAGTGAAACGTTTTTCGCAAAATCTCATCTATTGAATATTCATAATTTTTTTATGAAGTTTTGATAATTTGAATAATGCGAGAAACAGCTTTATACAAGCCCAAAACGCGTACTTTTGTACTGTGGCTTTAATAATGTGACCACCCATTGTAGTTAAAGGAATGTTTTTAAACAGTTTTTCAATCACAACTTCCTTCTAAAATATTTAAATAATCTAAGACCCTCCATCTAAAATAGCATTTTTTTAAATTGTAATGCAAAAAGTATACGGTGCTTAAAATGTTAAATGTCTGACACTATCATGTACACTATCGTTTCTGTAAGTTGTATCGTTAAAAATATAGAATCATTTGATGCTTAATTTACGTAAAAATTGAAACTTTAAAATTCTAGAATGATGAGAAAGTATTTTTGAATACAAAACTGAGTTATAATTGATTAAAGCGAGAGGCATCGAATTAATTTGTACACCCAATAATAGCAGGGCAGTATTATAATGCATAAACGAGTGAAATTGAAAGCAGCGTGTAACGAGCGAAGATTACCTTGCAAATTATAAGCTCTATAATTAATCGCGCGAACGCAAAAGACCTTTACCAGTACTTTTAATACGTAATCAGAGAACCAGATAGCAGTGCGCCTGATGTCACAGCTATTTGACACAGTCACAGTCCCGACTGCAAGCCGCCTACACGGAGCGAATAGTAGCGTCGATATCATTCAATTTGCTCGTACTCTCGTGTGTATAACATTACATCCACCTTCCGCAGTACCAAATAATAATTCAACGCGAATAACTTGATCTTTACATAAGTTGAGAAACGCTGCATGTTTATCTTTGTTGGAAAATGCCAGCGCACGGTAGTCGTACAGCGCAACAGAATCTATTCCTACACCATTGTTGCACTTCTAATATAGGTGGCTCGCGAATGGACCATGTCGGTATCAAATACCTAGGACACTACGTACCATTATCCATCGGCTACTACATTATTTCTACTAATAAAGCAATATTCCTGTGTTTATTCTATGAGTGAGAAAAATATAACTACCTTTTTTTTAATAATACTTGCTAAGTGCTAACGAGGGAATCCTGTGCTGCGTTTGTAGTGATATAAATTGCAAATTCTTCTTTAGAGTCTAGTGAAGTTACTGTACAGGGTGCCTAAAAATTATATGCCACGGCCACCATAGCGTGATTCGACACCTACAGTTTGGTGGAAATTGACATAAAAAACTCCCCGCCAAATTGACCTTGACCTTGAAAATCAAGGTAAAAAAAAAAACAAATTTTTTTTTATTTAATCGTGTTTTACTGGTCATAAGGACCAACTTTGTCAAAGAAACCATGGATCGCATCTCAACCGTTCTCTTAAAAAATGATGTTGCATAGAAATGCAACATCTCATTTCAATTGTGTAAATAAAGAAGTTGCAAAAATTATAAGAATATAATTTTTGCAACCTCTTTATTTACAAAATTTTTACATTCCGCAACGATATATAAGTAAATAGGGTAACTGTCCCTATTTGTGTGCCTGTCCCTATTAGTGGGCCTTTATATTTAAATAACTTTCAGAGACAAACTAGTGAAAATTAGTGTATAAAGTATTTTTTTTATTGAAGTTAGGCTATGAATATATATTTATAGAACACACATTTTGTATTTACAAATTGTTATAATACTATTAATATTTTTTAAAAATTCGTATCATGATTTCGGCAGCTTTATCGAATTTTCTTAACCAAAATGTTAAGGAATGGTCACTATTTGTAAATTAATAAATAGACTATTAATATGATTTACGACAATTGAAACGTTAATTACAGAAGAAAGGGATTCGATACTATGAAAAAGCAGTATTCGGGACACTTTTAAAAACTTTTAACAGTTTTAAAAGCGTTTCCACAAATAGGGTCGAATTTTGTGCCTTGTCCGTATTTATGTACATCTATTGACTGTTAAACTTAACCTAATTTAACCTAATTTCTGAAGCTAAAGTGCAGTAGGTTAGAGTACGGAGAATTTCGGAGTGGTTGTAAATACAATGATATTTCGAAAATATAAGGTTTACTAGTTTTTGCCCGCGACTTCGTCCGCGTGGATTTCGTTTTAAAAGTTGCCTAATTTTTAAGCTGTTGAATAAGATTGAACTGAGCTTTTATATTAATACCAATTTGGGGATTCGAGGCTTTTACAGCCCGGTATTAATACCAGTTTGTTAAAACAAATCAATACAAATCTGAAAGCATCTAACAAACATAACGACTTCAAGACTTAATTACTGAAATGATTTCAATTGAATTTGGCCTGAACATAGAACACTCGGTTTTCCATTTTTTATTGATTGGCTCCTCCTGATAAAAAAAAATGTTTCCTATGTCCTTCTCCAAATTTCAGGCTACCTCCCTGCCACATTTCGTTGGAATCAGTTCAATAGTTTAGTCATGAAGAAGTAACAAACAGACAAACACACTTTTGGTTTTATAATATTAGTATGCATAAATCTTCAAAATAGAATAGTAGCTCTGTAATTAAAAAGTCGCAGGTAACGTCCAGCTTTATAGGTTTCGCATCAGAGTGATCCAACTGCTGAACTGTCGCAATGCCAAAGAGTAAGAAGCGACACTCCAAGTGGCCCTTTAAATTAATGAAATTACCGATCAAAACATCCTATGAGCATTTAAATTGGATGTGTTATTTTGTCTTTCTCTAAAAGTGGTTTTCCTTTCGAGTGTCACCTCTTGTTAACTTCCCGATTTATAGGGAAGTTATTGTAATTACCCTGAAAATCGAAAATCGATTTTTTGACAGATCTTCATGTTTCAAGGTTATTAGAGTCATTTTAGCCTATTTTAAACACATTGTTCGCGCGCGCGCGCGCGTGTGTGTGTGTGTGTGTGCGTGTGCGTGTGCGTGTGCGTGTGTGTGTGTGTGTATGCGTACGTACGTACGTATTTGATCAAATTTTTCGTTAACGTTTTCTAAAAAACTAATAATGAAACTAAAATAATCGATGATGCAATTGTTGCACGGGATTTTGTGTAGGATCCGTGAGCAGGTTAAGGAATTAGAATTCGCTGGGCTAATTTGTCAATAACGCTCCGTTTATTGTCTAATTGTCGAACTTGACTGAGATTACAACTTGGTTACAATTCTCCGATCTTTACTCGTTGACAATCAGTGTTTGAATCCCTCGCCTCGCGGCAGCGAGCGTGGTTTTTGTTGCCTTAATTAGCTGTCACGGGGGGTGTTCGCGTACTCCCATATATGGTCTGGTACGCAACATCGTTACGCAGCGACGGAATGTTCCGCGATGCTGAGTTAGCAGACCGCGCCTTTACCTTGGCTCGCGTCTAACGTGCTCTTTACTCATGCATCGTTAAGACATTGCGTTTGGCATTGGCCGGGCACAACACAATCGATGTGTATCAATGTAACTTAGAGCTGATTAGATTTTGTTCTAATTCGGTCCAGTAGTTTTTTAGTTTTTTAAAGAAAACCTAACTCAATAACGCAATCTAAATGGGAGAATATAAATTTATGAGCGAATAACTAAACTGAAATAATATATACATATAAATATATTATTACTATTATTATATTTATATAACACACACACACACACACACACACACACACGCGCTCGCACGCACGCACACACATATATATATATTTATTTATTTACTTATTTATTTATTTATTTATTTATTTATTTATTTACTTATTTACTTATTTATTTACTTATTTATTTACTTATTTATTTACGTATTTACTTATTTATTTAGTTATTTACTTATTTACTTATTTATTTACTTATTTATTTATTTACTTACTTATTTATTTACTTACTTATTTATTTACTTATTTATTTATTTATTACAATATATAATTATAATAATATAATTGTGATAAATACATATATATACAGGGTGTTTGGGATAGTATAGTAAAGCTTTGAAAGGGTGATAGATCACGTAAAAGCAAACAAAAAACTTCTATATGACTTGGGTCCAAAAGGTAACCATTTTTGAAAAAAACTGTCAAACATTTACGCTATATACCGCTATAATTCAAAATAGGAACGTTTTTCTTAAGCAATTTCTTCGCTAAAATAAAGATTACGATCTTGTTAATCCAATAAGTACAGTAACTGTGATATTGTTACCTTGTATCGCGAAAAAATAATATTGCTCTAACCCCCTAAATTACCCTTTAAAATCGCGATAATTATAATAATGCTACGATAATACTTACGGTTTTGGTAGTAAATGAATCGCCTTTCTCTACTTTCTATGACCTTTAATGAGCTTATGTAATAGGTCGTTGAACTCGTTTTAAGATCCTCTATCATGATACGGAAGCAAGAACATACCGATCCATTAAAAAAAATGGAGGTGACCTTCAAATATCCGAAGTACCTCCACCTGCAAAAAAACTATTATCGCCACCGGATGGCCCCCTTCGTACTGTGCAATTTTATTTCAGCAAATATTTCTGTGAGACTTATAGTTTCCGAGATATCTGAGGTGCTAATAGTGATTGCCCCACCCTGTATAATTCCCCGCTGCTTCGTCAATAGTACGCTATTTACTTATATGTATATCGTTGCGGAATGTAAACATTTTGTCAAAAAATCATTTTTTAAGAGAACGGTCTTTGACAAAGTTGGTCCTTATGACCAGTAAAACACGATTAAATAAAAAAAAAATGTTTTTTCTTTACCTTGATTTTCAAGGTCAAGGTCAATTTGACGGGGAGTTTTTTATGTCAATTTCCACCAAATTGTAGGTGTCGAATCACGCTATGGTGGCCGTGGCATATAATTTTTAGGCACCCTGTACATCTCTTATCTATTATTCATGAGTTTATATGTATATCTTTTCTTAGTATTAGATGAAGAATTATTCATGTCTATTTAAAGGTGATTCAGAATTTTAATGCTGCATAAATTATACAAGTTAATTATTTTGTATGATAAAACACGCAGAAATTATTTTACTTTTTTTCATATGTTATAATTAGACTTAGGACGTTGTTTAAAAAAGTCGAGTTGATATATGAGTCATTCGCAGGGTAAAATGATCAACTCCATACAAAATCAAATGGCCGCAATAAAGTTACAATCGAATTTAAAAGCTGGAATTGGTCACATTGATTTCCAAACTTTTTAAGACCACCAAATCCAGCTACAAAACTCTTTACCCGAATTCTTCCGCGTTTCGCAACATTACCCTGCATATCCATTCCCACCACGGCCGAACCCACATATCTGAAAATTCGTTCAATTTATGAAGCGCTCCCTTTCTCACCACTGTCTGCGAATCGTCCGAGCTCACACCCTTGATAGTCGGTTCGAAGCACGAGTCAAATACCGGCCGCAAGAGGATTCGAAGTTAACTCGAAGCGATTCGCGCGAAGCACGCGATCGCGAGGTGCCTGAACGTGCGCGCAATGCAGAAAGCCCACTATCATCGAATCCAATTTACCGAACACAACGGGGCTGATTACATCTCTACGGGAACAGGTCTCTCTGGCGTGGAAGTCGTCGAAGCCGAGTCCTCTCATTAGGGTTTCGGGTCACGGGTTATGTCTATCACATTGTTGTTCGAGCCTGTAGATGATTGTCCGGTTCGCGTGGTAATAACGCCGACAGCGCGGGGTACCCAAATGGACCAAATAAAGGGGAGAGGGTAGGAGTTAAGACGTTGAAGATGCAGCGCGCACGAGCAGGTCATATCCGAGAGCCTGGTCTCACGGTAATCAATTAATCTTGTTAGCCTCATCGTAGGACCAATCGACCCCTTTGCAGTAACTCCGACAGTTAATGATCGCGCTAGCGTCGCGTCGATAAGAATCTCCAGGGTGTTCCTGCGGCATAATCATCTGGAGGGAATAAGTTCGGGAGCAGTTCGTGTTGGGTGATGATCGATGAGGACCGTCCGAAGTGTTTGCGTCTGCGCTGGGACCCAACAAGTGGCACACAGTGTATTCCTCAAAATAATTTATTCACCGAGTGCCTTCGCCAAGAGCCGTGTTTTACGTCTTCATACCTGGCTCACGTAGCACAATTACGCGCGATAATTTCCCGACGAGGTTTTGTTGCACCCTTCTGGTAAACAAACGGACGGAGCGCGTTTGACCTTTGATCGTTGCCGCAATGGAAGCAGCAGCGACGTCGCTGAGAGTGACACAAGAGGGAAATCAGGTTCCTCGAGGCGGTCGTAACCACCGACCGACTCTTACGTACAAAGGGTCAGGCACTCGCGGCGAGAAAAGATAAAGACTGAGCCGAGAAGACGTTGAGTTCGTGACGATGCGTAAATCTAGTATCTCCGGACCGCCGCACCGCGCCGGGAGGGAGAAGTCCACGATCTGGCCCACTTGCGGCAACATGACATAACCGGCACGTAGTTTCAAGGCAACCGAATGCAGCTTTCATTTCAACCAGCTCTTAGGAATTTCCCCGTGCACAGGAAATGCAAAGGATACAGCTTTCACGTCAGCGCGTTTCCTTTCCTTGCATTGAGCCGTGATGTGAGATAAACTGCTTGCAGCAGTTGTTCCCTCATGTGGTTAAATTTTGAAAGTTCAGGATAAATTAAAGATGCTGCAATATGAAGGGTTATTAATGAGTCATGCGAATTGTCATTACTGTCTAACATAAGTGAAGAGTGCCTGTCTTCTTTCCCACCGCGAACCACACATCCTAAGAGGCAAGTGGGGAAAACAGTCCCTTGTGACTCGCGACGGATAATAATAATAACTATTTGTGATATTGGAAGTAATCCAGCTAATTCAACTTACAACTATGATCTCATTATAGTAATAGGTGGTAGGTTTAGGAATTTATATTCTGAGGATGTGAACATTTCCGAATGTATCTTTATTGAATTTAGAAATCTGGCAAGTTTTGTACCGGATTTAGGAATATCATTCTTCGGACAGAGTCAGAGACATCTTAAAAGTTACCCTTAGGGCATTCATCTCATGAGTTTTGATTTATACACTACATCCTAGGGTTTAAAGAGGTCAATTTCTGCTTGAAGGATTTTCCTACTCCATTCCATTTATTCAAAAGAAATCATTGAATATTCTAGTACTGCTACAAACGAAGTCTCCTGATTTCAAAGCCTGTCGTCAACCTAATTACGAGTCTTTTTAACCCCCGACGCAAAAAGGAGGAGTGTTATGTGTTTGATGTGTTTGACGCGTATTGCTTTGTGTCAGTTTGTGTGTGGCTCTGTAGCTCATTAACCAGTGATCCAATTTTGATGCGGTTTTTTCTGTTGTAAAGTGCATATTTGCGAGATGGTTTTTAGCCGTGTTTTATCAAAATCGGTTGAATAGTTTTTTTGTTTTTTAAGGTTTTCAAATTTTTTCTAATTAACGTGTCAGTTTGTCTATAGCTCTGTAGCTCATTAACCAGTGATCCGATTTTGATGCGGTTTTTTCTGTTGTAAAGTGCACATTTGCGAGATGGTTTTTAGCCATGTTTTATCAAAATCGGTTAAATACTTTTTTTGTTTCTTAAGGTTTTGTAGTTTTTTTTAGTGTGTCAGTTTGTTCGTGGCTTTGTAGCTCATTAACCAGTGATCCGATTTTGATGCGGTTTTTTTTGTTGTAAAGTGCATATTTACGAGATGGTTTTTAGCCATGTTTCATCAAAATCGGTTCAATAGTTTTTTTTGTTTTTTAATTAATGTGTCAATTTGTCTGTGGCTCTGTAGCTCATTAACCAGTGATTCGATTTTGATGCGGTTTTTTTTTGTTGTAAAGTGCATATTTGCGAGATGGTTTTTAGCCATGTTTTATCAAAATCGGTTGAATACTTTTTTTGTTTTTTAATTTTTTCTGTTGTAATTATTTTGTTTTTTAATTAATGTGTCAATTTGTCTGTGGCTCTGTAGCTCATTAACCAGTGATTCGATTTTGATGCGGTTTTTTTTGTTGTAAAGTGCATATTTGCGAGATGGTTTTTAGCCATGTTTTATCAAAATCGGTTGAATACTTTTTTTGTTTTTTAATTTTTTCTGTTGTAATTACACAACGTTTAAGTTTATGCTTTTTATTATTAATGTTCTTTCCATTCCCGTATCTATATAAAATTATGTAGGTCTGACGATGACTAAGAAAAAAAACAATTAGATGTTTAACAAGATCCCGTTAACTTAAATTAATAAAAAAACAATGGCAATAGCTAGAAACATCGAGTTTGGACTGAAATGTAGATTTGTGGTGCTGCTCCCATACCTGAAAGCTTGAGGGTTTGATAATGACGAGGGAAATAATAATTGAATCTAAAAAAAATATAATGATAATAATATTAAAAATAAAAAGCGTGAAAATAATCAATTAAATTAATTATGATTAGTTTAAAAAGCGTCAAAATTAAATCATGATTAGTTTAAAAAGCGTGAAAATAATCAATTAAATTAAAAATTTAAAAAAACCCCCGGCGCAAAAATGCTGTATTAACTGTAAAAACCAATATAAAAAAACGCTGTATTAACTGTAAAAACCAATATAAATAATTTACAAATAAAAAACCAATATAAAATAACTTATTAAATGAAATAAATAATTTACAAATAAAAAACCAATATAAAATAACTTATTAAATGAAAAAAGATTACGAACCCTTTAAAAAGTATGAAATAACTTGTTATTTCATATTATTCATTTCATAAAAAATGAATAAAAGAATTAAAATAAATAGTTGACAACTAAAAAACCAATATAAATTAACCTAATTAAATGAAAAAGATTACGAACCCTTTAAAAAGTATGAAATAACTTGGTATTTCATATCATTCATTTTATAAAACTCAGCTGTTTTATAATTATAATATAATAATACAACTATTTATAACAAACTTTCATTTCAAATTCTTATATATATGTATTCAAGAATGCGTTGGGGGTCTGCTATGAAATGTTAACAGTCAAAATATTAACAAAAGAAAAATTCCAAAGATTCATACGAATACAGTAAGTCAAGCTTACTGTTTATCTGTTTTTTTGTCCTTTGACGTTCTGTATTCCTGTTTCTATGCTGATTTGTGTCTATGTCTGTCCACGTCTGTTCTGTTTGTATAAACTGAGAGATGAAGATTTGTCGGTCGCCTCCGATAGCTTAAATCTTAAAAATTAGAGCAGTAGCCTGGCAAGCATTCGAATGCCGACTCTTTTCTCTTCTACATTAACATTTCATAGCAGACCCCCAACGCATTCTTGAATACATATATATAAGAATTTGAAATGAAAGTTTGTTATAAATAGTTGTATTATTATATTATAATTATAAAACAGCTGAGTTTTATAAAATGAATGATATGAAATACCAAGTTATTTCATACTTTTTAAAGGGTTCGTAATCTTTTTCATTTAATTAGGTTAATTTATATTGGTTTTTTAGTTGTCAACTATTTATTTTAATTCTTTTATTCATTTTTTATGAAATGAATAATATGAAATAACAAGTTATTTCATACTTTTTAAAGGGTTCGTAATCTTTCTTCATTTAATAAGTTATTTTATATTGGTTTTTTATTTGTAAATTATTTATTTCATTTAATAAGTTATTTTATATTGGTTTTTTATTTGTAAATTATTTATATTGGTTTTTACAGTTAATACAGCGTTTTTTTTTGTGTCTTTTGTCTGTGTATTATTCTCCAGCCAGCCGAAACAGGTTATTAAGTATAATTTGATCGATCGCTATTGAAATTCGACAATTCTTCGAAACGATGCCTCGCATAATAGGGGTTAGGGCTGCTTCGCGCTTCGCCTCAACTTGGCGCGAGGCACTACCGTGCCTCCTTGATTTTAAGTCAAGTACCATTAAAAAGGAGGTTTCCTGACTTCCAAGCTGTTATACACCAAATTTTTCAGCCCATCGTACTTTCCAGGGTTGGCAAGAGTTCTATCAGAAACAGTAAAGACCTTTTCACAGATACTGAAATGAAACTGTCAGTTTCAACTCCTGTCTTCTTGTCTGGTGTATCAAGTTTCTTTCCACTCGCTGACGAAAGTGGCACAGATCGTTCTTGGGCGTGTCAACGTGGGGAAGCAGAAAGGTGGATGGACTTCCCTTCAAGATCAGAGAAAGTTGTTAACCCAAGATTGTAAAACGCATTTCAAGTGCAACGCGTCGTAGTGTACTCGTGTATCTCGATCTGTCCTGTTTTATGGAAAAAAGATGGACTTTTTGATGGTTACAAAATTTGAAGATACGAGTGTATATGAAATATCACGCATGCAGATAACTGAATAAGCATTTCATGGGATTGATACAATCTTTCGGGATCGATTAAGTTCTCGCGAGACACGCGATGGTTCTTCGGTTTCCTTGGAGCATGTACAGGGCGTATAAAAAGTAATGGACACCCATGATAGGGGTGAAACTAGACCTCGTGGTGGATGAATATTTGTAAAAGATTCGCGCCACAAAATTGTTTAACTGCTGTGATCAAAATGTCGTAAAGGGCTGATGTCAACTAATATTTTATACTTTTCTGTATTTAACCATTGCGTACATATGTATAAAGCGACTGAAGACGTGGTTATATTTAATAAAATTATATATTTATAAAAATATTTAAAATTACTATAATCTGAACTACAATAAAGAGTACAAAAGTGTAAATAGTCAGGTTTTGTTAAGGCAGTGAATTAAACTTTGACTCAATTCAACAGTTCATTAAATTTAAATATATGTGCAATATTACATTACGAGAATATTTTTGTGGTTTTATTACACGATTTATGTACATATACCCATTGACCCCTCCGTATTATCCGAGTTTTCGATTATCCGAGGTAGGCTCGGTCCATATCACCTTGGATAATCGAAACTCCACTGTACAGGGTGTTTGAAAGTAATCCGGGTGAAACTAGACCTCGTGGTCGACGGACATTTGTAAAAGATTCACGCGTCAAAATTGTTTATAACAATGAAAATGGTTGTTAAACTTTTTTATCGCATGAATTTATTCTACTCGACCAGTTGAGAAAAAGTGTCAAAGGAGCCATCTGCCGGAAATGCACCGTTTAGACGCTATAAAGCGTTAAAGTTTACGCACAATTGTAATTGTGTATAGCGCTACACACGCAAAGCGAAGTGCGTTCGTATACGAGGGACAACGGCAGTCTCGATCTACCTCACAGCCGACGCGCGGAGATAGAAAATCGATATCGATGGAAGGATTCTCCCTCTCTCTCTTTCTTAGTGGTCCTGTCCTTCTCGATCTTGCGCACACGCGTGACTGTTGACCTTTGAACGGACGAAGCAGGGAGTGCGAGCGAGAGAAGCAGAGCCCACTAAGAAAGAGAAGGAGGACCGCTTCGTCTGTTCGAAGGTCAACAGTCACGCGTGTGCGTAAGATCGAGAAGGACAGGAACCATTAAGAAAGAGAGAGAGGAAGAATCCTTCCGTCGATATCGATTTTCTAGCTCCGCGCGTCGGCTGTGAGGTAGATCGAGACTGCCGTTGTCTCTCGTATACGAACGCGTTTCGCTTTGCGTGTAGCGCTACCCAATCACAATTTTGCGTAAACTTTAATGCTATATAGCGTCTAAACGGTGCATTTCCGGCATATGGCTCCTTTGAGACTTTTTCTCAACTCGTCGAGTAGAATAGATTCATGCAATAAAAAAGTTTAACACCCATTTTCATTACTATAAACAATTTTACGACGCGAATCTTTGACAAATGTCCATCGATCACGAGGTCTAGTTTCACCCCTATCACGGGTGTCCATTACTTTTTATACACCCTGTACTTGACTGCTAGGACTGGAAGAGTATCGTGTTCACGTTTCCACAGAAAAGGAAGCTGTTCATCTTCTCCTTGGATTTCTTACAGTCAATTAAAACGTTAACCTTCGTATCATGCAACTTGGGTCTTAGGCAATCCCTACAGGTTGATCGTGTTCACGCTGACAGGGTTTCATAATTTTCATTAGACATCAGATCAGGGTTCTGCTAGAACTTTTGTTTACAGATACCCACTACGCTGCAAATTTTGGTGATATAATAGTGTGGAAGTAATAATTGTAAAAGTACTCTAACAGGGGACATTACCGAATTCCATACACACCGATTTTAATGCATTTTTAGTATAGTATAGAACTTGAAAAAATATTTCACACGTATTTTTTTATTGGGGATCATCCATGTTGAAGGGGTGTAATTCAAATTGCAATTTATGCGTTTTTTAATGGTGATTTTTATTATATAATCATACTTATAAAAATTGTATTTGTATAACAACAACTAGGAATTTTCATATTTTTGGAAACTTTTTTTTATTAAACGTTGAGTTACTTTTATCATCATTTGCACACGCAAACTATATATCTAGACAAAATACGGGTAAGTTGGAATTTTTAGTTTCAATTGAAACTTTAATTTGAAAATTCTTAAATTTTTTAAACAAATACAATTTTTGCAAATCTCTAATAATTCCTGAGATGTTCAATAATATATGTTTTTCATCCCCAACTTTGAGAAGAAAAAATACATGTCATATTTTTTTAAGTTCTACATTATACTAAAAGTGCATCGAAATTGCAATGAAAAAATACATGTCACATATCTTTTTGAGTTCTACATTATACTGAAAGTGCATCGACGGGTATGGATTGAGTAATGTTCCTTGTAAGACATTTTTGTATTCAGTATATGTAGTATAGAAGTAGAAGGTGTTATTAATAAAACCTTATGCTATTGCATGATTAATGGCATTTTCAAGATTAGCAGTTGACTCGTTGAGAAACTCTCTGATAGAAGTTAAGTTCACTCTTCTTATGCAGCCTTCATAGCTATTACGTCTTCGTTCGATGACTTTTTCGATGCTAAAGATCTCAGCAAGCTCGTCCCCAGTTCCTCATTAATTATTCAAATTAGAGCGGCATTTAAGGTAACCGCAGAGTACGGGAAGCCCGTGCCCTACTGTTTGCTCTTGCTAGACTTTAGAGTACTTCGTAGAATTCTCTGTTCGAAGAAAACCGCTTCTCCATATGAGAGAAGGCCGAAGAATGCAACGCAAATGTAAGAAAAAGTCGACGTCCGAGCAGCGGCAATCATACCGAAGGTTATGTCCGTTTCCTCTGAACAGGAACGGGAATACAAAAACGGAGAACACGACGGAATGCTAGTCGAAGGTTAAGGAGGAAAAAGTATGATGTTCAGGTGGGGATTCTTCGAGAGTATGTACTTGCTAGGCTCTCGATATCTGACCCTAGTGGATTAATACTGAAGTTCTACATACGTAATGATGGAAACACTCTCTGCAAGCAAAATTCTTTGAAATTTTAAATAAAAATTGATGATTCTGTGGTTTTTGAAGGATTATTGAAATTAATAATTTCACTATTCTTTGTTCAAGGTGAGAGTTCGGCGTAATTCCCATGACTGCTTACCAATCTGACATATGTGATGAGTAAACTGCGGATGTTTATGCATTTATGACGATTTTAAATTCGCTAAAATGCACAAAGTTAAGCATAGAAGCAAAAAGACATGAAATATCGCAAATAAAATACATTTTATGATATTTAAAAGGTAAAAGACACTTTTATTTAAGTTGGTTTTCTTTTTCTATGCCCTTGAAAATGTGAATTTGCATAAACATCCGCAGTCTGGGATGAGTCAAAGCGATCTTTTACACTGAGAAAAATCGGATCTTACTTTATAGTATATAATCGAGGAAATTTTACTACACTGTCGACTAAAGTAGCACCATTGGTGACCGTGGTCTGGTTACTACTACACCAGTGTAGTAATTTTTAGTCGTGAAGAATTAGTAAAGACTACAACCTCGTGTACTAAATTTTACTACATGATGTAGTAAAGTTTGAATTTTGTTCAAACTAAAAAGACAGAGAGGGGGCCCCACGATAGGTAACTGACGGATCCGATCAGTAGAGGAGGTATACAACAAAGTCGACGATATTACAAGAGAGAACTCAGGGTAGAAGAAGAAAGACGGGAGGGCGCATGACGATTTCGTACATCCCGTCAAACAAAGCAGACTAACTCTCTCACTTCATCATCAGTAGGCCTATGCTGACGGACTCTACGCTGCACGCGCGCTTAATTATAGAAGATTATTTCAGAAGTCATATATGTATGAACAGGGTTAGGATCAAGCACTAGCGTGAAAGACAAAAGAAAGATTGGATCAAGAACACTCTAGCGCAGGGGTGGCGAACTGTGGCTCCCGATTTCGAAAGTCACTTGTTTCTTGTTTCCCTCGTGGCTTTCTCCGCCGAAAGAGAGAAAGAAGAAAAGAGAGAAACAAGTGACTTTCGAAATCGGGAGCCACAGTTCGCCACCCCTGCTCTAGCGGAAGCCCTGTGAAACTTTCACTGTCAAACTGGCCTATGTGGGCCTATGCCCAATATTTGGCACGGCTGAGGCCGTAATAAATAAGTCTGGAAATATGTTTTTCCAATATTATACCATTTTTTGGACGTCTATGCAATATCCATCGAAAGGCATTGAAAATATGGCTCCTACCGATATAGAACATATTTGTGACGACACAACAGCGCTAAAAGCCAAGCAAATTGAGGTTATGCCACGAGACGTCACTTCTTTCAGAAGCATAAGAAATACGCTACAAGTGCATACAGATGTCGTTGTGTCTCACAACCTTTCTGAAATTTTACTATGCTGGTCCAGTAAATTCAGAAACAACCTATTAAAGGTTACATTATGCGCATGTGCTATTTTTTCCTTTTGGTGTGGTAGAAAGCACACTTCACACTAAGGTGCTTCTTTATTCCAATTTTTCTCAGTGTAGTAATTAACAATCTAGCACGCAGCGTCACCGACAGGGTAAATTTACGGTACTTTTAGGCCGCGTTTCCATTGAGTGTGATATCAAAGAGTAGATATAACAAGAGGCGACACTCGAAAAGAAAACCACTTTTAGAGAAAGACAAAATAACGCAACCAATTTAAACGTCTATAGGGTGTTTTGATCGGTAATTTCATTCTTAGAAAGAGACGAGATGACACAGCCAATTTAAAGGGATACTTGGAGTGTCGCCTCTTATTATACCTATTCTTTGGTGATATCACAAGCTCGAGCACGAGCCAAGCCCGAGCCAATCTTGGAAAATGACAGCGGAGTGTAGCTCGGCAAACTTCGGGATTGTGGTAGGTCTCGTGGAACGAATCGTATCGCGAAGCATGGCGCGAGCACAATCCCGAAGTTTGCCGAGCTACTCTCCGCCGTCATTTTCCAAACTTGGTTCAGGCTTGGCTCGTGCTCGGGTTGTGATATCACACTCAATGGGAACGCGGCCTTATACAAATACGATACCCGCACCGTGGCAGACTTCACAGACAAAGTTGACTAATTTCCTCAATTTGTTTGCAATATACTGTTTAACTTATTGCATTAGTTCAATAAGTAAACAGTTCCTTCTTGTTTTTAACTTCTTTTTAAGTTAATTCATACACGTATGTCTGAGAACAGTTCTCCTTAATGTTTATTGGGTACTGTTAGGAAGTACAGTGAAGTCTCGGTTATCTCAGACCCGTTTAACCAAGGTTCCGTATTATCTGAGGTGCTTCAATCTTATTTTTATGGTAAAATCTCGGTTATTCGAGTATCTGAGGTTCTGTATTATCCGAACTGTATTTAACTATTGCGTACATATGTAGAAAGCGACTGAAGACGTGGTTATATTTAATAAAATTATATATTTATAAAAATATTTAAAATTACTATAATCTGAACTGCGATAAAGAGTACAAAAGTGTAAATAGTCAGGTTTTGTTAAAGCAGTGAATTAAACTTCGACTCAATTCAACAGTTCATTAAATTTAAATATATGTGCAATATTACATTACGAGAATATTTTTGTGGTTTTATTACACGATTTATGTACATATACCCATTGACCCCTCCATATTATCCGAGTTTTCGATTATCCGAGGTAGGCTCGGTCCATATCACCTTGGATAATCGAAACTCCACTGTACAGGGTGTTTAAAAGTAATCCGGGTGAAACTAGACCTCGTGGTCGATGGACATTTGTAAAAGATTCGCGCGTCAAAATTGTTTATAACAATGAAAATGGTTGTTAAAGTTTTTCATCGCATGAATCTATTCTACTCGACCAGTTGAGAAAAAGTGTCAAAGGAGCCATCTGCCGGAAATGCACCGTTTAGACACTATAAAGCGTTAAAGTTTACGCACAATTGTGATTGAGTATAGCACTGCACACGCAAAGCGAAGCGCGTTCGTATACGAGGGCAACGGCAGTTCTGACCTACCTCACAGAGCTAGAAAATCGATATCGACAGAGGGATTCTCTCTCTCTCTCTCTCTCTCTCTCTCTCTCTCTCTCTCTCTCTCTCTCTCTCTCTCTCTCTCTCTCTCTCTCTCTCTCTCTCTCTCTCTCTCTCTCTCTCTCACACACACACACACACACACACACACTCTCTCTCTCTCTCTCTCTCTTTCTTAGTGGTTCCTGTCCTTCTCGATCTTACGCACACGCGTGACTGTTGACCTTTGAACGGACGAAGCAGGGAGTGCGAGCGAGAGAAGCAGAGCCCACTAAGAAAGAGAAGGAGGACCGCTTCGTCCGTTCGAAGGTCAACAGTCACGCGTGTGCGTAAGATCGAGAAAGACAGGAACCACTAAGAAAGAGAGAGAGGGAGAATCCTACGTCGATATCGATTTTGTAGTTCTGTGAAGTAGATCAGAACTGCCGTTGTCCATCGTATACGAACTAGGCCTGCGGATCGGCTCGAATATTCGAGCCGTTCGAAATCCGAACCGAGCCGGAACTCGGTTTCCGATCCGATCCGAGTACCCGAAAGAACCGAGCTGCTCGAAAAAACCGAGCGGCTCGGTTTGGAAGCGAGGGGCTCGGAAAAACCGAGCTACCCGGTTTGAAACCGAGCGGCTCGATACAACCGAGCTACCCGTTTGAAACCGAGCTACCCGTTTAAAACCGAGCGGCCCGAAGAAAACCGAGCGGCTCGGATTAGAAGCGAGTAAGTTCGAATTCTTTCGAGCATCTTTAAAGGTTGGAAGTTGGATCGGCTTAAACCGGACGATTCGTGTAACGGAGAAAGTTGCACATCTGTCTTAATACTCTTTAAACACAATATTGTCTATCTGCTTTTGTCGTACATATTTATTAACATTTAGTCGCTTACTCGCTTCTAATCCGAGCCGCTCGGTTTTCTTCGGGCCGCTCGGTTTTAAACGGGTAGCTCGGTTTCAAACCGGGTAGCTCGGTTTTTCCGAGCCCCTCGCTTCCAAACCGAGCCGCTCGGTTTTTTCGAGCAGCTCGGTTCTTTCGGGTACTCGGATCGGATCGGTGATTCGATCCGAGTAAAACCCGGCTCGCTTTTTGCGGGTATTCCGCAGCTCTAATACGAACGCGCTTCGTTTTGCGTGTGTAGTGCTACCCAGCACAATTTTGCGTAAACTTTAACGCTATATAGCGTTTAAACGGTGCATTTCCGGCATATGGCTCCTTTGAGACTTTTTCTCAACTCGTCGAGTAGAATAGATTCATGCAATAAAAAAGTTTAACACCCATTTTCATTACTATAAACAATTTTACGACGCGAATCTTTGACAAATGTCCATCGACTTTTCCGACGTGTCCATTACTTTTTATACACCCTGTACATACATAAGTATACAAGTGCAGAGTAATTATTTTAGTTATATAATAAAATTAAAACCAAAAACTAACATTTCAATTTCTCCATTCAAAATTAGAAAAAATAGTTAACATTAGTTCGTCAGTAAAATTGATAATCCCAGTATCTGTTGATTTCTAACAATTCAGGTTTAAATCTTTATCCTTCTAGTACTTTATCTTCCTAGTCAGTACAAAGATTGTGTTACAAAAATATTTAATTTATACGAAGAGTAAAATATAACATCCGCCAATACAGGAAAATACTGAAAAGTAGGATAGAAAATAACCATGTAATACCAGTTCGCTTGGCGTTTCCACGCCGTGGCAGGAAAGCATTCGAGGATGGCCGCGAGAGAACGGACGAGGGAAAAACAGGAATTTCCTTTTTCCCACCGGCAAGCTCCTACCGGAGCGCGTATTATTGAGTTTCATCACAGAAGTTGGGAGAGCTCGAGTAGATGCGCGATCGGTGCTCGAAGAACAGGTTGCCATCCAGGTTTTTGCAAGTGGCTTATAGTGCAACCACTGTACTCTCTCTCTCTCTCTCTCTCTCTCTCTCTCGTTTTGTCCGCTTCCTTGCTCTGGCATTTCTAGGTACTTCGTATCTAACGATCTCGTCCGTAGCAGCCGGTGCTGCTCTTGAATCTCTCTACAAAATGTTCCGGTCGAGACCACGAGCTTTATTACAGTATCTTCGCGGCCATTTCGATTACGTTTCGTTACTACGGTTGCTTCAAATGTCCCCTTCCGATACTCAGGTGTCGAGATCAGGGTCTTGAGTACCTGTTTCCTGGGTTAACTGTCCACTTAGCCTAGAATTTGTGCCTGACATTCTTCAATGATCATCCTGCATTCTTTCTAATCGGAAGACAATTTGTGAGAGCAGAAAGCATGTCAATCGGATTATAATATCTCTTTTTGTCTCTGCTGTGGAAGCCAAGAAAAGTTTCCAGCTCTATTGGGGTTTAATACGAGGAATGATTAATGATTTGAGCTGTTAATATCTATCGACAGTCAAGGTTTTCAGGTATGAGATCACCTGAAAAATCACTCTGACACATTACGCTATCAATATCATGATTCAGTGTGTTTTGATGAAGCTAGTAGTAGTGCTAACGTAAGAATTATAGTTTCCCACCGCGATTCGCACTTGGAAGGTATGATTATTAATATATCGAATTCTTGTGTGGTTTCGGTTTCATTATATGTACATGCTGATGAAACCATCCTTGCGGATAGCGTGTTGGAAAAGTTGGCTGTGTACCTATTTTTCAAACTGTGGGTTTTATTTGTTTTTATAACTTATGATCAGAGCAAAGCGTTCGATTCAATAAACCGTTAATTTATATTAACTATTCTTTTCTAAAAATCTACTTGGTTTTATTCACCTATTCACCACATCTATATGCTTCTCGATCAGAGCCATAACGACTTATGTCCTTAATTTCTGGTTATATATACATATGTATATCGAAGAACTGTAAACACCAGTGATCTTCTTGTTAGATATATTTTTTAACAGTGCAGATTTAATAATACATTTTTACTACAAAAAGGAGTAACGCCTCTTGTTTTTTATAGAAGTGTTAGTGCCAGGTTAGGTCTAAACAAATAATACTTAAAGAAACTTTAAATTGCAGTAGGGTTCCTGCAATTTAAATCACAAAGCATTTAAAACCAGGATATCACAATCCTCGCATTACAAACAACATACCTTACAAACTATGCTATCTCCTGATCAAACTATAAATCTAACCCAATTCAAAGTCTAGAAAGTAGCATGTGAATTCCCAGTAGTTGGCCAGACGATCCCTAAAGCATGATTGAAACGTCTCGCCACGTAAATGAGGATGTTAGCACCTATAAATATGTAAACGCGGTGCCTGTTGCTTCACAAGCTCTTATACTGCTCGTGTTACCCGCGTCACCATTTCGATGGTTTCCGAACAAGGTTGTTATTGTGGCACCGAGGACGTCGATTGACTATGAACTCGCGTTTTATTGCGATTCCATATTTGTCCCGGCGACTGAATGCAACTAGGACCCGGCAGATTTAATAATGCCGCATTCGAGTAGATTTATGTGCGCCGATATGAAATCGAGATTACCTCGAACCGGTGGGCTCTCATTTTTGACGGAGACGTCTTCGTCTCGCCAAGGTTGAGGAAGGGGGGGAGGATCCTCCGGCATCTGATTCACCGTGCCGCGTAAACTGTATTCCAGTCACGTTCGTTATGCGCATATGCTCCACGCATCGCTCCTTTATTTTCCCTGTATCATTTACGCACGTCTCTTGCGTTCTGATGCGGCTTCATTATAACTAATGACGCTGTAAATTTGGTGATAACCGCGATAGATGCCACTCTAAACGCCAACCGTATTACGATACCATTACTGCCGTTGCGAATGTGGGTGGTCGACGCGTCCTTCGTTCCTCCTCTTCCCCCTCTTGCGGTGTATCTAGTTTCATGTTTCTCTTCAGGAAACGGCCGGGGCATTAGATTTTCTGAGAGAGGGAGTCAGAGCTTGCAATTGCAAGGAGTTCTAAGCGAGTTTGTCGCGTGTTTGAAATAGCGTGTACTCCGTGTACAGTGTCGACTCTAGTCTAGATCAACAGTTCAGAAATGTAACTTTACTTTCTACGAATGCAACGGAGACTATTATTTTTTAGTTACATACGGTCATAGCCTCAGCTGCATCATCCTGTCATTAAGAGGTACTTTTGTGTTTTTATCGTCTCCTCCTGGTCAGGCTTTTAAATCTTGCTGCGTGTGTCATAAACAGGGCCAGCTTGGAGGGGAGGGGGCTAGATAGGACTATGCTTCAGGCCCCACTTTTCAGACGGCCCTGTTCTGAGCCTCCATTTATGACAAAACATTATTGAATTAAATTTTTTTCCTCCTTCTCTTTTGATATAATTAAAAGTCGCACTAAAGGCAGTACCATATTTGCATTTTCTTCACTCGATTCGACAACGATAACCCTAAGTGCTGTGACTATACCTAACAAACAGAATCTTATGAGAGATATCACACTAAGTGAAAGATTTGCAATCTACTTTAGTTTGTGTATTAGAGCGGTTTACTTCATTATTCAAATTTCAACTTGAAGGTTCTTTTTTCAATTTCACGAAAATATTCTAAATGAAACTAACGACAACTAATTGTCTCCTCTGAAGCTGGTAAATTGGATAGTCGATCGATAAATAATTTATGCATTTTTTCCAATGTATATATTTTACACACAGATTATTCAGTAACTACACCTACTGCGAATTGTAAGGCAGAAAGGTCATTTTCTTTTTATCGAGAATAAAGAATATCTACAAGAACGACAATGTTAAGCGATCGGTTATCATCTTTAGGATGTTTAGCAATTGAATGTGATCTAGTAAAGTCTATCAATTTTGATGATGTGGTGCATAATTTTGCAAAGTTAAAATAAAAAAAAACTAGCTGGTTGTTGTTGCTCGCTCGCTTCGCTCACTCGCGAGTGGGGTTATTCTTGCTCGCTCGCTACGCTCGCTCGCCGACAACTTCCCGATCACATTTATAGTTCCCATATATCGTAGTGCCTATGATTAGTGATGCCTATAACTATTCATGTTTATTTTGTGTGTGACCCTTTACGGGCCACACAAGGAACTTCCCGATTTGCGAGTTGTAATTTATTATTACAATTATTAATTGTCGTTAATTAGAAAATTATTCGTATTCGGGGAAATTTAATAGTTTTCTATTTATCAACATTTGCTAAATATAATCATATTATTATTATTTATATATAATACATATAATATATAATATATGTATAATATATTATACACTGTATCCATCGAAATCCTGGACTGTCGATTATTTCCTAATCTATTATAGGTCCGAAAAAAATCTTTATATGAAATTGAATGGCTAAAGGGGGCCGATTTATTGGCTGTAAAAATTTTTTCTTATCATTATTGTTTACGGAAATATGAAGGTCAAGTTCGGTTTTTTAAATGGGATTATATATTTTTTGTCTGATCAATTGATAGTGTGTTTCAAGACGAATTCAGTAATCATTAATATATACACCTTTTTTCAAATAGTTTTTGAGATATTACGCGTAAAAGTTTACTGATTTTCAGCAGAAGAAAACCTGCTGGAATGGGAAGCACCGCAGGTAATCCTAAGTTTTGGGTCTACGGGCCTACCGCTCCTACCACAGATCCCTTGTATCTGTTTATGACCCGTTTCAAACTTCAAACACCGGCCGAGGCCCCCTGCAGCTCGTCCTACTCTAGCCGGTTTTTTTCCACCGAAAATGAGTAAACTTTTAACTGTAATATCTCGAAAACCATTTGAAAAAAGGTATACACATTAATAGTTGTTGAATTCGTCTTGAAACGCACTATCAATTGATCAGATAAAAAATATATAATGCCATTTAAAAAACCGAACTTGACCTTCACATCTCTGTAAACAATAAAGATAAAAAAAACTGTTACAGCCCATAAATCTGCACCCTTTAGCCATTCAATTTCATATAAAGATTTTTTTCGTTCTATAATAGACTAGGAAATTATCAATTGTCCAGGATTTCGAGGGACACACTGTATATATTTATCACAATTATATTATTATAATTGTACAGGGTGGGGCAATAACTATTAGCATCTCAGATATCTCGGAAACTATAAGTTTCACAGAAATATTTGCTGAAATAAAATTGCACAGTACGAAGGGGGCCATCCGGTAGCGGTACAGTAAATTCCGAATAAGCCTAGGTCAATCGGGTCCGCATGTCAAGACTTAAACGAACTGGAAAGTGAATCTCGCACCTCCGATTTCTCGCTTTACTGGTTTTTGTGTTTGGACGCTCGAGCCCGAGCGCTCGACTCCCGAAACAATGGGGCCATAATAGACACGGATAGCACTAGGCATTTAAAAATGCTCGTGACTGATTTTCATCTTTTTCCATCGAATTTTCACGAGAGTGATGCCAATCGATTCCTTATACTCGACCGATTAGAAAACTATCAAACACGACATAATTCGGTCCATAATTAACGAAATAACAAAAGAAATTAATTTTCACGCTTCAATTCTAACTTCGCTAAAAATAGTCTGATTTACATGAAATTTTGTTCTTTTAATCAGGAGAACGCTTACAACCCAATGGTGAAACGTTTGTATCGATACGACAACGGATCAGATCGCGGAAACTGAGAAAAATTGACGACTCAGCGCTCGAACGACCCTAGCCACGCGCATAATCCGATGCCGTCGCTTGGCGAATATCAAAGAATACCGCGTAGTCAGGTGTGAAATATTTCCTCCTGAATTTTCATCGGTTACTAATTATTATCGAACGTTTATAAAAATAATACCACATGCTTCCTTACATTTTTCCGATAAAAATTAGTCGAAATACGACATAAATCGGACTATTTTTAACGAAGTTAGAATTGAAGCGTGAAAATTAATTTGTTTCGTTATTTCGTTAATTATGGACCGAATTATGTCGTGTTTGATAGTTTTCTAATCGGTCGAGTATAAGGAATCGATTGGCATCACTCTCGTGAAAATTCGATGGAAAAAGATAAAAATCAGTCACGAGCATTTTTAAATGCCTAGTGCTATCCGTGTCTATTATGGCCCCATTGTTTCGGGAGTCGAGCGCTCGGGCTCGAGCGTCCAACCATGTATAGAAAGAAAACTACCCAGTTGTAAGCAGATTTTACTGTAATAGTTTTTTTGCAAGTGGAGGTACTTCGGACATTTGAAGGTCACCTCCATTTTTTTTAAATGGATCGGTATGTTTTTGTTTCCGTATCATGATAGAGGATTTTAAAACGATTTCAACGACCTATTACATAAGGTCATTGAAGGTCATAGAAAGCAGCGAAAAGCGATAATACTTACGGTTTTGGTAGTAAATGAATCGCCTCTCTAAATTTGAAACAAACAAACAAACAAACAAACAAACAAACAAACAAACAAACAAACAAACAAACAAACAAACAAACAAACAAACAAACAAACAAACAAACAAACAAGCAAGCAAGCAAGCAAGCAAGCAAGCAAGCAAGCAAGCAAGCAAGCAAGCAAGCAAGCAAGCAAGCAAGCAAGCAAGCAAGCAAGCAAGCAAGCAAGCAAGCAAGCAAGCAAGCAAGCAAGCAAGCAAGCAAGCAAGCAAGCAAGCAAGCAAGCAAGCAAGCAAGCAAGCAAGCAAGCAAGCAAGCAAGCAAGCAAGCAAGCAAGCAAGCAAGCAAGCAAGCAAGCAAGCAAGCAAGCAAGCAAGCAAGCAAGCAAGCAAGCAAGCAAGCAAGCAAGCAAGCAAGCAAGCAAGCAAGCAAGCAAGCAAGCAAGCAAGCAAGCAAGCAAGCAAGCAAGCAAGCAAGCAAGCAAGCAAGCAAGCAAGCAAGCAAGCAAGCAAGCAAGCAAGCAAGCAAGCAAGCAAGCAAGCAAGCAAGCAAGCAAGCAAGCAAGCAAGCAAGCAAGCAAGCAAGCAAGCAAGCAAGCAAGCAAGCAAGCAAGCAAGCAAGCAAGCAAGCAAGCAAGCAAGCAAGCAAGCAAGCAAGCAAGCAAGCAAGCAAGCAAGCAAGCAAGCAAGCAAGCAAGCAAACAAACAAACAAACAAACAAACAAACAAACAAACAAACAAACAAACAAACAAACATATAAATAGATATATATGCAGGGTGTTTGTCGACTCTCTCGAAAAAATACAACAAAAATGTGTTAATTAATTAATATTAATAATAAATATTAATAACAACGCACGCACGCCTGTGGTTGCATGTGTATTTGTGTGTTGTCGGCATTAGAATTACCCAATGTGCATCACGAGGAGGTTGTGCATCACTCCTCGCAACCACAGGCGTGCGTGCGTTGTTAATAATATTTATTATTTATTATTAATATGAATTAATTAACACATTTTTGTCGTATTTTTCGAGAAAGTCGAAATTTTGCGATTACAGCGCCATCTATCACGAATAAAAAAAAATGTTTCAAATAAAACCTACATATTTTGTGGCGTAAAATCCGAATCTGCAATAAAAAGTAGGTGGTCCTATTTTATTTAAATTTTAAAGTGACCCCCCGGACCCACCCCCCAGGGGGTTAGCGGTGAAATTTTTTGACAGGATCAGATGACCCCTCCAACCCATCAAACTTTTATTCGGGATGTTTTTTGATCCGATACATATTTCTTAAGTTATCCGTGGTGGCGGATTAAAATGGGACACCCTGTATATATTGTATACATGTGTTATATACATATAAATATAATAATAATAATATATGTGTATATATTATTTCCGTTTAGTTATTCGCTTATAATTTTATATTCGCCCATTTAGATTGTGTTATTGAGTTAGGTTTTCTTTAAAAAACTAAAAAACTACTGGATCGAATTAGAACAAAATCTAATCAGCTCTAAGTTCCAGTGTTACACATCGATTGCATTGTTACGAGTCCAGATGAGTTACGTAAAGCAACTCTGAAAGGGCTCAATTCAATGCTCCTATCCGAGACCTTTGACTTCACTTGGAAGTCACCATGCATGGGCCGATAGGAATTTCTGTTGCACCCAAGTAATAGAATTCTATGAAAATCAATATCACCTAACTTTTCTTGGAAACTCCGCGATGTAATCGAGTCCCCACCATTTTCTTCATAGATTTTTGGGTATAAAAGGGCCGAGAAATTCGGACTCGTGGACTCATTTCTAATCCAGTTCGAGTTTAGTACGCGGCTTAGACTGGAAGAAAGATCGAGTATTAGTTCTCCTTCGAGCAGAGTTTTTAAGAGTACAGTACGTACAGTAACTTCACTGTAACGTAGTCTTAGCGACGCGTACCCCGCATACCTCTGTGCGTAATCTAGAGAGAGAGGTCTTAGTTCCACGACATTCAAATATCTTAAACACTCGTATTCCTTCAAATCAAACTTAACTTGTAACAATATATATTTTTAAAAAGGGTTTGTTAAATTGGACTTAGTTCAATCAAAACCTTTCCTGTATCCAAGAAGAAGCAAACGCGTAACGATCCCACATTATACCTTTGCCGCTCAAGGTATATTATAAACTTAAAAGTTACGAGGCTATACTAACATCTTCGCAATCCTTGCGAAGGTCTCCTTTTCCTAACCTACAAGTGGCTCCCGGTGTTGGCCGTTGTGCACTGGTTTGTCCACGTCCCGTGGCTCCTGGCGAGTACAAAGTTGCTCGCTGGTTCGTCCACAGTCTTTATTCCATCCTAGTGGCTCCCGATACTTACCAAGTTGGTTTTCCACGAAAACCTACCTAAACCTAAGGTGGCTCCCGGTGTTAACCGTTGCGCACTCGGTTCGTCCACATCCGCGAGGTGGCTCCCAACGAGTGCAAAGTTACTCCCTGGTTCGTCCACGAAACAATAACAAAATTCCAAAACCTGGCCCTCGGTCAGACTACCTAGCCCTCGGCTCGTAACAGCATCATCGATCATTTTGATCTCGTTAATAGTTTTTTAGAAAACGTTAACGAAAAATTTGATCACATACGTACGCACATACATACGCACGCGCACACACACACACACACGCACGCACGCACGCACACCCACGCACACGCACACACACACACACACACACGAACAATTTGTTCAAAATAGGCTTAAATGACCCCAATGACCTTGAAATATGAAGATCTGCCAAAAAATCGATTTTCGATTTTCGGGGTCATTACAATAACTTCCCTATAAATCGGGAAGTGAAAAAAACATTTCGACTGATATTAGAATTTTAATATTCAAAGATTTATTTCAAGCAAGGGGGATTTGATAGCACCGAGCGGCAAAAATCTTAAGCCGCCTCTGCTCATAAACTTCTCGTTTATCTGTAGTAACGCGTAAGCAAAGAGTAATATAGTCCTCTTTGGCGTAAGAGTGGAATTAAGGTAAAAGCAGATAGGTGTACGGATAATACAATGGAGTCGAGAATGAAAGTGAAGGTTTGATATGAGTAGATAAAAGTCGAGTTGAATTGAAAGACCAAAAAAACTTGCTATATTGATTGCAAAGTATTGTTGAGTTTTGCATTATTAAAGATAATTTATGTTTCAATTTCCACTTTCTTTTTTCTACATCTATTTCTACATTTTTCTTAATTATCAGCCAACTTACTTTCTCTGTCTAAATAACAGCAGATAATTTATAATTTTAATTATCATTTTGATTACCAGGTAGTGAGTTAAATTCCCCCCCCCCTCTCTCCCTCTCTCTCTCTCTTTCTCTTTCTCATAATTTCACCATTTTCCTATTCTATTTTTTATTCTCAATACATTTTTTCTATATACATGATAAGTGTATTAGTTTCATCAGTCAAAGATGAGGATAGTTGCTGGAATAGAATAGGAATAGAATCAGGCTTGGAATAGAAATAAATAAACAAATACTTGTCACTTATTTGTTTTGATTTTTAACTTACTAGAAACGAACATTTTGAGTCGAAATACCAATAAATACAAATAATTGATATATATTTAAATATAAACAATGAATACTTTTTCTGGTTAATCTGCTCTGTGTATTGTAGTCCCGACATGTGACTTCTCAGAATTTGGAAATCAATAATTGCACAACATTTTCCGCTGTTACCCACACTTGTAATTCGCTGATGAACGCGAGATGGCATCATTTGAGAAGTTTGTCGTCAATGAAAAAACAAGTTTTCAGGAGTGATGGGCTCTGGCCGATCAAATTTGTACCAGTGATGCCAGAATCGTGGGCGCTGGGCGCTATTTAATAAAAATATGTATACTAGTCGAAGCGTCGCGACGACTCGTGGCTAGGCAACACCCTTCTAATCCTAATGCTTCAGATTTTAATTAACCCATAATTTTACGTTACAACTTCGCGATAAAGGAAAATACTATTATACATTATATATTTTCAAAGCGTTTTCGTAGTCTGATACTTTCGTTATTAATGTGAATAATAACATTAGTTTACACGCGATATTAGTCTTTAGCCTTTCCACAAACAAAATATAAGTATTTTAAAATGTTCAACGCCATAGTCGATATTGGAGTGGTTCCCAAACTTTATTGCTTTCTGAAAAACATGATCACAATCAACGAAAATCAAAATCCCTTCCACAATTTCCATGTTTTTGGAGTTTCCTACATTTTCCTTGTGCAGCAGCTCTGGAGGAAGATCACATACAATTCTTTCGGCCAGGTCCACTTTTTCTACGATCTCTTCCACAATTTCCATGTATTCGGAATTTTCTATATCACGAAATGAGTGGAGAAGTAATTTGAAAAATCACGAATGATATAGTAATAATTATGCGAAAGCACGTCCGTATACGAACGAGAACGGCGATTCCGATTCACCTCTCAGCTGACGCGTCGAATTAGAAAATCGATTGAATGATTCTCTCTTTCTTTTTCTTGTTGGTTTCAGCGTCTTCTCGATCGCACGCACACGTGTGGCTGTTGAACTCCCGAACAAAAGACGACGTCACGCGTGTGCGTGCGACCAAGATGACACTGAACCATTAAGAAAAAGAGGGAAAGAATCATTTCATCGATTTTATAATTCGGCGGGTCAGTTGTGAGGTAAATTAGGAATTAGGATCGCCGTTATTTTGCGCAGACTTCTACGCTTTATAGCGGCTAAACGGTGCGTTTTCGGCATATGGCTCCTGTGAGATTTTTTCTTAACTCGTCGAGTAGAATAGATTGATATAATAAAAAAATTAAAAATTTTTGTTGCTATAAACAATTTTGCGGCTCATTTTTTTGATAAATGTCCACCGATCCAGAGGTCTTGTTTCACCCCTATAAGCGGTATTCATGACAGTGATCCTGACAAAATTATGAAATACTGTTTCACTATGGTATGAGAGTGATCCTATCGATGTGTTATGCCGTCACCGATTTTGATGACCTTCAAATATGTTATAAAGGACAACATTCTAAATAACTTTTTTCTACGCATATACAGCGATGATCGGAAAGTGTTCTACGGGCTTGACTCGCAGTGTCCAAGCGAATATCCCCATTATTTTGTCTCATTCTGATAGCTACACGGTCAGTCCGCGCGGACTCTTTACTCTACGAGACTGCTCCAATTCGTTTCCTCAGTGCTCTCTAAACTTGATTTGTATCCTGCCTATACACATATACATATATACGCGCAGTTTATAGTTACTATATCTATTATCTATGGATTCGAATTTTTCCGAGATTACGGAAATTTCCAGAACTTTCCGACCGGTTTCAAGATTAGACCATAACTTTGAGCTACTCGATTTTTTCTGGAAGCTCGTTTCATTCGAGTACTCAGCGTGTACTTTATAAAGAAATTCTAATTCAACAAAATGATGATGCAAGCCCCTTTTTACCTGAACTACATTATATTTCATTTTAAACACAATTCCAGACATCCAGTGCAAAAAATAAACAATTCGACGTGGAATAATAAGATCAAATGTACCTTTCTCGAAGAGGTGGAAGAGGAGCAAGAGGTGGATGAGGTGGAAGAGGAGGGACGGGGGGCATCTTTACCAAGAATGTTGTAATATTGAAATAAAATCAAAATGCACTGAAAGAAATAAAGTTCTAAATTTTACTACACTGCAGGACTAAAGTAGCAGGATAGGTGCACTTGTGGTGAAAATTCCAAACGCAGTGTAGTAAAAATCCTAACCAGTGTCCTAACCAACTCCGCCAAAGTGCGCTATTGCTATTCCTTCTTCTATAATTTACTTCTCACTTGAAATATCTGTATATTTATATCTATTTATAACATTTAGATTCATTTTTTTTCATCAATTTCATCATTCTGCTATGTAGGATAATAAAATTTATGGACAATAAATGAATCTAAATAAATATATTCCATATGACAATATTCCAAATCAGAAGTAAATTAGAGAAACGAATATCAGCAGCGCACTTTGGCAGAGCTGGTTAGGACGCAATTTTCTGGTGCGAGGGTCCTGGGATTGAATCCCGTCCCAGCATCTGAAATTTTTTAAACTTTGTAAGAATATTTATATACAATGGTTGGGATTTTTACTACACTGCGTTTGGAATTTTCACCACAAGTGCACATATCCTGCTACATTAGTCCTATAGTGTAGTAAACTTTTTATTTCTCTCAGTATAGAAATTTTAAAAAAGTATTTTGGTTTTTTGAATATTTTCTTCATAAACCATTAGTGTTTAAATTTATTATTTTTTTTTGTATTTTTCTTTTTCAAGGAAAAAGGGTGAATCGCGGGGTGATTTGAAACAACTTTTTATCAACTGATAATTACAGAACCTGTTCAACTAAACTTCTCACTTGTTTTTCTGTGTTTTATCTCTCCTATTTTATAACCCTACCAAAGCGATGCCTTTACGGGATCTCACTTTACTCCTTCATTTCTCATCGAATGAAGATAAAGTACAGCTTATTTTATAGCTAAAGATGCCTCCCAATGCGGGCTGGTCCGCATATTATTCAGAACACACTTCCAAAGACATAAAACTGCTTGCATTCCACAACTATGAATTTTCGATTTTTGCTCAACTTTGAACACTCATATTACCGAATATCTGGAAATAAACATTGAATGCTGACCAGCCCGCAGTGCATTGAACCTTCCTCTTTCGAATGAACCCCTTTCCCAGCCGAAAATCTTCTTATATAAGGACGAAAAATGTGTTCCTGTAAACCCATATTTTCGCTGATTTTCGATCAATTTTGCCGGTAAAGTCATCGGTCTGCAGTACCTGAGACTACCCCCTTATATTCTATTGGGAACCCAAGTTAAATTTAAAATTCTTTATACATCGTACGACTTTATACTGAATATTAAAATTACTTAACAAAATATAACACATTTCACTTGATGTCTTCAATCCATTTAGATTATACGATACAACAATTCGGTGAGTTATTATTGCCTGAATTTAATCCAGACTTAACCCAGACCTTGGTTCCTTGGTAGAATATCTGTTTAACATAATTCTATTGCGTAAAGTTCATGTAACCGGTATTGAAGATTTATGATCCGAAAATTTAGTTTAAAAATGGGTAGATTTATTATTTGACAACTTTAGACAAAAATCGTAGCCACACCAACGGCAATATACAGAATCTTTTACGATGCGTTACCTATGAAATTTTCGTTTCTACAACAGTAACGTAACAAGCGCACCAATCCCTATATCGTCCTTTATACTTTTTATGGCGAGGAATCCGAGGTAGAGATATTCTGACTGCACGCGAGAATCTAAGCCCTGAAATCTGCTCGGAACGATTCCACCTCGAGGTAGATGCAGTTCCAGTAAAGACGATCCAGCCGGATTTCTTGGTGGGCCAATTTCGTTCTGCCTCCTATTATCCAGCCCGGTTTCTGTGTCTCGCGTTACTATTCCTTGCATTGTAACGCTTGAATGAAAGGAACGATGTTTGCCCTGACGATAAAATCGCAGGTCGTCTACGTTCTCGATCTTTATAAGTCGTCTCTAGGGCGAACGCAAAACGAAATTGCATTTGCAGGATCGTTTCGTGCATCATCCTTTTTGTGGGATAGGCCAGGGCATGCGTGACTACACCGAGGATTCGACATTTCCTTCTGATAGGAATTTCACTTCGGGAGTATAGGTATGCAACTGGTTGTCCCATTTTTGCTCAACGCGGTTTCGTTGCTAGTTTAACTTCGTCTATTGGTGTTCTTCTCGCGAGGGACTATTCCACTTTTCTTGCAGAAAGGTTTATATGAGGGAGTTGATTCCAGTTTTCGAAGAAAGTTGCATCGAAGTTGTAGCAGTTGTTTGCTATATGAGTTTTTTTTTATGGTTCGGATGGGTGGATATAAAGTGGAAATTTAAAAGATTTTGATTTAACAGATTTTGTTGCATTGTTCCTAGAGTACTTTTATTTGAACCAGTACGTTAATCTTGCCTTATCTTTCATGGTCTCTTGTTATTATTTATGTATTTTGCGACGAAGTTAATCTTTAAAATCCGTTCACAGGATAGGGTTTTTTCGGTAAAAATACTGAGTCGGTTGCAGTCGAATGCGGCATTAACAGGGCTTCTTATTTTTACCGCTACGTTCACCTACCGGACATCATGGACATAGGAAAATAGGGACAGAGCGCAACGTTCTGGGGGAGTGTTATTTGCGGGAAGGGGACGAGGTAAACGATGCCTCTTTACTATTGGCTGCTGTTGTGCGCAAGCGCATATTATTATTACATTTATTCAGTCGTCTTGTATGCAGTGTGAAGTGTGATATGCAATCGTAGCAACGAGATCCGTTGTATTGTATGTACAGTGACCTCAAACGGTTCTGGCGCGTGCCTTGCACGGTACATGGTGACCCCCTGGCGGCGGCAGTTACGAACTGCAGATATTCATAGACGCCAGTAGGCGGCAGTTAATGTATCTGCTCGACGATGTTTATGCTCGTCATAGACAGGTCCAAACTGTCCGATGCGGTGTACGGTTTGCTTGGATTTACTCGCCAGAGGGATACGTAGCATATAGCTGTCATTCGTGTACCCTTGTCAGATCACGTCAGATAACGCGTAATCTAAGTAATTTTGTTCCGAAATAAATCGAAATTTTGACATAATTTAGCCACATGCAAAGTGTGTTTTTGTTTTCAATAAAAGGTTAGTGTCATCTAGTGATGGGCACAATCGACTGAAAACTATCGACAAGTCGATAGTAGCAGACGACTGTTTTCAGTCGACTGATTTTTTAAACTATCGACTGAATTAATGGGACTAAACTTAGACCATATATACCTATAGACACGGCCTGAGGTATGGGAGCCCATGGGAGAGCCTGATGCAAAGATAACGAGCAAGTTGACGTCAGAAGAGATAATTCAAGATGGCGAATAGTGCATCAGACCAATCAGATGATTAGACGCCATTACACTGTATAGATACTTTTTGAAAGTAGATATTCTTTGCCCAGATGATGCATGCCCACATGAATGTCATGTAGATGATTTTATCTTTGCATCAATCTAGATGACTCAGGCCGTGTCTATAGGTATATATGGTTTAAGCGACTAAACGACTAAATTTTTGCGGTGGTAGAGCGGTGGGGATAACGACTAACGACTGAAACTGCGGTGATAGGACATATGGGCTATCGAATCTATCGAATAAATTTAATAAACGGGATCATAGCGGGATTTCCAAATACATTCAATTATGAGATTTACTATTCTACTATTTAGTTCATTATAAATAGAATAATTTTCCTACTATATTCGCCTGGACTATAGCCACTTTCATTTTTGACAATCATTATATTAATAAAATTATAATCATCTTGAGGTATCGAATAAAAATTGTGCAGATTAAAGTTTTTAACATGTATAATAAAGATGTTGAATCAAACAAGATATATAGTAAAGATATTTGATTCAACTTATTATTGAATGTTATTGAATTACAGAATTGGACAAAGGAGGATAGTTGAAATGAATAAAATGCAAAAAATTAAGGTAAAGTATTACGATGCACATATTACATGAAATATATTTCCAATTGTACCAAAAAGTAGATATAACAAAAGGCGACACTCTGACGAAGACACTCTCACTTTTAGAGAGAGGAAATAACAACCAATTTAAAGTCATCCCTTATTATACCTACTCTTTGATTATACTGTAGTTTACTCAGATGAAATACTTTCGACACAAAGAATTATTGTTATATATCATTCTCCTCTTCTTCAGATGATACTTCTATAATAAAATGTTAGACGAAATTCACAGGTAAGTGCATGGAAGTCCGATGTCGAGTAAATCCAAAGTACCACAATACTGTTGCCACCACAATTGTTAGTTGTACTTATGGGTGTAAAATAGACCAGTGTGTAATAGGTGCTGTTCATATGTTACAACATTATTGTCGTTCTTTGGGTTTGCTCGACATCAGACATTCATACACTTACTTGCCTCTGCTACCAATATATTATTGCAGAAATATTATCTGAACTAGAGGAAAATGAAATGCAACAATAATTCTTTGTGTTCAATACATTTAATCTGGTTTTACGAGTATGTTACGGTATAATTAGAAACATATTTTATCTGAGACATGCATTGCAATACTTTACCTTAATTTTTCACATTTTATTGTTATTAATTAACAATTTTAACAATATGATTTACATATGACATACATATCGACTTTCCTTTACAAAACAGAAACACTCATGCATATGTTTTGAAGCTATGCAGCTGTTGGAGTCAGCGCATTCCTATTTATATTTTGGTGCACCGCTAACTATCTACATTTTTTCCAACTTTCCCCTCACATTTACCCAATCAATAAAAAGCACTTTATTCATTGTATGTACCATAAATGTGTTAATATTTAACACCTTGAAATCTATAGAATGATATCCTACTAAAATTTTAGGTTAGAGGGTTATAAATTTGGTTCTTTTCAGCCATCCGCTTTTATTTGGAATAACGAATAAATCTTTACAATTTATTTATGAATAACGAGTGACAATATTTTATACGATTCAAACTTATGTGTACAATTCATGAATACGTGCATACAATTTCACTCGAATAACTGTTACGTATGCATCATATGCATTATTATTTTCTCGCTCTCACGATTCTTCGAGCTCGAGTCTAGCAAGGAAAAAACCCTCTTAACCTCCCCTTACCGCTTATCTCTAGATGCAGCTGCATCCTAACCGAAATTTTGAAGAAGGTGACGCAACTTTCGAACCTTCTAGAACTTTCCTTATTTGGAAAATTAGAGGCATCCCCACTCATTTTTCGGCCTATATAAACCCGTTGATTTCATCTCTCGGGGGTTCAGAATCGTACCGTCACGTTTAGAGACAACGTCGCGTCACATTCTTTAGAGTCGAATATTGTGAGCAAAGAGGATTAGATAGAGCGGAAGCTGCGGTATCTCCTTTTTACAGCGCCCTCTGGCAGGTCAGAAGGGAAGGAATTCACAGAAATGAAGAGTTCTATTTCCTTTCTGGTACTTTTCTTGTACATGCCGACGCCAACTAGGCTACGTCATTTTTCTAATTTTTCATTTACGTATTTGCGGTGATTTGCGGTAGACGTGGATACCAGTGGATACATCAGGGTACATACACGAGCGCTTATTTATAGTGTCGAACAGTGTCGAGTGTTGTTTTGAACCAAAAATGCATTAAAGAGCCAGTGTGTGTGTGGTATGTGTACATACATATGATAGACATTTTTAAAATAAATATAAATATGATTTTTATTTGCGTTTCATTTACTTGCTAAAAATCTATATCACATCTGTATATATGTAAATTAATATTTCAAATTCTTCAGCTCTGCAATGTGGAGAGAAATTACAAGTCCGAATCTCAGACTTGAAATTTCATCAGTTCCTCAAAAAAATTTAGTCATAGAATTTATTGTGAATCGAACCGTGAATTGAAAAACCGTGGAGAGGGGTAGTTTTCGGGTTGCGGGGCAAGGGGACGGATGAATAGTTCCCTTCTGAGCTGCTTGAGGTGCTGAAAAACGAGATACACTTTTATACATGGGCTCTTATGGGGAGCTTCCGCTCTATCTAATCCTCTTTGATTGTGAGATCGGGCTAAAGTTCCCCTTCGAATCTAAACTAACCTTATAGGATCCGCGAGTCGGCATAAATTTCTATTTGGCAATTCTTTCTAAATTCACTCTTCCCTCGCATTGCCAGTGCGTGAAAACCGAGCACCAACAATTATTTGGTAAATTCAACACATTTTTAATATACACATTCGTGACAAACACTACACGATACACTTGTATTTAAAGACTGATTTACAATATATTTAGGCTAAACTAACAATCCTGCGGCTCCCTAATTTCGCATTAGGTTCGTCCGCATTACCAAACATTCCAAAGACAAATCTTATCCAACCTAGTGGCTCCCTGATTTCGCATCAGGTTCGTCCACGAAAACTCACCCATCCTGCGGCTCCCTAATTTCGCATTAGGTTCGTCCGCATCCTACAGCTCCCTGATTTCGCATCAGGTTCGTCTGTACGTTTTCCAACCTCCTAACAGCTCCCTGACTTCGCGTCAGGTTCGTCTGTGCTTTTACCAACTTCCTAGCAGCTCCTCAACTTCGCGTTGAGTTCGTCTGCGACTTTCAATCCTAGTGGCTCCCCGATTTCGCATCGGGTTCGTCCACGAAGTTTCACCTTCCTGCGGCTCCCTAATTTCGCATTAGGTTCGTCCGCATCTGACTCCATTTCCTAGAGGCTCCCTGATTTCGCATCAGGTTCGTCCTCGCCGTCAAAAATCCTAGCAGCTCCCTGACTTCGCGTCAGGTTCGTCTGCGTACCTTACTAACAAACTGACTCCATATTCCTGTGGAAAATATACACACACACTCGCCCTTAGACCATATACAGGGTGTCCCAAACTAAGTGCGGGACCCGGAAAGGGTGGATTCCTGGGGTGATTCTAAACAACATTTTCCTTTGCAAAAATGTCCTCCGAAGCTTTGTTAACGAGTTATTAACGAAAAACCCCGACCAATCAGAGAGCGCGAATAGCGAGCGCTCGGCCGACCAGCGACGGTGCACAAGCTACGCGTAGCGTCTACTCACCGTGCTCGAGGCTTGTACAAGAAACTCAAAATCTTTACGTTATCGGCCAATTTCTCCTAAACTATTCGATGAAAAATTATGAAAAAAATCAGGGACACGTTAGTTATCACGACACATATTATGGAATTTTTTGAGATTTTTTAATTTATTAGCAACGTTGCAAAAATAAAAAACGTGAGAAGACACGGTTATTGGCCGATTTCTGTTAAACTATTGGTTAAAAAATTATGAAAAAAATTAGGGACACGTCAGCTATCGCGACACATATTATGGAATTGTTTCAGATTTTTTAAATAATTAGTTAAGTTGTAAAACATAAGAAACGAGAGAAAACAAGGTTATTGGCTGATTTCTATTAAACTATTGGTTAAAAAAATTATGAAAAAGATGAGGGACACGTCAGCTATCGCGACACATATTATGGAATTTTTTCAGATTTATGAATTAATTAGCCAAGTTGCAATACATAAAAAACGAAAGAAAAAATGGTAAAAATGGGGCTATTGTATTTTAACTAAACTGGATCTATGATCATATTAATTCAGTACATAAATATCACTAATATCATTGTTCTCAATTTTTTTTTCACTTTCTTTAACTTCATAAGTCATAATAAAAAAGTAAAAAGCAATGTTTCCGTACTTCTCACGGATTGTAAATTATTCTACTATGTAATAAAACATTGGAAACTGTACAAAAATACTTATTGCGTAAGGAATGTACGAAAATTATACCTGTTACTTGCTGTAATCGGTAAAAAGTACGGAAACATCGGTTTTTATTTTTTTTTAATTATGACGTACTAAAGTAAAATATGTTTAAATAAATTGAAGTTAATAGTATGACCCCCTCATTCGATTGTACCCCTTATGGAATAGTGAGTAAGTAGGCATGCAATTATTATCGATGAGACTCACCCATTCGGAGAGGAATTCACCTGCTGCTTGAACACCGATCCCTCTGGGTCAGTGGCCGATCCCGGTCGTTAGGGGATGATGCAAACCGTAGGTCCTGCTGGTCGCAGGTATTCGGTGCCACAAAAATACACCTTACGTTTACCACACTCCGCGTTCACCAACACTGATCACTTTATTGAAATTACCATTTGAGCTACTAATCACTTATAACCGCGGAACACACCGAATTAAAATCCCCACGGTGTTGAATCATTTTGGAACGAGATAGTTCCTACGTTTAAAAATAATTCAATGCGGTTCGCGGTGGTCGGTGCGGGTACTTCTCGCGATACATCCATTCCGCGAATTCCGCGTTGTCTCGGCAATCTGCAGCGAAGAAAAAGAAGAGGTTGAAGCCCTCAGCGGCGGAAATCATGATCGATACTAACGATTTTTTCCGAAGTCTCCTTCCTTCTGCCCTCGCATCCCTCCAGCGTGACTTTTCGGGGTGTAGTTTCGTCGAAATACTCGAAGTTGATTTGTTAATTGGCAACAATGAGGGAGGGCCTTCCTCGGCCAGCTTTTTTTGATGGAGGTGGAAGTGTCTCCATCAGATCGAAAAGGTAGCGGAAAAATTTAGGGTACAAGGAAACGGTGTACGAGGAGGCGGTTATGAGTGTCTCGCAGATGCGGCCGTTTATGATCATGAGTATTGTCCTGCAATTTGGAAGGAACCATCGGCACTCGAGGCCGAAGACCGCGAGGGCGCGTGGAGCTTACCGTTAAAGTCCTTTCGATGCATTCGGAGGGATGAAATATGGAATTCCCTGTTATTAAAAAGCGAATTGGGGAAAGTCTTTCGCCGTCAAACATTTGGTCAACGGATGTTTCGCAGAGACTAACTCGTCACCGTGCCGAGGGTAAAATACAGCTATTGTATTCTCATCCTGCGACCAAGTCTTGCTTTTTATCACCCTGAACATGTAGTGACCTTCTGATGTTCGTGTAACATCGTGTAACATGTACCGTTTCCTTGTACCCTAAATTTTTCCGCTACCTTTTCGATCTGAAGGAGACACTTCCACCTCCATCAAAAAAAGCTGGCCGAGGAAGGCCCTCCCTCATTGTTGCCAATTAACAAATCAACTTCGAGTATTTCGACGAAACTACACCCCGAAAAGTCACGCTGGAGGGATGCGAGGGCAGAAGGAAGGAGACTTCGGAAAAAATCGTTAGTATCGATCATGATTTTCGCGGAATGGATGTATCGCGAGAAGTACCCGCACCGACCACCGCGAACCGCATTGAATTATTTTTAAACGTAGGAACTATCTCGTTCCAAAATGATTCAACACCGTGGGGATTTTAATTCGGTGTGTTCCGCGGTTATAAGTGATTAGTAGCTCAAATGGTAATTTCAATAAAGTGATCAGTGTTGGTGAACGCGGAGTGTGGTAAACGTAAGGTGTATTTTTGTGGCACCGAATACCTGCGACCAGCAGGACCTACGGTTTGCATCATCCCCTAACGACCGGGATCGGCCACTGACCCAGAGGGATCGGTGTTCAAGCAGCAGGTGAATTCCTCTCCGAATGGGTGAGTCTCATCGATAATAATTGCATGCCTACTTACTCACTATTCCATAAGGGGTACAATCGAATGAGGGGGTCATACTATTAACTTCAATTTATTTAAACATATTTTACTTTAGTACGTCATAATTAAAAAAAAATAAAAACCGATGTTTCCGTACTTTTTACCGATTACAGCAAGTAACAGGTATAATTTTCGTACATTCCTTACGCAATAAGTATTTTTGTACAGTTTCCAATGTTTTATTACATAGTAGAATAATTTACAATCCGTGAGAAGTACGGAAACATTGCTTTTTACTTTTTTATTATGACTTATGAAGTTAAAGAAAGTGAAAAAAAAATTGAGAACAATGATATTAGTGATATTTATGTACTGAATTAATATGATCATAGATCCAGTTTAGTTAAAATACAATAGCCCCATTTTTACCATTTTTTCTTTCGTTTTTTATGTATTGCAACTTGGCTAATTAATTCATAAATCTGAAAAAATTCCATAATATGTGTCGCGATAGCTGACGTGTCCCTCATCTTTTTCATAATTTTTTTAACCAATAGTTTAATAGAAATCAGCCAATAACCTTGTTTTCTCTCGTTTCTTATGTTTTACAACTTAACTAATTATTTAAAAAATCTGAAACAATTCCATAATATGTGTCGCGATAGCTGACGTGTCCCTAATTTTTTTCATAATTTTTTAACCAATAGTTTAACAGAAATCGGCCAATAACCGTGTCTTCTCACGTTTTTTATTTTTGCAACGTTGCTAATAAATTAAAAAATCTCAAAAAATTCCATAATATGTGTCGTGATAACTAACGTGTCCCTGATTTTTTTCATAATTTTTCATCGAATAGTTTAGGAGAAATTGGCCGATAACGTAAAGATTTTGAGTTTCTTGTACAAGCCTCGAGCACGGTGAGTAGGAGACGCTACGCGTAGCTTGTGCACCGTCGCTGGTCGGCCGAGCGCTCGCTATTCGCGCTCTCTGTTTGGTCGGGGTTTTTCATTAATAACTCGTTAACAAAGCTTCGGAGGACATTTTTGCAAAGGAAAATGTTGTTTAGAATCACCCCAGGAATCCACCCTTTCCGGGTCCCGCACTTAGTTTGGGACACCCTGTATACCTATAGACACGGCCTGAGGTATCTAGATTGATACAAAGATAATATCATCTACAGTGATGTTATGTGGGCAATGTGGGCATGCATCATCTGGGCAAAGAATATCTACTTTCAAAAAGTATCTATACAGTGTAATGGCGTCTAATCATCTGATTGGTCTGATGCACTATTCGCCATCTTGAATTATCTTTTCTGACGTCACTGTGGCGAAACTTGCTCGTTATCTTTGTATCAGGCTCTCCCATGGGCTCCTATACCTCAGGCCGTGTCTATAGGTATATATGGTCTAAGCACTCGCCGGCCTCAAGCGTTGCACTCGGCCCCGGCTCGTAACATAACAATGAATGTCGTTATCAAACGGTGATAAATGTATGTTTTATTTACATCGACCATTTAGCATTTTGTAAAATATAGAATACAATTTAATATTTTGAATTGTAAGAACCTAACAATACTAATTTAAGCTAAGTTTCATTAATGTTGTGGAGCACTCGATATGGATAACATAACCAATAACATGAAAAAGTAGTCGACTGAAAACTATCGACTGAATAGTCGATAGTACATTGCGACTAAATAGTAATTAGTCGATAGTCCGATTTAGTCGATAGTGCCCATCACTACTGTCATCTACTACATGTTAATAACACTACATAGTTTTTACTTAATATTGTATGTAGTAACTGATGTTAAGACGAGTTTAGGAAAAATTGTCAATATAAACATGACATTTGTTATATTTGAACACACAAAGCTACTAAAAGTAGTCGAACTTTTGTTTGAAAATTTTTTTATCCTACTCTAAAAGACTTGTGGAACTATATCCCATAGAAAAATATGATTAACTTTATTTTTTTTACTCCCTGAATATGTAATAATTATTGTATTACTAAGTTTACTGCTGAATAAAAATCTGTCTTGAAAGGGTTAAAGGAGCAGAAAATTATGAGAAAATTCTATTAACAAAAGAATTTCGATTACGAAGCAAATTCTTTCAGTTTGTATGTAGCTAAATTATGTCAAAATTTCGATTTATTTCGGAACAAGATTACTTAGATTACGCGTTATCTGACGTGATCTGACGCGGGTACACGAATGACAGCTGTGTCATTCCATGCCAAATCGATCACTTTTTGATCTTGATGTCAGGGATTTTATTCAAGATTGAATATGATGTAGTCCACATGAAATTAGGGGGGGTTTAAGTCATCATTTTGTTGTTCTCGAATTTGTTTAAAAAATACAGGCGGTCAAATTTTTCAATTTTTGCCTATTTTCGTGAAACCAAGGTGTACTTAGGAATTTTTATCTCGGGAACTATTCGTCGTATGAAGTTGATTCTTTTTTCATTTTAATCAGAGAGGTTTGGCCTATTTTAATAATATATTTCCTAATTGGACACTCGTTTTTGTAATATAGAAAATTATAAACAAACTTTCCTTTTGCAAATTTCCCTATGAGGGTCGCGGGTCAAAAATTAAAAAAAAAATATGACCATATTCCTTGAACACTAGCCTATAAAATGAGCTATTGCCGAAGATGGAACTCGTAAAACTAACTCCACAGTGAGCTGTTACAGGTAGTGGTGCGCGCCGCTTCAGGTAAGCGACCCGCTCGCCCGGAGCTTATGGTCGCCCGATCGGACCTCTTGCACCCCACATTCTTTGACTGAGGTGTAAAAACAATATCGACAGATCGCGTATCAGTCTTACTGGTGCCATTTATAGCTTTAAGGGTGGTTTTTAGAATGTCTTTTATAGGTATTTAAACAAGGGCCGTATCCAAAAAGTCTTGTGGCATATAATGTTTTCCTTCAACACCCTCCTCCTTTCAATTTATTGCCAGCTAGGTAGATGTTTTCAAAATATAAGAAAAGAGGCGTCGGTACGATTGCATGTATTTTCCAGGTATATCTTGGTAGTGGGGAGTTATATATTTGGGCAACGTTCTTTTAAACTTTTAGTCTGCGAAAGATTTCCGAGTCGTGCACTTCTTATTCTTATCGTAAGGTAGTGAGTGAGTTTTCGGAAACAATGCGTCAGTGGTGTTGTAATCCTTTTAATCGAACGGAACATAACCGTTGCATAAAAGGACTTCGAAAGGTATCGTTGGAAATGCGTCAATCATTTCCAACTCTGCCCGAAAAGTCTTTTATTTGCAATGCCTGTCGCATGAGATTTTACAAGGAAAAGAACAGTGAACGGATTGAAGCTGCATTAGCTGAATCAGGGCCATCAGGACTATCACGTACACAAACGATAACTACTAGCAGTAGTAGTTCCAGCAACATCTCAACATCAGTAGATCCATCACTCGTGGTGAGTTCCACAAATGCTTTAACGTCATCTATAGGAGAATCACCAATAACTCGCAAAACATTAAAATCCGGTGAACGAACTTTAAATAAATTAAATCGCATTCATAATATTTTACGAACAAGTTTAGGAGACGTTGCAGGTAGTTCAAGTAGTGCCGCGGCAGATAATGAAATAATTAAACAATTAAAAGATAAATTCAATGTTGAGTCCGATAATAGCGAAAAAATCCGTATTCTTACAACTGTACCAATATCGTGGAGTATTAGAAGAATTTGTTTAGAATTTAAAACTTGGTACCATATGGCAAGACAAGCAAAGCGACTGCAAGTCTATTACGGAGTGATGTCAACTCCAAATTCTAACCATCGTCGTCTGTTACCAAAAACTACGAAGTCATTAGTAGAACATTTTTATCGTAATGATAAAATAAGTAGAGTCATGCCAGGAAAAAAGATTTCATTTCAGTATTGAAAGATAAGTCTAGAGTACATGTTCAGAAACGTTTAATAATTGGCAATCTTAAGACTTTTTGGATACGGCCCTTGTTAAATACCTATAAAAGACATTCTAAAAACCACCCTTAAAGCTATAAATGGCACCAGTTAGATGGATACGCGTTCTGTCGATATTGTTTTTACACCTCAGTCTAATAATGTGGGGTGCAAGAGGTCCGATCGGGCGACCGTAAGCTCCGGGCGAGCGGGTCGCTTACCTGAAGCGGCGCGCACTACTACCTGTAACAGCTCGCTGTGGAGTTAGTTTTACGAGTTCCATCTTCGTCAATAGCTCATTTTATAGGCTAGTGTTCAAGGAATATGGTCATATTTTTTTTTAAATTTTTGACCCCCGACCCTCATAGGGAAATTTGCAAAAGAAAAGTTTGTTTATAATTTTCTATATTACAAAAACGAGTGTCCAGTTAGGAAATATATTATTAAAATAGGCCAAACCTCTCTGATTAAAATGAAAAAAGAATCAACTTCATACGACGATTAGTTCCCGAGATAAAAATTCCTAAGTACACCTTGGTTTTACGAAAATAGGCAAAAATTGAAAAATTTGACCGCCTGTATTTTTTAAACAAATTCGAGAGCAACAAAATGATGACTTAAACCTCCCCTAATTTCATGTAGACTACATCATATTCAATCTTGAATAAAATCCCTGACATCAAGATCAAAAAGTGATCGATTTGGCATGGAATGACCCACACATCAAAGACTACATGCTCATCAAGTGTCGTTCGAATCTGTGACCCGAATGTCTGGCCCTCCCCTTGTTAGACAGATCCAACCCTCTGAATTTCGAACGTCTCTAAATCCATCAGAATTCTCTCCAAACAATACTCAGCCAGTCGCTTCACCAGAAAGTATTTCACCTCAGATAACCGATAATGATTCCATTTTGTCATACATTTTCAATTGAAGTTATTACCACAAATAGAAAACTGTATATGTACGTTGTTTTCGTATATAATAAACAATTATATTAATAGTTAATAAAATGTAGATATAATGATAAAATTGTAGACGTAATATACATTTAATTTACCTTATAGTTAGTGCAAAGCGTTCATCAGCTGCTATACTTTTTCTCACAACTGTATCACTTCGTTTAATACTGTTCGTTAATTCGTTTAAAATATAGTCAAACGTATTTTTACTCATTCTAAAATAATTAAAAAATTGATTTTCATACATTCTCAACGAAGGATACAGTGAATTAAATTGCGTGCGCGCGTGCGCGCGTGCGTGCGTGCGTGCGTGCGTGCGTGCGTGTGTGTGTGTGTGCTCGTGACTAAACTAATTCGCGTTTAGTGCGAAATACAGCTCGTTTAGAGGCCTCTGATTCAGACTTAATTATCGGCCGCAGTGAAACGATCAGAAAGCGTGCTCGTTCAGTCCGGCTATTGAAAGCGCGATCACGCAAGTAATTTGCACGCACAGTTAGACGCCTCACAAGAGGGTTCATTGAGTTGGCACACGACACCCCCGTCAAGCACGCGTAGATACGCGTTTCCGCCTTTCTAAACGAATGTAAATTAAGCGAACGCGATTAATCCGATGCACTGCCGTACGACGATGACCGATAGGCGTCGTCGCATTCTCCGCTGCCGTGGGAAATTTTTCTTGGATACGTCGGTGGGGTCAGTGTGGCAGAGGTTGAGAAAAGCGAAGGGACATGCGCTGTGTGTATTTAGCTAATTGCCACTTTGCTACTTTTTCAGTCACTGGAGATGAAGTTAAATAAATGCTGTATTATAATTCTGAATCTGTTCGACTACTCTAAGAAACAAAAGCTATCTTTTCAGATACATTTGAGTATTTTTAGAAACAAATTATGAGTACTTTAAAAACGAGTTTCCAATTTTGTTTTAAGAAGTAGAAAGTTTTTCATAGTTACTCAAATATTAAATATTTCACGAGCAAAATTGTCTTATTCTTGTTTCTTATTCAATCAATAAAAACATATGTACCGTTACAATTTCCTAAGAACCATTTGAAAACTAAATTGCGTTAATATTCTTAACAATACGGTGTATCTCAAAGTGATTTAAAAGCAAAAATAAATTGAACCATTTAAAAATTTACGTAGATTTCATAACTATATCCTCTACTACACACTCTAAAATTATAGCTATTTTTCTCAAACAATTAACCTACACTAGAATAAATACAAAATAACTAATTATGTGAATAATAGCAAAATTTTTGGAATCAAAACTTAAAAAGAGAAACTTCTAATTATCGCCTCTGAAAATATAAACAAGTTTCCTTTTAACGATAACTTCAACAAACTATTGAGGTTATATGTTTATAACTGCAGAAAAACACGTACACATAATTTCAAATTTGTCAAGGATTTCTAGTACCGCCTACATTCGAGGGCAATTAAAAATAAGCAGCGAAGCGGCCGAAGGCAAGAAGTTTCGCTACGAATTATGCAATGCAAACTTTTGCTACGGATGTTGCACGGTACCAGTTACCTGAACACGAGATATCCAAACAGCAGAGACAATACTATTCAACCAGAGTTTATTGCTCGTCAATCCAACTGGAACATTGTGTCACCTTGCAAACATGTCTCAGTACGAATTGAATTATGAGCAAGGAATTCGAGCAAAACGCTATTTATTTCAATACCTTAAGTTATCGGCATTATACATTCAATACTCTCCGCCGGGATGCGTAAACTTTAAATAAATAAATATGCCCATAAAAACGTATCGTGTGATGCAACGAAAATTTTTTTTAAATTAGAAACAAGTTCACAGCGAATATATGTCTATTATTATAAGTGTAATAGTATAATAGAATAATAGTATAATAGTATAAAGTATAGAGGATATATTTTTAAAACTTTAACGCAGGAACATCTTAGTAACCTTAGTATGAACACGTCTCACTATGAACTAGTTTTGTTTACAATTTTAGTCATTCCAAAGATAGCTCTAGCTTTTTTAGTATTTTCCAATTTCTTTCGTTGCAAATATTGTTAGAAATATTCACATTGAATCTGCGTATGTACATGCAAATAATAAAACAAAAAGCTTTCAGACAGAAATATTTAAAAAATAATTAACTCACAATGTCATATTCTTTAACCTTTTTTTATTTCCTCTAATTACACATGATTCAGCTAAAGATTTGTATTGTATAAGTCTTAAAATCTGTCGCAAATGTGACATTAAGTATTTTGAAATTAATAACAATATTGCTTCACAAGTTTTAATCAACCTTTTTTCCAAATATGTCAAAATATGTATTTGAAGCTACAGAAACCCAGGAAAAATGGAATTTCCGTTTGTAGAGACTAGGCTTGCGTTAGAAAACAACTTCGGAAAGGCACAAGGTAACGTATAATACTTTCACAGAAGCGTTAGAGCAAAGGTCATTCTTCCCCGGCAAATCCGAGACGAGTAACACAAAGTTCAAGCATTCACCGTCTTGGAGCCGATTTCGCGGGAGTGCAATTGCCACTCGGCGTAACAGAAGACATTGAAAATGTTTTCTTCCTTTTATTTGTCCATAATCTAACTCTCCTCGCCAACACAATTACATAATAGAGCATAAAATACAGAAAAAATGTCAATCTCGTGAATTGTCCTCGAATGAAAGGAGCGAATGACAAATTGATTACAATTGTGAAAAAAGATAACTGATGGGCAAGAAAAAGAAATATATCGTAGGAAATAGCAGGCGCTTTATTAACATTGCTAATATTGTTCCTATTCTAAGAACGTACTTACGTTCCGAATTAGCATCGTGACACACATCACGGAAGAAGCATAAATGACACTTTCGATAATTTAAATGAGCGCCGACATTCAATGCAAATCGTGACACATGTGAAATCAACATCGTATGGAGTATGACAATGTCAAAAATCCCTGAACCTCCATTCAGAGGATTATATTTTCTTGCAATATGTAAAACATTCAACGGTATAACGTTTAAAAAACAACTCTAATGCAATGCAGTGAGATTGAAATTCTGTCTAAGCATTTGTTCGTTAGCTACACGCAGTTTTAAAAAAAGGAAACTATTATTATTGTAGCCAATATATTTTGCAATCTACAGGGTGATCCAAATTTTACTTTGATTTGTTTTCTGAATAAAAAACAAAATATTGGTAAAATCCGAATTTTATTGTTATCAGTATGAAGTACAGACTTAGCAGTTAGGGTAGAAACACGTAAAATGCTTGTTGCTTGTGCTTGTTCACCAGCGTTTGTTTCTGTCTTTGTTCAACCATCGCGCTGATAAGGACAAAAACAAAGACAAAACAACAAGCGCTGTTTTTTGTCTTTGTTCAACCATCTTCTCAGCGCGATGGATGAACAAAGACAAAAAAAGCGCAAGCAACAAGCGTTTTACGTGTTTCTACCCTTAGGTATGAAATTTGATGTCAGCCAAATGCTCTCCACGACTCTGCTGACATGATACCATTCTTTTAGCCAAGTTTTTCATAACACTTTTGCATAAATGCGGCTCTATTTCAGCATTTGCATGTCTAATGTTCTCTTTTAACTCTGGAATCGTAGTAAGTTTATTGACAAAAACCCTTTCCTTCAAATAACTCTCGAGACAAAAGTCTAATGGGGTTACATCGCAAAACCTCGGCGGTCAATGGATGTCACCCCTGTGAGAGATAACACAACCAGAAAGTTTGGTTTGAAGCAAAGTGATTGTTTCACGTGTTGTGTGACATGTGGCTCCATCTTGTTGAAACCACATGTCATTCAAGTTCAAATCGTTGGTTTCATTAAAAAAAAAAGTCGTTTAGCATCTCCCGAAAGCGTACACAATTGACAGTAACAGCGTTTCCATCTTTGTCCTCAAAAAAAGTACGGGCCAATGATTCCTCCAGCTCATAATGCAAACCAGATAGTGCATTTTTGTGGATACATTGATTTTTCTTTAACATCATGTGGATTTTCAGTACCCCGGATGCAACAATTTTGGCGATTTACAAAAGCCATTCAAATGAAAATGAGTTTCATCGCTCCATATGTTTTTCTTGCAAAAATTGGCATCGACTTCTGTATCCTCTAAAACCTAGTTCACAAAGGTACGACGTTTCTGGTGGTCCGTCTCTTTAAGTTCATGAATCAGTTGAATTTTCTATGGCTTTAAATGCAGATCTTTAACATACCACTTCTTTCAAATTTTTGCACTAGATCTGGATTGCACACTCACTTGGCACACACTGTTCAACACGAATTTTAATCTGTGAAAACCACTGGGTGTTCCTGGTAGGGTTTCTTGCCCTAAATACGAATCCGCAAACAGAATCGCTCCATCACCCTCAGTTTTTGAAAAACACGCATTTTTGTAAAAAATGAGGTATTACGCGAAAACCAAAAATGCTAGAAAGTTCACTTTGGTCTTAAAAGATAAAGGGGAGTGTCCTGAATAGTTTAGTATATATACATATTAAATTGTGTCATTTTAAAGGGTTGTAAATAACCATCAAAGTTTAAAAAAGGGGCGATACGCGTACTTTCTACGCACAACTTTTGCAATTTTACAAAAAACTCTTTATCCTACACGAATTCGGTATACAGGATCGGATTCTGTAGACATTTCTGAAGAAGAAACCGTCCAGGAAAAGTGTCGCAACGGTTTTTAATTTGGACAGGTCAAGAAAATGTTCTTCGGGAACGTGTGCGCGGTACTTTGCCGCCATGCGGCTATCGTTCGCCTGCTCGGCGCGTCAGTGCTGTATCTACGGCGAGTCGACGTCGGTACCCCGTCCGATAGACTAACTCTTTATAGATTGTATAATATTTCATTTTTTTATGCATCCTTGAACTAACAATGAGTAAAATTTAGAATCGATTTCGGTTAACAAAAATTCTGACTCTCATCAGACTAAAAATATTTTATAAATTTAATATGTGAAATGAAAAATTACCTTAAGTGTCGAACACGTGACCAAAGAGCGTTACAAAGTATTCTTTCTCTGATTGTATCAAGTATCGAGGAAAGGCGTCAAGCGATGTCTATATTTTGAAAGAGAGCCTGCGTTAAGAGCCTATTATGTACTTCTCGCTCGCCACTCAAATCTCAAAACATTACAATCCTTTTCTTGCGCGAATTGTCTTCCAGGAGTATTAAAATAATGAATGTTATTGAAAAGGATGCATATATAATACTTAAATAGACTTTATATCAGTTGTGAAATATTTTGTAATCAAATTCAAATTTCAATCTTTGAAATCTTAACAACAAAAATCTTGTGAATTCATAAAAACAGCATTTGCTTTTTAACGCTTTTAAATTTATATCTCAAATATCAACATTGTTTAAAATTGAAAGTGATCAGTAAATGTTCTTTACAATTTCATAAAAAAAATGAAATATTATACAATCTATAAAAAGTTAGTCTATCGGACGGGGTACCGACGTCGACTCGCCGTAGATACGGCACTGACGCGCCGAGCAGGCGAACGATAGCCGCATGGCGGCAAAGTACCGCGCACACGTTCCCGACGAACATTTTCTTGACCTGTCCAAATTTAAAACCGTTGCGACACTTTTCCTGGACGGTTTCTTCTTCAGAAATGTCTACAGAATCCGATCCTGTATACCGAATTCGTGTAGGATAAAGAGTTTTTTGTAAAATTGCAAAAGTTGTGCGTAGAAAGTACGCGTATCGCCCCCTTTTTAAACTTTGATGGTTATTTACAACCCTTTGAAATGACACAATTTAATATGTATATATACTAAACTATTCAGGACACTCCCCTTTATCTTTTAAGATCAAAGTGAACTTTCTAGCATTTTTGGTTTTCGCGTAATACCTCATTTTTTACCAAAATCACGCTTTTTTACAAAAATGCGTGTTTTTCAAAAACTGAGGGTGATGGAGCAATTCTGTTTGCGGATTCGTATTTAGGGCAAGAAACCCTATTAGGATCACCCAGTGGATATCGCAGATCAGAAAAAAAGTTTTAATTTGTTGGACAGTGACATTATTGCGTCCAAAAAGTGGTCGAAGTTTTCTTAGCGTAACTGATCGCTTGTTTTTATAATCAATTTGTATGATATTGTTACGCGCACCGGGGGCACCCGGTACACCGCACAGTACACTGGCGGAAGCTCGCCACAGGACGAGGGCTGAAGCCAGCTACAAGAAGAGGGACCGATTGATTAAATGTCAGTCCTTGACAGACAGCCATCGGGCAAGCGGTCACCGACTATACCTTTCACTATACGTTAATTGTAAACGACTCTAAACGTGTAAACGAGAACAATAATAAACATGTTCACCGAGCGAGCCCGGCGAGGACGCAACAATATTTATGCGTTCCTGCACAGTATACCGCGTAATGTTGAATTTGCCATGTGTTTCCAAACTAACTGTAAAATGCAAACTCTCAATGCTTACACAAGGCAAACGGCGCGAAATTCAAATCCTAAGTTAAATTCGAAACACCTTATACTTTTACCTTATCTAATCTTCTCTACAGAGAGTACCGAAAATGTTGCAGTTACTTGAGAAAGGTGATTCGAGAGGACATTGAACCCAACTTTTTCCTTAGTGAAAATGTCCTCCGAGGCTTTGTTGACGAGATAGTGATAAAAAACATCGACCAATCAGAGAACGAACACAGTGAACGAATTTCGGCACAGGCTACAAGTGTGGAAAGCATTGCCCCGCCCTTAGACCATATACATATATACCCATAGACACGGCCCATGTATAGGTACCCATGGGAGAGAGTGATGCAAAGATAACGGGTAAGTTTGCCCACAGAAACATCAGAAAAGATAATTCAAGATGGCGAATAGTGCATCAGACACTAAACTGTATAGATAGTTTTTGAAAGTAGATGTTCTTTGCCCAGATGATGCCTGTACATGAACGCCAAGTAGATGATTTAGTAAAAGTTACGTTTAGGAGAGGCAGCACCGATGATCTTAACCTTGATATGTTGTCAAGGTCACTCTTCTGAGTGACCTTCAAAAGGTTTTAACCGTCGCTCATTGTTTATTAAAAAGTTATTAACAAAATAATTTTCATAAATATATATATAGCAATTTCTGTATCGATTTCCAACACTCGTTAGGCTTATGTAAGTAGACGAATATAGTGAGGTGGTGAGCGGCGAAGATAGCGGTACGGACAAAAGAAAACAAAGGACACAAAGACATGGTATCCTTTACTATCCTGTTACCTCGCGACTATCCTCGCTGCTCACCGCCTCACTATATTTGCAACCTTAGGCTTGGATTAGGCATTTTGGAGGTCTGGGTTAAATGTAAACAGCTAACAAAGAACAAGAGCATCACAGACAAATATAGCAAGACTTGAAATGGAAATGGAAACAGGAAGCAAGGGACCGATCACCATATTACAAAGACAAGACACGAAGAGAAAGAGGAAAAAGAAAAGAAAAGGAAAGAATGAGCTTCAAAGAGCTCGTATACTGTGTCGAGGGGGTCGGAGGAAATGAATTTAAAATAAACAAAATGAGGCTCAAAGAGCTCACGTATCGTGCCGAGGGGTTTAAGGTAATAATCCCGAAAACAAAAACGAAATAAGAAAGGGAAGAAAGACAAACAAACAAACAAACAAACAAACAAACAAAAAAAAGAACGAGGGCTGGGCAGAAATCAAGATAAGAAAGGGTGCCACTCTTAACGGCCTCTAAGGTTCGGCAGGCGTCCCGGATATCGGGGCAAGACCTTTATAAATCCTTAGAATAAATAAAATCAGGCTCAAAGAGCTCGTCTATCATGTCGAAGGAAGTCGGAGGTAAGGATCATTCTATAAATAAATAATGAAAATACGAACCTGACCGGAAGTTGACCTTCCAGTTTAGCGCATGTTTTCATGCCGGAGGGAACGGAAGGTCGGAAATTACACACCTAGGGACTGATGCACCTTCGAGGAAGGCGAAGGAGGAAACTCGTTACACCCGATGACCGACATTCCGGAGCGGGTGCGGAGAGAACATTGATTAATAACAAAAGAACACTGACCCGGGTGGCCTCGGAGGAGTATCAACTCCCAAATGGACGAGAGCGAAGCGCATGGAGAAATAAGGCACTCTGATGTGCGCGGGTCTCGAGTCCAGGGCCGTGGTGAACCCCAACCGAAAAGAAAAGAGAGCGAAAGAATCAATTGCACACTGTAAAACGCGGTGGACGTAGTGAACCCACCAAAACACACCTGAAAAACACCAGGCGTACAGCCATTGACGACGCGTGCGCCCGGGGGGAGGCCGTGGTGAACCCTCCCAAAACCCCATCGCGCGGTACGGCCTTTATCAGAGGGTACTCTGCGGGTGACCCACACCAAACGGTTGCTCCCCTAGACCCAACCGGGGCACAGTGGCGCAGAGTTTGGATAGCTCGTTTTGCGGGTGGGATAATCAAGGGAAAATCGCGTACAGGGAATAGAGTCACTTGCAGTTTAGGCGCGACGGAGGGGAGGGGAGGTCGCGCTGGGCTGACCAGCTTAACGGCGATTGAAACTCGTGAACGATAGCGGGCGAGTCACGGTCTCCGGCTCCGGATCGCGTGCTCGTCCGGTCTCCGGGCACAGGAGGTTGCACGCGGCTGGGAGGGTAAGGGGCGCCTCCAAGGAAAACGCAACGCGAACCCGCCGCGGCAATGTACCTGATATCAGTCGCGGGTACGTCCGACACGTCCGTCTTTCTGATTTCGGGGAAGTTGGACGCACAGGGTAAGCGTGCGGGACTCCTGGCGGGGATAGGGACTCAGGACTCTGTCAGACAGGGTTAGGATAGTGCTAAAAATAAATTGGCCACCGCCACGCGTGAGTATAAAACAAGCCAGTGGTGCTGAGGCAGAGCATCAGTGCGGAGGAGACGTAGCCCGACGTGCACTCCTTTTAGCGAAAGATTAGGCAGGGTATGGCCGTCTCCAATGATGCACACCTCCCGGGAGTACGAGTGCCTTGACCGTACTGGGGGCAAGGCAGTCCGAAGACCCGGGGAAGAACGCGACTCGATTCGCACGAAGCCAGCTAATGCGAGCATCTTTCGGAGGGAATGAAGCTCCTTGTCCCATTAAGAAGCAGACGCCTCCACTGAGCACCGGCGAGGTGGACAGGTAGAAACTTAATGTAGAATGTAGAATGTAGGTCTGGGTTGGATTAGGAATTGAGGGGGGGGCGAAGTCATAAATTCATGCAGATGCGTATTGAAAATTTTGAAACTCATGAGACTTTGCAACTGACATACCTATGTATACACTGCTACTACAGTAGGCGCTATTTTTTTTATGTTAAGTTATGCTTAGAAGAAAAAGGTATACAGTCTTCGACATAAAATAAACATATCAGTACATATTCTGTTATTATTACTAAACTCTAAACGAATTATTCAGAAAGCTTATTTGGACGAATCACTTTAGTTTTTTAAGACTAACAAAGTATGCATTAGAATATCCACTTAGTATCATTCCAAAAGTCAGCATAGAGGTTATTGTAACTTTGCCATATCAAAAGCTGGGTTCAAGTACTATTACATAAAGTTTTCTGATGTGCAAAACTGTTGTACATGTATGTATTTGTCATTATCATTAGGTAGTTGCCAAATTAAGTACCAAAAAGGAACAAAGATTTTTCATGTCTATAGATTCTAAACTTTAATAATTTTACTTTGATTTCTTAATGACATGCATTTACAGGACACCATTAACACTTCAATATGTTGATTTATAAATAAGACACTTTATTTCTGTATTTTGTGGAAAATATTTTACTGTACATTTATAATTGTCAACAAACTGAAGGTCACAGATTGAAATTTCGCGCATTTATACTAAAACCAATCACCGACGGGTCCCCAGAAACCATGTGACCGTGTTCCCGCACCCCGGGAGCAGCTTCACTCCCCTCATCTAAAAAAGGCGTTTATGCTCCATCGCGTTATTCCTATATCCATGAGTACCACGCACGAAATAAGGATGGGCCCGGTCCCGATGCCCGTCACTATATCATGCGCTTACTGTATACTGTAATCTGTTTATACATGGAAGTGTACATAACTTAAATTTAGATACTTGGGGACCTACTAGGTTTATTTATCTAAGGTATAGCTCATTCGAAGCTACATAAAGGTACCGTTCCATTGCGAAGAGGCGCGGCGCGCACTATCCCCGAAACCTCTTCACTGGTGGGACTTCACCAGATCTAATTCTAACTCAAACCTAACCCGGACCTCCAAAATATCTAATCCAAGTCTAATTTAGGCCTAACGAGTGTTAGAAATCTATAGAAATGGCTATCATAAGTGGTATATTTAACTTCCCGATTTATAGAGAAGTTATTGTATTTGCCCCGAAAATGGAAAATCGATTTTTTAACAGATCTCCATGTTTCAAGGTCATTGGAGTAATTTTAGGCTATTTTTAACAAATTGTGCGTGCGTGCGTGGGTGCGTGCGTGCGCGCGTGCGCGCGCGTATGTACCTACGTACGTATGTGATCAAATTTTTCGTTAACGTTTTCTAAAAAACTAATAGCGAGATCAAAATGATCGATGATACAACTCCCAACTTTCATAATACATAAAACATGTCAAAAAAGCAAAGTGCTATACAATATACAGCAAATAATATACACCATTTTCTTGAAAGTGAAATAAAAAAACAAGACACATGCAAATTACACGTTAGCAAATAATATATTTTTAACTTCCCGATTTATAGGGAAGTTATTGTATTTGCCCCTAAAATGGAAAATCGATTTTTTAGCAGATCTCCATGTTTCAAGGTAATTGGAGTAATTTTAGGCTATTTTTAACAAATTGTTCGTGTGTGTGTGTGTGTGTGCGTGCGTGCGTGCGTGCGTGCGTGCGTGCGTGCGTGCGTGCGTGCGTGCGTGCGTGCGTGCGTGCGTGCGTACGTACGTACGTATGTGATCAAATTTTTCGTTAACGTATTCTAAAAAACTAATAGTGAGATCAAAATGGTCGATAATGCAATCGATGTGTATCAATGTAACTTAGAGCTGAATAGATTTTGTTCTAATTCGGTCCAGTAGTTTTTTAGTTCTTTTAAGAAAACCTAACAGAATAACGCAATCTAAATGGGAGAATATATATAAATTTATGAGAGAATAACTAAACTGAAATAATATATATACATATATTATTACTATTATTATATTTATATAACACACACACACACACACACACACACACACACACACACACACACATATATATATATATATATATGTGTATATATACAGGGTGTCCCATTTTAATCCGCCACATCCCGAACAAAAGTTTGATGGGTTGGAGGGGGACATCTGATCCTGTCAAAAAATTTCACCCCTACCCCCCTGGGGGGGGTCACTTTCAAATTTTAAATAGGACCACCTACTTTTTATTGCAGATTCGGATTCTACGCCACAAAATATGTAAGTTTTATTTCAAACATTTTTTTTCATTCGCGATAGGTGGCGCTGTAATCGCGAAATTTCGATTTTTCGCCTATCTCGTTATTATTATATTTATATGTATATAACACACACATGAATATATTTATTTATTACAATATATAATTATAATAATATAATTGTGATAAATACATATATATATGAGTATATTTATACATGTATAAATATACTCAATATACTCAATAACTACATATTGAAAACAAATGAATATACATAATATCCATATACACAGACACACACATACATACATATATACCCGAGGGGGGTAGGGATGAAAATTTTAACAGGGTCAGATGTCCCCCTCCAAACCATCAAACTTTTATTCGGGATGTTTTTTGATCCAATGCATATTTCTTAAGTTATCCGTGGTGGTGGATTAAAATGGGATTAAAATGGGATATATATATAAATATATATATATATATGTTCGTTTAATGCGACGTCATATAGCAACAATGTTGATAAGTAGAAAACTATTAAATTTCCTGAATACGAATAATTTTCTAATTAGTGACAATTAATAATGGTAATAATAAATTACAACTCGCAAATCGGGAAGTTCCTTGCGTGGCCCGTAAAGGGTCACACACAAAATAAACATAAATAGCTATAGGCATCACTACTCGCGAGCGAGCGTAGCGAGCGAGCAACAATAACTTCACTCGTGAGCGGGTGAAGCGAGTGAGCAACAATAACCAGTTAGTTATGAAAATTATTTTGTCAATAACTTTTTAACAAAAAAACGAGCGACAGCTAAAACCTTCTAAAGGACACTCAGGAGGATGACCTTGACAATATATGTCAAAGTCAAGGACATGGAACCCTAGACTTGAAATCTCAGTTCTAGAAAAACAATGAAGTCATAGAGGATTGTTTCATAGTTATTGTGAATCGAACCGTGAATTTAGTGACTGTGGGAGGGACTGTTTTCATGGTACAGGGCAAGGGGATGGACGAATGGTTCGATCCTGAGTCGTTTAAAGGCGTTGCGAGACGAGGTACAATACTTTTATACATAAGGCACTTATGGGACCTCCATTCTATCTAATCTTCTTTAGTTAGAAATAAGTTTCACATTGACAATAGGTGTCGGTATCTTGTAATAAAAGCAAAGGTAAACAAAAGGGGTCTAAGATCGAAGCGCGAACAAAAAGCGTGAACTACAAGAAACAATAGACTGACCTGTATCGATGCGATGCTGAGCAACGGTCTCGTTTGCCGAAAGAAGGTCATCGTACTCCGGCGTCGTCACATACTGTGCGTGCACCAACATGATAACGGAGGTCACCAGCATCACCACAATCGTCACTACGGATTGATTCACTGTCATTGTGACGAAGAGAAAAACACGCTCACCCAACCACCAAAAGTTCGTCGTGCGGCACAGTACTCGTCGTTCGATCACATTTTCCCGCGCTGGCAAAATCGGTGTTCGTAGTATGAAACCTCAAAATTATCGAGCGCGGGAAGTTCAAATTACAGGGTCGTATAGCGGCCGACAGATCTTGCACATCATTAAAAAAATCCACCACGAGAAACGAGTATACAAAGCCACGAAACTATACCAAGCGGATTCAAGCTTGACACTTGCTCATCGGCACGCACGTGATATTTCTTCTCTCCAAGTATGTTTTTCAAATCGTTGTGTTGGGACGCGAGGTGAAGTTGTGCAGGGCGCGTGCTCGATGCGTGCGCAGGTCGAACCAACTGTCATAATTGGTGCGCATGCAGGGCGGGCACCGCGTGCGAAACCAGCGCGCCGTTGCACTGACAAAAACTCGAGGTCGGTGAAACTTTCCTGAACATTCGTCGCACGTCTCCCCCCCCCATCCGCTCTCATTCCGGTCCCTTCGAAGGGCTATCAGTCCAAAAGCATCACACAACCGACTGTCACTCACGCATGTTTAACCTAACCGCTGCTTGCAGACGCGAAAAATGACAAGAATCGTGACCGGGGTCGTGCGTGCTACCAGTTTTAAAAGAAGTGTGCGCCGCACGAGCCCCCATGCTGCACTGCTAGAATGCGGTCAGGTGTTTCAAGCAGCCGCCACGCGACGCCAGCGCCATCTGACCACCTATCACCGAACACTCACGATCGTTTGCAAACTACTGGCGCGCTTTTCACGCGCACACTCCTTCACGCCGTTCCTCACACGCACCATGTTACATGGCCCACCACCGTTTCATTCGTGAAGGCAGGTCCTCCTTGTGCCACGCGCTACTTATACGACAGGACATGTAAACGTCACCGACTGTCTCCACACACGCATTAAGGGCGCCTGTAAGGCGTTCATAAGGCGCCTTTCAGGACCTTATAAGGCGCTTTAAAGGCGCCTTTTAAACCTTCTTTCGGCGTTTTTCCGGCGTGTTTTAGGCGATTTTGAGGCGTTTTTAAGGCCTTTTAAAATAAAAAATAAAAATAAAAAACAATACCTACAAACAATACCTACCTATTATTTTTATTATTTACTAGCTTACTCGGTGTTGCGAGCTCGCTTTGCGAGCTCGCGACTAAGGTTTATTGTTGGCTCGCTTGCGTAGAAAACCTTATCAAAATCCATTGCGTAAAGCTCAGAAGCGATACGGCATACGGTATTGACTTGTGACGGGCTTTATATGCTAGAGTCTGAATAATAGGACTTGCGAGAAGGGAAGGAGTTCGGAGTCCCTCTGGCGGCAACTGATGGTGACACGTGGCCATTGCGGCCGCCGAGGCCATCGTTGTCGTCTACGTGTAAAAACTTTAATAACTCGACATTAAATAGGAATATCGAAATAATTTTTGTCCTATGTTGAGACCAAGAGTCGAAGGAATAGAAATAAAAAAGTTTGATGAAAATCTATGCAGTAGTTTTTGCGTGATGCGCGCACATCAAAACCCTGCTATCATTTTATTTATATAGATAACAATATATTTTTTTTAGTCCGTAGGTAATTTTCGTCTTCTCTTTCCTTTCCCTCCTTTTTTTCTCCGCACTACAGAAACAACAAAAACCCCCCGAGGAGTGGCATCCCCAATCCTTCTCAGGAACTCGAACCATGCAGCTTAACTGAGATATAAACCTTGCAAGTACCAGTGCATCCATCCTTGCTACAGACGTTGATCGTTGATGTAATCAGTATAATATTTGGTGTATAGAAATACTATTTCAATGTATATTAAAATATTAACTCATTCTGCAACGACCAATTTTCAAAAAACTGAGCTATGTGATCCACGATTTTCAATTAGATCAATATACACCACTATATGTGGTAAAATTCAAATATTTTATAATTATTAAATACAGTTTGAACAAATTATCACTTTTGTTAAATGTGGGCGTGATAATAATAATTTTTTAATATTACTTCTTGTGTTTTCAAATATTTATATGTATGTGAAGTTTCTCAGTTCCGCACCTACCATGTGTATACTATACGCATGATATACAAAAACGAGATTTCTCGTAGTACACACGCATTCTGTTGAGAACGTAAAGTTTAGAATTAATTTCGACATTTATTTTGAACATTTTTAAGATACCTTTGAGGCGTAAATGACAAAGATTTCTTTAGGTATATTTAGTATATTTCTTATACATACATATACTTGGCATCTTTATAGTATATTTTAGACGTCTTTAGAAAACGACCAGAATGCACGCCGGAAAGGCGCATTTAAATCTTCTTTTCCAGGCGCCTTTAAGGCGCCTAGTTATGAGGCGCCTTAAGGCGCCCAAATTAGGTTGTAAGACGTTCAAGCGTAAATATGGCCCTGAAAAAGGCGCCTTTACGGCGACGTTTGCTGTCTGGGTATTGATTAATGAATAACTTTAATCATAACTAATGATTAAATAAGTAATCAAAATTTAAATATGACTAATAATTAAAAATTATGAATTAAAAAGCTACGGAATGATAACAAAAAAATATATCCCAATACGTTGTAAACTTATAATACAAAATAAAGATTATAATAATTTGGAAGAAAGAGAAAGGAAAAGGTAATTAAATGTAACTATTTTAATTTTATTTTTAATACGAACAAACTGGGACAGATTTGTAAACAACTTACAAAAATCTTTACAAATTGTTATAAATTATGTAGTTATAATATATCAATATTATAAACTAACTTCCTTCCCCATGGTTTTTTACCAAAATGTAAAAGGGTTGCGTTCAAAGCTAAGTGAATTAAGAAACAATCACAAAATTTGAAATAAGAATTAAAATACAGACCATATATAGACATTCTGAAAGAAAAATAACAACATAATATTGATGATTTAGAAAACGGTGATTTTTAACATATTGTAACATGTGTTGTATAACGAAAACAATATCTCATAATATTAAATTGTTACTGTAACTTTATATGCATATTTAATTTAGAGTCCCAATATACAGGGTGCGCCAAAAGTATGGAAACGGTCCAATATTTCGAAAACGAAACATTTTTGAGAAAAATCTTTTAGAGCAATGTTTTAGGGTTTTAAAAATTCTATTGAACGGTTGTATCCGTTTGACCTTCTGAAGAGCGGTCAAGATCACATCAAGGTCAACATGATTTTTTTTAAATGGAACACCCCATTTTTGATCATGCAGTCTTAAAGCTGACGATGAGACCTTTTCAAAACACTAGCTGATGATCTATTTCTGTTGAGAGTTGCCTGAGTTCTGAGCGTTTAGAATGAAGAAAGTCTACTGTACCAAATAGTTTGAAAACGGTCAATTATTTCGAAAACGAAATATTTTTGAGGAAAATGTTTTAGAACAATGTTTTAGGGTTTTAAAAATTCTATTGAACGGTCGTATCAGTTTGACCTTCTGAAGAGCGGTCAAGGTCATATTAAGGTCAACATGATTTTTTTAAATAGAATGCCCCATTTTCTAGCAGGCAGCGTTAAAGCTGACGGTGAGACCTTTCCAAACACAGGCTGTTGACCTATTTTCGTTGAAAATTGCCCAAGTGCTGGGCTTTAAATGTATCGAGACCGTCGAGGTTATTGTTAGTATTATCCAGAGTGCACCGTGTAAATGTTGCTTGATTGCACTTCGCATTGGACTCCTCACGCGTGGGTTTAGGAAGGGCAATTTTAACATAAATACGCTTTGAATATGCTTTAATTCCTTAAATGTTCGAATTGTTTTCCGCCTGTTTCTTGACAATAACCTAGCCGAAAGTAAAATTCAGCTAAAACATTTCGTCTCATCTCTGATGAAATAAGTCCGATTTGGTGCAATATGCGCTGCCTAAGGTCAGCCAAATTAGCAGGTTTCGTTTGATACACGTGGTTTTTAAGATAACCCCAGAGAAAGTAATCTAATGGTGAAAGATCGGGTGATCTGGAGGTCCACTCTATTTCTCCACGCCTTCCTATCCAGCGGTTTGGGAAAGAATTATCTAAAAATTGGCGCACTAATACTGCATAGTGCGGTGCTGCGCCATCTTGTTGAAACCAAAGATTTTCTGTATTTCTATTAAACAAATTGTCAATAGCAGGAGTTACTTGACTTTGTAATAAATTGAGATACTTGTTTGCATTTAAATTTCCATCGATAAAGAAGGGCCCAATGATACCACGTACGCAATAACCCGTCCAAACGTTAACTTTTTGGGGATACTGTGTCTGGTGATCCCTCATCCAGTGAGGATTTTCGTTACTCCAATAGCGGCAATTATGACGATTCAGCGCTCCATTTAATTCGAAAGAAGCTTCATCGAAAAAAATGATGTTATCAAGGAAGGTATCATCATTATCACATCGACGCATCATTTCGTCACAAAACTCATTTCTTCTATCAAAATCACATTCTGCTAGTTCATGAGTAAGTTGAATTTTGAAAGGATGCCATTTTTCAGTCGCTAAAATTCTACGAACGGAAGATGCACTAATTTTAGTCGCCTGTGCTACCTTCCTCGTAGAACAATGCGGATTTTCTACAAATATTTGCATTACTTCCAACTTCTTATCGAAATCTGTCGCTGATTTTGGTCTAACTCTGCGCTGTTTGTTTTTCATGGATCCTGTTTCTTCGAATCGTCTAATAGTTTTTTCAACTGTGGACTTTGAAACTGGTTGACGAGTTTGATAAGTATTGTTAAATAAAGTCGCTACTTGTTGGAAGGATCTAACGCGATCACCATGTCCTCGCATCATCAACAATGTAATTCTTTCTGTTTCAGTCAATACCATTTTGGAGGCTACCAAATGCAAGAGTAAGGAAAAAATAGTTTTACTTTCTTATTCTAAAAAAATTAATTTCTTACTTTGATACTGAAGGCGAAATCAGAATGAGTGATATTAAAAAAAATAATGCAAGTCGTAGAATGTGTAACAATTTCCAAAAGACACTACAGTTTATCCTTGTACACGAAAAAGTAATTTGCTACTTGCTAGAAAAAAATTATTGAAAAACTATTAGAAGAAGTAATAAAAATAAAAATATTTAGTTCTTATAGTATCAAAATAAACAAAAATTAGGAAATTATTGAAAAATTGTTAGAAACTTCTCGTAGAAGTATTGAAAGATTATTAAACAACTATTCAAGAACTATAATTTCATTAAACGCATTCATTTTGCAACAGACACTTCGCAATTCAATTGTACCGTAAGAGTATTTCAATTGCCCAAGAAAGTACTCTTTCAAACCTGAAATAACAAAACGAAACTATGGGAAACGTGAGCACGGCATAAGTAACACCAGAAGCATCACTTCCTGTCAAATTCGGTTTTATCGATGCCTGAAGTCACGTGGTACTTCGCCATATTGTTAGAGGTATAACAACGCGAAATAAAACAATTCAAAATTTTGCAATTAATGTCGTTGAGTAGTAGTACTGAAATGTTCTGCGTTATGATTTCGATGGTATTTTCTAGCGCATGTGCAGTAACATCTTTGAGATACGATTTCGGCCGAGTGATATGGCAAACATTGGAATGATCATTGTAGTACACGAACGAGAGTCTATTTCTTAATTCTCAACGCTCAAAACTTAAGCAATTCTCAACAGAAATAGGTCATCAGTCAATGTTTTGAAAAGGTCTCATCGTCAGCTTTAATACTGCATAACCAAAAATGGGGTGTTCCATTTAAAAAAATCATGTTGACCTTGATGTGACCTTGACCGCTCTTCAGAAGGTCAAACTGATACGACCGTTCAATAGAATTTTTAAAACCCTAAAACATTGTTCTAAAACATTTTCCTCAAAAATATTTCTTTTTCGAAATAATTGACCGTTTTCAGACTATTTGGTACAGTAGACTTTCTTCATTCTAAACTCTCAGAACTCAGGCAACTCTCAACAGAAATAGGTCATCGGCTAGTGTTTTGAAAAGGTCTCATCGTCAGCTTTAAGACTGCATGATCAAAAATGGGGTGTTCCATTTTAAAAAATCATGTTGACCTTGATCTGACCTTGACCGCTCTTCAGAAGGTCAAACGGATACAACCGTTCAATAGAATTTTTAAAACCCTAAAACATTGCTCTAAAACATTTTTCTCAAAAATGTTCCGTTTTCGAAATATTTGACCGTTTCCATACTTTTGGCGCACCCTGTATATCATTTTAAAGCGTGTGAAATTCACAAAAATATCCATCCGTATCCAAACTGACAATGGTTAGAATCTTGACACCACTTGACACAATGAGAAAGAAAAGAAAAACAAAAAGGAGGAAAAGGAATGTTGGTAACATCATCATTACATTGGATAATGCAGTTGCGCTACAGATATGGCTGATAAAACAGGCACGACTGTCGATATCGCAGTTTTCTGTGGGTAGAAATCTACCTTTACCACTGATCTCTATAAACTGGATACGGTTGTCACGTCCTAGAGCCACTGTTCGATAAAATTGCGGGGCATCTTTACCGGCCTGACTCCCTGTAACAGTGAATTTAAAATTCTGTCCAAACGGCTCCTATGTCCGAATTTGACAAGGGTTTCACCCCTTTTTGCCGATTTTATCGCATCCGCGGATTATTTGGATCGTATTCAATCTGAGAAACGGGTTTACTTACCCCACTGGAAGGTTCTATATTGAATACCTGGTGTTTGCGAGAGAGGTAATAGGTTCGCGGTTCCGGCTGTACGACCCGGTTGAACTCGATCCTATGGAGCTTCCACGGGATGCTCCCTGACGCATGTTCACCCTTGGAGAGTGGTGGCTCATTCGTCGGTTCCGCCACAGGTTCGATTCCGAGGGGATAATAAGTTGACACTGCCAATTCTCGATATTCGCGAGCCAGTCGTCGAAGCTGGTTCTTACGTCCCGCACGACGCGATTTAGGCATTAGAACAACATTTGGATTGTGAACTCTGTTCGCGAGGTTCGAAGTTTCTTTATGATTAGGGGGCGAGATATCTCTAAGCGGCTTTCCTCTCTAGAGTCTCGTGGCGAGCGTAAGCGGCTATCCTCTCTACAGCTCGCAACACGGTGAGAAAAGAAAGTTCGGATCAGTTAAGAGAAAAACATAGATTAAATAATTGAGAGTTTATCCTAATGCCTGAATTAGTTAGGAAACGCGGTCGCGTTCGCGTGACGAATTAAGAGAAAAGAAAAAATGTAAACAAATTACTAAGTTTGTGGATAATATAAATTGGATATATATGTATGTATTTTAACGCTTCACATTTCACCCTCTACTATGGGTTCTCTTAAATTAAAACGGTTTCCGAAAAGGATGAGTCTACATGACTCTGAAAGAAAGGAGTCGAGGAGCTTTTGCTCATGTCGACTAATTAATCGAAGACGGAGAAAAGAACTGTCTGCTGATTATCGATGTCGTTTAGGTCTCCTCGATCAGCCCTTCCGCCTCCGAATTGCGTGGCGGGGGCGTCCGTTTAGGTGGGAACGGTGACGCATCGCTAGGGCCCAGCGCTGAGGCAGTCGCGAGTTTCGAGCGTTTTCCTATGCGCTGCGCCCTTTACATGGTGGCTTATGCTACTTGGATGTATGGAGTGATATAGGGTTAAAGGGGCCTCGTACGCAGTACGGGGACGTGACACCTCCCCCCTTAAAAAGGAATTGCGACCGAGTCGCAATCTCCTTCCAAGGAAAGAAATGTAAGAAGAAAAAGGAAGGAAAAAAAAGAAACAGAAGAGAGAGACGAAACGCGTTGATAATAAAGCAAAGTAAAGGAAAAACTAACTTAATGCTAGGTATACACGGATATAAAAATATAAATGGGGAGAAATATAAAAATGAGAATATAAAATCTGAATGTGTTCTAAATAGCTTCTAGTTTCTTACTGATTTCGGCGTAAGTAGGTATGTTGGGGTTTCTAGGGGGAGCCGAAGCTGAGAGGGGCACTTCGATTATTTGGGCTTTCCCTTCTTCTGCGTCTTCTGGTTTCTGAGTTTTCGGGTGTTGGTTGTTCTGGACCTCCTCGTTTGTGCGTGCCAGGTGTAAAAATAGATGAGTGACCGACGACCAGAGAGCGCCAATCAGGTGTAAGCTCCATCCATAGATGGAGTGAAGTGCGTAACAGTGAATTAACGTGTCGATTACCAACTTCAGAATTCGGAAACAAATGTAGATGCCCATAAGTCCCGCGCTGCATGAGCCGAAGGTGATGAACCAGTCCCAGAGTTTGCGACCGGTGTTCTCTGCAATGTGCTCTAATGAATTTTCATCCATCAGCTTCCAAAGGTTAAGGGTGTTGGATACTGGGTTAGCGGTGCCTGGGGGCACAAAAAGGTAGTTCCGAGAAAAAATGAAATATGATACGATGTTTAGATAATTTATGGCAGTCACGTGGTTAACGATAGTACCGTAGCAAGGTTACCTAGGGGCCCGTGTACGCATAATAAAATATATACATACAACTTTTATTGCTAAACAAGCAATTAACTTAGGAAAGTGTTTTCTATGATAATTGCAATAACAATCAATGCTTTGTAAACATTTAGAACTTAATAAATGCGTTTAATATAAATATAGGAATATACCTAAGGTCCAGGTAATTTATGTCGGCCCTGCTTTAACCTATTTATGACAGGGCGCGATAAGGACCCGGCCATGTTTATAAACAAAGAGCTCGGATTTCATGTGTTTGGCAAATACCAGAATTTGCAGCGCAGAAACAATATTTGTTTCTCATTCTTTTTTACAATTTTATTTGTTCAATCAGGTACACCGCTATAGAGCCCTTTTTTGCAATTTAGCTTTCAAAACCTCGTAAAAAATAAATGTCAATGTTTGTATAGAAGATATTTTTTTCTGCACCTTTTTTTCAAAAAAGGGCTCTATAGCGCTATGGGCTTTGTGCCCCGGAACAACAATATCATAATTATTATGCGTTTTGTTTCCTATTCTGTCCGAATTCTGGTATTTACGGTCCCATAAGAAATACACAGGGTTATGTTAGTCCGACATATATCAGAGCGCTAGAAGAGGAAAAAAAGAGAGCAGGCTCGGATCCTATAGTATAGCAACCAGAGAACAAACTGATGTTATATATGAATGCCCAAAGTTTGATGGCGCATAAAGATGAAATTCAACACCACATAATAAGGATGAGGAACCCGGCATTGTTGGCGCTAACGGAAACTAGATTGATACCTGAAATCGAAGATATCGAGGTGAATGTACCAGGTTATAGTATTGTTAGATGTGATTCGGAAAGCAGGAATACAGGAGGAGTTCTATTATATATAAGAAGCAATATCAAATATGAAGTAATATTAAGGGAAAAGTTAATATCTAACTGTTGGTGTGTAGCGGTAGTAGTAAAAGACAGTATATTTAAAGGTACAATCACTGTAGTGTACCACTCACCGAGTGCGTCAGATGGTGTCTTTATACGTTTTTTAAAGGATATAGTAGACTTTTTGGTGGTGAAGGGAAAATGCATAATTGTAGGTGATTTCAATATAGATTTAATGAATGACTCGTTTTATGCAAAAAATTAATAACTGAAATGTCATATCTAGGAATGAGGCAATATATTACTAAGCCAACGCGAATTGTGAAAGAGAGCAAAACACTGATAGACTTAGTTTTTGCGAATAATAAGGTAAATTGTAAAGTTCATGATAAACCGAAAATAGCAAATCATTCTTTGATTGATATTGAACTTATGATAAGCAAAGAGGGTGAAAAATACAGAGTATTTACTAGTAGAGATTATACCAAATTTCATATAGATAAATTTCTTGAAGTCATAAAAGAAAGAAGAGACTATAGAGAAGATTTAGATGTGAACATAAGAGCAGAAAGATTCGTCCAAAGTATATTAGATGCTTTAAATATAGTTGCACCTATGAAGAAGTTCAAAATACCTGAGGTATGGGAAGGAAAAAAATGGTATTCGGATGACATAAGAGTAGCTACAAAGAACAGGGATGAAGCATATGCTAGAGCAATACATACAAACACTGAACGAGATTGGCTGCAGTTTAAAATTGGAAGGAATATAGTTGTTAAACTAATTAGAATCAAAAAGGAAGAATATTATGAAAAGATGATAGACAATAATAAAAATGACCCTAGAAGGATGTGGAAAGCTTTAAAAGGTGTACTAAGAGGAGAAAAAGCGGCGACAGAAATAAATAATGTAGATTTCGAGATACTAGGTAACACAGGTGAATGTAATTTAGCAGACAAGTTTAACTTATACTATATTCAGAGTATTGATGAAATAATCGAGTCCATAAGTGAGATGAACAATAATGATGAGAAAACTTATGGTATAAAAAATAGGGATAAAATAGAGAATTTTGAACCTATAGATATATATATAAACTAGAACGTATCGTGATGGGTTTGCCGTGTAAAAAAGGAACAGACGAAGGTATAAGTAGTGACCTATTGAAAGCAAGCTTTTATGTAATAGGGGAAGAATTATTAAAGGTTATAAATGAGTCTTTAGGAGAAGGTATATGTCCGGAGGGATGGAAAACATCCGTAATAATACCGATTCCTAAAATAGGTAATCCAACGAAAGCAAGTGAATATAGACCAATAAATATTCTGCCAATTTATGAAAAGATATTGGAGTTAGTAGTGAAGGAACAAATAGAAAGGTATTTACAAAATAATAATATTATTACAGAACACCAATCGGGTTTTAGGAAAAAGCACTCCTGTGAGACAGCAATTCAAACTGTGGTTGATGACTGGAAGATGACAATTAGTGAAGGAGACATTGTAGGAGTAATATTCGTAGATTTAAAGCGGGCGTTCGAAACAGTTGATAGGTATAGACTACTAGATAAACTATATCAGTATGGAATTAGAGGAATAGTTTTAGATTGGTTCAGATCATATCTAGTCAATAGAACACAAGTAGTCAGATGTAACGATCAGTGGTCTAAACGAATGATGACGAGGTATGGGGTCCCACAGGGATCAGTACTGGGACCTTTGCTATTCACGATATATATAAATGATATTGTCCAAATATGTCCACAAGAGTGTAGCGTTAAAATGTTTGCAGACGATACAATAATGTATGTGAAAGGGGGAGGTAGCGTTGAAGTAGAAAAGAAATTAAATAGGGTATTACCCATAGTAGAAAGTTGGATGAATGTGAATAAGTTAAAAATGAATGCTGCCAAAACTAAGTTTATGATAGTTAAAAGTGTGAGAAAAGAAATGAGAATAAATATAACATTAAAATGCATGGATGGCACTATATTAGAGCGTGTGGAAAGTACCAAATATCTGGGGGTAATTATTGATAGTACACTTCGTTTTGAGGAGCACTGTGATTACGTATTAAAGAAAATAGGGAAAAAAATAAGTTTCTTAAATAGAATTGGTAATGACATTTCGAGTTATACTAGATGTATTGTTTATAAATCAGTTATAGCATCTCACTTTGAATACTGTGCTACGATCCTAGCAGCAATGGGTGAGACTCAACTGGAAAAACTGCAAGTTGCGCAAAACAGGGCCATGCGAGTTATCTTACAATGTGATAGGTATACCAAAGTGGAAGGAATGCTACAAGCGTTGCAGTTTATGTCCATAAGACAGAGACTATATTGTAGTGTATGTATATTTGTTTTCAAACTGGTAAAAGGCATGTTACCTGAACAATTAGGGAATAAGATAGTGATGGTGGGTGATAGGAATGATAGGCAAACTAGGCAAGCGGGTAATATAGTGGTACAATTCAGAAGAACTAGAAGCGCACAGAAAAGTCTATTCTACGAAGGGATAAATATGTACAATGCGTTACCGCTAGAGATGAAACAGTGTAATAGGCTTGCAACATTTAGACGCATGATCAAACAATATGTAACTAGCTCGTAAGACACTTAATGTAAGGTAAATAGCTGAGAAAGCTGAATAAATCAAATCTCTCTCTCTCTCTCTCTCTCTCTCTCTCTCTCTCTCTCTCTCTCTCTCTCTCTCTCTCTCTCTCGTGCGCGCTCTACTTTAAAATTCAGAAACACATAGCGAAAAACTATCGGCTTAATTCGGTTCAATTCGGCTTAATTCGGCATGAGATTCTTGTCTATCTCATGTGTTCGGGTACCCGTGAGATACCCGGGTAGTGCGGGTAATTTTGGTATACCCGGGTATCTCACTCGGGTACCCGGGTACCCGGGTATCTCATAATCAATAGCCCTACTTCAAAGAAGATTTAGGAGCTTCAACAGCAGAGATGCTGTTGTAATGGACACAAGAGAGAACCAAACTTGGGGTTTAAAAGAAGAAGTTTTATTAAACGTATGTACTGACTGACGGCATAACGACTACAACTTACTGGCGGAATCTGACCAGATCGAAAAATGCTTAGGCTATTTAAGGGTTAGCGAACAGAATGATGGTAGGGAAAGGAAAAGTACTTAGCTACGAACTTAGGAACTAGATAGATAATGATGACGCTGAATTCATAGGGCGCGGATGACACATTGTTTTGAGCAACGGTGATTCTATCCTTGAAAACAAGATATTTGTAGAAAGTGTGAGATAAGTATTTGCTATCAAAAGTAACTATATATAGATTATAGAGGTGGGTACATTACACTGTATGGCAATATATTGAGGTTGCCAGGCGAATTATTCGTGGAAGAAGAAGTGCCAGTAAACCAGCGAATTTTTCTCCAGAAGCTCCGAGAGAAAATGAAAATTATGAGGCCAATAGATACAGCTTTCCACGGAAAGAAGAAGGTATTTTTAAGGGTGGATATGACGAAAGCGCCGTTAGCAGCACCTTTCGAAGGACCGTTTCAAGTTTTGGAGAGAACATCGGATAAGGTCTATATAATTAAAGTTCGTGGACAAGCGATGAGTATGTCTACGGAGAGGTTGAAGCCAGCTCATCTGTAAATAGACGCAGAAGTAGAGGACAAATCCAATGGAGAGGCGACCACAGCCTCGGAGAACGCACCGCTGAAAACATACGCGCCGCGCAAGAAGACTGTATCAGTATTATTCGCAGTTTGAAATTCGAGCCAAACTGCTGAGAGGGGAGTATGTGGCGGTCACGCAAGTAGAGTGGGTATAAGGAGAGTGTGGCAGACAGGCTTGCTCATCGATGATTGGTTCCGCCATTTGTAGGACTATGTCCGACAGCTATTGTATGTAATTGTGCAGTACTTATCTACATATAGATACTGTATATGTGTAAAAACGTTAACGCTAACTTCAGAGGCGCGAAGTTTGAACTGAATGTAATAGCAGGTGATGCACCCGCTTGTCCTCAAAATGGCGATATCGGCTAATCGGCCACACTCTCCTTATACCATGGATATAGGAATAAAGGGATGGAGCATATAAACCCCGTTTTTAGGCGAGGGGAGTGAAGCTGCTCCTGAGGTGCGGGGATACGGTCACGTGGTTTCTGGGGACCCGTCGGTGATTTGTTCTAGTATAAATGCGCGAAATTTCAATGTGAGACCTTCACTTTGTTAACAATTATAAATGTACATACGATAGAATATTTTCCACAAAATACAGAAATAAAGTGTCTTATTTATAAATCAATATATTGAAGTGTTAATGGTGTCCTGTAAATGCATGTTATTGAGAGATCAAAATAAAATTATTAAAGGTTAGAATCTATAGACATGAAAAATCTTTATTTTTGTTCCATTTTGTTTTCAAAATAACAATGATTGCAAGCAATTTTTACCTCAGTATTTGCAATTTAAATTCTTTTATTATTTTTATTTTTAAACACAGCGTCTCTTATATTCAATTATGTATTCAAATATTGTTAATATTCAAATTATATAGTCGTATTTTAAAATACGAATTATAAATACGTATTACAAATTTATATACTCAATCTTTTTGAAAATCATTTAATTTGTCTTTCAATAGCGTAATACAATTATTCAATACAAACTTATATTTATACAATAAATACTAAAATATATAATACAATTGACATCTTTTGTTTGGAGAAAGATCTATTGGCCTCTGAATAAAATTAATTTATTAAAAATTTGTCGCATACTAGTGGAAGTATCATTGCTCTGTTCTGCTATATAATGTAGTCGCACCTTAATATATATCTTTGAGATACGGCTCTTATCAAATGCGTGATGTGGTTTTCTAACGCATTTTGATTCGACACATGATTTAAAAAGTTTTTAAATAATTTATGTCCTATTAAATGCTGCAATACTTGAATCATCAAATATGTACCAGTAAATTTTTTGTTTATTTGCATGCTCCCACTTTCCAATAATGCACTTCTGATTACTTTCTTTCGCCATTTATACTAGAACCAATCACCGACGGGTCCCTAAAAACTACGTGACCATGTTCCCCGCACCCCGTAAGGCGGCTTCACCCACAGATAGTAGAAGTCTGTGGCTTCACCTCCCAAGGCTATTGCTCCATCCCGTTATTCCTATATCCATGCTTTATACCCACTCTAACGCAAGAAGGTCGGAACGCCATCTTATATTCCCTAGGGCTAGTCCACACAATGTATGAAAACACGCCCAAAAAGAGACGCGAACTAACTCGTAATTCTTAGATTTGAGAGAGAACTCTTGTAAGAAACTTTTGAGACAATATATTTTATTACGTTGTTTATTTAAAAAGTACACGTGTTGTTTTCTTTTCCGACCTATTGAATCGCCGTTGCCACACCGTAGCTTCATCCCCACAATCTAACGTAAAAATTGAGAAATAATGTGGAGGAAAAAGGAAGTTACGTTTCGTCCCGGGATCTGCTATTGGACTCGTCAGTAAGGCTTGCTAGCAGATCCCTGCCTTAGACGCGGTAATCTAAGAATCGGGAAACTTCTATATATACTAACGGCGATTGAATTAACCAGAAGCGCGAAACGTAAACCTTGCCACAGCGCCGGGAATGTACCCTGGTGGCAAAGCCGTCAATGACTCATCCCCACAATAAAATTGTCCTCAGAGACCTCTCGTGGATTGTGCTAAGTACTAATCCCAGTGAAACGACCCCGATCCTCTTTGACGTCCATGGTCTAAGGTGATAAGTGATAACCGTGATAACCATGTAATTTTGGGTTATGCTTTAACTTAATTTTTTTGAGTGAAAAGTCACATGATACATTTTTTAACGAGCAGATGAAAATTTATTTCAAGAAATTGTAATAAAAGTTTATGTAAACACAACTTATATGTAGTGTCTTTCAAAAATGTTTATCAAGAATATTTTGAAAAAACAGCAATATGTATGAGTACTGTTACAACCATATTTTTGTAGCACACAATCCTCTTTCTAACACATTTATCAATTTTTTAGCTGACAGGGCGTAAATTTGTTAATAATTCATTTGGAAAGTATGAAATAGTTGAACCATGGTCAGTTTCTGAAATTCAGAAAGTACCACCACATATTTGCAAACCATCTTATAATCAATCGTGTGTACCTACAGAAGGGCAGATGAAACCTGAAATTAAAGACAAATACCAAATAGAATGTATGAAAAATAGCTGTAATTTTGCTAAACGAGTATTGACACATATCAAACAATATGTAAAGGTACAAAATGTAGTTTGATAATACTAAGTTTAATATAAGCTTCATTGCATTAATAGATTTTGTTTAAGCCTGGTATAACTACAGATGAACTAGATGCAATTGCACACAAATTGATTACAAGTAATGGAGCATATCCAAGTCCTTTGAATTACAAAGGATTCCCAAAGTCAATATGCACTAGTATTAATAACATTGCTTGTCACGGTATTCCAGACAGCCGACCGCTCCAAAAAGGAGACATGCTCAACATTGATGTAACAGTAAGTAGAAATTCATTTTAAAAATATAATCTAGTAGAATTTTGTGTATCTGAACAAATAGGGAGACAAAAATACTTCATATTTGCAGGAGAACAAAGCACTTGTTACTATCAGACATTATTTGAATAACAGAATGTTTCACTAACAGGATATTTATATAATACAGATTTGAATTTATTGGAATTATCTTTAAATTTAAGAGTGCTCCTTTTGTGTTTAGGTGTATTTCAATGGTTATCATGGAGACTGTTCAAAAATGTTTGAAGTAGAAGGATGTGATGACAAAGCTAAACAATTAATAAATATAACAGAGTTGTGCTTAGAAACTGCTATAAGTATTTGTAAGCCAAATGAAAATTTCTGCAGCATAGGTAATCATTGTGGTAATTAAGATAGTAGAAGAAATGTTTACATGTTTTCCATTTAATGTAGGAAATATTATTGAAGAAACAGCAAATAGGCATGGATATTCTGTGATTCCAGCATTTGCTGGACATGGTATAGGTACTTATTTCCATGGCCCACCAGATATTCTACATTTCGGTATGTTAATGCAGAAGTATACAGAATGAGTTACATAAAACAGAAAACCTAAATATCTCTGTTAATGTTGAAGATAGGAGAAAATGTCACAGAGGTAAATTGTACTGTTCAAGGGGGCAAATGTGGTGATACCAAAAATTCTCCTAAATTAAGTTTCTTCCAAGGTTTTTTTTTAAAGTCACCGATGTTTTTTTTAAATGGAGCTACATATTTTTGACTTCATTATATAGTATCTGATGTCAAGACGAGTTCAACGACATAGGATATTATGACCTTGAAATCACCTTAAACTACAGAAGTTATAATAAAGCAATACCATATTTAAAGAGTGCGATTCTTGTATTTTAATTAAATTAAATGTTCAAAATGATGTCCTTCAGTAATGTAACAATCATTTAAACGTTTGATAAGATTTTGAAGTACGCTCAGTCCAAATGATTCGTTATGGTTACTAGAAAATCACCAGGAGGAAAAGTGTCCATTCCCACTACTATATATAAAAAATATATAAAAAGTATATATGTACATATACTAGATACATATCTACGTATGTACATATATATTTTTTTTATGTATAATTACTGGGAATAGGCACTTTCTCTCATGGTGATTTTCTAGTAACCGTCACGAATCATTTGGACTAATTGTACCTCTTCAATTGTTCCACAATTGATGCACAAGAATTGATCACCTTTTATTTTACCCCACAGAAAGAAATCGAGTGGAGTTAGGTCAAATGAACGAGCTGTCCAATGATTTGGAAATTTATTGTTTAAAAACTCCCTTGCAGCACGTGAAGCGTGAGCTGGACAGTCATCGGGCTTCTAAAAGATTCGGTAAAGAGTCTTCTAGGAACGTAACATGTTTTTGTTGATCGAAACCAGATTTCTGACCTTAAGGTCATAGTATCCTATATCGTTGAACTCAACTTGACATGAGCTATTATACAACGAAATTAAAATATATATAGTTCCATTTAAAAAAAATATTGGTGACCTTCAAAAAACCTTGAAAAAAACATTTAGTGTTGAGAGGGTCGTGGAAACGTGGGCCAAATAATAGACGCACAAACATTTATATTTTCATTGAATAACACTAAACGTATATTTCGTGTGTTTGTACATACTTATTAAACATAAAATACTTTTGTGGTAGAACACATATTTATAATGATGCACACGACAACATCTGATACAGTAAGCGTGCAGCGCACGTTAACTCGGAGAATACAGTCACAGAGTATTACAGAGAGGTCATTCCATGCCAAATCGATCACTTTTTGACATTGATGTCAGGGATTTTGTTCAAAATTGAATATGATGTAGTCCACATGAAATTATGGGGGGGGGGGGGGGTTAAGTCATCGTTTTGCTGTTCTCGAATTTGTTTAAAAAATACAGGCGGTCAAAGTTTTCAATTTTTGCCTGTTTTTGTGAAACCAGGGTGTACTTAGGAATTTTTATCTCAGGAACTATTCGTCTCATGGAGTTTATTCTTTTTTCATTTTAATTAAAAAGGTTTGGCCTATTTTAATAATATATCTCTTAATTGGAAAATCTTTTTCGTAATATGGAAAATTATAAACAAACTTTTCTTTTGCAAATTTCCCTTAGAGGGTCGGGGGTCAAAAATTAAAAAAAAAAAATATGACCATATTCCTTGAACTCTAGCCTACAACACGAGCTCTTGCCGAAAATGGAACTCGTAAAACTAACTCCGCAGTGAGCTGTTACAGGTAGTGGCGCGCTTTAGGTAAGCGACCCGCACCCACAGAGATTAGGTTTGTGAAGTTGGCACCCCTAAGTGCGAATTTTCATAAAAAACTAATCTTATTCGTTTGTCTACGATTTTTCTAGATCAAAAAATCAAAAAATCAAAAAATCTGACATTAACACTCGTGAACATTTTCCAAGGGTTTTTCAGTGTGATATGATTTTTGATGACATGATGATGTCAATGTTTGTCCACCCTCCAAAAAAAAAGTTATGGCGAAATCAAAAACTCGAGACATCGCAGTAACACATGAATGTTTTCCAAGGGTTACTCAGTGCGAAACGTTTGTTTATGAATCGTCAACGTTTCTCCACCCTCCAAAAAAAAGTGATGAAATAAAAAAACTCGAGACATCAGTACCACATGAATGTTTTCCAAGGGTTTCTCAGTGCGAAGCGATTGTTTATGAATCTTCAAGGTTTCACTGAGAAACCCTTGGAAAATGTTCACGAGTGTTAATGTCAAATTTTATTTTGTCATAACTTTTTTTTAGAGGGTGGACAAACGAAAATTTTTGTTGGACAAATCTGGAAAAATCGTAGACAAACGAATAAGATTAGTTTTTTTATGAAAATTCGCACTTAGGGTGCCAACTTCACAAACCTAATCTCCGGGCATGCGGGTCGCTTACCTGAAGCGGCGCGCACCACTACCTGTAACAGCTCACTGCGGAGTTAGTTTTACGAGTTCCATTTTTGGCAAGAGCTCGTTTTGTAGGCTAGAGTTCAAGGAATATGGTCATATTTTTTTTTAAATTTTTGACCCCGGACCCTCTAAGGGAAATTTGCAAAAGAAAAGTTTGTTTATAATTTTCCATATTACGAAAAAGAGTTTCCAATTAAGAGATATATTATTAAAATAGGCCAAACCTTTTAATTAAAATGAAAAAAAGAATCAACTCCACACGACGAACAGTTCCTGAGATAAAAATTCCTAAGTACACCCTGGTTTCACAAAAACAGGCAAAAATTGAAAACTTTAACCGCCTGTATTTTTTAAACAAATTCGAGAACAGCAAAATGATGACTTAACCCCCCCTCCCCCATAATTTCATGTGGACTACATCATATTCAATTTTGAACAAAATCCCTGACATCAATGTCAAAAAGTGATTGATTTGGCATAGAATGACCCAGAGGCGCTTTGCGTTGCACGCCGGAGGACGCCGGTGGATGACGACGCACGGCGGCGCACGGCAGCGTCGGCGGCGCCGGCTGTGCACGGCTCTGTGTGTATAGGCCTTAAGGGGTATGGCACACACTCACATGGCAACCCTGCTCTAGAGTTAGAGCGCATGCGTCAAAGCCGGGGGTGTTGACTGAATGTAGCACCAAATCTAATAGCGCGTAAAATCGAAATATGTAACTGATATGTAACATATGTTGTAATAATGTAATGGATCTATAGATTACATGCGACGAATAAAAAAAGGAATATACAATGTATTATGTATTATGAGATGTATTTGAATTCAGGTTATAATTCTATTCCTATCATTTTTTTATGAAACAAGGAACTCATAATTCGATCATTTTCGATATAAATATATATTATATGTTATATTATAAATTGAATATTAATGTAGTTAATTATGCAGCAAAATTATAATATAATTATTTTTATCTTACTGATTGAGAAATCGTTTATAAGGAATTGTTTTTGACATTTAATGTGAAATTTGAATTTTGGTGACATTGCAATATATTGTAGTTTTTAGGGATATATAAGTATATGAGTTGAAGGTTTTTTGAAAAATGTTTTAATTGTTGATTTTACAGCTATTTGAACTTTAGTGTTAACTTTTCTTCTATCAATTTTAACTGTTGAACTAGTACAGTGATAAAAATATGCGTCTGGGTGATTATAGTGGAGACATAGAAATATCTAATAAAAATTATTTCAGTTTAAAAAAGAATTTTGTTAACCATTTATTTTGCAATTCTTATTAACAAATAGTGGGTTTTTTTATAGCTGGGTAATATTTGAAAATTCGAAAATATTTATCGCTTGAAATCTGTAGATCTATTACATTATTACAATAAATGTATGTTACATCAGTTACATATTTCGCTTTTACGCGCTATTAGATTTGGTGCTACATTCAGTAAACACCTCCGGTTTTGACGCATGTGCTCTAACTCTGGAGCCATGTTCAAGCGACACCTCCCATTTGTCGTCTGCTCACTGAAAATCGGGGACACAGAGAACAAAGGAATTCCTCAGGAGTTTCGCCTCTGTAATACTCTGTGATACAGTGCCAACTTAAACCACTAGAAAACCCTCAACTAGAGGCACACGCTTTCACACCATGAACGAACTCATTTATAGATAATACAAGAATTATAGTTTCAACATTTAGGAGATTTTTTAATATTATCATATTTGCCTCCTTGAACAGTACAATTTACCTCTGTGACATTTTCTCGTATCTTCCACGTTAACAGAGATATTTAGGTGTTCTATTTTACGTTATTCACCCTGTGTTTTCGTTTCAATCCATGACAATTCCGGTTCGAACGGTCAAGGAACGAGAACTTACGTGATAAAGACGATACATAAATTACGATCAGCATTGCCGCAGCATAGTTTACCCAGAAAAACAATCATAATCTAACACTTTATCTGACATGATGGGGCTAGCATAACAATGGGAATCCCACCAATGCTGTAGCTAGATTAGGAGTCCTAAATTAGGAGTGTGGGGTATCCTATGTATCGAGCTCTGATCGGGTCGGAAGAAACCGGGCGGGCTCGGGCGGGTACGATAAGTAGAAGGATATAGGAATAACGGGATGGACCATAAACCCCTTTTTTAGGCAAGGGGTGTGAAGCTGCTTCCGGGGTGCGGCAACACGGTCACGTGGTTTCTGTGGGACCTATCGGTGATTGGTACTAGTATAAATTCGCGAAATTTCAATCTGTGACCTTCAGTTTGTTGACAATTATAAATGTACGGTAGAATATTTTTCATAAAATACAGCAATAAAGTGTCTTATTTATAAATCAATATATTGAAGTATTAATGATGTCTTGTAAATGCATGTCATTGAGAAATCAAAATAAAATTATTAAAGGTTAGAATCTATAGACATGACAAATCTTTGTTCCTTTTTGGTACTTAATTTGGCAACTACCTAACGATAATGACAAATACATACATGTACAACAGTTTTGCACATCAGAAAACTTTATGCAATAGTACTTGAACCCAGCTTTTGATCAGGCAAAGTTACAATAACCTCTATGCTGACTTTTGGAATGATACTAAGTGGATATTTTAATGCATACTTTGTTAACCTTAGAAAACTAAAGTGATTCGTCAAAATAAGCTTTCTGAATAATTCGTTTAGAGTTTACTAATAATAACAGAATATGTACTGATATGTTTATTTTGGGTCGAAGACTGTACCTTTCTCTTTTAAGCATAACTTAACATAAAAAAAATAGCGCAAATGAGAAATAGGATTTCTTTGCTGAATTCGTTAAAATTTTTTACATCTGGAATATAATCATGGTCATTTGACTCATTTCCAAATTAAATATCAAAAAGGAACAAAGATTTTTCATGTCTATTAGATTCTAACCTTTAATAATTTTATTTGGATCTCTCTCTACCGTACATTTATAATTGTTAACAAACTGAAGGTCTAATATTGAAATTTCGCGCATTTATACTAGAACCAATGACCGACGGGTCCCCAGAAACCACGTGACCGTGTTTCCCGCACCCCGTAAGGGTGTCGGATACTGGATTAGCGGCGCGTAGGGGTGGAAAAGTAAGCTAAAAGGGCCCCGTGTATTTCTTATAGGACGGCTGATGCAGGATTTCGGACAGAATAGGAACCAAAACGCATAATAATTATTATATTATTGTTCAGGGAAAAAAGGCCGAGGTCGCTACAGAGCCCTTTTTTTAAAAAAAGGTCCTGAAATAAATTTCTTCTATAAAAACATTGACATTTATTTTTTACGAAGTTTTGAAAGCCAAATTGCAAAAAAGGGCTCTGTACCGACCTCCAGAATTGAACAAAAAAATTCTAAAAAAAAAATCATAAACAAATAGTGTTTCTTCGCTGCAAAAAGTTGCATGTGCTGAATGTATTGAAATCCGAGCTGTTTGTTTACAAACATGGCTGACCTTGCTCTCGCCCTTGCCATATATAGGTTGAATCAGGGCCGACGTAAATTACGTGGACCCTGGGTATATTCCTATATTTATATTAAACGTTATTATTAAGTTCTAAATGTTTACAAAGCATTGATTGTTATTGCAGTTATCATAGAGAACACTCTGCTAAGTTAATTGCTTGTTTATCAATAAAAGTTGTATGTATATATTTTATTATGTGGACACGGGCCTCTAGGTAAACTTGCTACGGTACTATCCTCTAACCACGTGACCATAGGTCATTGCCATAAAGTATCTATATATCACATCGTAGTCCATTTTTTTTTGGACCTTTTTCTTTTTGCCCCCAGAGGTCGGTAATCCAGTATCCGACACCCGTAAGGCGGCTTCTCCACCGAGGCTATGCTCCATCCACGAGAGAGGGCCGTGCTCCATCCCGTTATTCCTATATCCATGGCTAAGTATGAATGTCGGGTAGCTTCACGGACGTAAAGGACGGTGCATAAAGTAGACTTATGCATAATGTAAGAAGAAAGGTGTGCTCGCTCAGAGGATTCATTTTCGTTCTCCACTGCGCCTTCCCACTTTCCGCCATATTTAGGTATGACTATGATAACAGCCAATAACACTGTGAAACAAAAAAAAATTTTTTTTCTGTTTTGTAATATACATTGGGTGATTTCTATAGGTCTACTCACCCTAAAAACGAATCCGGAAGCAGAATTGCTCTATCACCCTCAGTTTTCAAAAAACACGAGTTTTTGTAAAAACGCGGTCTTTCCGGCAAAAATGAGTTATTACGTGAAAACTAAAAATGCTAGAACATTCAAACTTGTCATAAATGAAAGGGGAAAGTTTCCTGCATATGATAATGCCCACACTTATAATTGTTTATGGTTTTGAATGGTTGTAAATGAGCATCAAAGTTTGAAAAAAGACCGATATCCGCAGTTTATACGCGCTATTCATTCATTTTCAAGAGAAGCTGTTTATTTCACACGAATTTGCTACACACTACCGGATTCTGTAGACATTTCTGAAGAAGAAACAGTCTGCAAAAAGTGTCAGAACGGCTTTTAACTCGAACAGGTTGAGAAAATATTAATCGGCAGCGTACGCGTGGCGTTTTGCCGCCGCGTGGCCATTGCTCGTCTGTCGTGCCTCGTCAGTGCCGTAAGTACGCTCAATCGGCACGAATAAAGGTGTCCAACAGGGGCCCACTTTTTATATCTAACGTATGATTTTTTTTTGACTCTTTATTATATTTAATTTTTTCATGCATTCCTTGCTATTAGTCATCGAATGGTAAAGAACTGTTAAATTGTTTTTGATTGGCGTTTTCCCGAACTATTTCGCTTCCATATTTAAAGCAAAAGCGATTTTGTATTTCTCCTTGAAGCTTTCTGTTGCAAAAAAATGTACTCTATAGCATGCTATGATTAGATTTTCCTGTAGTCCCTTAGTTTTTTAAATAAATTTAAAGATATCAGAAAAAATATGTGCTTTTTTACTTTGATCATTATTAACATATAAACATGGGAGTCATTCACTCTGACCATTATTTAAACCAGGGATGCGAACCCTAACCCGTACCCGGTACGGTTCCTGGAACCGTAGAATAACCCGCATAATCGGGTTACTCGGGTTACAGAAATCTTGTGTAACCCGGTTAACCCGGTTATATGCAGGGTATAGTAGAATCATGAAAACCATAGTTGTTATTATGTCCCTAAATAATAGTCATTTTTGGTTCAGTATCAAATACTATGAATTGATTTTTCATAAATTATTAAATATTTTTGGAATAGATAGAAATTAATAATTTTTGTATTTTTTAATTCTAATACGACAAATACAGGGGTCATTTTAAGTCCAGAGAGGTGCTTGTGCGGGACTCGATATTTTTATCGAAATTTCTATGGAGTCCCGCACGGAACGTGTTAAGGTCCGGGTACTACCTGTAGTGCCATAAACCAGGGGTAACAAATTAATTAATTAAGATTATTTTCAGGGTTGAAATTTATATTAAATGATCAAAGATCAAGATTAAATAATGATATTTTAGACGATATTATGGTAATCCGAACCAACACAATTTTTTAGATGCAAGTTTATACGCGCGCTTGTGTGTGTGAGTGTGCGTTCGCGTGCGTGCGGTGTGTGCGTGTGTATGTAATATTGCGATGTGTGTGTGAGTACAATTATATAGGTTTTTCAAATTAATATAAAATATAAATATGTTCATATTTTTTTACTTTGTACGTATGCATCTTGTACGCATTAAAAGTTGTTCCCATTTTTTTTCATAATAGATGTACATTCGTATATCCTTGAAGTAAGCTGTATCGAGTAGCAGTAACCCGCTCTCTCTGAACTCTAAAACCCGCTCCCTCTCGGTACGTGTGGGTTACAGGAACCGTCCTCGGTTAACCGGGTACGGGTACGGGTTAGGGCTGCGGTTCGCATCCCTGATTTAAACATGTTTAGCTATTTATAAAGTAATAGGTATAAACGCATATTGAATGTTATGCAGTTACATAAATACATGTTCAACACTTCTATCTGCAAGCACTGCAATCTTCTCTTTCCCTTCATATCGTTTCTATAGAAAAAAGAAGTATTAAGGAAAAAAAGTTGATCAAATTGTAAAATCAATGGATCTCATAGATATAAAAAGTGGGCCCCTGTTGGGCACCTTTATTCGTGCCGATTGAGCGTAGTTACGGCACTGACGAGTCATGACAGACGAGCAATGGCCACGCGGCGGCAAAACGCCACGCGTACGCTGCCGATTAATATTTTCTCACCCTGTTCGAGTTAAAAGCCGTTCTGACATTTTTTGCAGACTGTTTCTTCTTCAGAAATGTCTACAGAATCCGGTAGTATGTAGCAAATTCGTGTGAAATAAACAGCTTCTCTTGAAAATGAATGAATAGCGCGTACAAACTGCGGATATCGGCCTTTTTTCAAACTTTGATGCCCATTTACAACCATTCAAAACCATAAACAATTATAAGTGTGGGCACTATCGTATGCAGGAAACTTTCCCCTTTCATTTAAGATAAGTTTGAATGTTCTAGCATTTTTAGTTTTCACGTAATAACTCATTTTTGCCGGAAAGACCGCGTTTTTACAAAAACCCATGTTTTTTGAAAACTGAGGGTGATAGAGCAATTCTGCTTCCGGATTCGTTTTTAGGGTGAGTAGACCTATAGAAATCACCCAATGTATATTACAAAACAGAAAAAAAATTTTTTTTTGTTCCACAGTGTAATTGAACAGTCAAACGAACTTACCTGTAGTGAAGTTCGACTGTAATTATGTGAGAGTCCCGTCCGAGATGATTACACTGTAGTACACCCCGTTGTACGTAGATGTCACAACTTTCAGAGACCGCCAAAAACTAAACTCCTTACATAATCCTACCTACCTCCGATATCCGGTTCGCGCCTTTCCTCATTATTTCAGAGTAAGTACCTATAAAGATTGCGCAGGCCCCTTTATGGGCTGGGTAATACAAACAAACTGTTTAAACCTTGGGAGGGCTGTAATCATCTCGGACGGGACTCTCACATAATTACAGTCGAACTTCACTAGAGGTAAGTTCGTTTGACTGTTCAATTATGTTTCAAGTCCCGTCCTTCGAGATCACACTGTAGTTCTTCAGAGTCTGCGCAATCTTATCAGGTGGTAGAATTAAAAAGACGAGATATTTGAAAAACCTGGATCTTCGCATATGCTGATGAAATAGGATATGGGTTTAATCGGAAAGATTCAGTAATAAATACAAGTCACTGTATTTGAACTGAGATAAGTATATTGAAAAATATTTAAAAAATACATCAGTCTCTTTTTGCGCACAACCGACATTCCAAAACAAGTGCCTCTACCTTTTAGCGCAGTGATGCACGCAGTACCAGCACTGCCACTCTAACATATGAGCGGGAAATACAATTCATATTCCAACATATGCGATAGCAGTTGAGTTATCAATCCTTAACAAAACCTCGCAGTTTCTCTTCTCACTAGCTAACGCCTGTAAGGTTAAAAATACTGCCTTTAGTTCCAAATAATTAATATGTTCTTCTCTCTCATATTGGCCCCAAAAACCGTAAACTTTCGCCTCAGACGAGGTTGCGCCCCAACCTGTCTTAGATGCATCCGTGTAAATGACCGACTCAAACTGGTCTCTTCTAATCCTTTTATGGCTGGTTTCAATGACCTCTCGCCATCAGACCAAATCTTCTCTTATAGACTTACTAACATACATCACTGCGGAATAACTTTCATCATGAGCAATCAAAGATCGTATTTTTCCCCTCTCGAATCTTTTAATGTACAAAGCCCCGTACTGTACCGCCGGGCATGCCGCAACTAGCGTGCCAATTAATTGCGCAAAGCACTCTATCGTTACTTCTCTTCTCTTTAGCCATATCTCTAATAACTCAACTATCTTTTGCTTTTTTTGTGGTGTTAACTCTATCTGCCATCTTTCAGAATCTATAATGAAACCGAGGTATTTACACCTTCTATCTGGGAGGAGTACACTCTTCTTATAGTTAATTATGAAGCCTAATGATTCCAACAGCTCTCTTGTTGTGTCTATATTTGTCTTACACTCCGCCCACGAATCTGCTATACACAAGAAATCGTCTAAGTACACCACCGATTTTAGGCCTCTGGACCTCAGGTTAGCTACTACTGGTTTCATTATTTTTGTAAAAACGTATGGGCTAACACATAATCCAAAAGGTAGGCAATTGAATTGAAAAGTCAATCCCTGAAACTCGAATCTTAAGTACTTTCTACTGTCTTTATGAATTGGGACTGTCAAATACGCATCTTTTAAATCTATGGTGGCCATAAAACTTTTCGGATTTATTAATCTAGCAGCTACTCTTAAATCCTCCATCTTAAAATGTTCCGCTTTCACAAATTTGTTTAAATATTTCAAGTTTAGAATAAACTTGTTAGAACCGTCCGGCTTCTGTACCAGGAAACATGGGGACAACAGTTGTCCCTCCTCGTAATCACACTGGCTAATGGCTCCCTTCATAATTAGCTGATCAATTGCCTGCTGCAGAAGTTCTTTTTCTTGTCTCGACTAACCTAACCTAACATTAATATTCCTGTCTACTAACCTACTTGAAAAAACTAACCTATATCCTTCCACGCAACTTAAGATAAACCTATCACTGGTAACACTCCTCCATTGTTCTATAAAAAATCTTAGTCTACCTGCAATCTTTACCATCGTCTGTTGAGCTCTCGCGCACCCCTCTCTTGTCTCTGGGGTCTGGCCTGTGGAGCTCTCGGCCTGAACCTCACACTCCTGCGCCCTGTCTTCGCTTGTTTGTACCCCACCTGCCAAGCCGGACGAGCTCCTGCCGATGGGGTTCGATAGTTTAAAGTCCTTCTATCCATGGAAGGCCTTGTATTATGGGCTGGTCCCCTTACTGCTGATTGGCTCCTCAGGCCCTCTGAGATCTTGCTCACAGCCTTAGCTTCCTTTATCCTGTCACCCAAATTGTCTCCAAATACGAAGCCTTCCGGCTCAGAGTTTTCTACAAGCTTCTTGACCTTTAAGTCAAGGGCTGGCAGGATATGCGCCTTCCTCGTGCTCAGTTGTTTATACTGGGCTATAGCAAGCAATTTGCCTGCATCGCAGTCTCTGCAGAAGTGTCAATTTGTCAACCTCCGCTTCTTCTTCTCTCAGAAGCATCGTAATGCTCGTCCCCAAGCAGGACATTGCAGCACTGACTAGGCTCTGCACCTCCATAAAGAATTTATCCTTCTTCACCGCCACTTCGTTCATTGTCGCCAGGATTTCCGGATTCATCCTGGGAGATTTCAACATTTCAATCGTCTTATATTTCTTTTGGATCTGTTCGACTTCCACCTTGGGAACGCCGTCTTTTGTCCAAGATCTCCAGCGATTGTAAATTGCTGCGTGTAGTTCGACCTCGATCTCCTGTGATCTTGATGGGTCTGCGCCCAGGAGCTCTAACACCTCCTCATCCAAGAATTCTGCAGCCTGTTCTCCTTCTCCGTCTCCTTCATTGAGAAGATCAGCAACGGATTGAACCTCTCCTAGGTCCTCACACTGCCTCGAGTCTCCAGTCTCTTGTTCGACATTAAACCCTGTAATGTGAATCGAGACTGTTACATCAAAAAACTCTGGAGGTTAATCTCAATTTTTTTTTTTTTTTTTGTAACTTGTCTAATCTCTAGGATTAGCACGTGAAGTGAGACAGAGTTTTTAGGCCAATTTGCTTCATCTTGCCCAATCTTTTAGCTCTGGTCTATCATGTTTTTAGAAAATGCTTGCCAGGCCCGACTCATTCACTTGTTTAACCTCTTGGGATAACACGTGAAGTTTCATATCAACCCGACTCAGTCTAATCTCTAAAATTAGCTCTTGGCAGTCTTTATTCTCCCTATCCGTCGGCTTTCATTCAGACCTGCATACAAAAAAACTTAATCTGACTTGTTTCCAATTCCGCTTCCTCTATGCGCACTACGCCTCTAGACGTCGATGGTCGGTCTGAATCATCTAACATTTCCCTACTCTCTAGCTTATCTTGTAATTTCTGGAGTCTAGTTAACACTCCCTCTAACAAATCTTCCTGATCCAACTTCCTCTTCCTCGATCCTTCCATCCTCTTAACAATTTTAACCACAAACCCCCGGTCTCTAGCACGTGCGACACCGATCGCACAATGAAATACAATGAGGAAAGGCGCGAACCGGATATCGGAGGTAGGTAGGATTATGTAGGGAGTTTAGTTTTTGGCGGTTGTAGCGGTAACCCCGAAATAGTACAACTAGGTTAGATTTAGTTTATGGTAGAAGTCGCGCGAGACGCATGAATTTACTCTCTATAATATATATATTTCATGTAAGAAGTTTTTAAAATGCATATACGCAAATATATTTTTCCTGGTTAAAAAGAACTCGTGCAGTGTCAAGTTTAATTTCTCCTTCACAAACATTTCCGCTACAACTGGTGCCGAAACCGATTCGAAAAATGGAAGACAAGAAGGAGGATCAATCGGAAGCCGAAAGAGAGGTGAACGCTAGCGATTTTCGCAGTGTTAGGTTACCCACGTTTTGGCGAGAGGACCCAAAATTATGGTTCGCCATGCTAGAAAAAGAATTCGCAGCTTTTGGTGTGAGATCAGATGCGGTGAAAACTGCTGCAATGCTTCGACATCTAGACAGTAATCTTGTCAGAGTAGTCGCAGACGTCATTACGGCCCCGGAATCCGATGATTCTTATAAACCGCTAAAAGAAGCCCTAATAAACAGATTAGCATCTTCTGAGGAAGCACAGCTAAGACAACTCTTTAATGGAATAGAACTCAACGGGCGAAAACCGTCAGAATTACTAAGAGAGATGGAACTGCTCGCTGGAAAAGGTATAGGTCCAAACGCTCTACAAGCGCTTTGGTTACGACGGTTACCTTCTGGAATCCAGCAGATATTAGCAGTGATGGATGGCTCGCCCTTAGACAAATTGGCAGAGTTAGCAGATAAAACAATGAAAAGAACTGCACCATTCGAAACAGCAGCGATTACTGGAACAGCTGCAGTAGAAACGTCTTTGGCCAAACAGCAACCATCAATGCCAGATCAAAACACGAATTCCATTGAGGCGTTGACAAAGAAAATGGAACAACTGGAAACCTTAGTTAGAGAACTACACAGAAGACCAAGAAGTCGTAGCAGAGGACGATATCTTAGAGGTCGCAGTGCGTCTAGAAGAAGAAGCAGGGATCGTCATTCAAGTTATAGTAGACAAAATAATGAGAATTATGACCATTGCTATTACCATAGACGATTCAAGGAAAAGTCGTTTAAATGTGTGCAACCATGCACATGGACAGGATCAGATGCAAGAAATGACGCGGTAAACTGAGAGGATCGTCCTTGAATGAGGCGACAGGTGACGATAAAGGTAAGCAGAACCGCTTCATTATCACGGATAGAGAAACTTGCATACCCTTCCTTATAGATACGGGTGCAGATATATCCGTTATACCAAATAAAACCAGACGATACACCAAAGCTACAGATTTTAAGCTATACGCAGCAAACGGAACTAGTATTAATACCTATGGTACAAGGAATATGGTAATATCACTGGGTCTCAAAAGACAATTTCCATGGCAATTTGTCGTAGCTGATGTTGGGAAAGCAATAATCGGCGCAGATTTCCTACGCCATTACAACCTATTAGTAGATCTAAATAGACGTCAATTGATCGACCCAACCACAAGCATGTTCCGCATTGGTGCAATAATTAAAACAAAAGTTCCTACTTTATCAACAATAGATAATACGAGTAGATATCAAGCACTCTTAAAAGAATTTTCAAATATTACTAGACCCCAAAGCCATGGGATAAAGAAGCAGAACATATATCATCACATCTTAACCAGAGGTCCACCCATAGCAGAAAAAGCACGTCGTCTACATCCAGATAAGCTAAGGCTAGCTAAAAAGGAATTCCAGTACATGTTGGAAGAGGGAATCATCACACCGTCAAAGAGTCAATGGGCAAACCCGATACACATGGTGCAGAAGAAATCTGGCGATTGGAGAATATGTGGAGATTACAGAAGACTGAACAGTGTCACTGTACCAAGTATCCTTTACCCCATATACAGGATGTAATCCAAAATTTTAGAGGCTGCAAAGTATTTTCTGTAATAGATCTAACCAGAGCTTACCATCAAATTCCAGTAGCTATAGAAGACAGAGCTAAAACAGCCGTCATTACACCATTTGGGCTCTTTGAATATAAAGTGATGCCTTTCGGACTGTGTAATGCAGCGCAATCATTTCAGCGAGTCATGGACAACATGTTAAGAGAATTAGAATTTTGTACTTGCTATATAGACGACATTATAGTAGCATCTCAAACACAAGACGAACATGAAAGGCATCTGAAAGTGTTATTTCAGAAACTTTCAGAAAACGGACTAACTATTAACTTAAACAAATGCCAATTTGCAAAAGATTCTGTTGAATATTTAGGCTGCGCAGTAAACAGTCAGGGTATTACACCGCTGAACGAGCGAGTCAAAGTAATACTCGATTATAGGAAACCAGAAACAAAAAGAGATTTAAAAAGATTCCTTGGTATTATTAATTTTTACAGGAGATTTCTCCCTAAAGCAGGAGAGGCACAAATACCACTGAATAAACTAGCTACGGGAAGTAAAAGAGACGGAAATAAACAAATTAGATGGACAGCAATAGCTGATGAAGCCTTTAAACAATGCAAACAACAGATGGCAAAGGCAGTTTTACTTCATTATCCGAAATGCAATGCGAGGCTAGCATTAAAAACTGATGCGTCGGAAGTGGCAATTGGCGCTGTATTGGAACAAGAGAATGATGGCATATGGGAACCATTAGCATTCTTTTCTCGGAAACTGAAGAAGGCTCAAATCAGATACAGTACCTATGACAGAGAATTACTAGCAATCTACAAAAGTTTAAAATATTTTAGACATTGGGCTGAAGGAAAAGAGATAATAATTAAAACAGACCATAAGCCCCTGATATATGCCTTTCAACAAAAAGCAGACAAAGCTACACCGAGACAACAACGCCAATTGGAATTCATCAGTCAATTTACGACCAAGATTGAACATAGTCAAGGAAATAAAAACATAATAGCTAATTCACTATCACGAATAGAAACAATAGGAGTACCCGTATTAGTTTCGACCGAAGAAATAGTAGAAGGACAAAGAAAAGATGAAGAGCTACAGAACATTTTACAAGAACCTACAGAAATCAATAAATGGAAATTACATAAAATTTTAGTTGAAAATACAAACATACATTTATGGAGATATATATAATGGAAAGATTAGACCATACATACCTCGAACATTGAGAAGAAAGATTTTTGAAGCAGTACACAATCTATCGCATCCTGGAGTCCGGGGAACGAAGAAAATTATCTGCAAGAATTTCGTGTGGCCGCACATTAAAAAAGATATTTCGGAATGGACGCGTACCTGTATTACTTGCCAAAGAAGTAAAATCCACAGACATAATAAAAAAGAGTATAAGCACATTGAAGTACCGCCTGGAAGATTTGATCATCTACACATAGACATTGTTGGACCACGTACTCCATCGAAAGGATTTCGATATTGTTTAACGATTATGGATAGATTTACCCGTTGGCCCGAGGCAATACCGATTAAGGAAATATCAGCGGACACCGTTGCAACGACGATGTATGATAGCTGGATTCCACGATTTGGCACGCCATGTACTATAACGACGGATCAAGGTACACAATTTGAGTCACAGTTATTTTTATCATTAACAAAGCTTTTAGGTTGCAACAGAATCCGAACTACAGCGTATCACCCGGCATCCAATGGATTAATTGAAAGATGGCATAGATCCTTAAAAACTGCTATAATGTGCCACAACAATCCTGAATGGACAGAAGTGCTATCAACTGTTTTGTTGGGTCTAAGGACTAGCTTCAAAGAGGATATCAATGCAACGGCAGCTGAAATGTTGTACGGAGAACCCATTGGATTACCTGCTGAATTCTTCACACAAGAACTACAACAAACAGAACCGGAATATTTCATTAACAAATTCCATAGTTATATCCAAAAAATTAGATCATCTTTAACGGCACATCATTCTATAGGAAAGGTTTTCGTGCATAAATCATTGCATACATGTAACGCATGTCTTCTTGAGAGTCGATGCGACAAAGAAGCCTCTTGAACCGCCGTACGAAGGACCTTTTGAGGTGGTTGAAAGGTTGTCTGATGACGTTTTCCAGATCAATTATAAAGGAAGACTAGTCAATGTAACTATAGAAAGACTGAAACCAGCATTCACAGAAAAAGTAGATAGATTAGAAATTGAACCTAGAACCTATTCCAGAAAAAAGACTGTTAAATTTACGACTTAATTCTATTTTAAAAATATGTAAATAGTTAGGAGGGGAGTGATGTAGCGGTAACCCCGGGGGTGGGCACTCATATAGGACTGTTGGCAAAATTTAGTGGCTATCACAATCCACCAGAGGCGCTGTTATCAATTGAGTTTAGAAAATTGTACGACAGATGGTGCTTACAGCAGCTGGCGCGGCGTCATTTTATTACTTAGCGTGTTAAACAGGTTAAGCACGTGGTCAAGCCAGGTTAATACATCAAGCTTGGTGTGGTCCAGCGAACTGAAGTGTAGTCGATCTGATCGTGTCGTGATTTTATTGTGAACAGTGAACGCATTATCTCACCTTTACCTCGTATCTTATTGGTAAATACAAGTACAGAGAGAAGCTGGCGAGAAAATAACTCTGTACTTGTATTTACCAATAAGATACGAGGTAAAGGTGAGGTAATGCGTTCACTGTTCACAATAAAATCACGACACGATCAGATCGACTAAACTTTAGTTCGCTGGACCATACCACGCTTGATCTATTAACCTGGCTTAACCACGTGCTTAACCTGTTTAACACGCTAAGTAATAAAATGACGCCGCGCCAGCTGCGGTAAGCACCATCTGTCGTACAATTTTCTAAACTCAATTGATAACAGCGCCTCTGGTGGATTGTGATAGCCACTAAATTTTGCCAACAGTTAGTCCTTTATGAGTGCCCACCCCCGGGTAACCCCGAAATAGTACAACTAGGTTAGATTTAGTTTATGGTAGAAGTCGCGCGAGACGCATGAGTTTACTCTCTATAATATATATATTTCATGTAAGAAGTTTTTAAAATGCATATACGCAAATATATTTTTCCTGGTTAAAAAGAACTCGTGCAGTGTCAGGTTTAATTTCTCCTTCACAAACATTTCCGCTACACGGTCTCTGAAAGTTGTGACATCTACGTACAACGAGGTGTACTACACTTAATTCACCGAGACGAGTCACAAATGTTACCAACTTCATCAGCGAAAAGCATGAATACATGGATAATATGCCATGCATGAATACGACATATTATCCATGCATTCATACTTTTCGCTGATGAAGTTGGTAACATTTGTGACTCGTCTCGGTGAATGTATTATACAGTGTAATCTTGAAGGTCGGGACTTGAAACATAATAGCAGTGTGGTGTAACGTGAACATAACGTATTTTGGTCTTCTTTCGCGCGCAATACTTCATATATTACATTTAGTGGTTTGTAATGCAACTATCCTATTGGTTGACTATCCAATATGGACGATCTTGGGAAGTGCACGTTATTGGCTAATTTAGAAGGCTGCGCAAGAGCACACCTTTCTTCTTACATCATAGACTTATGGACAAGGGGGGCATGTTTCAAGGGGGGCTCCAGTGCAGGTTAGAGTGGGTATAAGGAGAGTGTGGCAGACAGGCTTGCTCATCGATGACTGGTTCCGCCACTTGCAGGACTATGTCCGGCAGCTATTGTATGTGTTGTGCAGTACTTGTCTGCATATAGATACTGTATGTATGTAACAATGTTAACGCTAACTTCAGAGGCGCGAAGTTTGAACTGAATGTAATAGCTGGTGACGCACCTGCTTGTCCTCAAAATGGCGGCTACCGGCTAATCGGCCACACTCTCCTGGCGGTAGCAGCCATTTTAAAAAACTTAGTGTGCGCTAAACTTCATTACCCTACCATCCCTATAGTATGAAATTTTATGAAACATGCAACATGCCACTTCTAGTACTTAAATTCGGCTATAGGGCGCACCACTGATTGACCTGCAAAGCTTATTTTCCCTTCCGTCTTTTGCCGCACCACCGCAGAACGAAGCACTATCCTTTACACAGACTTCTATATATTACACTAGACTGCTAACAGCCGAGAGAAAGATGATGCGAGCGGTGGGGATGAGATTCAGGCTCTACACTGCAAATGGCGGACAATGATTCGTTGGTGACGTACATGTTTAATTTCAGAATGTTTTACAAAATTTTCACTTATAAATTACTCTAAGGGCGGTATTCATAGTCAGTTCTTATTCTTAAGCATTTGCTTAAGTCCCCCCCTCATAATATAAATACATTGTAGGGGGAAGACTTAAGCAAATGCTTAAGAATAAGAACTGACTATGAATACCGCCCTAAGGGTATTCAGCACGCGATTACCGCCTCTCGCGGCAGAAAAATGAATTAAACTAACCCCGTGTATTTCTTATGGGACAGTTATTCCAATATTCCGGATAGAATAATCAATAAAACGCATAATAATTGTGATATTCTTGTTCAGAGGAAAAAAGCCAAGGGAAATACATCGCCCTTTTTTGGAAAAAAGGTCCAGAAAAAAATTTCTTCCATAAAAGCATTTATATTTATTTTTTATAAAATCCTGAAAGCCAAATTACAAAAAAGGGCGATGTATTTCCTTCTGTAATTGAACAAAAAATATTCTAAAAAAGAAACAGAAAGAAATATCGTTTCTTCGCTTCTAATTACACTGTCCAACAAATTAAACCTTTTTTCTGATCTGCGATATCCACTGGGTGATCCTGATAGGGTTTCTTGCCCTAAATACGAATCCGCAAACAGAATTGCTCCATCACCCTCAGTTTTTGAAAAACACGCATTTTTGTAAAAAAGCGTGATTTTGGTAAAAAATGAGGTATTACGCGAAAACCAAAAATGCTAGAAAGTTCACTTTGGTCTTAAAAGATAAAGGGGAGTGTCCTGAATAGTTTAGTATATACACATATTAAATTGTGTCATTTTAAACGGTTGTAAATAACCATCAAAGTTTAAAAAAGGGGCGATACGCGTACTTTCTACGCACAACTTTTGCAATTTTACAAAAAACTCTTTATCCTACACGAATTCAGTATACAGGATCGGATTCTGTAGACATTTCTGAAGAAGAAACCGTCCAGGAAAAGTGTCGTAACGGTTTTTAATTTGGACAGGTCGAGAAAATGTTCGTCGGGTACGTGTGCGCGGTACTTTGCCGCCATGCGGCCATCGTTCGCCTGTTCGGCGCGTCAGTGCCGTATCTACAGCGAGTCGACGTCGGTACCCCGTCCGATAGACTAACTTTTTATAGATTGTATAATATTTCATTTTTTTATGCATCCTTGAACTAACAATGAGTAAAATTTAGAATCCATTTCGGTTAACAAAAATTCTGACTCTCATCAGACTAAAAATATTTTATAAATTTAATATGTGAAATGAAAAATTACCTTAAGTGTCGAACACGTGACCAAAGAGCGTTACAAAGTATTCTTTCTCTGATTGTATGAAGTATCGAGGAAAGGCGTCAAGCGATGTCTATATTTTGAAAGAGAGCCTGCGTTAAGAGCCTATTATGTACTTCTCGCTCGCCACTCAAATCTCAAAACATTACAATCCTTTTCTTGCGCGAATTGTGTTCCAGAAGTATTAAACAATGAATGTTATTGAAAAGGATGCATATATAATACTTAAATAGACTTTGTATCAGTTGTGAAATATTTTGTAATCAAATTCAAATTTCAATCTTTGAAATCTTAACAACAAAAATCTTGTGAATTCATAAAAAACAGCATTTGCTTTTTAACGCTTTTAAATTTATATCCCAAATATTAACATTGTTTAAAATTGAAAGTGATCAGTAAATGTTCTTTACAATTTCATAAAAAAAAATGAAATATACAATCTATAAAAAGTTAGTCTATCGGACGGGGTACCGACGTCGACTCGCTGTAGATACGGCACTGACGCGCCGAACAGGCGAACGATGGCCGCATGGCGGCAAAGTACCGCGCACACGTACCCGACGAACATTTTCTCGACCTGTCCAAATTAAAAACCGTTGCGACACTTTTCCTGGACGGTTTCTTCTTCAGAAATGTCTACAGAATCCGATCCTGTATACTGAATTCGTGTAGGATAAAGAGTTTTTTGTAAAATTGCAAAAGTTGTGCGTAGAAAGTACGCGTATCGCCCCTTTTTTAAACTTTGATGGTTATTTACAACCGTTTAAAATGACACAATTTAATATGTGTATATACTAAACTATTCAGGACACCCCCTTTATCTTTTAAGACCAAAGTGAACTTTCTAGCATTTTTGGTTTTCGCGTAATACCTCATTTTTTACCAAAATCACGCTTTTTTACAAAAATGCGTGTTTTTCAAAAACTGAGGGTGATGGAGCAATTCTGTTTGCGGATTCGTATTTAGGGCAAGAAACCCTACCAGGAACACCCAGTGGTTTTCACAGATCAAAATTCGTGTTGAACAGTGTTATTGGAACAAAAATATTGATGAAATCCGAGCTCTTTGTTTACAAACATGGCCGGGTCCTTATCGCGTCCGACGTAAATTACATGGACTTGGGGTGTATTCCTATATTTATATTAAACACAATTATTAAGTTGTAAATGTTTACGAAGCATTGATTGTTATTGCAATTATCATACGGAACACTTTGTGAAGTCAATTGTCTTCCTCTTTCACACGACGATACGCGTATGCGATACGTATCTGCCAACAAGATACTTGTGCGATACTGCATTCAACTAATTTCATAGCTCGCGTCGGTCGCCTTGAAACAGAAAAAGACGCAGAAAAAGTTGCCAGCGGCCGACCGACCGCGGATACCGAAAATCTGTATCGCGATACTGTATCTCGCGAGAATCGCCGTCTGAATGCTTCCATAACATTATGTGTACCATCGGTATCCTGCATATACGTATCGCGATACGCGTATCGTCGTGTGAAAGAGCTCTAACAAGCTTATCGTGGGGCCTGTGTACGCATAATAAAATAAATATATACAACTTTTATTGATAAACAAGCAATTAACTTAGGAAAGTGTTTTCTATGATAACTGCACTAACAATCAATGCTTTGTAAACATTTAGAACTTAATGAATGCGTTTAATATAAATATAGGAATATACCCAAGGTCAGGTAATTTATGTCGGCCCTGCTTTAACCTATTTATAGCAGAGCGCGATATGGACCCGGCCATGCTTGTAAACAAAGAGCTTGGATTTCATCGATATCGTACTTCCAAGAATTAGAAGCGGAGAAACAATATTTCTTTGCGATTCTTTTTTTCGAATGTTTTTTGTTTAATTATGGGGTGCCGTACAGAGTCCTTTTTTGCAATTTGGCTTTCAAAACTTCGTAAAAAATAAATGTCAACGTTTTTATAGAAGAAATTTATTCTTAGACCTTTTTTTTTTCCAAAAAAGGGCTCTGTACGGCACTCGGCCTTCTCCCCCTGAACAAGAATATCACAATTATTATGCGTTTTATTTCCTATTCTGTCCGAATTCTTGGAAGCACGGTCCCATAAGAAATACACGGGACACGGTTAGTTCATTATTCTGCCACCAGAGGGCGGTAATCCAGTATCCGACACCCTTTATGTCCATGGTTAGCTTGATCGAGTCGAGTAGCCTGATCATCACAGTTAGCTCGGCAAAAGCCGACCGGTCTCGAACGAGTTCTTCCGATCTTCGAGATTCAGAAGTTTTACTTTAAATTTGAAATAAATCATGTACGTAATACATACGAAGCCCCCCCAACCGAAAACTAAGGCCGAGCGGCGGTTATATGCATAGGAAAAAGTTGTTCAGAATTTCGAGTTTTATAACATCTAAATTTCATTGAAATCGGTGAGGTGTACCTCTTTCTGCACAATTACCTATTTGTTTTTAAAAGCCTGTATTTGATTTTCCAGCGGATTCTGTAATGCGCAATACGCGAAGTAATACTTCCCACCATCACTCTGCGAGCACCACAATGGTGGTTGCGTATTATGCGTATACCTCTGCGCATACTCATCTCTTTAATGCTCTAGTTATTCCTATACTGTGCTACTGCATAGCACTGTCTACAGTCTACGTTACCGACCGAACAAACAATAAGATAAATAAATAAATTATAAGTGCTCAGTAATATTACAAGTAAAAACTCGTCCGTGTATTGGAAAAGGGGCTGCCAAATCCCCTCCCCGCTAGGGAATCTAACCCAGAGCCAGTCAGATTACTCTTTTCAATATTAAAAATAAAACACGCCTATAACTTAAATGTAAAAATACACCGTGATGTAAACCGAACTCGGAAATGTAGAACCTAATTTTATGAATGTATTGAAAAGTAAAGCGAGCAACGGAGATGCATCACGGAGAAACAATGTTTCTCACTACATATCCGCCCGACCGGGAGAAAAGCGATCGTTCGATGATGGACGCATACGCTGTCACGGGCGCGTATCTACATACAGAAATCATTGTAGTAGTAGCAGTAGTTTTTCGCGAATATCTCGAAAACCAAGGCTGAGCAGCAGTTATATGTATAGGAAAAAGTTGTTCAGAATTTCCAATTTTATAACATATCTAAATTTCATAAAAATCGATAGGGTGTACTCTAATGTGAACATTTACCTTAATTTCTTATGTACTTACGATTACTTTGGATGTTTGGTAGTAATAAAAATATACAAGCTTATGGTTGTTTTTGAATGCTTTTATTTGAAATTACTATTCAGAAAACACAATTACTCCACATTTTCGGGTATTAATCTTATTCTGGTACTTGTTATTATATTTCCTGACGTAGAAAATAAGCGTTCACTGGTTACTTGCGTCGCAGGTATGGCTAGGAAACGTTTTGCCGCTGCGGATAACAGTGAAAATCTTGTACGATTTCATTTCCACCATTCCATAATATCTATTAATAGGACGTATTTTCAAATTCTAATAAAGTAGAGTTAAAATTTATATTCCATATAAAGATAATTTTAATTACCGCGTAATTGATTGCTTAAAAAAATATAAAAGACCACATTATGAACGTAATACAAGTCGTATGTATTACGTACATGATTCATTTCAAATTTAAAGTAAAACTTCCGAATCTCGAAGATCGGAAGAACTCATTCGAGACCGGCCGGTTTTTGCCGAGCTGACCCGAATGTGTCGGGTCGAGCTACCCGGCGCGATCAAGCTACCTGAACATTCATACGTATCGGGTATCCGTCCGGTTTCTTCCGACCTGACTATTTATAATAAAAGTTTAGAAGAATAACACAATGTAACAAATGGCATTATTTATTTATTACTCACACCACAGCGACTGCGTCTCGGTAGAAGCAACGCATAGTCAGTAAAGATTCAATTTTTGCCTTTGAAAAATAATTAAATGCCTGATTCACCATTAGCTTTTGTAATTTATTACAAAGAGTAGATATAACACGAGTCGACACTCAAAAAGAAAACCACTTTTAGAGAAAGACAAAATAACACAGCCAATTTAAATGCCCATAGGGTGTTTTGATCGGTAATTTCATTCTTAGATAGAGATGAAATGACACAGCCAATTTAAAGGGACACTTGGAGTGTCGCCTCTTATTATACCTACTCTTTGGTTTATTACGCAATTACATTCTTTTAATTTTAATTGTTATCGAAACCATTGGAAAATTATTTGCGCCAGTAATTAATAAAAGTGTAAGTGATGTATAAGATATGTATTCAAAGGGATAGCAAAAAGTCTAACTACGCCATTGAATCCCATACAATGTTGTAATATTTTGTAGCCATTCTTACTTGCCATAGCCTAGCAAAAATATAATGGTGATTATGATCGTATTAAATCCAGTCAGAAATTCCGTCTTTAGACTGAAATAATACCATGTTGCAAATACTTAAATGTTTAGAGAAAACATAATGTTGTTTTGTTTTTGTCAGCAAATGATGATCCTGGAAAAATGCTACCAGGAATGACATTCACTATTGAACCAGTTTTAAGCCAGGGTAGTAAAGAAATTGAAATATTACAAGATGGGTGGACAGCTGCCACAATTGATAATTCACGCACTGCTCAGGCTGAACATACTATTTTAATTACCGACACTGGTTGTGATGTATTAACTCGTTAACTTTATAGAGATATTGTGATACTTACTTATATCTCCTTGTATGTGTATGAAAATTACAAAATTTTTTATAACAAATTATATTCGTGGCACTTTAAATAATATAATAAATCTCAACAGACTTTTTTTTTATTGTAAACGATTTTATTAAGAGTTTATTTATGTGCATGTTTACATGATAGCTGGTACCCAATAGCTGTCTAGAATTAATGGTCCATGTATTTCAACGCCTCCCTCTCTTGTTATCATACCAAGTTGATACTACAAGTAGAAAAATTCGTATGTGCTGTGCTTTATACCATACAACTTCAATAAAAGATGTAACTTACTTTTGGAAAAGATCGTGCATCTCTGTAAAAAAGAACTTGCATCACTTTATATATCAATTCTATTGCTTGCTCTACACTCATTTCTTTGTTTTCTTCATATGCCTTTCTCAGAATAGGTGTTGCCATGTATGCGCCATATCCTGTTGCAATTACTCCATCACTGTAGGCAGTACCGAGTTTATCCACGGTACCCAAAAACCTGTATGTACAAACAATTCAGAGATACAGAAGTGTACAAGTGTATAAATTCCGTTGAAATTGCACGAATGATTTGTAACAAATTAACGCGCATTAAATAATCAACGAAACCTTAATATTTGTAAAAAAACTTGTAAGGTTTTGATTTCAATACATATTTTTGTGTATTATTGTGTTATACAAATTTATCCATTTTTTTTATAGTGAGTTCTTCAATATCTCGGGTATTTTCCCGGAAATTTTTCGTTTTCGGGTAACTTAGATACCCGGGATAGTCCGGGAGCCAGCGACACATGTTTTTGGCTCATTTGTTTAAACTTGCTTTATCTATTTTTCTACTATATCTGCATTGTGTATCTGTGAAATGATTTCCTGCCAGCGCACCGGTGGAACAACGCTTAACTGCAGCATGTCAAATGTATACGAAAAAGATGTGTAAAATCCTTACATATTTAAAGATAAACTTTTTTACACTAACTGCAGACACCATAAAACGATGAAAAAGGACTTCCAGCCATCTTAGTTGCGGAACGAAATGCTCCTACCACACATTAATATGTTAAAAAGTTAAGTCGACTGACTAAAATGTTTAAAGCTAAAATTTTGTTTAATGATAGTTCATATTTTCAAATGGAAGAAAAATACTTACTGCCAGTTCTCTGATGGAACAAAAGCCATGGCAGGAGCAACCGAAGGTGCGTACAACGCGACGCGGCGACGACTTGCATTTAAAGGACAATGCAATTCAACGTAGATTGATTCTTTCTGCTTTGCAAGCACAGATATGTATTGTTACAGATACTGCCCCAGAACCAAGTGACAACGACCAGGAAGAGTGTCATTCTAAGGCCGCGAATATAGTGAGGCGGCGAGCAGCGAGGATAGCGACGCGAAAAAAAGGACACAAACACATGGTGTCCTTTACTATCTTGTTACCTCGCCGCTATCCTCGCTGCTCGCCGCCTCACTATATTCGGTCACTAATGATGGTCATGACGATGTTACCGATGACGACAGTAACGAAGACAAAATCTTAGTTTTACTTTTTCTTTCATTTTATGATATAAACTATCACCCAGAAAAATGTTAACCTTAAACATTTTAGTCAGTCGGCTTAATTTTTTTAACATATTTGTGTGAGTGGCAGAAGTATGCCGTTCCGCAACTAAGGTGGCAGAAAATCATTTTTCGTCATTTTATGGTGTCCACAATTAGTATACAAATGTTTAAATTTAAACGTGTAAGGATTTTGCAGAACTTTTCTTTACATATGTACTTACCATTCTGCTGCCAAACATTGTCCCGCAATCATGATGGTAGGAAATCATTTTATGGATGTGTAACTTAAATATAATAGACAAATACAACTACAAGCGTACTCTCGTAGATATAGGTTGCGTGCAAATACATAAAGTATATCTGTAACTAAAAAAATTACGTATTCTAAGTAAATAACTGAAAATAAATATTTTTGTCGTCCCAACCGATGAAGGGTGTTATAAACAAAACATTTCAATCAATCACAGGAAGTTAACTAAATGAGATGTTACGTATTTGGTATCTATTCTATCAGTATCAGTACATAATATCTGCTATTTTTGTTAAAGTTACATATAAATGTGGCTGTTTCTTTATATTCAACCTATTATACACAACAAAACATAAATCCTAAGTAATGTAAAATAAAACATACTCTTTAGTACCCATGATAGTAAATTGAATAAATTAAATATTATAGTTAGGAAAAATAGATTAAAAATTGTTTGCAGTATAATAAAGTCCATTTATCTCAGAAAGCAAAAAATTGATCACGAAATCTACATCATCCGTTAAATATTAAAAAATATATTGAAAGAAGGTGAAGTTTCATATTACAAAAATATTTGGGTAGTTTATAAGGTTGTTACATTAAGTAAAATATTAACTTTCGTGCAATATAGTACCCTTTTTTTTCAAGATGAAGCGCAACAAACGAATGTTAAAAATTTTTGCGTCCATTTGAACTGATACATGGGCCAAAAAAATTTTTTTGCAAATCAATTGGAATAAGTACTTTCTTTTCTTTGGTTTCAACGACAAACTTCACGGTACAAAATGGCGGTTTCAAATATTTTTTATACTTGTTTTTCGCGGGGATACAACCCTTCGAAAATAAACTTGAAATAAACTTTCAAGGTGAAAGTGATCAAATTTTTCTAAAAATTTTAGTGACCGTTAATTTTGGCCAACAGTGTACAGGGTGGGGCAATAACTATTAGCACCTCAGATATCTCGGAAACTATAAGTTTCACAGAAATATTTGCTGAAATAAAATTGCACAGTACGAAGGGGGCCATCCGGTGGCGATAATAGTTTTGTTGCAGGTGGAGGTACTTTGGACATTTGAAGGTCACCTCCATTTTTTTAAATGGATCGGTATGTTTTTGCTTCCGTATCATGATAAAGGATCTTAAAACGAGTTCAACGACCTATTACATAAGGTCATAGAAAGTAGAGAAAGGCGATTCATTTACTATCAAAACCGTAAGTATTATCGCCTTTCTCTACTTTCTATGACCTTCAATGACCTTATGTAATAGGTCGTTGAACTCATTTTAAGATCCTCTATCATGATACGGAAGCAAAAACATACCGATCCATTTAAAAAAATGGTTATTGTGGCAATAACTATTAGCACCTCAGATATCTCGGAAACTATAAGTTTCACAGAAATATTTGCTGAAATAAAATTGCACAGTACGAAGGGGGCCATCCGGTGGCGATAATAGTTTTGTTGCAGGTGGAGGTACTTTGGACATTTGAAGGTCACCTCCATTTTTTTAAATGGATCAGTATGTTTTTGCTTCCGTATCATGATAAAGGATCTTAAAACGAGTTCAACGACCTATTACATAAGGTCATAGAAAGTAGAGAAAGGCGATTCATTTACTATCAAAACCGTAAGTATTATCGCCTTTCTCTACTTTCTATGACCTTCAATGACCTTATGTAATAGGTCGTTGAACTCGTTTTAAGATCCTCTATCATGATACGGAAGCAAAAACATACCGATCCATTTAAAAAAATGGTTATTGTGGCAATAACTATTAGCACCTCAGATATCTCGGAAACTATAAGTTTCACAGAAATATTTGCTTAAATAAAATTGCACAGTACGAAGGGGGCCATCTGGTGCCGATAATTCTTTTGCAGGTGGAGGTACTTCGGACATTTGAAGGTAACATCCATTTTTTTAAATCAATCGGTATGTTTTTGTTTCTTATCATGATAGAGGATCTTAAAACGAGTTCAACGACCTATTTACCTATTACATTATGTTATATTACCTATTACACAATGTTTAACGTCGGTGGTGGGTTTTTGGGATTGACGATTGTGACTCGGAAGTGAGACGAAGTAATGGACGTGAACTTGTCGGAACAGTCGTGTATTGTATGATTAGGCTCGCGAAGGCGAGAGATCACAATTTAATACAAGTTACTCGTGGCACGGTTGTCGCAGTTCTGCCCGTTTCGACCGTCGTCGTTCGGAGCTCCGGGAGTCCGTTGGTCTCGTCGAGGAGTTTGAAACGCGAGCCTCCCATTGGTGCATGAGCGGTTGCGGTGCGAGCGGCGCGGCCGCGACGATCGCGGGCGTGCCGATATCTGCCGCGTCATGCTGCGAGCCGTTGGGCGTTCGAACGGTCGACGGTTGTACAAGACCGGTAAGGACTGTTGTCCCGCGCGCATTCGTCATTGACTTTGCTTACTCTACGCTTATGACCTAACTTACATCTAGTCTTAATCCTAACATACCGCCCGCTTCGGACGCTTGTGAGGCGTTCGATCCGTCGCTAGTGAGCTCGCGCGAACGGGCGTTCCGCCCGCTGTGAACGGCCGCGGTTGCGTCATTAACTCGGGTCCGCGGACGCGGTGTCGATCGGGAGCAACACAAGTTTCGCGATCGGCCGCACGAATTCGCCTCGAGTCGTTCGCACCGTCGCGACACGCGTTCGTCCGTCCAAACCTGGGTGGACGGTGCTAATTCGTCCGAGCCTCCACTGCCCTGGAGGGACGTTGTCCTCGCGCAGGAGGACCATGTCACCGACGCGAAAGTCGCGGTGAGGTTGGGTCCACCTTCCCCGCTGCTGGAGCGACACGAGGTAGTCGCAACGCCACCGACGCCAGAAATGGTCTCGCATGCGGGTCACGAGCTGCCACCGCGTGAGCAAGGAGTCGTTCGCGATTTCCGGGGCTTGAAGCGGAAGCGCGAGGAGAGGAGCCCCGATGAGGAAGTGCCCGGGCGTTAGAATCGCGTCGTCGTCCGCGTCCGCGCTTGCCGGGCTCAGCGGCCTCGAGTTGAGACAGGCTTCGATCATGCACAATAAGGTGCATGTCTCCTCAAAGGTGAGGGCGTGATCTCGAGTTACGCGTCGTAAATGGTGCTTCACGCTCTTTACGCCGGCTTCCCACAATCCCCCGAAATGCGGGGCGTTCGGAGGGATGAAATGCCACGCGATCTCCTCCGCCTGAGTGAAGGCTACGGCGGCGTCGCTGCGAGTTGCGACCCGAATCGCGTTCCGGAGCTCTCGGTCGGCCCCGCGGAAAGTGGTGCCGTTATCGCTGTGGATTTCCAGCGGGCGACCGCGGCGAGACGCGAACCGTTGCAACGCGGCGAGGAAGCAGGCGGAGGAGTAATCGGAGACCAGCTCCAGGTGCACCGCCTTCGTTGCGAAGCATACGAAGATGCAGACGTAGGCTTTTCTGGACCTGTGTCCGCGTCCCGATGCCAGGCGCACGTTTAGGGGGCCCGCGTAGTCCAGACCGACGCGCGAGAAGGGTCGAGAAGGAGTTACCCGGGAGGGAGGCAGGCTGGCCATTATTTGAGCGCCGGCAGCGGCTCGATACCGCGAGCAGGTCACGCATTCGTGGAGGACCGAGCGGACTGCGTTCCGAGCTCCGAGTAGCCAGTAATTCTGCCGAAGTGCGCTCAGGGTGAGCGTTGGCCCTCCATGCATCGCTCGCAAATGAGCGTGGCGGACAATTTTCTGAGTCATGGAGTGGCGGGGCAGAATTACCGGATGCCTCGCGTCGTATGGAAGAGGCGCGTGATGCAACCTGCCGCCCACCCTGAGGAGTCCTTCCGCGTCTAAGAACGGTGCGAGTGTTCGGAGGGGGCTCGACGACGGAGTCGCGATTTTGCGTCGCACGGCGCTAATCTCCGATGGGAAGGCCGACGCCTGTAGCCATCGGAGCCAAAATACTCGCGCCCGACGGGATTCCGGCACCGTTCGCGTGTCGAAGGTGCTCCCCCCTCCCGCGGTCGGGATTGGCCGAAGTGTGTAAATAAAGTTAAGCACGATCCTCGTGACGCGTAGTAATCTCGGCCAGGACGAGATTGCCTCGGACAGTGGCTCGAGCGGGCTGACCTCGGGATCGGCAGTGACGTGGGTTACCGTGGGGGCTCGCGATTCGACGGTGACCGCCGGACCACCGGCAACTTTGAGTTCGGGCCACGACGAAGGAGACTCGCGGAGCCATTCCGGCCCTTGCCACCACAACTTGTGTTGTAGCAGTGCGTGGGGGAGCATCCCGCGCGAGGCACAATCTGCGGGATTGTGTAACGACGGAACGTGACGCCAGGGAGTCGACGGAAGGAGCGTGTGGATCTCCGAAACGCGATTTCCGACAAAGACGCGCCACGTTGAGGGATGACCGCGGAGCCAGTCCAGTACCACGGCGGAGTCCGTCCACGCCACGCAGCGGGACACCGGGACCTGGATCTCCGCTCGCACGCGGGCGAGCAATCGAGCGAGAAGCACCGCGCCGCACAACTCGAGTCTCGGCACGCTTATTGTTTTGACGGGCGCGACGCGAGTCTTCGCGACGAGCAACGTCACCCGACCGGTCCCCCCCACTCCTCGCGTCACGCGAGAGTATACGACCGCGGCGTAAGCCCGCGACGACGCATCGGCGAAGCCATGCAGTTCGAGTTCGTAACCTGGCGCCAGGCCGCACCACCTTGGAATACGAGCGTCTTGTAGTTGGTGGAGTTGCTCTGAGTACCGTGTCCACTCCTGCTGCAGGTCGGGGGGCAGTGGCGAATCCCAATCAGCACCGCGCATCCAGAGACTCTGCAACATGATCTTGGCAGTAACAACGGTCGGCGAGACCCATCCAAGGGGATCGAATAGGCGAGCCGAGACGGAGAGAACGACTCGTTTAGTGGGGCGGGGGGCACGCGGGTCCTGCACGGCGTACGTGAACGCGTCCTCTGCCGGGTTCCAGCGGAGGCCTAGCACGGTTTGGACGGGGCATTCGTCCCACGAGACCGCGGCGGCGTCCAAGTTTTGCGCGCTGGCCGGAAGAGCGTGGCGGTCGCTCGCGGCCCATTTACTTAGGGCGAATCCGCCTTTGGCTAGAAGGGCGATAAGGTCTTCCCGCAATTTGACCGCGGAGTGTAGGTCAGGAGCCCCGAAGAGGACGTCGTCCACATAAAAGGCGGTGTTGAGGACTTGTTTCGCGCGCGGAAAGTGGTCGCCCTCGTCGCAAGCGAGCTGCCGGAGAACGCGTTGAGCTAAGAACGGCGCGGACGCGGTTCCGTAGGTCACGGTGGTCAAGCGAAACGTGGCGGGGTCTGCGTGACCTTGTTTGTGCCAGAGGATGCACTGGTGGTTCGCGTCTCGAGGGTCGACGAGAATTTGGCGATACATCTTGGTGATGTCGGCCTTGATCGCCACCTGAGGGACGCGCCAGCGAAGTACCACGGAGGTTAGGTCGTTCTGCAATGGTGGCCCGACGAGGAGGTGGTCGTTGAGGGAGGTCCCGTTAGAAGTGCAGCTTGATGCGTTGAACACCACCCGAATTGGCGAGCCTGGGCCTGCACGACGTACCGGATGATGCGGTAAGTACACCTTCGCAGCCTCGTCCTCGTCGCGGAGCACTTCCATGTGTTCGAGGCTTTCGTATTCGGCGAGGAACTCGTGGTACGCAGTCGATAACGCTGCATCTCCTTTCAGGCGGCGATCAAGGGACCGTAGCATCGCGACAGCTCGCTGGCGGGAATCACCGACCCGTGCCCCCCCCTCCTCGTCGCGAAATGGAAGACGCACAATGTACCGCCCGTCCGATCGGCGGCGGTGAGTCGCGACGAAATGCGCTTCGCACGCGGCGTCCGCGGGAGAGAGAGGTTTCGACGCCGGAATCTCCTCGAGTTCCCAGAACCGCTCGAGCTGCGCGCTTAACGCGGGTTCGGATTCGGTCTCGACTCGGGTGTGCAGGCTCACGATTTCGGTTGATTGCGACGCTGTGGGCCCCGAAACCACCCATCCGAACACCGTGAGCTGCGCGATCGGATCTCGCGCTTTTCCCCGTCGCAATCCCGGCAAGATGAGGGTTCCGAAATAGTCCGCCCCAATGAGAACGTCGATCGGCCTGCCTGGATTCCGGAATGAATCTGCGAGTTGCAGGTGTCGCAGGTGAGGCCACTTCGCGACGGAGAAGTCGGAGACGACCGGATAAGAGGTGAGTCGCGGCAGTACGAGCGCACGGAGAGAGGTGCAGTCGCGCGCGCCTCCCGCGTGTCGAAGCGTGAGCGTGACGCGTGCTTTGGAAGTCCCGATCGGACTTCCTCCCGCCCCAGTGATTCGCGTCTTAATTTTATCGCGTTTCAGGTGCAGCAGCTGGACTGCAGCTTCGGACGCGAATGACGCTTCTGACCCTTGATCGAAGAGGACTCGAAGCGGAACGAAGCTTCCATCGGAGGCTTGAACGTCGACAATCGCGGTGGCGAGGAGCACCGGAGCGCCGTCGGAGCGATTGGAACACGCGCAATTCACCGGGTTCGCGGATGCTCCGAGGGGAGTCGACGAAGGCGGTTGCGAAACGGTGGGGTTCGTCGCGGTCCCCTTAGGATGCAGCATGGTGTGATGCCGGCGTCCGCATCGCGCGCATTTCTGCTCGGTCGGGCACGACGCAGCCGAGTGGCCTTCGCGCATGCAATTGAAGCAGAGTTTGCGTTCGGATACAAATTCTCGCCGCTGGTCAACGGTTTGACGCCGAAACGCGCCGCAGCGCATCAGATGATGTTTGGCTTGACAGAGCGGGCATCGATTCGAACCGGCATTTACGGCGTGCGCGTGTACGGTAGACGACGGTTGGGACCGTGTTGGAGTGGGGAGCGTTCGAGCTAGCTCGGAAGTTCGCTTGGCGGCTCCGGCCGCCCGAATGCGCGAGACCAGAAACGAATCGAGTTCCGCGTAAGTGGGGGCATCGGTGCGCGCACCGAGGGACATCTCCCACTCCTCGATTGTGTGTTCGTCAAGTTTCTGCGAAATTGTGTAAACAAGTAGGTCATCCCAGGACGAGGTGGGGCGACCGAGGTTCGCTAACCGAGCCAACGATTCGCGCGTTACATTTCGAATCTTCGCGATCTCAACGGCAATCTCGGCAGCGTTTTCGGACTGGACCAGCGGAAGCGACACGAAAGAATGGATGAGCGCCGTGATGATCGCGCGTTCGTTCCCGTATTCTTCCTTTAGCGCATTCCACGCGACCTCGAAATTAGATTCAATGAGCGGGAGATGCGACACGTGGGTGGCGGCTTCTCCTTCGACGGCGGCTTGGAGGTATTGCAGCCGTTGCGTGTCGTCGAGCGTGTGGTTTTTGATGACGAGAGACTCGAATGAGCTGGCGAAGCTCGGCCACTTCTCATATAGGCCCGCGAACGTGGGAAGCGGGAGCTTGGGAAGCTTTAACGGCGGCGCTGCGCGGGACGAGGGTCCGGCATCCGAATGATTTCCCGGCGATCCGGCGGTTACCGCGGACGATTCGGCCGCGATGACCTCGGCAAAAAAATCGCACGCCACCCAATACGCGTCTTCGGTCGCGGCGCGGACATCGTTAACAAAGTATGATAAGGATGACTTATCTTGGTCCGCGACCCGCTCGAGCAGCTGGAGGTGAAGCTGCTGAAACCGCGTCCACGATGTCTGGAGGGCGGAGAGACGCAGCTCGGCGGTTGCTGCGGAGAACTTGGTGCGGCCTTGCTTCTTGTAGTTCGCAACCAGGCGTGGGAGGCTCTCCGCGATGATGGTGAGCTCGTGGACGATGGGGTCGATCCTGACAGCTCCCGATGGTTTGGCGGTGGCTCCGGACGTCTTGGTCGACTCAGTTGGATTCATTGTCTCGTCTCAGTCCGATCAGCAATCCGGCTCGAAGGACCAATGTTTAACGTCGGTGGTGGGTTTTTGGGATTGACGATTGTGACTCGGAAGTGAGACGAAGTAATGGACGTGAACTTGTCGGAACAGTCGTGTATTGTATGATTAGGCTCGCGAAGGCGAGAGATCACAATTTAATACAAGTTACTCGTGGCACGGTTGTCGCAGTTCTGCCCGTTTCGACCGTCGTCGTTCGGAGCTCCGGGAGTCCGTTGGTCTCGTCGAGGAGTTTGAAACGCGAGCCTCCCATTGGTGCATGAGCGGTTGCGGTGCGAGCGGCGCGGCCGCGACGATCGCGGGCGTGCCGATATCTGCCGCGTCATGCTGCGAGCCGTTGGGCGTTCGAACGGTCGACGGTTGTACAAGACCGGTAAGGACTGTTGTCCCGCGCGCATTCGTCATTGACTTTGCTTACTCTACGCTTATGACCTAACTTACATCTAGTCTTAATCCTAACACATAAGGTCATTGAAGACCATAGAAAGTAGAGAAAGGCGATAATACTTACGATTTTGGTAGTAAATGAATCGCCTTTCTCTTCTTTCTATGACCTTATGTAATAGGTCGTTGAACTCGTTTTAAGATCCTTTATCATGATACGGAAGCAAAAACATACCAATCCATTTAAAAAAAATGGAGGTGACCTTCAAATGTCCGAAGTACCTCCACCTGCAACAAAACTATTATCGCCACCGGATGGCCCCCTTCGTACTGTGCAATTTTATTTCAGCAAATATTTCTGTGAAACTTATAGTTTCCGAGATATCTGAGGTGCTAGTAGTTATTGCCCCACCCTGTATAACAAAATAGTTTATCAGCGAGTACAACTTTATCTTCCTTTTGTTTTGAAATGGAAAACTATTTGGAGTACCACATTGGAATTCGCTCAAATGTAATTATGTTGTACTTTTTATGGATGTACAAACGCATGTTAAAGGATTGTTAAAAATTTTCAAAGTTGTTGATTTTACAGCTGCTTTCAATTGAAGAACCCTTGAACTTCTAGCTATTTTTACAGTTGAACTAGTAAAGCGATAATAGTGTGCTTTTGAGTGCATATGGTAAAGACATACGAGTACCCAGTAGAAAGTTCTTCAGACGGGAAACACATATTTTATCAATTTCTTTGCCAATTCTTGTTAACAAATGCAGATTTTTCATTTTACGATGAACGTTAATATTAATATTGCATTTCTTGCGACCCACGTAGAGTATAAGGTATTTTCTTTTTCAACCACTTCAGGCCGTAAGTTGCTAATTAATGAGTTATACTGAATTAAGAATTATAATCCACTAGTTTTTGCCCGCGACTTCGCTCGCGTGGATTTCGTTTTAAAAGTTACCTAATTTGGAAGCTGTTGAATAAGATTGAACTGAGCTTATATATTAATACTGTTACGCGCACCTGGTACACTGCCCGTTGCACTGGCTGAAGCTCGCCACAAGACAAGGCTGAAGCCAGCGACAAGAAAAAGGACCCATCGATTAAATACCAAGTCTTTGACAGACAGCAAGCATCGGGCAAGCAGTCACCGACTATACCTTTCACTATAATTGATTGTAAACGATTGTAAACGTGTAAACGTGTATACAATAAAACCACGTCTATTAAGCGAGCTCGGCGCGGACGTAACACTGGTGTCAGAAGTGGGATTAGGACGCGCTCATCCACGGCCCTCTCTAGTACAGGCCGTAATATACGATATGGCAACAGCGTTTCATCAGTCCTGATCACGTGGTTCCGGTCAGTCGTAAGTCCTGACCTGTCTTGACAGGTATTGACAGGACTTGGTTAGCATTGATCAGTCATCGTGCATTGAAATAAAGTGTTTATATATTTTTTCATTCTATTAACAAGTATTTGACAAAAAATGAGTTTTACGGAAGAGCAATAACTGTAAATTCATTGTATTGTTAATTATATTTCGAGTCTTGTTCTTTGAGGTTACATGTAGATGTTAAGAGCGGAGATCTTTGACTTTTTAAATTATTTTTTGAAGGAATGTAACACAAAGAATTGAAATGTCAACTTAAGATTAAGAAATAAATAAACATGTACATATTACTATAAAAAATAAGGTTCAATTATTGCTGTAATGTTTGAAGTTTCCGTCTCTTCGTTGAGAAACTAATATTCAGATTTTTTAATTTTATATAGTTATTAAGTAGTATGTAAGTAGTAGTGGTAGTTTTCCCCAGAGGATGCATAATTACTTCTACAATTGGGCATGCAACATTTATCTGGCATCTTAAAAATGTATAAAATATTAAAAGAAAGAACAAATATGGAAGTGATATGAAACTGTTAAGAAACGTCAATGAACCGACTGAACGTCACTACGAGTATGAATAGGACTGATAACAGCGTTGCCGAATTTTCTATATTACGGCCTGTACTAGAGAGGGCCGTGGCTCATCCCCTTTTGCCGCCGGAGACTCGCTACAAGAGATGTTCGGGAATATTTTGGCCCAGATGGAGGAACAGCGCCGTCAGACGACTGAAGCCATCGCGGAGCTCCAAGAACAGATCCGGATAATATCCAATACATTCGGATCTCCGAATTCTATTTCTGTTTCTCCGGAAGTGGGTGGGACAGCCCTTGAGACGATTTCTTCGGCTGTTTCCGACACCCTTCCCGAGCCGTTACCAGTCGTTACTCCCTCGCCTGCCGAAAGAATTAACTTGGGATATGTCGCGAAACCGCCAGTTTTCGATGGGCAATTTTCCTGGGAGGAATACAAAATTCAGTTTGACGCGATCGCATTAGGGAATGGTTGGGACGATCTAAGAAAGGCTACAGCCTTAATGGCGTCCCTGAAGGGCTTGGCGAGGGGGGTGCTGACAACCCTTTCCGCTGAACAACGTAGTGATTTTTCACAATTAGCATCCGCGTTAAAGTTTGGGTTTGGAATGCGGAAGCAAACGAACCTAAACTACGTCCTTTTCCAAAATTACCGACAGCGGGAAGGGGAAACTATCTCCTCGTTGGCCTGCGAAATAGAGAAGCTGGTTCAGGTCGCGTTTGCGGACTGTCCAGCAGGGGCGCGAGACCGTCTCGCGACGTCACAGTTTATCACCGCCTTGGCTGACGAGAAGATAAAGAAACATTTGCGTTTCGAGAGTTTCATCTCCCTACGAGCTGCGGTGATAAGGGCTCTGGAAGTTGAGGCCGTCAAGACGATGGCCCGCAATTCTGTCGCGGAGACACCGTTTATCCAGCAAAACTAAGTCTTCTGCCTTTTTCGAGGAACACGAGCCGAAGAAAAGAAGATTTGACGCCACCTGCTGGAACTGCGGAAGGAGCGGCCACCGCGAGAGGGACTGCCGGAACGGAAGGAATTGGATCTCGAATGCTGGAACTGCGGACGAAGAGGACACCGTCGCGTCGGAGGGATTGTCACAGGGACGCAAAGCAGCAGGAGCGGCAGGACAACACGGGATGCACCAAAGCAGCAGGAGCGGCAGGGCAACGCGGGATGCTGGAACAACGGGACTGAAAAAATAATGGAAATAACGGGAACAACGCGCAAAACGAGGACGATGTGGGAAACGGCGTGAAGAAGGAGCGTACTTGCAATCATGACAGTGGCAACGCAGCAGAGGGCAGAAAATCGTGCAGGAACTTTGGTGTCCGAAAAAGTATTGGGACGAACTGCAAAATAGTCTTGGATACCGGCTCTTTGATCAACTTACAGAAGAAGGAGCTGTACGTTGCGGACGATTTGCTACCCACGAAGCGAAGAAATGAAAGTCTTCGGCCGAGCAACAATATAAGTGCAATTTTATTTCAGCAAATATTTCTGTGAAATTTATAGTTTCCGAGATATCTGAGGTGCTAATAGTTCTTGCCCTACTCTGTACATATATGTGTGTGTATGTGTGCGTGTGTGTGTTATATAAATATAATAATAGTAATAATATATGTATATATATTATTTCAGTTTAGTTATTCGCTCATAAATTTATATTCTCTCATTTAGATTGCGTTATTGAGTTAGGTTTTCTTTAAAAAACTAAAAAACTACTAGACCGAATTAGAACAAAATCTAATCAGCTGTAAGTTACATCCATACACATCGATTGCATCATCGATCATTTTAATTTCATTATTAGCTTTTTACAAAACGTTAACGAAAAATTTGATCACATACGTACGTACGTACGCGTGCACACACACACACACACACACGCATGCACGCACGAACAATGTGTTCAAAATAGGCTAAAATGACTCCAATAACCTTAAAACCTGAACATCTGCCAAACAATCGATTTTCGATTTTCGGGGTAATTACAATAACTTCTCTATAAATCGGGAAGTTAATTATAGCTATGGGCACTATCATATGCAGAAAACTCTCCCCTTTCATTTAAGACAAGTTTGAATCTTCTAGCATTTTTATTTTTCACGTAATAACTCATTTTTTCCGGAAAGACCGCGTTTTTACAAAAACTCGTGTTTTTTGAAAACTGAGGGTGATAGAGCAATTCTGCTTCCGGATTCGTTTTTAGGGCGAGTAACCCTATAGAAATTACCTAATGTATATTACAAAACTTAAAAAAATTTTTTTTTTTGTTCCACAGTGTAATTTGGAATCTTGGTTTAGTTTTTGTTTAGTTTAGTTATAAGTTAAGTGTCAGGTTTCCTTTCCATACTCTTTCTTTAAATGTAATTTTGGCTAAATTTGTTCTAATAAACTGGTATTAATACCGGGCCGTAAAAGCCTCGAATGCCCAAAATGGTATTAATATAAAAGCTCAGTTCAATCTTATTCAACAGCTTAGAAATTAGGCAACTTTTAAAACGAAATCCACGCGGGCGAAGTCGCGGGAAAAAGCTAATCGACTATAAAGGTAATCATTTTAGTGTGAAAAAATCTGCTTGTCATTGTAATTGTATTCTTTAAAACTTGTATTTTGTTTTTCAATAGCAATCTAATTTACATTCCAATGTAAATATCATTATTAATTACGACCTTCGTGAAACAAGATATTGTTGAGTAGCAAATTCATAATTATCATACACAGAAAACTGCAAGTGAAAGCAAATGTAATGTCATCAATAAAAGAGAGCAAACGGAGTCGTGCTTCTAGCAGCGTTCGAGGTATTATACACACGAACGCACTACTCCCACCATTCCAGCTATTCCCCACACCGACGGCGAGTACTAGCAGCCTTGAGAATGTGTGCGTGCGGCCGGCGGGCAAAATCGTGCCAGTCAACGACGCAGTTGAGCATGCCTGCTTTAAACACATGAGACATAAAAAAATGTCGCTGACTCCCGGACTAGGAGAGATCAACAGCCCTAATAGACTCTAATTTCGTATGCGTCCCTTGACCTACCTAAGGGCTTCATTATGTGAGAAAAGGAAGACCACACTAGGAAAAACGGACCGCAGTAGGCCAAAGAATCAAGGCATGGTTTGTAACATATTTTTGGTATGTAACATATATACTTCTGATGAAAATACCACCAAACACGATATATTTCAAATTATTTATAATATATAGTTTGTTCGGGATTAGAGGTGGCTCTGACGGCAGCAGCGCGAAGTCGGTCGCGCGCGAAGAATTCGCGATCGGAGACAACGGCAACATCTCCGCGGAATAGCATTTAATTAATTACGCGTTCCCGCGTAATTATCAGACAGCAACCGACCACGCTCGTATAGAAACCGACCACGCTCGCGTCGGATCCGATCTTGCTCGCGTCGAATCCACACAGAGCGCTCTCCGTCACTCGCCACGTCTTCGTCCGCACTCGGTACGAAACGAGGAATGCATTTAGATTTAAGAACTCACAGTTAAGTGTTACAGTTAAAAATTTCGTTTATAGTCAGACTCCGAACTCATTCTCTTGAACCCTTTATCGCGCGCTCGCGATTCGAACGCAGTTCAGTTCTGAACATAGTTATATTATTATAGCTATATTATTTATAATATAGTTATAGGAGAAAACGATTTTTGAGCTTTTAAGCTAAGTTCTTTAAAAGTAGTCTCATTTACACGATATTTGAGACTATTTTAATCAGGAAATCATAAGGAATCGATTGGCGTTACTCGAGCAGAGATACCGCGCATTAAAGCATCAAATGTTTGCTGCTACATCATATTCGCACTATTAATGTTTAACTAAATTGAAAAACAAATAGTACAAATGAATTTCTTATATTTTCCTAATTAAAATGATGCTTAATGTTAAACAATTTGGACTACTGTCTAATGCGATCGGTAGAATTTATACGACACAAATTATGAAAAATAGTCTAAATTATTTCATGTTTAGTATCACTTTAATAAAAAAATATAAAGACTTCACCTACTGTTTTTTTAATTTGATTAAATGCAATAGCGAACATTTCATACTTTAATGTCCGGACCTTTGAAGGTCCGTTTCAGGTCGACGTCGAATCACAATTGCAGTAAGACCCTTCGGCGATGGTTTATGTTTCTGTCATCAAGAGACATGTAGTGCCTCGCACTAAGTTCAATAAATTTTATTGTACAACAAATTTTAATTTTTTTCGGACTTGTAACATTCAATAATCACTTCTAATAGATTTTTATGCGCTGAATACGAATCTGCAACCCGTTTGTCCCCATCACCCTCAGTTTTCGAGAAAATCGATTTTGAGAATAAATAAAATCTTTAAACTTTGGACAATTATTGTGCAAAAACTGTAATAATCATTCGGTTGCTTGTTGCGTTAAATTATTCCATGAACTCTCCTGAATAAAATGATATAAATTATTATTGTATTATCAACATGTAAATATCTTTAAACAACGCGGAAAAGGAAAAGGACATCCGAAATGCACCCATTTTTGTAGATATTTTTCAATTAACTAAGGGTCCAGCAGAAAATCTGACCCCACCATGCGATGCAACAAGCATGTCTCTCGGAAAGCATAAAAAACAATAGTAAGTCACGTAAAACGTACGACGCTGGAGCGGTACTCAACGGTAGATACGGTGCGGTTGATCCGCGTGTTCACTGCATCGCTGCTCTGTGTAACAGAATCGCTCTCACCCTGCTGCAATTTTCTATTTGTTATTTATAAACTATTTCATAAACCATTATTAACTATTAATTATAAACAATCTAATAAATTTTGTATAGTTTAGGTCTTCGTTTTGTTTAATACGCATGGTGTTAGTGCTATGTGTTTAGATTAATAAACCTTGATGTTAAAACATTCGTCTTCGTCCGACTTTCAGATGAACGATTCCTTTGCATTAATATGTATATGGGGACTAATGCACCTTGTAAACAAAGGAGTGAGAGCGACTTTGTTACGCGGAGCAGCAATGCAGTTAACACACGGACTAACCATACCGTACCGTACGTTCTACAAAACTATTTCGTTTCTTTGTTGAAAACCAAACGTGACTTACCAATTTTGTTAATGCTTTCCGAGCGAGAGATGTCGGGTGCATCGCATGGTGGGGTCAGATTTTCTCCTGGACCCTTAGTTTTTGAAATAAATTAAAAAATGTCTGCCAAAATTGATGCATTTCGGGTGACCTTTTTTCCTTTGATCGTTGTTTAAACACATTTGAATGTTGATAATCTAATAATACTTTTATTCAGGAGCGTTCATAGAATAACTTGACGCAATAAGTAACTATTACGGATTTTGCACAACAATGATCCAAAGTTTAGAAATTGCATTTATTTCCAAAAATTTTTTCGAAATGTGAGGGTGATGGCGACAAATGGTTTGCAGATTCGTATTCAGAACACAAAAATCTATAAGAAATGATTATGTTATAAGTCCAGATGGCTGTTGTACAGTGTTATCAATATCACTGTTCAACGTGAGTCTGATTTTGTAAACTTGAATAAACATTTCTTATAGATTTCGACGTGCTGAATACGAAGAATCTGCAAACCGTTTTTTTTCAGAACGTACAGTTTCCGAAAAAATGAATTTTGAAAAAAATGACAAATTTTCAACTTTGGAATTTTTTTGTGCTTTTACCGTAATAGTTATTTAGTTGCTCTTGGCACGAAATGATTCTGTGGACTCTCCCGAATAAAATGATATAAATAGTTATTAGATTCCAAGCATCGAAATAGGTTTAAATAAGAATTAAAGTGAAAAGGACACCCAAAACGCACCCATTTTTGCTGATATTTTTCACTTTATTTCAAAAAGTAAGGATCTAGGAGAAAATTTGACCATACCACGCGATAGAGCAAACCTTTCTACTAAGGAAAGCATCAGGCGAATTTCCAAAATTATTTTTGTTTTGAATATAAAAATAAAATAGTTTGGCGAATCGCGCGCCGCCGTCATTGAGTACCAGGTCATCCCGATTAAAATAATACCATATATCATGTAAATTGGTGTATTTTTAGCGAATTGAACTTAAAATCCCGAAAATCGTTTGTAACTATGTTGTAAATAATCCGAAACATGTTGTATCTGGTGGCATTTTCATTTAGGAAATGCAAGGAGTTTATTGATGGTACTTTCATCAAAATCTAATTCGATTTTTTTGCAGGCTCAGCTCTGGGTCTTTTTTATGACCTTATTATTAACCAAGGTTGATCTTCCTAAGAAGAATTTATTCCAATAAAGTAGCAGGGATACTTTGTGAATAGTTACGCGTACGCTTCTGTATATTACAGACACATTTAGAGAACTAGAAGAACAAAATACTTACAGTTTATCACCTTCCAGACCACCAATAATAAAGTTATTCCACAATGGGTCAAAATTAGACCTTCTGTGATACATTGTTCGAGTCAACCAACAATGCAGAGCTTTTGGTTTTAAAGATAAACCATCGTCTAAGCATTCTTCTTCTAAACTATAAAACAAAAGTGATTAACTTATTTGAAAATTGAAAAATATTTATTAAACAACAATACGTACATTTTTTTCTCTATGTTACTTTTGAGAAACTGGTAATCAGCATAATCACCTCCTGCACCAAGAATAATGTTATTATTGACTTTCATTACACGTTCAAGATTTCTGAAACGAGCTAATGATCCATATGATCCAAGAATATCTGCTGCTATGAGAATGCCGTCCTTAAATTTAATTCCAAGCACGGAGGTACCAGTTGTCATTGGAGCTCTACAAAATAATAAAATACAATTCGAAGTAAAAAAAACAAAAAGCCAAATATAAGAATAAGAATCCCATGGCATCACACGACGGGGAGCACCCCCGGCGGCATAACAATATTTACAGAATTCTTTGAATGGTAATAAGTTTAGCGTTCTATTCGATAACTCAAAATATGAAAATCATTCAGATCAACATTTTCTATTGAGTTGGTACTTTAGAAATATACGGGACTGCAAAAGGCCTAATCGCATAATAACGAACTATAATTTACATTCACGCAAATATCATGACATGCAACTTTATGAGAATGACACGAAGTTATAATAAATAAACATAAAACAGAATATTGTACTGTGATCTTTGAAATCCTCCAACATCGGATGAAACAGAGTTTCCAGGAAAAGTATAAAATGAACCAGGTGTCGGTCCATTCTGCCAAAAAGACGTAGAATTATAAGAATCACTTTTGCTAAAGAACGCCATGTTTTCACTAATGTCTGATCTGATGTTTTCACGTGTTTTCACGGTGATCAACGGCAGGGGTGTAACACTCAATGTATTATTTTGTTAATGCGGACAGCACCCTCTACCGAGATGTAATCCGACTAAATTATCAAACGCGGCAAATTTGAAAGGTATATTAAAGGTTACACTCGCAATCACTGACTGCGATACTCCGATCAGGGCGCACCGCCTCTCCTCGAATCGTCTGCTGCGTCGCATTTCCATGGCTGTCGAACCATCTTACCGATGCGCTGTTGTCACGTTTAGAGACTTAAAACGGCGGTAATTTCAGGGGCTAGAAAATTACTTATTTTTCGTAATACAAGGTACCAATGTCGCAGTTATTGTACTTATTCAATTATCAAGATCCCAATCTTTACCTTAGCGAGAAAATTACTTACGAAAAACGTTCCTGTCTTGAATTACAGGGGTTGGAATTTTAAATGTATTTATGACAGTTTTTTTCGAAAATGGTTGAGTTTTGGACCCAAGTCATATAGAAGATTTTTTGTTTGTTTTTACGTGATCTATCACCTCTCCAAAGCTTGCCTATACTATCCCAAACACCGATCTATATATATATATAGATATATATATACATATATATTCCTGTTATGTTTTTGTAAGATCTAACCTAATAAATATGTTTACCTAAGTACAATAAACTAAGTACAATATCCTTCGTTTATTATTTTATTTTTTTGGTTTCGTACTATTTTCGTACCTTTATGTCAATTTTTGTACTACAGTAATGATCAGAAAGAGTTCCATTCGCTTGACTCACAAGGGAAGTTCGGTGAGTGTCCGCCGCCGATTTTAATGAAACTTTGTACGTTTTTTCTATGGTCCAACCTAAGAATTTTGCCCTATATAGTAGCTGCCCATACTCGACTTTAAGGGGGAAACTACCCCTTTAATCCAAATCGCCCTTTTCATTTCGGTGTTTATAACTGACAAAGTATATAAGCGTTATAAAAAAATGTTTTATACAAAAATTTTACTGTTGTTCAAGGCCTATAGGATGGCACTACGAAAATTTTGAAAAAACGAATTGTTTATAAAAATTAAATTTTGCCCACCCCTCTTTTTCTGACAAAAAATATTTTTATTTCAGATTAATAAAGAGCTCTTTATTGTGAATTCAGCGATGTATAGCAATATATAATTATTCTATTTGTTGTATGCAAAAACGTTGCATCATTTCTGCGTAGTGTAATATTTGTCATTATTGGTACGGTGAATTGAAATAAATATCCAATCATTACATTTTTCTGCGCCAGGGATAATGATTAAAACTGCGTAAATAAGTAAATTTTTTTACTCATGGTTTAAGAGTGGATACCTCGAAGATCGTCCAGATCGTTACGAGAATCCAGTTGATTATTGTTTTGGGAAACAAGATAACGAAATTCATAGGTGTCACATATGCGAAGAAATCAAAGAGGATTAGATCTAATCCTCTTTGCGAAGAAATTGCAATTTTTCGTTGTGCCTGGTGTAAGAAATACCTCTGCTTGAAACATTTTTACGAAGAATATCATTATTGTGAAAATTACGTACAATAAATAAATGAATAAATTAATAGAATATAATCTCGGATTATATTGTAGAATCCTATTTCGTTATTGTAGCCGGTGCGAATGAAATACTACCACTCCCTGATTGTATATTTTTTACTTTAGCTGACACTACTACTTTCTTTCTCCTTCGTCCAGAGCTGCCAATTACAATGCAAGTCCTGCCATTCCATACAGAAATGATATGTATACAAAAAATATATTTGCTTCTTGCGTACTAACCGTTATTGTTGGTCAGAGATTCTATCGCATAACCCGTAGCATTCGAAGGTCAGAAAACAAGGTTTGTTATTATTGCCGGGGCATTGTAACGAACAACGATAACGATAACACCCGAAAATCAGACAGCAAGGACTATGTGCGACCCCCCCCCCCCCCCGGTAATGTGTTCAATTAGAACGCAGTTCGGAGGTGGACAACTAGTCCGCATTATAGGGACAAATAGTGGGGTTTTTTTAGTCGGTAGACCCGTGGGCATTAGCCCAGCGCCGCGGGAGAGCCCGACACTACTCGGCCGGCGCCATGGCCGGAGTGTGCGGTAACGCATATTTCCCCACGTAAAAAACAAAAAAAAAGTTTATATATTATATTTTTCTTTTTTTTATTTATTTATTTACGCAGTTTTTAACATTATCCCTGGCGCAGAAAAATGCAATGATTGGATATTTATTTCAATTCACCGTACCAATAATGACAAATATTACACTACGCAGAAATGATGCAACGTTTTTGCATACAACAAATAGAATAATTATATATTGCTATACATCGCTGAATTCACAATAAAGAGCTCTTTATTAACCTGAAATAAAAACATTTTTTGTCAGAAAAAGGGGGGTGGGCAAAATTTAATTTTTATAAACAATTCGTTTTTTCAAAATTTTCGTAGTGCCATCCTATAGGCCTTGAACAACAGTAAAATTTTTGTATAAAACATTTTTTTATAACGCTTATACTTTGTCAGTTATAAACACCGAAATGAAAAGGGCGATTTGGATTAAAGGGGTAGTTTCCCCCTTAAAGTCGAGTATGGGCAGCTACTATATAGGGCAAAATTCTTAGGTTGGACCATAGAAAAAACGTACAAAGTTTCATTAAAATCGGCGGCGGACACTCACCGAACTTCCCTTGTCAGAAAGTGTCCCATCGAATATCCCCACCAGTTTGACTGATCTCCGCCGCGTAACTCGATACGGCTGTGGTAGCGGCGAGGGGACTCGCGCTGTCGAACAAGCCATTTTCGCTCGGCGCGTTGCGGCTTCCTTTGACGAAAGACGGAATATGATTGGTCCTCTTATTCTGACAGCTACACGTTCAGTCCGCGCGGATTTACTACGATACGAAGAGACTCCAACTCATTAATACTTTAATTCATTGACATTTTAACTTTGTTTATATAAATATTGTTTTTACCTTATTTATACCTATATGTACAGTAATTATTTTATACTTACATACGCATAATATTAATTACGAATGTGATAAATAATAATTTATGAAAAATGTACAAGACGTTCAGGTGGCCGTGTGGTTTCAAATTGCACCCACTAAACTATGTATCAAAGTTATTACAAAATGATACACGAAAAGTATAAAACGGAAATATTAATATTTTTTCGGGATTGACCTAATTTGTCTAAAATTATACTATTTAGTTCTCCCTCTCCGAAAATAGTAATGAAAAATCTGTATAATTAACTCTCGAAGTACCGATCGCGATCGATTTGATCGGTCGCACGGAAAACTACGGTGGGTCCGAACAGCAAGAAATAATACACATGTCCCTGTAATAAACTCTATTTCCACCAGTTTGCTTATCGTCCCGCGGAAACATTTCACAAGCAAAGCCTTCCCAAAAGTAATAACATTCTATTTTTGAGCGGCAATAAGTAACGGAACATAATTAAAATATTTATAGTCAGTGCGAAACAAACATTTCCGGATCTATGTTTGATAGCAGCGATATATGTATATGCATGTGTACATACATATTCACATAAAAGAGTACGGTTTCATTAAAAAACAATCAAGTTATCTCAGAAAAAGACAATAAAAAATATAAAAACTAAAATTAAATTTTTACGCCATTACAAGTCACGTTTAAAGCAGTGCAAATTTGCCCTATATCATTTTTTTACAATATCGATAATTTATCAAGCGCAACTTGAACCAACACTGTTAATTGAACGTCTTGTACAATATTTGTAATAGTAGTACCTAATAATTAAAAGTTTAAAATAATTATTACATGTTTATATGTTTATATTACAAGATATCAGTACCCACATAGCAAAGAGATGTCGTAACGGCTCCGCAACGACGTCTGACTCGAGCTGTAGAGTTGTCTAATAGACGTCTGTGAATATCGCATGAACGTCGCAAACAAGCCCTGTGAACGTCGTATGTTACAAAACCATACATCTGTACGACGTCTCTGCGGAGTCTCATAGTCACCTTTGCGGCCGGTTTCAGACGTCTCACGCGGCCCTCAGTGACGTCTGTAAGGTCTTAAAGTCGCCTCATACTGGTCGTAGAGACGTCTCATAAGGTCTCAAAGTCGCCCCATGCGGGCCTTAGACACGTCTCATAAGGTCTTAAAGTCGCCTCATGCAAATTTTCAACTTTGGAAGTATTTTGTGCTTTTACAGTAATAGTTATTTAGTTGCTTTTGACGCGAAATGATTTTGAGGACTCTCCCGAACAAAATGATATAAATAGTTATTAGATTATAAACATCGAATATATTTAAATAATCATTAAATGTGAAAAGCACAGCTAAAACGCACCCATTTTTGCTGATATTTTTCACTTTATTTCAAAAAGTAAGGGTCTAGGAGAAAATTTGACCATACCACGCGATAGAGCAAACCTTTCTACTAAGGAAAGTCAGGCGAATTTAAAAAATCATTTTTATATTTTCAACTAGCTACTCGGTGTTGCTCGCTCGCTTCGCGAGCTCGCAAGTGGGGTTTATTGGTGGCTCGCTTGCGTAGACAACCTTATCAAAATCCATTGCGTAAAGCTCAGAAGCGATACGGGATACGGTAATGACTTGCGACGGGCTTATATATGCTAGAGTCTGAATAATAGGACTTGCGAGAAGGGAAGGAGATCGGAGTCCCTCTGGCGGCAACTGATGGTGACACGTGGCCATTGCGGCCGCCGAGGCCATCGTTGTCGTCTACGTGTAAAAACTTTAATAACTCGACATTAAATAGGAATATCGAAATAATTTTTGTCCTATGTTGAGACCAAGAGTCGAAGGAATAGAAGTAAAAAAGTTTGATGAAAATCTATGCAGTAGTTTTTGCGTGATGCGCGCACATCGAAACCCTGCTATCATTTTATTTATATAGATATACAAACGAAATACATTTGGCGAAACGCGTGGCGGCGACAGTGCTACTCAATGACGGCGGATGCCTCGCCTGCCGTTTAGCGCCAAACTATGTATTTCGTTTATATATTGAAAATATAAAGATGATTTTTTAAATTCGTCTAATGCTTTCCTTAGCAGAAAGGTTTGCTCTATCGCGTGGTATGATCAGATTTACTCTTAGACCCTTACTTTTTGAAGTAAGGTGAAAAATATCAGCAAAAATGGGTGAGTTTTAGCTGTGCTTTTCACATTTAATGATTATTTAAACATTCGATGTTTATAATCTAATAACTATTTATATCATTTTGTTCGGGAGAGTACTCAAAATCATTTCGCGTCAAGAGCAACTAAATAACCATTACTGTAAAAACACAAAATACTTCCGAAGTTGAAAATTTGTCATTTTTTTTAAATTCATGTCTTAAAGTTGACTAAAAGACGTACAGGAAAAAAGTCGCAAAGACGTCTCAAACCTATGTCTTAAAGTTGACTGAAAGACGTTCAGGGAAAAAGGCCGCAGAGACGTCTAAAATTCATGTCTCAAAGTTGACTAAAAGACGTCCAGTAAAGAAAGTCGCAAAGACGTCTGAAATGTATGTCTTAGAGTTGACTGAAAGGTGTCTGGGAAAAACGTCGCAAAGACGTCGCATTGCAGAATCCTATAAGACGTCGCAACTAGGTCGTACGACGTTCAGACGAAAATGCGGACTAAGTGAGACGTCGTTACGACGTTCAATGCTATGTGGGTATGTATAGGTTTAAAAACGTAGAATGAATGAATGGGAGTTCACATTTTCGCATCATAGTACGCACGGATTAAATGACAGAAGTCAGAACGAGAGCGCTTGTCGTATTCTGTCCTTTTCTTTTATCAACAAAGAAAGCCGCACCAGCGTCGAACGAAATTTATGGCTTGTACTACAACGCTAATCCCCTTGATCGGCCCGACCCGCCTCGAGGGCGCGGTAGGAATCAAAGACTACGAAAACGACTACCCGTCTCAGAAGAGGCTCGTGCCCGGTCCCGTTGAGCGAACACTTTGTGGATCAGAACTGTATTTCAGATACCCGGGCGTACTAAAACCAAAGAGTAGTTACAATCCGTTACAGTTTAGTATCTACATTTACATATTCACTTTACTTTCAATCAGTAAATCAAGAATCGATTCTCAAAAAAATCGAACAGCAAAGAATCTGTTTAACCAAAAGAATTGATTTTCTGAGAATCGAATCGAAATCGAACATCCCCAGATAGCCAAACCTATCGAACAGAACTTTACAGACTCTGCCATTACAACATTTGTCGCGAGATTGGCAGCAAATTTGATACAGAATCTGTAATGTATAGGACTGTTGACAAATTGGCGACAGAAAATCTGTTGACAGAATCTGTTGATAACTTGCTGCCAAATTGGCAGCAAAATTGAAACAGATACTGTTGCCAATTTTACAACAAGTTTTGTTTGCAAGATCTGTTCGCTTTTTGGTGCAAATTTGTATCCCGATCTGGACATTACAGACCCTGTTTCCAAATTGGCATCCTATTGCGGAAACAGATGACTACGGTTTTGGTGAGGGTCTGTTTGAATTTGGTGCCAATTTGGCACAAATTTGGCATAAATTTGGCAAGTTTGGCTATCTGGGTCCCTAGCGTCGATGATAATCTCAACACAGAGTTTCACGAGCAGATGAGTTTAAGGTTACAGTCTCCAAATATTTATCAGATTAACTATATTTAATAATTATAAAATTGTAAATTTAAAATTAACATTATTTGCTCATATAGGGTGATTCTCTGGCCAGTGGACTGCTGTGGACTCGAAGTAACTCGAAGTGCCCCATCCTAAACATAACGACGAAAACGCAGGTTTGTTTGCATTCATCTGTAAATAAAGTAATAAACAATTTATTGTGTTTTCTTCGGCATTTCAATTATGGTATTCTTGCTTTCAGGACACACCCATGCCAGAATAGCTGCCTCTGCTGTATAGTCATCCTCGCAGAGACCTCCAGAAGGATTCAGCTTCTTGAACGACATTGTTGTATGTATATCAAGGTTGGGAAAAAATGCAATCTGATTATAAATCATAAATCGTAATTAAAGTTTAGTCACTAATTACAGTTTCTGTAGTTGTTAGTTGTTACTGACTACAATTTGATCAAATTTGACTCCGTAGTCAATAAAAATTAACAATTTCAGAAACTGTAATTAATTACTAAACTTTAATTACGATTTATGATTTATAATCAGATTACATTTTTCCCAATTCTGATGCATATGTACAGGGTTATCCACTCATCTCGAAACCCGAGCTCGCTTGTACTTACACGTGCAAGTTTTGAAATACATGGATAACTCTATATGCATACTTATATTATGTACGTATATTTATATTTCATTTTTCCACAGTTGAAGACTCTACAGCAAGAAAGATGCAACTCCATTTTCACCTATTTTAAGTAAATTTGAACAAGTATTTATAAAATCATTGCTTAGACTCCATATTAAAACAAAAACATTAAATAGTTGTAGTAATGGTTTTAGAATGTAAAAAACCAAGTAAATTTCTTTTATGCATATTGTACGTTATAATTATGAAATTGTAAAAAATGAAATTGCATCCCTCTAACTGCAAGGTCCTCGAGTGCACTGTCAAAGACTCAATCTGATCACTTAAGAGTAACTATTACGGTTTTTTAATGTGCGAATCAGAAAATTAATCTAATCTCAAAGTTTATATGGCATTTCAGTAAATGCGTGTTTTGCCTTTAATTTTTTGCTCAAAAAGTGATCAGTAATTGTTTTTGACGGTATTTATATTCGTGTTTATTAATATGTGTATGTTATCGTTAGATTGCGAATTTTATGCATTTATGGCAATACTGTAAAGGATATGCCAAATTATATAAAATATCAAAAGAATAAAATCAGTTCAAATATTTAGAAAATTAAAAATACTATTATTCAAGTACCCATTCTTTATTTGTGATTGTAGAAATTGTATTTTGCATAAAAATCCGCAGTCTACTTATCATTACTTATGTATCTATAATACACCGAACGGTGCTATAAACAGAAACAAAATTTTTTATGAAAAGAAATAATCTAAAAATCATTATTGTTTCATAACTATAATAAATATAATTCAATTATAGTTCATATTTATATTGGTGATTTTCATCAAGCAATGTTTAAGAAATTACTTCTTTTCTTCTAAAATTTGGTTTCTGTTCACCCCATTGTATGGTATATTTTATGTATTATTTATTATAATGCTTACTTTACATTGAAATTGTATGACATTATTAAAATATATTCCATTTTTATTATAAATACTGTCTCTATTTTTCACCTTTATTATTTTTATCATTGAAATCAATTTTCGAGTAAGTATATATACGGTATCGCACGGATATAGGACCATGTCTATGGTGCGTGCATCTCACCGATAATAGGTTGCGTCGTGCATCTCACCGATAATAGGTATGTGTGCGTGGAGCGACAGCAGCGCACAACTGGTGGGGCGGGCGAACTAATTCGCGCTTATTGCTAAATACGGCTCGATTGGAGGGCCTAGTTAAGAATTCGTACTTACCAAAGATAAGATATTTACAAATTAAATAAATTGCTTCGTATATTACGTATAAGTGTTTATAATTGTATATAATACTCATTTAACAAGCGGAATGTAATAAATATCCTAATTATAGGAGCATGCTATTTCTATAAATGTTAGTAACCATAAAAAGGCACTAAAACCAAAGAGGAGATTATATCTACTCTTTGCTAAAACTGTAAAAATATGAAAGTGGTAACTTGATAACTTCAGGCTGAAATCGGCATTTTTAAATTTTTTCGATTTTTAAAAAATCGGTTTTGCAAGTAAAAATTCTGTAAAAATTCACAAACATGCGCCTACTAGAGTACCATATTCCTAATTTTTTTCATGATTTTCTATTGCAGGGAACAGAAGCAATCAAGCATAAACTGTAAATTACGTTTTACCCCATAACTACCCTCATAGTGGGGGTACCAGATTCATACTTGGCAGAAAGGGGTCTTTTTGAGAGACCTATCGACTGGTATATATAAAGTTTAATTTGGCTTGGGAGCACTTTTCCCCCTTCTTATCCGGCTAGACCCTTTGTTCCTTAACCATGAAGTGTTAAAATAATAGATTTATTGCTTCGTAGGTACCACAAATTCAGGAAAATCTTACACATTACAAGGGACTACTACATCTCCTGGGATTATACCCAGATGCTTGGAATTTTTGTTCTCAAACATCACAGCAAAATCCACTCCTTCTTACAAGCCAATAAACCATTGTGACGTTGTAGGTTTAGATCCTTTAGAGCGAGCTCAAGAGTTAGAGATAAAGAATAAGTTGTTGACATTTGCTTCAGTGGACAAGTATCAATATATTCATGCTTACAAGGAAATGCAGAAACTATTGCAAGAGGAATCGCCAATCAGACCCAGTCAATGAATCGTTGCTCATTATTCTGTTCAATTTCATCTAGTAATATTCCTTTTTCACTCTGTAATTTGGTCAGTTGATCTTGCATATCTTTCATTTTTATTTCATCTTCTTCTATTTTCTTATTTTGGCTTTCCAATTTTTCTTCTAATGCTTCTATCGCTTTTGTCTTTTCTGTTAAACAAATATTAATGCTTTCAAAATCTGCTTCGAAATCTTCTATCGTTTCCTGCTTCTCAACCAACTCCTTCTCTCGCTCTTTAATAATATATTCTTTTTCTGCTACTTCGGTAGTAATTGCGATGTACTCCTCTTTCGCTTCGTTCAAAAATATTTGGAGTTTCTAAAACAATAATATTTTAATTAGTAATGCACCTATACGCTTCTATTATCATAAATACCTTCACTTGCTTCTGTTTAGCAAATAACTGAGACTTCAACTCTTCTATGTAACATTCGGTCTCTTCGTCAGAGCAAGTAGCTTCTTGAACTGTATTCAATAATTTCTTTACATTTGTGAAATCTTCTTTCATCACGCCCAATTCGAAAGTTGCTTTATTTTTCTCCACTACTAAACTTTGATTTGTTTCTTTAAGTTCTTTTACGTTGTTTTGCAACACCACAACTTTCGACGTCAAGCGCGATTTTACTACTTCTAACTCTTCGATGTTCTTCAAATTACTGTTATCGTCGTCGGACAGTCGTCTTTTTTTTAAGACTAGTAACTTGATCCAATTTTTGCTTATAAAATTCCTCAACGTGTTTGACTGACCAGTGAAGTATATCTTCTTGTTGTTCTTCCACGTCCTTGATGCGATTTCTAAATTGAATTTAACATTATTATAATAACACTGTTCAACACATATCTGATTTTGTAAACTTCAATAAACATTTCTTATAGATTTCGACGTGCTCAATACGAATCTGCAAACCTTTTTTTCAGAACGTACAGATTTTGAAAAAAATGACAAATTTTCAACTTTGGAAGTATTTCGTGCTTTTACTCTCCCGAATAAAATGATATAAATAGTTATTAGATTAGAACATCGAAATATGTTTAAATAATGATTAAAGTGAAAAGGACAGTCAAAATGCACCTATTTTTGCTGATATTTTTCACTTTATTTCCAAAAGTAAGGGTCTAAGAGTAAATCTGACCATGCCACGCGATAGAGCAAACCTTTCTGCGAAGGAAAGCATTAGGCGAATTTTAAAAAAAGTCATCTTTATTTTCAATATAGAAACGAAAATAAAGATGTTTTAAATTCGCCCAATGCTTTCCTTAGCAGAAAGGTTTGCTCTATCGCGTGGTATAGTCAGATTTACTCTTAGACCCTTACTTTTTGAAATAAAGTGAAAAATATCAACAAAAATAGGTGCGTTTTGGCTGTCGGTTCAATTCACTTTAATCATTATTTAAACATATTTCGATGTTTATAATCTAATAACTATTCATATCATTTTATTCGGGAAAGTCCACAAAATCATTTCGCGTCAAGAGCAACTAAATAACTATTACTGTAAAAGCAAGAAATATTTCCAAAGTTGAAAATTTGTCCTTTTTTTCAAAATCTGTACGTTCTGGAAAACAAAGGTTTGCGGATTCGTATCCAGCACGTCGAAATCTATAAGAAATGTTTATTGAAGTTTGCAAAATCGAAAAAAAGTCCAAATTTGTCGAACAGTGTAATTATGCATAAAACAAAATGTAATCGATAAATAGAACATAAAAAAATACGTACTTCCATTGTACTTCCAGATGTTTCATCATAGCAGTATAAGTATCAGCCATTTCCTGGCGTATTTCGAGATCACGAGACAATGCAGAGTTCTTTAAAATAACAATTTCTTTCTTCAACCTTTCGTTTTCACTTAATACTTTTTCGTAATCTTCTGCTTGAACGTAATTGGATGTATCAGTAACTGTGTTCTGCCAATCTATAAAGACAATACAAAGATATGTAAATAACGTAGACAAGTTTATCCTCCATTTAAAAACATGATTTATAAAAATACCTTCGTTTCCTAATTCTGTAGTATCCCAGTTGGTTACAGTTATTATAATCTGTTGAACTAGTTGCGAGAATCTGGATTTCTTCTTATGCATCTTCTCTTTTTGCTCTACAACTATTTTCTTAGCAATAGCAGAAAAGTTTAAAACATTCTCGGTTTCTGTATATAAATTTGGTATAGGATTAATATTTACTATCAGAGCCATGTGCTCTTTACCAGACAATGCGTTCTGAAAAAGCCTTGTTAATTTCGATTCTCTGAAAGGACCAACATGTTTTATCTTTTGCTTTTGTCCTTCATGAATTGTTTTTAAACATCGTCCCAAGACCAAAAGACTAGTATTAATATTTTGCGCTTCTTTCAATCGATCTCCAATATTTAATGTCTTCTTCAAACGTTCCGAACCAGCCAAATCTCCAAATGCAAATCTGTTGTTTACAAAAAAAATAAAACTCTAATGAAACACACATTGATACAAGAATAAAGAAGATCAAGCATCGTTTACATACATGCTAACTTCAACAGCATGAGGATCATCTTCCTTGTAATATTTTAATAGTTTAATGGTAAATATACAATGCGATCTGGAGCTTCTGGCATTTAATGCAGTGGCAGCTACCTTCAAATTGTATTGCCCAGCCATTAAAACCTGATAAGCTTCAGAGCCTGAATTCACACAAATAATCTTTAAACCTTTGATAAATGTTCTGCCCTGACCATCTGTCCCTGATTTAAGAGGCATTCTCTTCTTCTGACATTTGTTTGACAGAAGATCGTACACAATTTCATTATAGATTTCAGCAAACGATACCCAAACAGAATAATGAGCATCGATTCATTGACTGGGTCTGATTGGCGATTCCTCTTGCAATAGTTTCTGCATTTCCTTGTAAGCATGAATATATTGATACTTGTCCACTGAAGCAAATGTCAACAACTTATTCTTTATCTCTAACTCTTGAGCTCGCTCTAAAGGATCTAAACCTACAACGTCACAATGGTTTATTGGCTTGTAAGAAGGAGTGGATTTTGCTGTGATGTTTGAGAACAAAAATTCCAAGCATCTGGGTATAATCCCAGGAGATGTAGTAGTCCCTTGTAATGTGTAAGATTTTCCTGAATTTGTGGTACCTACGAAGCAATAAATCTATTATTTTAACACTTCATGGTTAAGGAACAAAGGGTCTAGCCGGATAAGAGGGGGAAAAGTGCCCCCAAGCCAAATTAAGATAAATATAGTTTTTTTGTTTTGGGGGTTTTTCAACACAGGGGTATTTCAACTTGTGTTTAGGGGTAAATTTTTTAGAAGTTGGCAACCCTGACTCTAGTACTAGCCGTGCTAAACAATGTGGCAACACCGCTAATGGCGGATCGGGAGTTCTATTTTCAATAGTGGAGTCGTGTGCTCGGATTTGCAACTAAAGCATTTTTTAAATAGATAATTATACTAAAATGCACAATTGTTTATTAATTGTGTATAACAAATATATAAATATTGTAACTATAGTAAGTAGAAGTAATATAAAAGTATATTAATACTAATAAATGTGGTATATATTTTGTGGACTCTCGGATCAGTTTGATGTTGTGATGCATTATATTTGAAATATTTACAGTGATTTCAAGAAAATATAAATGTGAAGTGAGGTAAAACCATCTGTGAACCAAACTGAAGCATTCCAAAGCCGATAAGCGGATACATAAGCTAATAAAAACCTGAAATTGACAAAATTATGGGTACGACACGAAAGAGGTTAAATGAACGCTGGTGAACGTGTGGAGTTATGTAGTATAATTTTGTACTAAAGAAACGAGAATTATGCAGATAATTACAAAGCTATTTCTACTTGATTTATAATTTTAACATAATCATTTAGTAAAATCTTTAAAGAAATTGATAATAGTTTAAACAAAATAATATCGTAAATAATTTTGACCACAAATGCTTGTTTCTGCAAGCAAATAATGTATATTTGATTGGATAGTAGTATATGTTAATTTACATAAAATATGTATATAATTTTTGGGTTGTAGATACTGTAATTCCAAGTGAACATCATGGTTTCATAGATGTCATGAACGTCATTGGCTTCCATTATCGCATACATGCGAGCGAATAAAGTTACCGCTTTTTCAGTGGGAACCTCGAGGCCTCATCTTTGTAAGTGGTTAAAAATTAGATTATCTAATGTTTTACCATTATCCCCTGGAAGTAATATAATTTTATATATAGAAATTTAATTTTTTAGGTACAGAATGGGACTCGTAACCAGACGTGTAAATTGAAGGTTTCTACAAAACAATGGAAGGATCATGAAGTTTATTATCATCACACGAATACCCATTGAAAATTGTTTAATGATAATTTATCACTTTCTTGAAAAACTTGTAATTTCTTATCTCTTTCAGTTTTTAATTTGTTGTTTTGAAATTGTAACAGTTTCAAATTACAAGTTTTTCTTCATAATTGTTTACTTAATCCGAGAAATCATTAATTAAGTCTGAATTAATGAATTTTCGAACAAAATATTCCTGATTTTGAATAATTTTTGTTAGCACACATTTTTAAAGAAGGGCAATTGAAAAGAACGGAAGTTCTTGTTTCTTGTACTCACTACGAGTCTTGAATATATTAGTGACAGAATATTCTGTGTAATTTTCACGAGGCTATCCATTTCTACTGCAATTCCCTGTCTTTGAGAAATTAACATATAAAAATGTAATTATTATCTTGTAAAGTGCTATCACAATTTCCCTTTCAATTGGGAATATGTATGAAATGTGTAAAAAAATTGTATTCAAGAAAATTATAAATATGTAAAACAGAATTTTAAAAAAACTGAATATAATATAATAAATATGATTTTGTAAAAATTTATTTGTCATATTACATTATTAATACAGGCAAAATATATGTTGAAAACACTAGATTTTATTAAATAAATGTACACTATACACTAAAATAAGGATCTGCAGAATTAATATAAATCAATAAAACTTCTCTGAATGAAAGCCGTTACTTATTTTACATTATATTACATAATAAGTATAATTGGTATAATACAAATATTTAAAAAATAGGCGAAAAATCGAGAGACCGGTAGAGGGAGACTGAATAGCTGGGAGGCCGATTGTAGCGAGAGTCTGGGAGGCTGATTGGGTAGGTTGGGTTAGGTATATCCAGGCCGGACTCTCACGCTGTTGCCATTTTACCCTTAGCATGGCTATAGTATTAGAGTCGGCTGTGCCTTAGCATGGCTAGTATTCAGTGTTGCCAGATCGTACCTTTTAGTACGAAACTCGTACCTTTTTCTTGTGTGTCGTATTATTGACGTACCCTGCTAAATATCGTACTTTTTTAATTTGTCGAAAAGTATCACTTCAATTTTTTTTTATTCAAACTTCAAACCTTCAATTTGTTGTGAACGCACCCATTGAGGATAGGGGAATCCCGAAAATCCTCTTAACGATACTGATTTATAATATAGTTTTAAGTCTTTTCTATTCCTGTACTTTCTGAACTATGTAGTGCAGGACCAACCACTTCCGTTTTGTGAAATAAAAGAAGATAGCGATAGATGAGTTTTAAACTAGTGCAGCCAGTGTAGGAAAGAAAACAGACCTTTTATATCATTTTGTTTTTTACGCTGAAATATATATATATATATTCCTGTTATGTTTTTGTAAGATCTAACCTAATAAATATGTTTACGTAAGTACAATAAACTCTTTTCTTCGTTTATTATTTTATTTTTTTGGTTTCGTACTATTTTCGTACCTTCATGTTAATTTTCGTACTTTCATGTCAATTTTCGTACTATTTCAAATACCCGGGCGTACTAAAACCAGAAGTGGCGCTGGCAACACTGCTAGTATTAGAGTTGGTTGTGTAGTGGCATGGGCACTAACTCGGGAGCTATATTCAAGCAATACGTCCGTCGTCTGCTAAATCGGGGACACCGAGAACAGTGGACTTTCGCCTCTGTAACACTCTGTGTTGATAATAAGTTTCTACATTCACGTTATTATATGAGACAGTACTACATACACATGATTTCACGTGTTTAAAAATTGCGCGCAATTTTCCTGAGCTTTCCTTTCAATGGCGGCTTCCGGCTGATCTGCTACACTGTTCTTATTGTAAGTACACATGCATGCTTATATCCTCTGTCCCTCTTATCCCGTTCCTCCTGTTCGTGACAATGTGAACTATGTGAACGCGTCATAACGCGTGCACCAAAGAAGCCGCCACCGAACGTCGTGCTAAAAAAACTCATTATAGCTCTACGTTCGAATATAAAAATGGAAACAATGTCGAATCCGTATCCGAAAAAAATGCACGACACTTACGAGGATGAGGAAGAACGGAAACACTTTCAACGGATCGTTTCGGCTTTCAAATATTACAAGTACGTACTTCAAGAAAAATAATTTACATTTTCTTCGTTCTCGAATCGTCAATTTACCTTATCTTTATTACCTTTATTTTTCTGTTGTTCTACCTTGTACAAGGAATCCGTATTAATTTAGTATGATATCTTTAGCTACTTTTCGATTGTCGTCAAATATTCTGATCGGTATTCCTTAACTTTCAGTTATACGGCATTGCACTGTGACATATTTGCATTTTTTTGATAATACGTTTTACCTATATAAGTACTTTTCAGAAATTATGTATATGTTCAGTTAGCATAATATTATTGTTACTTGAAGTATCTTAATTGTTTACTTGAGATCAGTGTTAGTATTAAAGTAATAATTGTAACAGTACTACAATAAATGTGAGTTATTTAACAATCTTCGTTTTACAGAAATCATTCGTTATTGAGGGTAAAAAAGACAGAATCCTATTTGTTATCACTTCCAGCTCATCATCAGAAACTTCTATCAAAATATAGGGAACACTTGCAAGAAGTCAAAAGATGTATTGAAAACAATGATGAAATAATCAAGTTGATTATAAAAGATGTAGCACATATTTTTGAAAATGTGAGCCCAGCTAATGCACAGACTGAAAGTGTAAGAAAACTTTATCTAGTGTGTGGCATGTATATTCTGTTGTACAATAATGTGTGTTTTAATTTTGAAACTAATTGATTCTATTAACAGTATTAGATACAAGAGAAATATTTATATAAGCTTCGTAAAATAATATGTAATACAATGTAGTTTACAATTACAGCTCTACATTAATATAGATGTAGTTATTTTCTTGTTATTCTATATGTTCTAAACATTAACTCGATCTTAAAAAAGTAGCATATATGGTTGCTTGTATCTCGAATTTATGTTCTCAATAAGAAATTTGTTATCTATTTCTTACTCCAGTTTGGATTTTTTTTTTGTAATCTTAATAAGCTTCTTTATTTACAAAGCATATTTTATTGTACAAAATATAGGTAGGTCTGATTGCAGACACTAAATCCTCGTCCAGTAATGGCTGATCAGGAAAAGGTCCAAGCTACAATTAAACAACTGGTTCGTGATTGGAGTGTGGAGGGAATTGCAGAGCGCACAGCATGTTATCAACCTATTATAAATGAAATTATGAATCAATTTCCTTTAGAATACTGGTATGGAGACCATAAGTTTTATGTATACACAAATATGAATGAAATATTTTTTTTTAAATTCATTAGTCAATATTTCGAATAGTTACTGTGATGTAATAAAATATAGTTCAGAAAAGTATGAAATGATAGGTAAATTTCCAGTAATCCATCAGAAGTGCAAATACTAGTACCTGGTGCAGGTTTGGGGAGACTTGCTTATGAAATTGCAAGACGTGGATATACCTGCCAAGGAAACGAATTTTCTCTTTTTATGTTATTTGCATCACATTTTGTATTAAATAAGTAAGTAGTATGATTGAGGCAGTTGTAATAAATGTAATAAAATAAAATAAAGATTGTTCATATTTGTCAATATTTTTAAAGATGTAGGGGAGTGAATTCGTATCAAGTACACCCATGGGTACATCAGTATATGAATAATTTAAAACCAGAACATCAGACTCAAGCTGTATTTTTTCCGGATGTAAATCCTAGTGATCTTCCAGAAAATGCACAATTCTCTATGGCAGCTGGAGATTTTCTAGAGGTGAGCTTCACAATATTCTAAGAATAAGGAAATCATTGAAACTTTGCTTCATATATTACAGGTTTATAGAGAAGACAATCATTGGGATTGTGTGGCAACATGTTTTTTCATTGATTGTGCAAATAATGTTGTTCAATTTATTGAGACAATCTATAAGATTTTAAAACCAGGTGGTATATGGATAAATCTTGGACCACTACTCTATCATTTTAGTGATATGCCAATGGAAGATTCAATAGAACCAAGTTATGACGTTGTTCGCAATGTAATTCAGGGTTTTGGATTTCAGTTAGAGGTAGATTAATAGTACATTAAATTGTAATATTATTTATCATACTATACTCGGGGAAATTTCCATAGTATCATTCCTCCGATATACCGAGCAATTTGTAAAAACTAAATAGGTTCTGAGTACTATCGTAATATTAATTTGATTATAAAGACAACAGAAAGCTTTAGGGTTCCTTATTCGAATTTTTCTTCTTTATTAGAGCAATTATTCAGGAAATAAGAAATTTTGTTTAAAAAAATGTGCGAAAATTCCATTCAATGCAACAAAATATTTGATCTATTAATAATGCATATTACCACCATTTTTGCGAATCACTTCAGAGATCCGCTTATTTATGGTTAGAATTAACATTTTTATTGTCGTATATTCTTTGTTAGATCATGTTTGTTTCATACCACCTTTTAGTTCTTTAATCGTGAAATATTGTTTTCTTATACCTTGTGAGCCGAAGGTTTTCAATGGGATTAAGGTCCGGCGAATGAGCAAGCTTCTTTTCTATGGAACCATTGCTTTATCTTGTTGGAAAATCACATCTTCTGAGTCTCGTTCCGCTATAGCGGAATCAGAACATCTTCCAGGAGCTCTACATAGTTTTTAGAATTCATTCTAGTTGATATCCAGCATATTGCTGCTTTTGCAGTATAACAAAACGCAGACCAAATCATAACTGTTCCGCTACCAAAATTGCGGCTCACAGTTACAATGTCGTGGAACCAAGAATCGAAAAACGTCATATTCTAGGACGAAAAAAGGTTTAATTTAGACGGCCCAAATGGTTTTAAGTTTTATTGGCATGATTTATGCAAAACACGACATATAACTATGAGCTGCAATTTTGGTGGCGGAACAGTTACGATTTGGTTTGCGTTTTGTTATACCGTAAAAGCACTATGGTGGATATCAACCAGGATGAATTCTAAAAACTATGTAGAGCTCCTGGAAGATGTTTTGATTTCGCTATAGCGGAACGAGGCACCAGAAGATGTGGTTTTCCAATAAGATAACGCGCAGCTATTCATAATTCTAATTCAACAAAATAATGGTTCCAAGAAAAAGATATCCAATTAGCCTGCTCGTTTACCGGACCTTAATCACATTGAAAATCTTAGGGAATACTAGTTCGCAAGGTATACGAAAACAATATTCCACGATTAAAAAACTAAAACATAGTATAAAACAAGCGTGGTCTAGCAAAGAATATATAAAAAAAATAATAAAAATGTTAGTTCTAACCATGAATAAGCGGATCTCTGAAGTGATTCGCAAAAATGATGGTAATACGCATTATTAATATGTCAATATTTTGTTAAAGTCATGTAAATAACTAAATAAAGCACTGCATTGAATGGAACTACAGAAATTTCGCACATTTTTTAAAATAAAATTTCATATTTCCAGAATAATTGCTTTAATAAAGAAGAAAAATTCGAATAAGGAACCCTAAAGCATTCTGTTGTGTTTATAATCAAAGTAATATTACGATTGTACTCAAAACCAATTTAGTTTTCACAAATTGTTCAGTATATTGAAGGAATAGTACATAGAACTATGGAAATTTCGCTGAGTATATTACCACGAATTACGTTTCAGAAAGAAGAAACACGTGTAAGAACACGTTATGCGCAAAATGTTAACAGTATGTTACAATGTGAATATAATAGCGTATATTTCGTATGTCGGAAACCCAAGAGGCATATGGATAATGATATGAATCATAGAAATGGCTCTGAAAGTAATGGTATACAAGAACAAGAAAACTGATTATGGACAAATTAATATGTTTTATCCATAAGGAAAACTGATATAACTGGTAAATGTATTATGTGATAATCTCATTTGTTAAAGGAAAGCTGTTAACTTTCGAATAAAAATCAATATTAGGTAATTTGAATTTAAAAGCGAAACAAAAATCTTAAACTATGAAACTGATGTTTTTTTATTAATTATTTTTTCGTTATAAACAATTGCTAAATACATTGCTCTATTGTTAATAAATTGCATAGAAATCAAGTGGTATGGTTATTTTTTTAAGCATCGACGCAATTGGACTTGAATAGCGACTCTTCTTTGGTAATAACAATTTTGTAATTTCCTTCTGAGTTTGGTAAATGTGATTTAGCATAATCATTAACGTTTATTGTTTGAATTATCAAATATCGTAATAATATCTAATAAAAGGAATTAGATTTTATTAAATATTATTTGCAATTATCAAATGCATATTTAAAAAAAACAGATGTTCATTACACATACTTACAGGAACTTTTTCCTTATCTTTAATGGGCGTAAAAATATCTAAAAATAAGTGTAATTTCAAAATTTGTATGGTTTTCATTTATCTCTTCTTTATCGCATAATGTACAGGGTGTATAAAAAATCGTGGACACCCGTGATAGGGGTGAAACTAGACCTCGTGGTTGATGCAGATTTGTAAAAGAAACGCGCCGCAAAATTGTTTACAACAATGAAAATTGTTGTTAAACTTTTTTTATTGCATGAATCTATTCTACTCGACGAGTTGAGAAAAAGTCTCAAAGGGGCCATATGTCGGAAATGCACCGTTTGGACGCTATAAAGCGTTAAAGTTTACGCAAAATTCTAATTGTGTAGCGCTACACACGCAAAGCAAAGCGCGTTCGTTTACGAGCCAGAAAATCGATATCGATGGAAGGATTCTCTCTCTCTCTCTCTCTCTCTCTCTCTCTCTCTCTCTCTCCTCTCTCTCTCTCTCTCTCTCTCTCTCTCTCTCTCTCTCTCTCTCTCTTAGTGGTTCCTGTCCTTTTCCATCTTACGCACACGCATGACTGTTGACCTCCGAACGGACGAAGCGATCCTCATTGCTTAGTGGGCCGTGCTTCTCTCGCTCGCACTTATAGAAACCAAGCAGTTCTCATTATTCTTTTGACCGCCGCAGCGGTGAGAGGATACGGGAGCTAGTCAAACAAATAATGAGAACTGCTTGGTTTCTATAAGTGCGAGAGAGCGAAGCAGGGCCCACTAAGGAAGAGAAGGAGGATCGCTTCGTTCAAAGGTCAACAGTCACGCGTGTGCGTAAGATCGAGAAGGACAGGAACCACTAAGAAAGAGAGAGAGAGGAAGAATCCTTCCGTCGATATCGATTTTCTGGCTCGTAAACGAACGTGCTTCGCTTTGCGTGTGTAGCGCTACACAATTAGAATTTTGCGTAAACTTTAACGCTTTATAGCGTCCAAACGATACATTTCCGGCATATAGCTCCTTCGAGACTTTTTCTCAACTCGTCGAGTAGAATAGATTCATGCAATAAAAAAGTTTAACAACAATTTTCATAGTTATAAACAATTTTGCGGCGTGTTTCTTTTACAAATCTCCATCAACCACGAGGTCTAGTTTCACCCCTATCACGGGTGTCCATGATTTTTTATACACCTTTACATAGTTTTACAAGAGGAACCTGTCATACAGGTTCTGATTTCATTATTTAGTTTAAGATAAGTTACAATTACAGTTTTGTTACCAAAGTAGTTTAGAAATGCTATGCTACAGAAATTTATTTTACGATGTAGAAAACGCATAGGTCAATTTTTTTTATTATAAACAACGAAAAACTTTGTTCATATGCAGGGTATTCCAAAACTATACAGCCTGCCGAAACGTGCAAATTCTACTTGATAAAACAAATCGGAAAGTCCTTTACCATTTTGTGATACAAGGCTCCATTTCCGAGATATTAGCAGTTAAACAGGACATGTACGCGTAGCCATGATCAAGAAGCACGGGTTAATGACCTGAGTTGTGCGTTTCGTAGCTGTGTCTGCGCGTACATGTGGCCATCCAATCAGCAAATTGGTGTTCGTTTAACTGACAAGATCTCAGAAACGAAGCCTCGAATCGCAAAATGGTAAAGGACTTTTCTATTTGTCTTATTACGCAGAATTAGCATGTTTTGGGAAGCTGCATAGTTTTGGGACACCCTGTGTATTTATTATTTTATTTGGAATATTAGATTATTTTCAACTACTTATGGTATAAAAATAAATAACGGAAACGTGATACGAATATATTTTTCTGTTATACACTTTTATTAAGGTACTGTACAAATAATAGTGCAATCTGATTTACTTCAATCTGTTGCATTTTGCTGTAAGTTAAAAATTGTCTTCGTAACTTCATAAGTTGTGCTGTTGTAAACGAGTTCTGTACCATCAGGTTATATCCTGGAATCTTAAATTCGTTTTCAATACCCAGTTGTTTGGCTGATAGTATAACCTTTTTAGAAAAACGTGTAAATTGATTAGAGATCTGATCCTTTGTAGCGTTATAATAAATTTTGGTGATTGTTTAAAAACTGGCCGCATTTTCGATTTCTATGATTTTCGTGTATGTTGTATAAATCAACTTTTTAAACAACTTTTTCCTATACATACAACAGTAGAATTATAGGCGGCTGGATTGGGGATGTATCGCGGATCTAACCCAAACTTAAATCTAACTTAAATCCTACGAAAAAGCATAGTAATTATTGGAACCATGCATGGTAATTATTCGGAGTAGGGTAAGTACTATTGGCCAAAACTAGAGCACTAAAAAGGGGTGAGTATACGTAATTGCCATTAGGATGCTCGCAGAGGTAAGTGGGGATAAGTGAGTGGTGGTGGGGAGTGTAACACGGCGTACTGCAGAACTCGTTGAAGTTTGCAACATTATAACCACTCACTTATCCCCACTTTCCCCTCTGCAAGCACCCTAATGGCGGTTGCGTATACTCACTTCTTTACATAACATCGATTTCAATGACCTTGCAGTATGCTGTCAACTCCGATCCAAAAATAATTTTAACCCCCGACATAGTATGTATACTTTTTGTATTTTCAAATTTAGATTACGTTTAACAATAAGTATGAATGTGCTTTATTTTTAATATTTAAAGCAGTAATTGGAGTAGGCCTAAAGTTAGATTTATTGGCGAGGAGTAAGTTTGGGGTTTACCGTAACCAGTTCTTACAGAATTTCTTTGTTCTTGAGGGGTCATGAATATAGGGTTCTAAACACCCCCGGTAAGGTACGGCTCTATACGCAGAAAAAACATTATTTGTTTATATTTATACAGGGTGTGCCAAAAGTTCCGGAACGGTAAAATATTTAAAAATCAAAGCATTTTCGCAAAAAATGTTTCAGACAAAAATTGTGCTATTTTCAAAGCTCTATTCAATGAGTATACATAATTAACCTTACGCATAGGTGTTACGGTCAACTGAATTTTGTTAAATAGCGTACCATATTTCTTATGAAGCCTCGTTAAAGTTGATGTCGAGACGTTTTCAAAATACTTAAAGATGACCTCCTTTTTATGAGAATGAAGATTAACTCCACCAGGGGCGAAGTCTGCGGGCGGAGTATGGGGACTAGCGATCGCGGTGTTCTGAACTGGGCAACCAGTCCTGATGCGTTTAGGAAGACGTGATCTTGCAGAAGGAGGCCGCCGAATGGTAGCGCGAGAGAGAAGGTCTTGCATCGGGGACCGTGGAGAAGGAGGCGCGGCATGGCGCACCCGAGCCACCTTAGCCAACCCCCGGGTCACGGTAGGTGGTTGGGCCGGGGGGCTCGACCGCCGGATTAGTAGTGGCCCGGATAGGGCAACGCATGGTGTGACCCCACATTTTGAATAGGGGGAGGTACCGTCCTGGGGGATGGAGCATGCGCGCAGCGCGGGGGGGGGGGCGTCGGTGGAGTCTTAGGCCTCGTCCAGATCTAAACTTTCTGGCGAACAAACTGGCGAGCCGAGCTTATAATGCTAGCACTTTTACCTGCGAGAGGCCCGTTTTCCCTGACTTTGCTTGACTCTCCGTGACTTTTGCTAGCAGAGGGTCCAGTTTTGGTCTTCTGCGCAGCTAGGCGCACGACTCTGGCACGTGTCTAGAAGAGTGCAGACCGAGACAGGGACAGCTAGGCGACAACAGGACAAAGCCTTCGAGGTCTTGCCCCTCATTAACTGAGCTCGCGGCTCGGCTCGGGCCGTATCCATCCAAAGTCGGTATTTCGACGAAACTTCAAAGGAATGGTACACGTACAGGACCCATGAAAGTGTGGTAGTGGGGTCCTCCGCATCGTTTGCACCACGGGGTGTTACTACCCCCGGCCCCGGGGTAGGCAAAAAAACTACGAGATACCCACAGAGCTTGTAAAAAAGAATACGTCTATAGGCAACAGATTTCCCGTTCTTTTCTACATTCATGTTTCATAGTTTGCTGTTTCGGGAGTTTGTCGTTCATTCTATATCTATGTGGTCTCTTTGCTAAATCTATCAATAACGTAATCTCCATTTTGTATATATTTATTTTGCACGATTATTTCGCAAAATGTATTGCATCTTATATTTCATTTCGAGTTAGTTTTTCAATATGTTTTCTGGTTTTATGGAAAATTGTAGCCCTCACCGGCGAATACCTGAACAATTTTATTTATTCTTTTTATTGCCTAAAATTTATGCTGATTTGCTTGCAAACGGTCTGCGTAATTCGTGTTACAGGTTGTAACGTCGTGTACTCATCGACTGTTTCGAAAGATTCAGAAATGCGTACAATGGTCCGTCGGGTTCCAAATAGGGCTCGAGATTTCAAGTGAACCGAGTGAGATACCCGAGTACCCGGGTACTCGTGAGATACCCGGGTATACCAAAATTACCCGTACTACCCGGGTATCTCACGGGTACCCGAACGCATGAGATAGACAAGAATCTCATCCCGAATTAAACCGAATTGAGTCGATAATTAACTTCCCAATTTATAGGGAAGTTATTGTATTTGCCCCTAAAATGGAAAATCGATTTTTTAGCAGATCTCAATGTTTCAAGGTCATTGGAGTAATTTTAGGCTATTTTTAATAAATTGTTCGTGTGTGTGTGTGTGTGTGTGTGTGTGTGTGTGTGTGTGTGTGTGTGTGTGCGTACGTACGTACGTACGTATGTGATCAAATTTTTCGTTAACGTTTTCTAAAAAACTAATAGTGATATCAAAATGGTCGATGATGCAATCGATGTGTATCAATGTAACTTAGAGCTGAATAGATTTTGTTCTAATTCGGTCCAGTAGTTTTTTAGTTTTTTTAAGAAAACCTAACAGAATAACGCAATCTAAATGGGAGAATATAAATTTATGAGAGAATAACTAAACTGAAATAATATACACTTAATTCACCGAGCCGAGTCACAAATGTTACCAACTTCATCAGCGAAAAGCATGAATACATGGATAATATGCCATGCATGAATACGACATATTATCCATGTGTTCATGCTTTTCGCTGATGAAGTTGGTAACATTTGTGACTCGTCTCGGTGAATGTATTATATATTATTACTATTATTATATTTATATAACACACACACAAACACACATATATATATATGTATATATACAGGGTGTCCCATTTTAATCTGCCACCACGGCTAACTTAAGAAATATGCATCGGATCAAAAAACATCCCGAACAAAAGTTTGATGGTTTGGAGGGGGACATCTGATCCTGTCAAAAAAATTTCACGCCTACCCCCCTGGAGGGGGATTACTTTAAAATTTTAAATAGGACCACCTACTTTTTATTGCAGATTCGGATTCCACGCCACAAAATATGTAGGTTTTATTTCAAACATTTTTTTTTCATTCGCGATAGGTGGCGCTGTAATCGCGAAATTTCGATTTTTCGCCTATATATATATATTACAATATATAATTATAATGATATAATTGTGATAAATACATATATATGAGTATATTTATACACGTATAAATATATATATATATACTCAATAACTACATATTGAAAACAAATGAATATACATAATATCCATATACACAGCACACACATACATACATATATACCCCAGGGGGGTAGGGATGAAATTTTTTAACAGGGTCAGATGTCCCCCTTCAAACCATCAAACTTTTATTCGGGATGTTTTTTGATCCAATGCATATTTCTTAAGTTGTCCGTAGTGGCGGATTAAAATGGGACACTCTCCCTATATATATAGATGTTCGTTTAATGCGACGTCATATAGCAACAATGTTGATAAGTAGAAAACTATTAAATTTCTCCGAATACGATTTTCTAATTAGTGACAATTAATAATGGTAATAATAAATTACAACTCACAAATCGGGAAGTTCTTTGCGTGGCCCGGAGAGGGTCACACACAAAATAAACATGAATAGCTACAGGCATCACTACTCGTGAGCGAGTGTAGCGAGCGAGCTACAATAACTCCACTCGCGAGCTCGCGAAGCGAGCGAGCAACACGGACTAGTTTTTCGGTACATATCTGTGGCGTTAGAAATAAAAAAAAATTTCAGAATGAAATGAATTCTATATCCATGATGAAAATTGAATTTAATGAACCGTGATTATGTTGAAAATGAGTTCGCTCTCTCTCTCCCCGTCCCTCTGTCTCCCCCTCTCTTTCCCTCTCTCTTCCTCTCTCTCTCTCTCTCTCTCTCTCTCTCTCTCTCTCTCTCTCTCTCTCGCGCGCGCGCGCTCTACTTTAAAATCCAGAAACACATACCGAAAAACTATCGTCTCAATTCGGTTCAATTCGGCTTAATTCGGCATGAGATTCTTGTCTATCTCATGTGTTCGGGTACCCGTGAGATACCCGGGTAGTGCGGGTATTTTTGGTATACCCGGGTACCCGGGTATCTCATAATCAATAGCCCTAGTTCCAAATGATACGTTTGATTATGCCGGAGACCAGATATTTGGGATTGCCGAATAAATATTAGTATTGTTGTTCAATTGAAGAGTTAGAACTCACCGTTGATCTAAAGACTTTATTAAAACTTGAGGTTCTGACCGACACTCGGTTGTGTGTACTTGGTGCATGCTTTTTTCATTTTATTTAGTACATTCATACATTTAGCAATTAGTATTTATTAAAGATTAGATGTTTATATAGGGTATAAAATCTGAACAAATTGTATAACATGTGCCCTTTTTGATTTTTTTAACAATATTTTATGCAATAGTGTAAGAGAAACTGACTAAAAACTTGACTTTCTATTTTTACCCCCACTGTCCCCCAAGGAAACAGAATCATTTGATTCATTTGTTTTACAGTGGGGTCATTCCATGCGAAAACGAGTAACATGTTGGATTTTGTTCAAATTTGGATATGTTGTAGTTTTTAGGGGCATATAGACGTACCTCGAAGGATTTTTTAAAATGTCAAAAAATGTCTGTTTTACAGCTCTTTCAAGTTTGATGTTCCTTCAAAAAATTGTATCCGTGATCTTTCTTCAAAAAATTATAACAGTTGAACTAATAAACCGATTAAAATGAGCTTTTTGGTGCTTATAGTAGAGACTTTGGAGTATCTATTAAAAATTATTTTAATTGAGACAATAATTTTTTTAACCATTTATTTTGCAATTGTTTTAAACAATTGCCATTTGTAACCGCAGGTAAATATTTAAAAATTTGAAAAAAATGAGGGTATAGCTTTGTTCGTCCCCTTCATGGTCAACTTTTCATAAATATGGTCATTTTAATATTAGCCACAGGAAAATTATTTGAATGTAACGCCTAGAGGCTTGTGTTCCCTCGGCCAGCCCCCCTCTAAACACCAACCAAGCCTCTCCTCGAGACTCTATGGCTCCCTTAGCTAGAGCCATCCCCCGTAAACAGCGACCAAGTCTCGGTCCGAGACTCTACGGTTACTTTCCCGAAAAGAAGGGTCCGCGCATCTGCGGAAGAAAACTTTACCTGCTCGGCTCGCCTGAAAGTTTAGATCTGGACGGGGTCTTAAGGTGCCGTTCGATAGTCGTACCAGCGCGGCCCGCGCGGTCCTCGAAACCCCTTGAAAAAGTCGAATTTTACGACCTAACGTGCCTTTTACAACCAAGCGCTCTGCCAAGGCATGCACCCTGAACGCAGGCGTGCATGAAAGATTGAGTGAGAAAGCCTATGCGTTTCCTTCGATATATCTGTCCCTCTGGTTTTGTGGAGGCAAGCGTTGAATACAGTAGCCAAAATAAGTGTTTAATACATCATATCTACTGCTACTCATCAACACATCATATCTACTCTAGTGTCAACACATCATATCTACTACATACAGTTACTCAAAAAATTGATTGCATGTTAAACTGTTGCTCACTTATTAATGTGTCACCGGTATAAACAAGTATGTTCTATTCAAAAAGTGGCGGTAACTAAGTCTGTTGTGTGTCTACTGTTCCTTCAGTTTTTGACCGGTCCATATTTCTTATTCCTTGTTCAATATTGGACGTGAAAAGTACAACAAGCGATTCGATCAATAATTTGAGTCTTTTGTTTTTGTTATTTGTTGCTTTTATTTTACAGATTTTGTAGATAAAATTCAATTTTTTATTTTTACTGTAAATAAATAAACTGGTTTGTATTATTTTTAATTTTTACACTAAATATTCGAAATATTAATATTAATTAAGTAGTTACTTATTTAGCTTAAAATCATTTTACAAAAATGAACCAGTATCAACAAAAACTATAAATTAATCGAACATTTCTTGCGTGAAGGACTTACGCATAGAAAAATTGCCAGTAAAGTTTCTTGTTCCGTCTCTACAGTCAGTAAAATTCGTAAAAAAATGAATGATTTGATAACAAAGAATTCCGCTGGAAGAAAACCCATTATTACAAACCTTTTAAAACGACGCATAGTAAGACAGATCATTTCTGGTGTTCAAGTCAATAGAAGTTTACGACATAATGATGGAATTACTGTCTCGGATGAAACAATTCGTGTGGCACTTAGGAAAAGTGGATTTAGAGGGCGTTCGAAAGTTAAAAAGCCTATATTAACAGAGAGACATAGAAAATTACGATTGAAATTCGCAAAAACATATAAACATTATACCCTTAAGGACTGGAAAAAAAGTCTTATGGACAGATGAAACTAAAATTAACCGCTATGGATCAGATGGGAAGCAGTGGACATGGAAAAAAAAGAGAAGAGAAATTATCTAGTCGGCACATACAGTCGACGGTCAAATTCGGTGGAGGCAATATAATGTTATGGGGATGTATGACAGCAAATGGTGTTGGGAAATGCTGTAGGACTGTAGGATACAGAGAATAATGACTGCGAAGGTTTTCATTGCCATTTTGAACGAACATCTTTTTGCAAGTTGTGAAAAATTCGGACTTTCGACTGAAAATATGATTTTACAATTAGATAACGACCCGAAACATACAGCTAAAATTACAAAGTCATGGTTTCAAGAAAAGGGTCTTAAAGTATTAGATTGGCCCCCACAATCACCAGATTTAAACCCAATAGAGCATTTGTGGGGAGAACTCAAAAGAAGATTAGTTAACGACGATTATATGCCTCGAAATTTAGATGAACTTTGGAATAAAGTTGAAACTAAATAGAATTTAATTAGCCAGACCTTTTGTTACAACTTAGTAGAAAGTATGACACGTCGCATTCAGGCTGTCATGAAAGCTAAAGGTGGTCATACAAAATATTAGTTGAGAAAATCAAGTAATTGATCAAATAGTCCAAACTTATTTTCTGTTAATTTTCACTAAACAAACGAACTTAATACAGTTTTCAGTAAAAGTTTTCAAACTTTTATGAAGTATTAATTTCAATAAAAACAATTGATACAAAAAATCATGTATTTTTCTCCCAATAAAAACACCTTTGTTTAAAACCTAAGTAGATGCGATCAATTTGTTGAGTCACTGTATATATTGTTTGAAATATTTAAATATCTGCGTTTATCATAAATACAACCACTGTAGACAAGGGACGATCCCAAAGTGTCAATTGCCGATTTTATTACAATTAAATTAACATGTAATGTAGCAATCGTAAAAATATTTAACACAATTTTTGTAGTGGCTAATAATATTATTATTAAAACTAGCTGATGCCTGCGACTTCGTCTGCGAGATTTACTAAACTAACAAAATATTTTACTTTCAGAAGAAAAAACATTAAAAAAAATTGAAAGTAAAAAATACTGTTTACAAAATTTCTTTGTAAACAATATTTGACGTTTTTCCTTTTACAGCTAAAATATATAAACTATCAGGGTTGGTGACGCGAGAGCAAGCGATGTACAGTTGACCGTGCAAGAAGCAGCTAGTCCTCAGATCGACACCAGCGGCATTTAACGTCTGCCCCTGCGATTTGTTAATTGTCATAGCGAAGCAAACGCTTACAGGAAACTGTATTCGTTTGAATTGGAATGGAAAATTATTGGGAGTAAGTGGTATACGTAGTATAAATTAGGGCTATTGATTATGAGATACCCGGGTACCCGGGTATACCAAAATTACCCGCACTACCCGGGTATCTCACGGGTACCTGAACACTAGAGATAGACAAGAATCTCATGCCGAATTAAGCCGAATTGAACCGAATTGAGCCGATAGTTTTTTGCTATGTGTTTCTGGATTTTAAAGTAGAGCGCGCGCGCGAGAGAGAGGGAGAAAGAGAGAGGGAGGGAGAGAGAGAGAGAGAGAGAGCGAACTCATTTTCAACATAACCACGGTCCATTAAATTCAATTTTCATCATGTATACAGAATTCATTTCATTCTGAATTTTTTTTTATTTTTAAAGCCACAAATACGTATCGAAAAACTATCGGCTCAATTCGGCTTAATTCGGGATGAGATTCTTGTCTATCTCATGCGTTCGGGTACCCGTGAGATACCCGGGTAGTACGGGTAATTTTGGTATACCCGGGTATCTCACGAGTACCCGGGTACTCGGGTATCTCACTTGGTTCACTTGAAATCTCGAGCCCTAGTATAAATACCAGGGGTTGAAAACTGTTATAATATCGATTTCGGTTTTCAAAACAGTTTCAAAGAACCGTTATTTTCTATAACAGTTATGGGGAACCGAAATTCACGAAGATATCGGTTTTGGTTACGGTTCTAGTATTGGTTCCGATATCGTTTCCATATTGGTTCTATTTGGGTTCTATATTGGTTACGGTTCTAATATCGGTTCCATATTGGTTCTCTTTCAGTTCTGTACCGGTTACGCTTACAGTTACAATCGTATTCGTTTTTATATTGATTTTATTTGGATTCTACATATAATTATTAGATGAAGAGTTAAGGTTAAGGTTATAATAATGTCCAATTTTAATTATTTAAAAATTTTATATATTAATCACATTTTTGCTACATATTTGTTTCATGAATATCTATTGTATGAGTATTGTAGAAATTACAAAAGTTCATGGATAACAAAAATATACAGACATATAACAAAGTAAGTACGAAAGACAAAAATAAATGAAAAAGAAGAAGAACGAAAGCTTATCATAAAAACGGAAAAATTGTAATTAACTTTTGTAATAAATTTTATATTAATGGTAATTAATTAACTTCCCGATTTATAGGGAAGTTATTGTATTTGCCCCTAAAATGGAAAATCGATTTTTTAACAGATCTCCATGTTTCAAGGTCATTGGAGTAATTTTAGACTATTTTTAACAAATTGTTCCTGTGTGTGTGTGTGTGTGTGTGCGTACGTACGTACGTACGTACGTACGTACGTATGTGATCAAATTTTTCGTTAACGTTTTCTAAAAAACTAATAGTCAGATCAAAATGGTCGATGATGCAATCGATGTGTATCAATGTAACTTAGAGCTGAATAGATTTTGTTCTAATTCGGTCCAGTAGTTTTTTAGTTTTTTTAAGAAAACCTAACAGAATAACGCAATCTAAATGGGAGAATATAAATTTATGAGAGAATAACTAAACTGAAATAATATATATACATATTTATATAACACACACACACAAACACACACATATATATATGTATATATACAGGGTGTCCCATTTTAATCCGCCACCACGGCTAACTTAAGAAATATGCATCGGATCAAAAACCATCCCGAACAAAAGTTTGATGGTTTGGAGGGGGACATCTGATCCTGTCAAAAAAATTTCACCCCTACCCCCCTGGGGGGGGGGGTTACTTTAAAATTTTAAATAGGACCACCTACTTTTTATTGCAGATTCGGATTCCACGCCACAAAATATGTAGGTTTTATTTCAAACATTTTTTTTCATTCGCGATAGGTGGCGCTGTAATCGCGAAATTTCGATTTTTCGCCTATCTCGATTTTTCGCCTATATATATATTACAATATATAATTATAATGATATAATTGTGATAAATACATATATATGAGTATATTTATACACGTATAAATATATATATACTCAATAACTACATATTGAAAACAAATGAATATACATAATATCCATATACACAGCACACACATACATACATATATACCCTAGGGGGTAGGGATGAAATTTTTTAACAGGGTCAGATGTCCCCCTCCAAACCATCAAACTTTTATTCAGGATGTTTTTTGATCCAATGCATATTTCTTAAGTTGTCCGTAGTGGTGGATTAAAATGGGACACTCTCCCTATATATATAGATGTTCGTTTAATGCGACGTCATATAGCAACAATGTTGATAAGTAGAAAACTATTAAATTTCTCCGAATACGAATAATTTTCTAATTAGTGACAATTAATAATGGTAATAATAAATTACAACTCGCAAATCGGGAAGTTCTTTGCGTGGCCCGTAAAGGGTCACACACAAAATAAACATGAATAGCTACAGGCATCACTACTCGTGAGCGAGTGTAGCGAGCGAGCTACAATAACTCCACTCGCGAGCTCGCGAAGCGAGCGAGCAACACGGACTCCACCCGCGAGCTCGCGAAGCGAGCGAGCACCACGGACTAGCTAGTTTTTATTATAATTTAAACGTATTAGCAGCATATCATTGATTAAGTTTCCAGCCATTCGTGAGCGTTGTGGAGATAATATAAATTTTAGCGCAGAGAATAATCGTTCCACGGTAACTTGTGTGGGTGGTATAGCCAAAACTACCTCCGCTAATTTGTATAATTCTGTTTCCTTTCTATTGTCCCAATGGCATAAAATATCATTGGACGATTTCAACCTCGGTTCTTTCAAAAATTCCTCTAATTTATTTTCAATCGTGCAATGCAGAACTCTACTATTCTGTAACCTATTCTGTCCCTGGACAGCCTCTGCGTTTTTTTAAAAAGATTTCAAATTCATCTTCTTCTGTCATGTCTGGTGTATCTTCAATTATAATACTACTGTCTTGATTCGATGTGTCTCCTATCTCTGTACGTATTCGTTCTATCCTAGTGTATGTATTTATTAAACAAATTTTTGCTTCTTGAATTTATTTGTTAAGGTGACGTTATATCTAGGGTCCATGTATATAGCAGCTGAAAAAATGTCGTTGTCAAATAATATAGATTGTCGTCTTTCTATATTTTTTAGAAATTCGTTTGCACAATTTGTGTTTTCTTTCTTTACTTTCATAATACATCTTTGAAATATTTCATATGAGTCACCAACTAATAATTGTTCATTTTGTAGTCGTTTCGTTGCAATTCGTGCCGGTCTTAGTACATTTAATATTTCAATATTCTGTGTCCACTCTAATTGCGATAATTTAACATCCTTATCGTCAATTGTTTCGCAATATTCCCTTAATTTTAATAGTCGTTCCAACATATCAAATGTGGTGTGCCACCTCGTTATGCAATCCAATATCGCACATTTTGCGTGCGCTGCCAACAATATTGATTTTAATAAAGGTGTGCGTAATGTTTTGACTACTTTTCTAGCTGTTTCGATAATGGCAGAGACTTCTTGTTTCTTTAATAAATCTGCAACAGCTAACTGTAGAGTATGAGCTGCACATCTAATTGTTTTAACTGTAAAATGTGACGTTGCAAACAATTCATTACCAATTGCCTCGTTATTGTATTGTGAATTTATCAAAACATCTGTTATTTCCGATCCTGTGATATCTATATGTTCGATGTTTTCATCGCCACTGTTATCGTTACCATCGTCTTCTTCATTTAAAATTTTAACTGTTTTTAACATATTTGCGGCGTTGTCAACTGTCACAGTGTAAATCCGATTTGTTTCAATTCCGTACATGTTACAAGTTTGCTTTATAATACTTTTCAAATATTCGGCAGTGTGACTCTTAGAAAGTTCGACAACTCCTAATGTGCGAACATGTAGTTTACCATCTTTTATAAATTGTGTATTAATACCGAGACACGATCTACCCATGTACGTTGCTGCATCCACCTTAAGGCATATTAATTTGCCTTTTATTTCCTGTGTAATTCTTCTTATTTCAATTGCTTGTTCAATAAGTGCATCACGGACTCCATGTGAATACACTTTTTCTTTTTGAAATTTAATCATCTGAATGATGTCTCTAAATGCGTCATCATCTATCAAGGAGAGTGATCTGCCATGTACCGTCACCAATCTGATGCATGCATTCATGACGTCTAATTTTGGTCTTTTACAATTTCTCTTACCAGTATTTTCAAACGGATTAGAGCTGTCTCTTGTCTTGTGCCTTTCTTTTTCTAACATTACGGTTGTAAATTCATTTGGATGTGAAACTTCCAAATGTTTTTGTAGATTTGTTGAATGGTCCTATAAGTACTAATTTTATTAATGTTCTGCATTGTAGACAAAAATAACTAAGTAAATTATATGTATTTACCGAAATGATTGAATCGCAGTTTTGAATTATACACTGAAGTTCCTTTTCACCAGCACACAATTTAAAATATCTTCGGACAATTTCGCATTTCTTTCTACCCATTGTCTTCTTGGTTTGGATTCAAGGTTTGACAACTGTATGTTTGCACACCACAATACCTACTAAAGTGATAAGATGTAGAGGGAATCATTTGGGACTTGAAACGTCGACATAACGCGTAGTTGGAAATTCGCATTCTTCGAAGGAACTGTAAACATAAAGAGTTAACATGGGATAGAGCTATCTTTTGTCCTTCTATTTTATGTACTACCTTCCGAAATTTCGTTATACGTATATTAATTTATACAATGCTCGTGTAATAAATATTTCTGAAACCAATATAAAACGAAAATATAATTAATATATACCATTTTCAAATTATTAAAATGGATATTATTACAATCTTAACCGTACCTCCTTGCCTAATCATTATACATATGTAGAATCGAAATATGTAAAAGAAAAATAAGGATGAATTCAATTCTAACTGTAGACCGTAACCGGTATAGAACCTAAAGAGAACCGATATAGAACCGATATCAGAACCGATACTAGAACCGTAACAGGAACAGATATTAGGTCAGAACCGTTTTTTAAATAACAGTTATAACATTATTTCGGTTCTCGTAACTGTTTCTGTCAGAACTGATACATAACAGTTTGAAACAGTTATTTTCGGAACCTTTTCAATCCCTGATAAATACCGTTTCCCCTGCGCTACATCCCGTTAGAATTTCTGCCTCAATTAAATTTTTTTGTAATTGGATCGCTTTGAGTCTAGTTCCGCTGCATAATTTTGGAGGAGTGAGGTTTCGGAGAAGCATAATCGGAACACCGACTTTAAGTGCGATTCGATGTGCAGGAAGACCGTTTGCAGTGAGGGAATTTAGAAATTCTACCGGATAATTTGTAGCATCATCTTGCTCGACTACGGTGTTTATTGACGTGTATATTACTTTATCTCCTTCAATTCTCTATTGTAACTAAGAATTCATATTATCATAAATCTCATCAAGTAGTCTTTTTATTATGATTTAGACATAGAACTGCATAGCTTCGGGTCGCTCGCGCAAATAATGCGCGGCTGTCGCTCACTTTACGATGAGGCAGAAGTAGAAACTTTCTTTCCTGTGCATGCGCACCGCGTCGCTTGCCCCTCCCTCAGTAGCAAAAGAGAACATGCATAGTTGGGGCCGTTGCGGCCGCCAAGGCCATCGTTGTCGTCTACGTATATAAAAACTTTAATAACTTGACATTAAATAGGAATATCGAAATAATTTTTTTTGTAGATTAAGACCAAGAGTCTAAGGAATAAAAATAAAAAATTTTGATGAAAATCTATGCAGTAGTTTTTGCGTGATGCACGCACATCAACGAACCTAGCTAACATTTTATTTATATAGATAATAATTTAGTAGGTGAAAGCATTGCTCAAAGTTTAGGATATGAAGTATATTTGGTAAATATGCAGAGTAGGGGAGCCACCTCCGATTTCAATGACCTTGAAATATGTTATCAAGGTCATCATTATGAACAACTTTTCCCTATATATATACCCGGCGGTCTCTTTTAGTTTTCGAAATATTCGCAAAAAAGTTTTGAATATTGAAAAGAGTGTTTGGAATAGGTCGGGGTTAGATTCCTTAGCTGCCGCCCCTCCCCAAAACAATAGACGTCTCTACTTGAAGTGGTATATATTTTATTATTAATCTCAACTGATTGAAATCGTTCAAAGTTGTGACCGTAGCCGCCTTATCGGCGGCCACAATTTCAAATCTAACCCCGACCCACTCCGATCACTTTTTGATATATTGAAACTTTTTTTGCGAATAACCTGCGTTTCAAGAAAAAAAAGTTGTATTGCTTCTATCATTGAATCAAAATCCCGCGACTGATGACGACACTGGAAAACTTGTAATCGTTTTTAATTATAGCAGGACAATACGTGACAGAAATATGTTTCACCACTTTTGTCAACAATATATCCTATGTAGAAAAACATCACACTGGCCAATACGATTCTTTTACTATATGCTTCATGAAGCTGCTGTAAGCAATTGTAGATTATACAATTGTAGTTAGAAGAACGTCTCCTTACCGCACAGCAAGATTTGACGTCAATTATGCAGTAACTTACTAGAACCCTACCTGCGTTTGTGGTTGATAGTTATTTTATACTCCATACAGAAATTCCTCCTGCTAAAGAAAAATCAAGTCATCAGTCAACATAAGAATTGAGATGTCATTATTGCAATTGCAGAAGAATCGTAGAAACTTTCAACGAGTGCATACTTTGAACAGTGCCAATCTCTTGCGATTATTGTCGCTTAATTTGTAATAGTACATGTTCCGACGATTATTTGTATTGTATTTCATTATTAACTTATTTACAGTTACGTTTCAACAATTTTTACAAAAATATGTATCTAATAAAAAAAAACCTGGATTTTGGAACCGGGAAACAGTAAAACAAATGTACCTTTCTCAAAACATGTTAAAACTACTATTCTATTTTGCTTCAAGTTTTTAATTTATAAATCACTTTCGTTTTTTATCTTTTTGTTTAACATTTAAGACAAAAACGTTACAAACGCAAGGAAAGACATTTTATTCGATTTTTGTGAGTTTTTCTGCTTTCATTTTTACTGTGCTTTATAGAATGAAAATACTAATTCGAAGAATGTACTTATATTGTTTCTTTCTCTCAAAGTTTTCTACGGCCGCGATAACCTGAAGATGAGGCTTTCACCTCCACTAGGGAGGACCGTCCCAGGAAAATCTTCCTTCATCAGGTCAATTGAATCATTTTCCTTTTGCTAATTTCGTAGCGGGTGGTGATCACGTCTCGAAATTGAACACCTCACTCCTCCGAACATCATCGCTTTGAGCGGCAGATTATCACTTATACGCACAACTGGTGAAAAATTCTTACCTTATCAAAGATTACGCATCAATAAATTAATTACATTAATTCCTCTATTATACATGAAAGTATTTGCAATTACATATATTTATTTAACAATCGAAATGTATCGATCATGCGAATATGTAAAGCTGCGTCTACACTATGTAACAAAACAATTAAATAACAAATTATTTTATAACTTTGTTATACATATAACATAATTTTAGGACTCCCGTTTTCGGGTTTGGTGAGAGAGAACAGTGAGAAAGTGAAGCGTGGGAAGTGGTGGAACAACGAGGAACAGAAAGAAGAAGTGGGAAAGAGGTGAAGGAGGGTGGTGTGCAGTATGCAAGGAGAGAGAGTGGTGGTGCAAGGGAAGGGTTGAGTGAGGAAGCGTGAACGAGTGAGAATGAGGTTAGGGAGTGAAAGGAAGTAAGGAAGAAGAGGCGAGAAAGAGAGCGAAGGATAGAGTGTGGGGATGAAGCTACAGCAATGCGTTTCGTCCCGGGGATCCGCTACTGGACTCATCAGTAAGGCGTGTAGCGGATCCCTGCCTTAGACGCGGGTAGTTAACGTCTAGCTGAATCGCGCTTATATAGTAACCATCTGTTTATCATCTACTTGCGAGCATCGGAGGCTCGGGGTGTCCTCCTGGTGGGCAAGGCTCGAAGCAGGTTAGTATATGTGAGGCTGGCCCCCACGAGAGAGGTGAAAGTGGTGACATCTGGGGATAAGAAAGAGAGAGTGTGTCGGGAAGGAAGGATGGATGAGAAAGGAATAGACGTGGAAGTGGAATGCGTGAAAGGAAAGAACGAGGTTGATGGGAAGATAAAGAAAAAGGGGAGGACAAGTATGGAGGCAAGGGAAAGGATAGAAAGGGAAAGAAGGAATAGTACGTGTTTGGACGAGTTATGGAAGAGGAAAAGGGATGAATGTGAGAGTGATGAAACGGAGGGAAGGGAGGGGAAAAAGGAGGAACAGGAGATTTTTAAGAAAACTAAAATGGTGATGAGAACTCCGGAGAAAAAGAAAGGGGTGGAGAGGGAAGGGGCAGGGGGATAGAAGAGATGATGAGGGTGATGTGGGGGAAATGAAAAGGATGAAGGGTGTAATGGAGAGACGGGTGGACGAGATGAAAGGATGTGTAAGGGAATTGAAGGAGGAAGTAGAGGGATTAAAGAAGGAGATGAAAGAAAGGGAGGAAAATTGGAGAAAGGAAGAGGAGCTATGGGGGAAAATAATGAGTCTGCAAAGGAAGGGAGAGGGTTGCAGAAAAGAGATAGAAGGTATTAAGGGAATTGAGAGGGGGGTAGAGGTTCTGGAGAAGAAAGAAGGGGAGGTAGGAGAAAGAAAGGAAAAAGAGGGGGAGGGGGGTATGGTAAACAAGGTGAAAGAGATAGAAAGAAAGATGGAATGGAAGGAAAGGGAGGAGAGGAAAAATAACGTAGTAGTGAGAGGGCTGAAGATGGGAGAGGGAAAAGCGAAGGAGGTGGAGAAGTTACTAATGGAAGTGGGGGGGGGGGGGGGGGGGAAGACATCAAGGTGGAGTGGGTAAGGAGGAGCGGGCATTGTGGTAGCCAGGATAGGGAACGAAGAACAGAAAAGAAGGATTATGGAAAGAAAGAAAGGGTTGAGAGGCAGGAAGGAGAAAATAGAGGATGATCTTACGTTCAAAGAACGTAAGATTATGTGGAAGTTAAGGGAGATAGCGGAGAGGGAGACAGTAGAAGGAAGGAGGACATGGGTGAAGTACGGGAGGATCCTGATAGAAGGAGAATGGTGGAAGTGGGATGAAGAGAAAGAAGTACTGAGGAATGGCAAGGGGGAAAGGAGAAGGGATGAACAAAAGGAGTTGTTGCAGGGGGGGGGGTCAAGCGAGGGGGCAAGTAGAAGGGAATAGATAGGGCGGGGGTTGAGGGAGGGGGAAGAGAGAGGAAGGAATGATGATAGAGGGGGAAAGGAGGGGGAGGGGGGAAGAGGAGGAGGTGGCACAAGGGAAGAGGTGAGAGATGGGGAGGAAGAAGGAGAGAGGCGGTAGAAAGAGTAGTGGGGGGAGGGAAGTAGTAGTGGTGGAAGGAGGGGTAGGGAAGGGCAGGAAGGGGAAGGGCGCAGAGGGAAAAAAGAGTATGGAAGATAGGGTTCTGGAACGTGGCAGTAGTAAAAGGGAAGGACAAGGAGTTTTGGAAGGGGCTGAAAGAATGGCAGGTGATAGTGCTAATAGAAACGTGGATGATGGAGAAGGAATAGAATAGTATTAAAGGAAAGCTGCCCAAGGGATATGAGTGGAGAATGCAAGGGGCGACAAAGAGGAGCAAGAAAGGTAGGGCTATAGGGGGATTAATAGGGGCGATTAAAGAAATGGTGGAGGAAAGAGATGAAATGGCGGGAGGGTTAGAGGGGCTGGTGGTAATGAAGGTGAAGGTAGGGGGGAGATCTGGAGAATAGGGGGGGTGTATGTAAATGGGGACATGGAAAGGAAGATAGAAGGGATAAAAGAGTGGATGGAAGGCTATCATGATACATCTTTTGTTTCGCCTGATTGTTTTTAAGAACTTGATTATACTCGCTATTATAAACTTTTGTTTTAAGTAGCTGTTTTATTACGCCTCGCAATCGTCTACCGAACAACAGCTGAGACGGTGATGGAATACCTCTACCAAGTGGAGTATTTCTATACTCTAATAACGTTAGATACACATCTTTGTTATCGAGCAATGCCTTTTTATATATTTTCTTTATTGTTTGAACGTGCCTTTCTATGAACCCGTTCGATTTGGGATTTCACGGTGAGCTGGTCCTATGCACTATCTCCCATTTTTCTAAAAATGTTTGGAAGTTCTTATTAACGAACTGCACGTCATTACCTGAGTAAAACACCTTTGGTTTCTCATGTCTCGCAATCACGGATTTTACTGCTTCAGTAATTCTTGCTTGCGTTGTATTATTTCCAAGACGAAAAATTTCTGGATACTTAGAGTATGTATCCACTATCAATAAGTAATTTTCAGCTTTAAGATAAAACAGATCAGCTGCAACGCTGTCCCATGGATAGCTTGGTATCTCTCTATTGATAAGTGTTTCCTCTCGATTTGAGTTCTGTGTCCTCAAACAAACTGGACAATTATTTATCACATGCGCTATTTCTTTATTGATGCTCGGCCAATAGACAAGCTCTTTTGCTCTCAATATTGTTTTTTTCTATTCCCATATGATTATAGTGTAACTTATCAATTATTTCTTCCCTTAGACTCTTTAGTATTATTATTTGGTTACCTTTTACAATTAGTCCATTTGCTTCAACCAGCTCATCACGAAACCTCCAATACGAAGTAACACTTGGGTGTACTTTATTTTTCCCATCTGGCCACCCTTCTTTAATAATTTTACTTAGAATCAGTAGATGTTCATCCTTTGCCGTCTCGAGCTGTATGTTCTTAAATTTCTTTGGGGAAATTCCAGTGTATTGAATTAAATATACTTGAGCATCTGCTTCGCTTTCATTGATTTCATGATTTACATCGTTGTAACTATTCCTCGATAGAGTATCCGCCACATACAATTTAGATCCTGGTTTATACAAAACCTTAAATGTATAATTTTCTAACGTGATTCTAAGTCGCTGCAATCTTAACGGACATTTATCCAGTGGTTTTCTAAAAATGGTCTCCAGCGGCTCATGATCACTCTCTACAATAAATTCTTGAGCATACCAATATTGATAAAATCTTTGGCATCCAAATACTATAGCTAGCATTTCTTTCTTTATTTGAGCGTAATTTTGTTGTGCTTCTGTTAAAGCTTTTGATGCATAAGCCACCGGACCACCATTCTGGAGCAATACCGCTCCCAGACCATCCTTAGAGGCATCAACCGATAGTGTCAATGGTTTATTTCTATCATAATACTGTAATACCGGAGCAGTACTCAAAAGATCCTTCATCTTTGTGAATTATTTTTCGTGTTGTTGATTCCATAACTAGAGATTATCCTTTTTTAATAAGCTTCTCATGTTTGGGTTTATATTTGATAATTCTGAGATAAATTTTGCTAGATATGTGACCATTGCCATAAACCCATTCAGTTCCTTGACGTTTTTGGGAGAAGGAATTCGCTTGATGGCCTCCACTTTATCAGGGTCCACTCTGATTCGTTCCCTTGTCAGAATATGTCCAACATATTTGACCTCAGACTGCTTGATGATGCATTTATTTTTATTTAATCTTATCCCATTTTCTCTTACCTTGCATAATACTTCTTGAAGTATTGTCTCCTTACTTGTTTTTGCATAAATTATCAAATCATCAAAATATACTTTGACTCCTTTAGTTTCTGCAAATATTTCTGAGAATATTCGGTGAAAGATCTCTGGAGCACTACTAATCCCATAAGGTAATCATAAAAAACGGTATCTACCAAAGGGTGTTGCAAATGTTGTTAATTTGTATGCCTCCTCTGATAGTTCAATCTGCCAGAAGCCTTTGCTGGCATCAAGTACTATGAAATATTTATATCCTATCATATCACCTGTAATTTCCTCAAACGTTGGTATTTCGAAATGTTCCCTCATTATCGCCTGGTTTAAATTTTGAGGATCAAGACATATTCTAAGATTTTTATCTGGCTTATTCACTATAGCTATTGGGTTAACAAACTCAGTGGCTCGGTTTATTTACTAATAATCCCATCTTTTATCATCTTAATTCAACTTTTAACGGCCAAAACTTCTAACAAGCCAAAGGCTACTCTTCTACACGGTACTACTACCGCTTCATAATTTTCTTTTAGTTTGATATTACATGGTTTGCCTTTTATTTTGCCAATTCCATTGAATATGTCCTGAAACTCTTCTAATCCATTATACGCTGTTATTTCTGATATTATTTTGTTTCTCTGAATAAATTTTAATTTTTGCACGCTATCTATTCCTAAAACTGGAGCTGATTTTATTTTAGTATTTACTACTATAAACTGTAATTTTTGGTTTACCTTGTTTTCGCTAACTACCGTCAAATAACAAGATCCAATAACATCAAGGTTATCTCCCCCATAATTCGAAATCTTGACATTTGTCGGCTTCAGCGCATCAGATAGATTTAACACCTCAAAAATGTATAATGGATTCACATTTACATGTGCTCCTGTATCCAGTTTAAATTTAACCGTTTTATTACTTTCTACAATTTTCAGCTGTTCATACCAATTCAATTCTAAACTGCGTTCCACGAGAGAACGAACCTGTTTCGCGCAGGCCGTCACCATTGCCCCAACTGACTTCTCCACGGGAGTTCGTGAAAAGCCCCAATAGTAGAAAAGGCTCCGCCTTACCCCTGTCCTACTCTCAATATATGGTGTCGAAAGGTTACTGATTTCTACGTTTTTAAGTAAGCCATGCGCTGCTTTAAAAATTGTATGTATAAATGAAAAATTAGGAAAAAGCGGTATACGGTGGAATTTTTTCCCAGTATGGTATCTATTCGATGCGACCAGGTAGTTAGAGGACTAAGTTGTTTATGATGGGATAATTGCGGTCAAAATTCTGACAGGCACGGGATGTTTTCGGCTGACGGAGGCAAAATTTAAGACATTACTCATTTGATAACTGTAAGAATACATAGCTAATCAAACAAATTCTAAAAAATCTAACACTAAAATAATACAAAACGCGAATATATACAATACTAATACTATAAAATACTTATAATAATATAATATAAAACACAAAGACAAACACTTATCTAATTGTAAGAAAAAAAAAAAAAAAAACCAAAAATAGAAAAAGCTAAAACAATATCGCCTGTCAATCCGAAACTTCTTTCACACCCTATCCGCCACTAACGCTCAAGGAACTGACTTTCCTTAAAAATGGTGGGACCCTCGAGGGCCCAGCAGGGGGTGCGTGGGTAGGGATGCGCTCTGGGGACATAACGCCAATAACTAATGAGGGTAGGCGTTAACTGCGGGAAGAGTGCGAAAACTGGTCGACAGGCGAGTACGTTCTCTCGTGGAACGCAGTTTAGGTTAGACTCATCTATTTGAACGGTTCCTATTATGTATCTACCTGCTGTGTCTTCTTCAACCCTTTTCGTCGCATTCGCACTGAATGTACATATAATTTTATTTTTACATACCTTTGCATAATGATTGGATTTTTTACATTTGAGGCATTGTTTACCATATGCCGGACATTGATTTTTCGCATGGTTTAATCCGCATCGGCTGCATCCTCTTCCGTATCCATAGTTGTCCCTTCCTGCATTTCCTCTGCTGTATTCTTTTCTCCTCACATTGTAGCCCTCTTCTTTAAACGTTTTATCTCTTGAATTTTCCTGCTTGACCGCTACCTTCCTATTAGTATCCTTTTTGAAGCTCTTCTTGATTTCATTTATTTCAAGTTCTTTGGTCTGCCTTGTCAGGAGCTTGACATGGTCTTGAGTTTGTTCCGCTGCTTTGCAAATATCTATTGCTTTTGCTAACGTCAAATCTGGTTCTCTTAGCAAACGGTCCTTTACCTTTTTGTCATAGATTCCACTAACAATTCTGTCTCTTATTAGTCGATCTCTCATATCACCATATGCACAGTTTTTTGACAATTTGCACAGATCTGTCAGGAAGTTGTCAAATTTTTCCTCTGACTCTTGCACACGTAGATTAAATTTGTGACTTTCGACACTTTGATTCGTTTTAGGTGAGAAATATTCTTCCAACTTATTCTTAATTGTATGTATTATAATCCTTTCTCTCCTGTTCCGTTAGCTGTAGAGTGTTGAAAACCTCAAGTGCCTCCTCACCAATACTGTGTAGAAAAATTGCAGCTTGAGTTTCTGGGGTTTTTATGCTTAACTCGTTTGCTGTATAGTATAGCTCATAACTTCTCTTAAACTTTTTCCAGTTTATCCCCAAATCTCCATCAAAACTTATTGGCTTTGGTACTGTTATGGTGGGTCCAGACTGCCCGTGGTGCTCGCGAGCATCGGCGAATCCACGATACTCGCAAGCACGATGGAAAACTAGCCGGCTGCTCGCGAGCGCCTCAGCTGTTCTTCGTTTAAATAGCTTGGAAAGAGTAGGAAGGAACACCATCCAACTTGACGAATGGAGGGGGTGCATGCAGAGCTTGCACGTGCCGTTCGTTCGATTCCTGCCGTTCATCCCATTCGCAGCTTCGAAAATCCCTGTTCGGGATTTTCCACTCTGAGTCGAAACCGACGAACGGAAGGTTGCGAACGGGTCATCTGGTTTATGTCACCAACCCCCAGGTAATAGACCCCTAGGACCCCCGGGTGCAGGCCTAGGTGAATGACCAGCCCTCGGTCTCGAGAATACGGATGTAAACGAATAAACGTAGGTAACTTGTTTTCAAAACAAATTAGTCAGTGGTTATTCTGCACAATGAGTTTAATAAATGTTCGGATTTTATGTCACGATGACACACTGCTGTGAAGATAATAAGATGAAAGAAATTACTAGCAATCAATTAACGACCGAAGTCATCGGAATGTGCCTGGGTCTGAATGAAATATAGCTACGATTCCTGAATTAGAGGAGATAAACGAGATGTTTATCAAGGTCACACTGTTTATATTTTTGGACATAACAAATGGAAAGAAAGTTTGCTCATTCAAAAATCCATAAAAGATTTTTATTTGCTGTGTGAACCTTTTCTCATCCTCCATATACTATTGCATTGTATACTTGCGTATTATTATTATTTTCATACGAGTCTACTTGCGTAACCACTGTAAAAAAGGGGGTTCTCCTTGTAAACGATAAATAAATAAATATACAAAGTATTACACGAATTTCATAAAATATTGAAAATAATTTTCTTTACATATTTGTAATAATTTTTCAATAATGCATTATATTTTTAATGCAGTGGTTTTTAGTGGGTTTGTTATGTAGATAAATGTTACGACTGTTTCATTTTAACCCTTACTCCGTAAGCCGGAGTTTCATTGAGAGTTTTCTTTCATGCCTGAGAAAATTCGGAAGTGTGCTTCTTCATTTTGTATATATGCAATAATAATTTAGTGAAATAAATTATTGCCGAAATCTTTTGTTATATTCTCGATATAGAAACCATAAAAATGTTATATAAGGTTTTGTTATTACAAAATTGCGGTGTTACAGCCAGAGCTGTGAATTCGGGGTCGAAGTTTGAGAGTAATTTCTGATCAGTGGAGTTGGAGGCGGAGTGAGAAAAAGCTATATCAACTCCGAGTCGATATATTTTTTCTGCCCACGACTCCGACTCCAAATCTGTCGATTTTGTTTATAATAAATCGTTAATAAGTCTATGCATATATAAATAAATTGCTAATGTTTGAGAAGTAATTCATTCAATCCTAATAAGATGAAAGACAGCTCTAAAAATGAGAGTTTATATTAATTTTCAAAAATATGTAGACGTTTAGAGAGAGAGTCCGCTGGGCGTTTATGTATGGATGCGTGATGTGTGCGTGTGTTATAGCTGTGTGTGAAAACATAATTGTTGAAAACATAAGTAAACATACGTCTGAATGTGGTCCTATAATGTCGAAAATGGATCAAGTTAGGAAGTTCAGTTTTATTGCAAAAAAAAAAAAAAAAAAAAAAAAAAATTATTTTCTCTAAATAATTAGTTTACTATTGATTTTATCACAAAAAGTTCCAGACAAAAGTTGTTCACAATTACATTTAGTACGTATTGGCTGCTTTCAAAGAAAAAAATTGATCTCTATTTTGCAAAATTACAAGAAGAAACATTGAAGAGTGTGAAGAGTTTTGAACATCGAAAAAGCAAATAAAAAATAATTCAATTTTAACAGAATTGCATATAATAATGTCCCTTGGTATGTTAAGGATATATGTCTAAGCCCAACCCCAAATTTGAAAATGGCTAACGCACATTTGTTTAAAAAAAAGTGCCCAATCTTTAAACTAAAATTTTTTTCTTCTATGTAGTAGACTTTTGACTATGTAAGTAGTCTTTTGCAGGAATTGACAACTGGTTAAAGAATTCGCACTAATAATTTTGCAATAGACCGCCATTTTCAAATTTAGGGTTGGGCTTAGATATATGTATATCCTTAACACACCAAGGGACATCATTATGTGTAATCCTGTTAGGATTAATTCATTTTTTATTTGCTTTGACGATGTTCAAAACTTTTCATACCCTCTAACGTTTCTTTTAAATTTTGCTATGCAAACAACTTTTTCATTATTCAATATAGCTGGTAGTATAGGAAATTTAATTCTGAACAACTTTTGTACGGCTGTTTTTTTTCGATATAAGCAATAATAGACTAGTTATTAAAAGAAAACTGAAAAAGTCCCAATTTTTTACTTTATTTTGCAATAAAAATGGACTTCCGGATCTGATCAATTTCCGACGTTTTAGGGTCACATTCTAATGTATGTTTATTTGTGTTTTCAGCAATTTACAGCTTTATGGAACCAACATCGTAAGTTAGATCTCTGACTCTCCTTGACTATTTAGTACCCGTGTATTTCCATACACGTGTACCCATGTATTAAAAACTACACGGATTGAAACACGGATATAGTAATTTCACGGGTACACGTATATTTAGATACGATCAGGATATCTATTTAGTTAATACGTATAATCTTCCACCATCTTCTTTGTCCTCCATTCTCTAGCGTTTAGCTGGTCGAAACTGTGATTCCTACCTCTTGTGAATGCATCAATACATAGAAGGCGTGGAAAAGAATTGTGGACACGAAGTGCTATTCGTAGCCTTACTAGAATAATAAAGCATTCTTGAGGACGGCCAATAAAGTGAAAGCACAAACAATACGTTGCAAGGGTCTCCTTCGTGGACCAAACATTTTCCGGGTGGGGCCCATGTGGTGCCGACACATCCACCAGAGGCTAGCGATGCTCGCGAGCATCACAGCAGTGTGGACGCCATTTTTGTCGTTCGTGGCGGTCGGGGTGCTCGGGCTGTTCGTTCGCCTCTGCTCGCCATAGTCTGGACTCTGGACCCATCATAATACAGGGTGGGGCAATAACTATTAACACCTCAGATATCTCGGAAACTATAAGTTTCACAGAAATATTTGCTGAAATAAAATTGCACAGTACGAAGGGGGCCATCCGGTGGCGATAATAGTTTTTTTGCAGGTGGAGGTACTTCGGACATTTGAAGGTCACCTCCATTTTTTTAAATGGATCGGTATATTTTTGCTTCCGTATCATGATAGAGGATCTTAAAACGTGTTCAACGATCTATTACATAAGGTTATTGAAGGTCATAGAAAGTAGAGAAAGACGATTCATTTACTATCAAAACCGTAAGTATTATCGCCTTTCTCTACTTTCTATGACCTTCAATGACCTTATGTAATAGGTCATTGAACTCGTTTTAAGATCCTCTATCATGATACGGAAGCAAACACATACTGATCCATTTAAACAAATGATTATTGGAGCAATAACTATTAGCACCTCAGATATCTCGGAAACTATGAGTTTCACAGAAATATTTGCTGAAATAAAATTGCACAGTACGAAGGGGGCCATCCGGTGGCGATAATAGTTTTTTTGCAGGTGGAGGTACTTCGGACATTTGAAGGTCACCTCCATTTTTTTAAATGGATCGGTATATTTGCCGTCCGCGCGCACGGGGAACTGCTGCGGTGAGGGCACTCTGCCAGAAAGGCACGCGAGGGGTTTGGTGACCCTGAGCCGCCTGTTGAAATGGCCCTGACTTTAGTACGTTACCGCCTAGACCAGGCCTGGGGAATCTGTGACCCGCGGGCCACACGGTCCCTATTCTTCTCCTGCCGAGCTCTCCCCAATGCATCCACTTGATTCTGCCGCCGTTACACTCACGGTGAGAAAAATCGTAGCCTACTGAAGGGGGAATCGTCACACTAATGGAAGGAGTAGCACAGTGACGTCGGGGAAGAGTTTCTCCAGGCCTGGCCTAGACTACTACCACTTGTTTGTAACAGGTTAGTTTGATCAGTCGATTCGCATTAGCAGAAATATTCACAGAATTGTATTTCTCAAAAACGGGAGAGAGGTGCTCCGTGTTACTTTGTAAAGTTGTTTCATATATTCTCATCCACATCTCAAAAAAGTTTAGATAACAAATTCGATGGGCAGTTGACAAGTTCCCCTCGTTAGAACGAGAAAGCTGCTGTACGGTCCATTAAACTGTCTTTTTCTAACGATGGATGTCAGACGAAGATAGCATGATGACCCGAAGCATGCTAACTGTTTCTAATATTTGACGACCTTCCGGCCGAACATGATGTAAGGATATAAGGTGTGCTTTATTAGTTGACTATCCAAGATGGACGATGTTTGGAAGTGCACGTTATTAGCTAATTTAGAAGGCTGTGCAAGAGCACACCTTATATTACCAAAAATATGCAGCTTACCGAATATGCAAATTCTACGCAATAAAACAAATTGAAAAGTCGTGTACTATTTTGTGATCCGAAGCTCCATTTTCGAGATATTAGCAGTTAACAGAACCGCGTGTACGTATGGCCACCTGATCAGCTGATTGATGTTCGTTTAACTGATAATATTTCAAGAACGAAGCTTCGAATCGCAAAATGGTAAAGGACTTTTTGATTTGTCTTATCACACAGAATTTGCATGCTTCAGCAAGCTACATAGTTTTGAGACTCCCTGTATAATACGTTTATGATCCCATCAAACTTCTTTGGATTTGAGCCGAAGCGTCAAGCTGCTCGAAAGTTTCAAGCCGCCCGAATTTATCGGATCGTCCGAATGAATTGAGCTACCCGGCTACATCGGACTACCCCAATTGGTAGTATACAGGGTCATCCACTCAAGTAGGAACCCGCGCGCGCGTGCACCTCACGGATAGGCACTACTACAGTGACACTATCAGTGACACTATCAGTGACACTATATATGCATCTGCCCCCTATAGGCCACTGCTAGAAGTAACGATTCTATAGACACTACCAGAGGGCCCAACGTGCCTTTGGCAGCTGTGAGAGAGAAAGGATGAGAAATGAGTGAGAGAGAATGAAGGCCCCACGAGGACCGTTCGACCGCTAAGTCCTCTAATGAAAAACACCTGGAGTCACATTGTAACTCAGAGTCTGTCTCGGTTTTGGCTATGCTCCGACTCTTTTCTTCGGCAATCCTACGGTGTCCTACGCTTTCGCTGCTCCGTTTGCTGCGACCGAAAGCGCATTTTACTTTTCGATGCCTTTCGGTCGTGCTTCTGGAAAGGCGATAGCACTGAAGTTAAAAAATTCATAACATCTTGAAATTTTGTGTACAAATAAAATAGTTCATTCCTATTACAAAATTATTTTTTCACTTTTTCGAATTTTTTTCGGAATTTTTTCGGCCTTTTTTTCTAATCAAGGATTCTAAGTTGTAACTCGAAAATGTATTCAACGAATAACTGCCTTAAATTTTCCGCTAGGGAGTAATTATTCGTGGCTAGACACTAATTTCGCATGCAATCCTTTGATCTGGGCATAGGACCTCATGTTCGAGAAAAGGAAGACAATAGGAAAAATGGTCCATAAAAAAACTTTTACTTTTTCGATTAAAATGGCATTAAGCACGATGAAATTCGGATTATTTATACCGTAGATACCGTGGAGATACAGTTTACACAGTTTTAAACTGGATTCGTTAAAAATAGTCCAATTTTTATGATATTTGGTATCATTTTAATTGGAAAAACGTAAGGAACCCATTGCCGTTATTTTCACAATGATATGTTACAAAATAAGAGTAAGTTCATATTTTATGGCAGAAATAAACCGTGAGCCAAAAGGTCCCAACCGCCCCAAACGTGGCACAACATCGAGGCACATTGAACCTGCCGGGGGTTGTATTTTTAGTTAATCTCAGCAAGGCAATTCTCGCGGGCAATAAGGTAAGGCTTTTCAGGCAAGTAACCGTGAGATTAACTAAAAATAGTCCAAACTATAGAGTGTTCGGTGTCATTTCGATCGGAAAAAGTAAGGAATTCAGTACTACTATCGTTTTTTCGCAATTTAAATAAATGTATTATATTTTTACACACCTAAATTTTTCAAACCTAAATGCTCGGATCTTTGGAGACCCTCGGCATACCGCGGCAGGTCCAATGTGCCTCGATGTTGTGCCACGTTTGGGGCGGTTGGGACCTTTTGGCTCACGGTTTATGACTGCCATAAAATATGAACTTACTCTTATTTTGTAACATATTGTGAGAATAACGGCAATGGATTCCTTACGTTTTTCCAATTAAAATGATACCAAATATCATAAAAATTGGACTATTTTTAACGAATCCCGTTTAAAACTGTGTAAATTATTGTATCTCCGCGGTATCTACAGTATAAATAATCCGAATTTCATCGTGCTTAATGCCATTTTAATCAAAAAAGTAAAAATTTTTTTATTGACCATTTTTCCTATTGTCTTCCTTTTCTCGAACATGGGGTCCTATGCCCAGGATTGCATGCGAAATTAGACTTTTTCGAGTTACAACTTAAAATCCTTGATTAGAAAAAAAGTCCGAAAAGATTCCGAAAAAAACTCGAAAAAGTGAAAAAATAATTTTGTAATAGGAATGAACTATTTTATTTGTACACAAAGTTTCAAGATGTTATGAATTTTTTAACTTCAGTGCTATCGGCTTTCCAGAAGCACGGCCGAAAGGCATCGAAAAGTAAAATGCGCTTTCGGTCGCAGCAAACGGAGCAGCGAAAGCGTAGGACACCGTAGGATTGCCGAAGAAAAGAGTCGGAGCATAGCCAAAACCGAGACAGACTCTGAGTTACAATGTGACTCCAGGTGTTTTTCATTAGAGGACTTAGCGTCGAACGGTCCTCGTGGGGCCTTCATTCTCTCTCACTCATTTCTCATCCTTTCTCTCTCACAGCTGCCAAAGGCACGTTGGGCCCTCTGGTAGTGTCGATAGAATCGTTACTTCTAGCAGTGGCCTATAGGGGGTAGATGCATATAGTGTCACTGTAGTAGTGCCTATCCGTGAGGTGCACGCGCGCGCGGGTTCCTACTTGAGTGGATGACCCTGTATGTCACGGGTACCCGCCCGAGTTCGCCCGAATTCTTCACCCTTTAAAATCGCGATAATTTAGAGGGTTAGAAAAATACTATTTTTTCGCGATATAAGGTAACAATATCACAGTTACTGTACTTATTGGATTAACAAGATCGCAATGTTTATTTTAGCGAAGAAATTGCTTACGAAAAACGTTCCTATCTTGAATTATAAGGGTTGGAAGGGTTTTGGACCCAAGTCATAAAGAAGGTTTTTGTTTATTTTTACGTGATCTATCACCCCTTCAACGCTTTGTACTACTATTATCCCAAACACCCTGTATGTATATTCATAGACACGGCCCATATACAGGGTGTCCCAAACAATGTGTAAGAGCCGAAAAAGGGTGATTATAAACAATTTTTTTCTTAGCGAAAATGTTCGTTGCGGCTTTGTTAACGAGTTATTAATGAAAAACGCCAACCAATAAACACGAATACAGTGGATGAATTTCAGCGCGGGCTCCAACGGTGAGTAGTATTGGCCCCCAGCGTCATCGCCATCACTAATCCGTTGTACTCGCTCCCCGATTGATCGGTGTTTTTCGTTAATAACTCATTAACAAAATCAGCGATCCTACAATCCCCCCCTTTTGGGCTCTTACACTTTGTTTGGGACACCCTGTATAGGAACCACTGAACTCTATACTACCTGGAATGCTCACGGTAACGGGTAGAGAAAACAAAATCCAGGCCCAGGGAGATAGTTGTTATAGGGTATCTTTTTCCTTTTCTATTGCATACTACCTTATACAAAAGCATACCAGTATAAACGCTACTACAGAGTATTCCTTCGTTCCCTATAATTAGCATCTCTTCGTAACAGGCGGTCCTGGGCCCTTAAAATGACGTGAGTGTTCCACGTAGTATAAAGTTTAGTGATAGGAACCATGGGAGAGAATAATGCAAAGATAACGAGCAAGTTTGCCTACAGTAACGTCAGAAAAGATAATTCAAGATGGCGAATAGTGCATCAGGCCAATCAAACGCCATCGGACTATATAGACATTTTTTGAAAGTAGACATTCTTTGCTCACATGATGCCTGATGATGCCCACATAAACGTTATGCAGATGATTTTGTCTTTGCATCAAACTAGATATCTCAGGCCGTGTCTTTAGGTATACATATATCAGTGGGAAATGAGCACTTTTATTTCTCTCATTTTTCCCTAGGGGTAAGAATCCACTAAACTGTTTGTACGGAAGGCAACGGATATCCGTAAAACGGCCTTCGCTCAAACATTGATACGATGTCACTGGTACTTGCCCGAGTCCATAATTTCGGGTACGCGCACATTCCTGGTGCTCAGCACATATAAAGTAAAAGAGTCAAGACACTCCGGATTTAAGTAATAGAATTCCGACGTTCTATTTTATATTGTAGAAATAGTATGGAAGAAATCCACAAGAAGAATGAAGAACTTAGCACCACGAAAAGGAAAACAATATACAGTAGTCCCCACGTAAGGTGTTGGCTCTCGGGTCCGTATGCCAACCCAATGGCGGGGTATGGAAGTGAATCTCACACCTCCGATTTCTCGCCTGACTGGTTTTTATGGGTTTCGACGCTCAAGACCGTGGGTTTGACGCCCGGAACAATAGGCCATAAAGCAAGCATTAATCATTAAGAAGTGCTTATGACTGGTTTGCACCATGGGATCTTTACAAGAGTGACGACAAACGATTCCTTATGTTCTCCCGATTACAAAACTACCAAACACAACACAATTTGGTGTATAATTAATGAAATAACGCAATAAATTGATTTGCAAAATCTAAAGCTAACTTAGTTAAAAATAAACCGATTTACATGAAATTTAGTGTCACTTTCATGGGGAGAACGTTAAGAATTCAATAGTGCAATTTTTGTATCGATACAACAATGGATAAGATCGCGGAAACTCAGAAGAATTGATAACTCAGCCACCAAACGACTGTACACAAGCGCGTAACTCGATACCCTCCCGCGCAGGGTTGTCATCTGATTGTGAGTGTCGTGCCATACCCCTTACCCTTTCGCCCCTCGCTTAGCTGTGCTGCGGAGCCCGTTATCGCTTCTCCCACTTTTCCACCTGTGGGACTGGTAGGGAAAATAACGGGCGTTCTTTTGTACTACGCGACGACGCCATGAAGAGCTTGGTTTGGCTTGCATAAGCATACGGTTATTTTGAAACACCCGCTGGCTTGCCCCACGCGCTACGCGTTAGCTTCAGTGGGATGAGTGGGGGAACCGAAGGCGGGCTCCGCAGTACAGCTAGGCGAGGGACGGAAGGGTAAGGGGTATGGCACGACACTCAGATGGCAACCCTGCTCCCGCGGCGTATATCAAAGAATACCCTGAAGAAATCGAGCTGATGCTGTCAGCAAAACCTTCCGTCAGGTCTGTCAGCTGGGATTTGCTAGACTTCTGTTACCAATCCTCCTGCTGTCAGGTTATGTCAGCAGGACTCGCGTGGTTTGTGTTGCCAAGCTTTGAACAAACTTGCATATAGCAAATCCTGCATGAAATCTGCAGCCAGTCTGACAGCTAATACTGTCAACAGATTTTGTCAAAATCTGCTCGATCACATTTGACTGACAAAGTAAATACATTTTTCTTGAATATGAAAAGATAGTGTTGAATTATTTATGATATAAATAAATAAGCAAAATAAATCTCGTGTTGAGAAACACGTGATTGTGAATGAAATATGGCGCAAACATTATGAGTTGTCTTTTGTTGAAAATAACATAATATCGAAACTCCGCGGTTGTCTTTGACATAACTTCACTTCGAGTACATTTTTCAATGTAAACAGACGTCCTTCCGAGTCCGTAAAAAATAAACAATTATTAAAAGAAGTTTGATGTAGTATTATTTTTAACCCATTTCCAATAGATAGCAACGACCAATTTTTTTTATTGTTAATTAAGAGTTAGACCAAGTCGATAAGTAGAACAGCAGTTGCGAACGAAAAAAGTATCCAACATACTTATTTTTATGAATATCTTTGAAGATAAAGCCAAACTGCGGTAACATGTATAGGGGCACCTTACAACCTACTTAAAAACCACAGAAATCGAAAACGCGTCCGCTTATTATTTAAATAATTACCTTAACTTTATCTAAATAAATAAAGATCATTAATGAACTTACATTTACAATTTTTTGCGTTATTGAGTCCAATTCATACAAATAATTTGTACACGACAATGGTAGCTAAAATTTGAATATTAAATATAAAAATGTTGCAGTTGCTTGAAAGGGGTGATTTCTGAGGTGATTTAAACAACTTTTTTTTAGCGAAAACGTTAGGTGGGGCTTTAATAACGAGTTATTAACGAAGAACATCGACCAACAGAAGCATAACAGAAATATTTTCGCTAAGGAAAAAGTTGTTTAAAATCACCTCTGGAATCACCCTTTTGAAGGAACTGCAACAGTTTTGTTACACCCTGTATAGTATATATGCAGGATGTATACTATATACGTTTAAATATTTTCGGGAGTGGTTGAGGAGCTCAAATAAAACACAAAATGTCTTATGACATAGTGTCGGATCTGCCTTCGTTTTGTAATAATACTTTAAAGTTTATTACTCTATACGCTAGACTAGGCGAATAGTCGGAAGATTCTAAAACTTAACAAACACATTGACATGCAGCAATAGAGTAGAAAAGTCTTAATGCATTTTGTTGTATTTATTTAAATGTTATAAAGGTATAAAAATCGGGGATATTTGTAGGAATGAGTATCGGCTACGCACACAGAGGAAGGGATACCGAAAAGGCTGTTTGTTTCCATGTGTTTGACTCGTCGATGTGTCGGAGTTAGTATCCATCTCAAAACCATACCGACAGCTTTAGGGTATTATTACTGCAAAATGAAAACAGATCAGACACTGTATTATAGATTATAGGACATTTTTTGTTCCATTTGAGCTCTCCTATCATCACTTAAAACATTTAAACGTATATTGTTTTTACACTCTGTGTATATATAGGGTGTTTCCGAAAATGTGAGCATAACTTCGGGGATAGATTGAGTACGCTACAATAAGAAAAAAAATGTTCTTCCTTACTAATCCGACAGTGTGTTTGTTTGTTTGTTACGTCTTGACGACTAAACTACTGAACTGATTTCAATAAAATTTGGCAGAAATGTAGCCTGAAATCTGGAGAAGGACATAGGAAACACTTTTTTTGTCAGGAGCCAATTAATAAAAAGTAAAAAACCGAGTGTTCTATGCTCAGGCTACCTCTGTGCCAAATTCAACTGAAATCATTTCAGTAGTTAAGTCTTGAAGTCGTTATGTTTGTTACACGCTTTCAGATTTGTATTGCATTGGCTTATTGGTCACAAGAACAATTAGGTATGATTGTGTTTGACTTCAATATAAATTAGCAACTAAAATACACGATATAAAAATCATCAGATTAAAATACCAAAAAAACGTAAGTGTCAAACAGTAATGATGAATAAAATAATATATTAAAAATATTGAAAAGACGACAAAAATAACGGCAATATCATAGGGTAAAACAGTTTAATAAAATTGTCTCTAGATGATGCTGAGAGTATTTTACAAAGCGATATGGTTTCATTTGCATTGGAATATATGTATAAGTGACGATGTTACCACTCCTTTTTGCTTATGGAGCTACTATTCTGTTTGACGATTTGTGCCTGATACTTGATTTCTGATTTTGCTTTTTGATTTGATCTTTGTTAAATGTTTGATTTATAATTTGGAAGTTAAGTGTCAGGTTTCCTTTCCATATTCTTTCTTTAAATGTAATTTTAGCTTTTGTTTTAACAAACTGGTATTAATACCGGGCCGTAAAAGCCTGGAATCAGGCTTTCACGCGCCTTTCTGGAGAGTGCCCCCGCCAGGGCAGCCACCGTGCGCGCGGACGCACTTGCCGCGTGTGTTGAATATCCGTGAGCGGACTCTCCTTCCCCATTACCTTTCTCGCTTCTTCCTATGTCGCTCCACTTAGTCCACGCTCCTTCACGTTGCGTCCTTCTTTTTCCCTATCTACCGCTCTCTTTCCTCTCGGCGTGATGCGGGACGACGTCGTGTCGCATGGAACCGTGCGGCGCAGCGTAGTAAGGTGCATATCGAAATCGCATGCTTTCAAGTACATTCATCACAAATATACATTCGGAACATCAAAATTTACAAAACCAAACTCCTGAAATTATTATTGTACGCAAACGGTGCACCTAAGAAATAATGCAATTACAATATAATAGTCCAATTGCTGGACCATAAATAATTGTATGAATTTATTTTACTCATACTAATTACAATAAAACAGAATTGGAAAATAACAGAATAATTTTATTTTGGATAATTTTTCATTTGAATAATACCTAATTTTATATTTCTGTGAAGTTTTTTAACATGTACACTTATAAATGCACTTTTTTTCTCTTCTATTGGTACACATCATTTTATTTCTACGGGAAAAGTATTCATTATTGTATATCAAATTTCAATTTGGGCATTAAAAAACAAATTACGCAGGCAACGGAAGATTTCGCAGTTCAAACAATTGGTTATGAGCACGCGAATAAAATATTGTGCATAAGTAAAATTGATATTTAACTTTTATTTTATAATGTAATAGCAAAGCCGAAATAAGTAATAAGTAAATAACTAAATGGTAAGACCCTAAATAAAAATATTGTAATAATATTAAAGTATAGCTATATGTATAATGACATGTATTACTCAAATGAAAATTATTCTACTAAATTGAAATAAACGTAAAAACATTCTTAAATATTATATTGTATGATAATAGAGTAAAATATATTATAAACTGTATGATAATAGAGTAAAATAAATTCATACAATTATTGATGGCCCAGCAATTGAACTATTATTGTAATTGCATTATTCCTTAGGTGCATCGTTTGCGTACAATAATAATTTCAGGAGTTTGGTTTTGTAAATTTTGATGTTCCGAATGTATGTTTGTGATGAATGCACTTGAAAGCATGCGATTGCGATATGCACCTCACCGCGCTGCGCTGCACGCGTCGCACGGTTCCGTGTGGTTCCGTGTGGTTCCGTGCGACGTCGCGTCGCATCACGCCGCGAGGAAAGAGCGGTTAGATAGGGAAAAAGAAGGACGCAACGTGAAGGAGCGTGGACTGAGTGGCGCGACATAAGAAGAAGCGAGAAAGGTAATGGGGAAGGAGAGTCCGCTCACGCATATTCATCGCACGCGGCAAGTGCGTCCGCGCGCACGGTGGCTGCCGCGGTGGGGGCACTCTCCAGAAAGGCGCGTAAGGGGTTTCGTGACCCTGAACTGCCTGTTGAGATGGTTCCGACTATAGTTACGAAGAAATCTTGGAGATTTCTTGATCATTTTTCATTCGTTATTCGAAATAAAACTTGCCTAACTCTGGCAATAACCATAATGGAAACAATCATAATACATAATTATGCAATTATGTAATCACAGATCGGTATACTACATTTTTGGTTTTTCCATCTTTTGCTAGGACGTAGAGGTTTTGTGGGCTGGACACCTGTGAGCACGCCACGTACAGTTGCCCATGTGAAAAACATGTCACACCTGTCACTTTGAGTGTCTGACCTTGAGACTTGTTAATTGTTATGGCGAATGCAAGTTTCAAAGGGAACTGCAACCTTTTGAACTGGAATGGCAAGTCTGTCGGTATTATCGGAATGCGTGGAATTAAAACACTCTCCCCTCTCGCTATTCCAGTCATAACAGTAGCTAGCACGATATTTTGCCCCAGTTGTGTAATTTGTAACCTCGGTGCATCGAGGTTACGCATCAACAGGACTGGCACACCAATTTCAGTCTCAGCTTGTGGGAAGGCATCCCTGACAATTCTAAGGAATTAAGGAACTCTATGGGATATGAGGTTACCTGCTCAGTGTCCATTATAGTATCTACCGATTGATACTCTATAGTTTCTCCCTCGACCTATGATAAATGTTTTTCATTTATCTGCCCTACAGTCTCATTTGTCGATGCCAAAATTGCCCTTTCACACACCCATTCTTTATTGTAGTTCAGGATAAACCTTGCTTATCAGTTCTTGTGTGCTATTAACAACTTTGCAAAATTCTCCGTTCAATGTAATCAAACCGTCAATATCTGTTGCCATACAACCTTCACCAATTTTCAAAAGAGTAACCGCGTATAGCCCTGATTCAGTGTCGTTATACAGTTGCACTCTCATATTTGTAGCGAGGCTAAATTTTTTTATATGCTCCCACAATTGAGACGCCTTCAAGCATGCATTTATTTCATCTGCTGGTGTGCCCCTAGTTATTACAGGTAAAATCTGTCTAAAATCGCCAGCCAACAATACCACCATCCCTCCCATGATACTTTGGTTATCATTCATATCTTTCATGGTCCGATTTAAGGCTTCGACAGCTCTTTTGTGCGATATTGTACATTCGTTCCAAACCAACAGCTTACATTGCTGCAACATTCGCCCACGCTCACTATTTTTAGTAAAATTACAAATTGGTGTTTCTTCATGGGCGAGATTCAATGGCAGCTTAAGTACTGAATGTGCCGTTCGTCCACCATCAAGTAGCGTGGCGGCTATTCCGGAAGAGGCCACTGCAACAGCAACTCTTTTGTCTTTTCAAATTTGGGCTAAGAGCAGATTGAAGAGGAAAGTTTTTCCAGTACCGCCAGGAGCATCCAGAGAGAATAATCCACCTTGACCGCTTTCAATCTGCTGCGTAACATTCGCAAAAACGGTTTTTTGTTTAGGGTTCAATCGTGGTACGAACTCCATTAGTTGCTGTTGCAACGATGCAGAATCGTAGTCTAGTTCCCGCATTAGATCGCTACTGACTTCCCCTGTTCTACGCGGTCTACTCATTCTGAAGGCCGATAAATCTTTCCCTGTTATCGTGATTACCTGGTCTTCCACCTTAGTTAGGGCTTCGTTGTAAATGAAATCATTGTACGTAACGTTTCCATTTAGTCCTTGCAATCTGTGCAGTATGTCATCCGGCATATCATTTTTGTACTTTTCCCACATTTTCTGAGGATTTGAAAGTCCGCAGGTCGCTATTAATATAGCAAAAAGCTCTCTCACCCTCGCTGCCAAGCTACATTGTACGACCTCTTCCATTGTTAAATTCCAATGATTATCATTTTCTAATAGTTGTTGGGCCTCACATGCCTCTCTGAATGTCAACAATTTCTGGCCATTATGCTTTTTAAAGTCACTAAAATCGGTCGGTCCTCTTACGTGGTGTAACAGCATCCTTAAACAAAAGCATTCCATATTGCTTACATGCACTGTATAGACTCTACCTAAGGCGCTTCCGGATTTCACACCAGGCCAATTCTGAACAGGAGTACCTTGGACTCGGCGCTTCCATTCCCGTCTTGATGCATTCCAAATGTAATATCTTGGCACTTCGACGTATAGTAGCGTTTTTGCAAAATCGTCCTTTTTACAAAGCTCAAAGAATGCGGTCAGTGTGGTTTTCGACGGGGTCGATACTCTGTCACGGAAATTATTTTCATTAAAATAGACTCGTTGACCATTTGCTACGTGTACAGCGAGATGTGTTACGGTGGGGTGTCTTTCGTGCAATGGAAAACCTAAAATTCGCCACACCGCTTCGTTGCTGCTGATGTAACGACCGGTCTGATAGGTGTGGACTTCGTTTATGGAATTTGTGAGATGCGCATTTCTGATTTCTGGATTGAATATGGCTTTGTCGCTGCCTTTGTTTATGTATTTGCAGATATATTTAATCGCACGTACTGAACTGCAAGCCTCTACATTTATATGGGCATTAAACATTTTTGTCAGAATAGGGGAATAAGGTACTACCCAACTATTGTCGACAGTGGCATAACCGCCATTACGAAGTTTGATAGTCGCAGTTCGACCTTCATCTGCTGGTGCTCTGCGTCTGTACAGAGGATATCCGTTTTCATTGTGAACAGTCTCTTTGAATAGCTTCCGTGGGTGTTTCTTTGTACATTTTCCAACTTTCATGCGTGGAGAATTGGGATTGCAAGGACCGCACGGACCATGTATCATATTTTTAATAATAATATCATAGAGGTCCTTGTCACTGTTTGGATCAGGTATTTCAGCACTAATGATATTATCAATTTGATTGGGTCTCAACTTATCTTTTAATCAAAGTAAAATGTGGACGTGGGGCAGGCCGCGCTTCTGCCATTCAATTGAATACATAAAGCACAATACCTCTCCGTAGATTTTTCCTTTTATTATAACCGACATCAATTTCTTAACTTTTAATCTAAAAACTCTCGCAATTATATCGCGCCGATCAATAGCCTTTTGTCCCGGCATCAATTCATCGACTATGTCTTTCCAAGCTGGGTTACAGGTGAATGTAATAAAGAGATTGGAGCAACCATACGTGCGTACATAAGCAAATGCATCCTGAGTATATTCGTGCAGATATCGTGGACTGTTCACAAATGAAGATGGTAGAATAATCATTTTGTCTAAATCATTAGGATTCACGCCTGCATCATTCGCAACAGCATCTTGAAGGTGGATATAATTCTCTGTTCTTAACTTACTCTGATTTAATGATATAAATCGCAGTCGTTCACTTTCAACCTTTACGTACATATCGACCAGAAACTGATGTAAGAGTTGTCTTTCCGTTTGACAAGGACAGACCTGTTACAGGGTTGATTTGAGGTATTTGAAAGTGGTACCCTACCTGACCTTTGCTAAAAATCAGTGGATACTGCAATGCGTCGTAAAATTTATGTGTATCGGGCACTTGGGTTAATCTGTTACCACGCGCGTGCAGGACGACATCACGGCTAAAAAATTGTTCGCTTGTGACAACGGCCGCAACTTCATTTATCAATGGTGCGTTATATCGCCTTTCATGTTCTCCACTCGGCGTGCGGTCTGGGTGAATCACTAATTTGTAATCTTCTCGCGGCATTTTTTCCAAAGCAGGTTTGAAGGTGTTGATGAGGGGATTATATTTATGCAACATTCTCTGAATTTTCAAAATAGTATCTCCTTCAACCCCTTGTATATAGTGGCATCTACAATCTGCTTCATTATTTTCATCCCCCATGAAATAAAGGGTCTAGCAGGATAAGGGGGTCAAAAGTGCCCTTGAGCCGATTTTTGTCGGGAATGTGGCATTCGATAGAGTATCAATAGAAAACATTCTATGCCAATTTTCAACCCTCTATCTCAATCGGGGGGGGGGTAGTTATAGGGAAAATTAAAAATATCGGTTTTTGCCCCATTTTCCCTATTTAACAGAATGCGAAAATTCTGCAAAAATTCTAGAACATGGTAAACGTGGTGCCACATATTACAGAATTTTTTCAGATTTTTCGAATGCATATCTTAAGTATGAAAAATCAAAAACTCAAAAAAAATCAGAAAAATGCAGATTTTGTAGTGAAGTTTTAAAGTGAACACTTTTTAATTTTTACAGTAACAACATAATAGTACGACTATTATTCACAATTTTTTTCAGATTTTTCGGCAGGGTGTGCCGTAGTTCAAAAAATCAAAAACCGAATTTTTCGGGGTATTTCGGGCAAAACCGTGATAAATACATTTGATTTTTACATCATCTTTACACAATAAGTGTATTATGTGATTTTTGATATTTCTACATTGTAAAGAATAATGGACAAGTATGAGAATTTAAGTTGACTCAATTAAATGAAGCATTTAGGTGCTTTATATTCAGGAACATCAGCGACTTTTTCAACGGTGGCCGTGGCTCAGTGAGTAAAGTCTTTGACTGCGGAACCGCTGCATACTTTTTGGCGCGGGTTCGCGCCCCACAAGGTTCCAATTTTTTTTTTTTTTTTCGTTATTAGCTACATGGCAGCAAATAATACTCATTTAAAAATGTTTTAACAATACTTTTAAAATATTCTATCACAAAATGAACAAAAATAATTTTGGAGCATGTTTTACTCTTTCTGTTCATCTGACAATCTGTCGTTTTGATTATGGATGCTGTTTCATATTTTATACTTTGATTATTTAAAGGTGGATGGGCATTAAACACTACGTATTCTACAATTAATGAACATTACCTACCTCTGTTTTTTTTGTATTTTTTTTTGTTCTTTTATGTGGGGGAAAATCTTCCAAAGACACCCCGGTCCCTTTCCAAAGAAACCTTGGGGAAGAAACAGAGGTAGTATCCTAAAGAACCCTAAGATCCTTGGCAAGCCGCTCTGTCCAGGATCGTGTAACGACGTAAGTGACAATTAATAAAAATAGACGCACAGTTCGTTACTCTAGCGAGAGGATCGCCCTGTATATTGATTACACATTAAATTCTATTAATATTTTGAGTATTAAACATTATTGCTGCGAGTGTGCGACTCGTAACTGGAAAATAGGAAATTGCTCGCATGTAGCAGTAATTATTTACTACTTATCGCACGCACGGTACCTGTCGACAATTGTCTGCCCCGCAGAAATATTAAGTAATCATCATCAGGATATGAAGATACCAGTCAATAATAAAGATAGTGACGAGGAGTATGACCCACATTATATGTTTTTAACACATTTCGGCTGCGTGAAAACACAGACTCATAATGCTCATTTAATGTAGAATACGTATTGTTTAATGCCCATCCACCTTTAAATAATAATACGCAATGGTGTAAAGCAGTGGTGTCAAACTCATGTATGAATACGGGCCACCAAATTCAGTTTAAGAAAATCCGCGGGCCACAGACAGGAAGAAAAAAAGTCTTTGTCTTTTATTTATAATGGAAAATAACTCATTTAAACTTTACTTTTATTTTTCTTTAATAAATTTACTAGAATTAAAAAAACACATTAAAAGATACTTTAATTTTAGAAATTAAAAGACTTAATATTTTTTACTAGACACTTGACATCTTTTCGCAGATACTATTTTATCGATATCGGGTGTAATTTTTTGGGATAAAGATATTTTTAACATAGATTTTAAGTGTTCATTTGTTAACCTCACCCTGTGTGAAATTTTATTAGTCTTTAAGACAGAAAATAATTGTTCACATAGATATGTACTACCAAACATTACAAAGATTTTCGCAACAAACATACACATTTCAATAAAATATTCTGGCAAGTACGAATAAAAATCTGGAATGCCAATTTCATTATATTTTTTCTTTAGCATTGTGTTGCATTGCATTTTTTTGGTAATAAAATTAATTTTAAGTTTTGGGCCGCGGGCCGCACCCTAAAGTCTTGCGGGCCACTTGCGGCCCGCGTGTTTGACACCACTGGTGTAAAGGATAAAATATTTAAAATATAAAATATATTCAATCGAAGTATAAAATATGAAACAGCATCCGTAATCAAAACGACAGATTGTCAGATGAACAGAAAGAGTAAAACATGCTTCAAAATTATTTTTATGTTCATTTTGTAATAGAATATTTTAAAAGTATTGTTAAAACATTTTTAAATGAGTATTATTTGCTGCCATGTAGTTAATAACGAAAAAAAAAAAAATTGGAACCTTGTGGGACGCGAACCCGCGCCAAAAAGTATGCAGCGGTTCCGCAGTCAAAGACTTTACTCACTGAGCCACGGCCACCGTTGAAAAAGTCGCTGATGTTCCTGAATATAAAGCACCTAAATGCTTCATTTAATTGAATCAACTTAAATTCTCATACTTGTCCATTATTCTTTACAATGTAGAAATATCAAAAATCACATAATACACTCATTGTGTAAAGATGATGTAAAAATCAAATGTATTTATCACGGTTTTGCCCGAAATACCCCGAAAAATTCGGTTTTTGATTTTTTGAACTACGGCACACCCTGCCGAAAAATCGGAAAAAAATTGTGAATAATAGTCGTACTATTATGTTGTTACTGTAAAAATAAAAAAGTGTTCACTTTAAAACTTCACTACAAAATCTGTATTTTTCTGATTTTTTTTTGAGTTTTTGATTTTTCATACTTAGGATATGCATTCGAAAAATCTGAAAAAATTCTGTAATATGTGGCACCACGTTTACCATGTTCTAGAATTTTTGCAGAATTTTCGCATTCTGTTAAATAGGGAAAATGGGGCAAAAACCGATATTTTTAATTTTCCCTATAACTGCCCCCCCGATTGAGATAGGGGGTTGAAAAGTGGCACAGAATGTTTTCTATTAATACTCTATCGAATGCCACATTCCCGACAAAAATCGGCTCAAGGACACTTTTGACCCCCTTATCCTGCTAGACCCTTTGTAGGAAAACTTATGTTACTGATTAGCTACCAGAAGCAAAGACCCAATCCTATGGTAAACTTGACCTTGGACTGTGAACGTAGGTGAGAAACCGGACATTATGACTTCTTTGTCCACACCAAATGATGTCATTTGGAAGCACGAATTGTACTTCCTAATTCTATTTAAAAACCGCCGTGATTCGCCAGAATCGTATAAAAAAAGAGTTTTCAGCGGTTCTTCTGGCTCGCCAAGTGATGGAAGCGAGACTTTTCCACCAGAACAACACATATCAGCAGTTTCCTCCTTCCACTTTAACGCTTCGCAATGCCTACATCTTTGATCCACTCTCCCTGTTATTACTAATCTATGATTCATGTAGTCAATTAGTGGGTCATAATTAAATGCGGCACCGTAAAAGGCTGCCCACGTGTTACGTGTAAACGCACGTCTCCGTTTTGATTGACATTTGGTATTTAACTCTCGCCATCTTTGTAACTCCTCAGGCGCCTCTGTAGCTCGCAGCGACGCTTGCCTTTCAGCCTGCTGAGTCAACCGCAGTTGATACTGCTCTGGTGTTTCTGTAGCTCTAAGGGACGCGACACACTCAGCATTTTGAGTCCACCGGATTTGAGACTGCTCCGGCGTTTCTGCAGCTCTAAAAACAGCTTGTGTTTCACCTTGTTCACGCCTTCTTGACTCAATGTGGGCATCTAATTTTTGCGTTCTGGCAACTTTCATAGCTCGAGCTTGGTTAGAGCGACGCGATAAGTTTGACTTGCGCTTGTGTGTCATATTACTGCCAATTGTTAATTACTGCCAATTGTTAAAACAAATTTAGCAAAAATGATTTAAAAAAGAAGGAAGGTTCTAAGGTTCCAAGTTATAAATGAAACATTCAACAAATACCAAATCCAAATGCACAGTCAGAAATCAAGAATCAATTATCAAGCATAAATATTCAAAATGGAATAGTAGCTCTGTAATTAAAATGTGGTAGGTAACGACCAGCTTTATAGGTTTCGCATCAGAGTGATCCAACTGCTGAACTGTCGCAATGGCAAAGAGTAGGTATAATAAGAAGCGACACTCCAAGTGTTCCTTTAAATTAATAAAATTACCGATCAAAACACCCTTTAAAAGAAAGAATATGGAAAGGATATTTAAACTGAAGAAAAACTAACCTAAGGTTCCAAGTTATAAATGAAACATTCAAAAAATACCAAATCAAAATGCACAATCAGAAATCAAGAATCAATTATCAATTATCAAGCATAAATATTCAAAATAGAATAATAGCTCTGTAATTAAAATGTGGCAGGTAATGTCCTTCTCCAGATTTCAGGCTACATTCCTGCCAAATTTTATTGAAATCAGTTCAGTAGTTTAGTCGTCAAGAAATAAACATACAAACACACTTTCGGATTTATAAGTACGGAAGTAAGGATACTTGGCAGATATTTAAAAAAAAAACCAACTTTGAGTGTATTAAAATAATAATTTTAATCTTCAAGGGCCCAAGGATACGTTTTGCACAAAATTTTGTTATTGATTCGAATCATTCTAGGCGGGTGGAGTTCCGGTTCCGGTTAGGTAAAAGTGAGAAGAGCAGGTGTGGAGGATAGCGTGGTGAAGGGGGAAGTGGTAGAGGAGAGAGTAGTGGTACAGGAGTGAGGAAGAGAGAAGGCAGTGAGAAAAGAGAAAGGGTTAGGCTGTGAGGGTATAGGAAGTGAGGCCGTAACAGGTTAGGACGGAGAGAAAAGGCGGGAGAATAGGCAGGAGAGCGCGTGGAGAGGGAAAGAAAGAAGGACATCTAGGTGCGGAGAGAAAGAACATAAGTGGCAAAAGATCGGTAAGGAAGGACAAGGCGGGATAACATGGCGGATACCTCGGTCGAGAAACACGTTGAAGGAAAAAGGGAGGAGGAGAAAGGGAGGAGAAGAGGAAGGCCAACAAATGGAAGGCAAGTACAGGAAACCTAATGGACATGTGGAAAAGAAAAAGAGAGGAAGGAAGAGAAAGCGAGGAGGAACGAGAAGAAGGGGTACAGGAGCAAGAGGAGGAGAGGATGTAGACATCTAAGAAAAGTAAGAGGACGGGGGGATCGCCAAAAATGGGAATAAAAGACGGGAAAGAAGAGGATAATTCAATAGAAGAAATCAAAAAGGATATAAGAGAAGTGGGAGTGGAGATGAGGAAAGGGCTAAAAGAAGTAGGAGAGGACATAAAAAAGGAATTGAGAGGTGAAATGAGAAAGTTGAAAGAGGAAATAAAAAATAGAAAGGAGAGATGGATAGAGGAGAGGGAAGAGATGGAGAGAAAGATGGAGGTACTAGGGAAGAAGATACAAGAGATTGAGATAAGAGGAGAGGGAAGGGAAAAGTGGAAGGAATTAGAAGAAAGAATACGGAGAGTGGAAAAGGACAAGGAGGAAAGTAAAGGAGAGGAGAAGGGGGTAGATAAGGGGAAGCTTGCAGCAAGGATGAGAGAAATAGAGGAGAAAATAGAGTGGAAAGAGAGAGAGGAAAGAAGAAGAAGTATTGTAATTAAAGGAACAAAATTGGAAAAAGAGAAGATAAAGAAAGGTGCGGAAGAGATATTGAGGGATATAGGAGTGGAAGCAGAGATGGAGGATGTAAAAGAGATAGGAACTAGGGGAGAAAGGGGAGAGGTGAGAATAAGGGTAAAACTAAGAAATGTCGAGCAAAAGAGGAGAGTGATGGAGAATAAGAAAAAGTTGAAAGGGAGGGAGGAAAGAATTGAAGAAGACTTTTCATGGGAGGAAAGAAGGGTACAATGGAGAATAAGAAGGATAGCAAGCGAAGAAAAGAGAAACGGCAAAAGGGTATGGACAGAATATGCGAAGATTAGAATTGAGGGAAAATGGTGGAGTTGGGATGAGGAAAAGGAGTGCTTAAGAGATAGAGAGGGGAATGAGCGGAAGGGGGAGTATGAAATGTGCGGGATGACGGGGTTAGAGATTCGAGGGAAGAAAAAAGGAGAGGTGTAAAGGCAAAAATGCACGAAAGGGAAGAGGAGGAAAAAGAACAGAAAAAAGAGGAAAGAGAAGGAAATGGAAAGGAGGAATACGCAGGGGGAAAAATAGGAGAGAGGAGAAGGAGGAGATCGGTGCAAAAAGAGACAACGGATTGGAGCATAGGATTCTGGAATGTATGTAGTCGGAATAAGGAATAAAGACAAGGATTTTTGGAACACGGTTAGAGAGTGGGACATAGTAATTATGATGGAGACGTGGCTGGAAGAGAAGGGATGGGACAGGGTGAAGGGGTGGTGGGATGAAGAGTGCATAGAAAAGGAGGTCAGAAGAAAACTGAGGGAGAGGAAAAAAGGGAAGGGAGAAAAGAAGGAATATAGGGAAGCGAAGATAGAATACAAAGGCTTATGTGAAGCAAAAAGAAAAGAGGAGAACGAGAGGTTTATGGAAGAAATTGAGAAAGTGGGAACGGAAAGTAGACAGGGGAAGGAGGAGAAGAAAGGAAGTTAATGGGGAAATAGGGCTAGAGGAATGGAAAGAATATTTCATGGGTATATTAGGAGGGGTGGAGGGGAGGGTGGTGAGGAGGGGGGAAACGAGATCAGTGGAGGAGTAGGAAGAAGAAATAAGCAGGGAGGAAATCAAGACAACGATAGAAAGGCTAAAAGATGGAAAAGCGGCGGGCATGGATGGAATAACAAATGAAGTTTGGAAATACGGAGGAGCAAGAATGAAAGAATGGGTGTGGAGAGTATGCAATAGAGTTTGGAAGGGCGAAGGGTGGCCGGAAGCATGGAAGGAGGGAATAATAGCTCCAATTATTAAAAAAGGGATGGAAAGCAGTGGAGGACTACAGGGGAGTGACCTTAATGCCTACGCTGTACAAGATATACGCGGCAGTGCTGGTGGAAAGGCTAAGAAAGAATATGGAGGAGGAAAGGATGCTGCCACCGAATCAGACGGGATTCAGGAAAGGGCTAGGCACGATGGACAATGTATACGTGCTGAACAACATAGTAAACAGGCAAATAAAGAGAAAAGAAGGAAAGATGGTAGTATTGTTCATAGATTTGAAAGCGGCGTTTTATTCGGTGGACAGAGGAATTTTGGTGGAGGCGATGAAGGAAAGGGGTGTGAAAGAAGGATTAAGGAGAAGAGTAGAGGAAGTGATCCGAGAGACAAAGAGTAGAGTGAGGGTTGGGGGAGTTAACAGAGGAATTCTGGACGGCGAGGGGGTTGAAACAAGGATGCCCACTAAGTCCGCACCTGTATAACATCATGACAGCAGACATGGAGGAGATGTTGGAGAAAAGAGGGAAAGGAGGAATAAGATTGCAGGAGAAAGAGTTTTCTCACTAGCGTATGCGGATGATGTGGTGCTCCTGGCAGAAGGGGAAGAAGAGATGGAAGGAATGATAAGGGTCCTGGAGAAGTATCTAGAGAAAAAAAAAGCTGGTGTTGAACGTCAAAAAGACAAAGATATTAAGGTTCCGAAGAGGAGGAGGAAGATAGAAGAAGCGAGATGGAAATTTAAATATCCTAGGAATTTAAATTCCTAGGATACACGTTGGCAAGAAACAGAGGAATTGGATGGGGAATTGGAAAGAGAAGATTTGGGAAGGATTAGGAGCGAAGACTGTGGCTGTGGAATAAGCTAGTTTGGACCGTAATGGCGTACGGAGCGGAAGTATGGGGGTGGAAGGAATGGAGGGAATTAGAGTTGCTGCAGGAGCGATTTATAAGGTGGACGATGGGGGTGGACTGGTGTACTCCAGGACACATAATAAGAGAGGAAATGCACAGGGACAAGCTAAGAGGAAGAGCAGGAAAAAGGGCGTGGAACTATGAGAAGATGTGGAAAGGGGGAGGGGGGAAGCGAACTGGCAAGGAAATGCTGGGAGGAAATGATGCTGAGAGAAGGAAAGGAGTGATCGAAGTGGGAAGAGGAGAGAAGAAAATTCTTTGAGGAAAGAGGTTGAAGCGAGAAAGAGGAGAAGAGAAAAGAAATAGGGGAGATAGAGTACGAGAAATTGGAAATGAGGGATAGGGAAAAACAGGAGATGGAGAGATGGGAAAGGATAATAGGATCGAGGTACAATACATGGTACAAAATGGTAAAAGGACCAGGGATACCGGGATATGTACCTAAGAAAGGGATGGACGGAGAACAGATGGAAAAGGGTATAAGATTTAGAACGGGAAACGAGGTGAAGGGGGCAAGACATTGGGAGAAAACGGAAAATAAATTATGTAGAGTGTGTGGAAGTGTGGAGGAGTCGTGGGAGCACATTTGGAAAGGGTACAGCAGCAAGGATAAAAAAGAGGGAGGATGGCAAGAGAGAGTGGGGGAGATTCTGGGTGGCGAGGGAGAAGGAGAGAAGTGGATGAAAGAAATAGAAAGAGTAAGAGGAATAGAGGAAGAGGAAGAGAGATGAAATAAGATAGGGACGACATAAGGAGTGTAGGAATGGGGGGGCGGAGAGAGAGAGAGTGAGGAAAGATGAAAGAGGGAGGGTAAATGAGGGGGGAAATGAGAGATAAGAAGTTGGTAACAGGAGAAGAAAAGGATATGAAAGGGGAGAAACCGGAATGGAAGAATGGAAGTATGAGAAAGATGTAAAGGATGTAACAAAAAAAAAAAAATTGTAACCTTAAGGGGATCAATAAATATACATACATACATACATACCATTCTAGGCGGGTGCCGCGGAAAAAATCTTGGAAAAAATTTTCATCAAAAGTAAAAATAAGAGCCACCCTAATGTAAATACTATTAGACGCAGTTCCAGGAAAGAAACATTAGTTTTTTCAAATAAAACTCGACATAGGTCGCCTTCGACTGAGTAGCCTACATTTCAGTCAGTTTAATACATGCTCTTGGTGATAATAGCACCTATGAAAATTTGCTAACAACACTTGGTACTTTTGAACGAGTGAAAAGATCTATGATGCGACGTTTGAAAGGCCTCTATTCAAGCCGAGGGTGGCCACATCGAATAATTTCTACGAAAATTATTAAATAACAGGTTTCATATTGAAGCGGCTATAATTCATAAACAAGGTCATATTGAGCATATGTTTATATGAACTATTTTTCTTATTTTAGCGTACTGAATCTACCTCCGAAGTTATGCTCATGTTTTCGGAAACACCTTATATACATATTTTATAAGGAGGGTCTTAAAAAAAAAGCCAATTTTAATCCGGACCGAAAAATTCTTTTACAGCACGTTTCTGCACTTCCTAAGGAACAAAAAATGTAATTGTCATTTTTCCCGGAAATCACTTTGGAACTCATATTGAATATTATTCATAAAAATTCTTGTACCTTAGTGCTTAATAAATGCCAAAAATGATTGAAAATAAGATTTATTCAGCTCCTGTCATACCCCACCTTGAATATGCTTCTCAGATATGGAACCCTACTCATTCAAATCACATCAAAGTACTTGAGATAGTGCAGCATAAATTTCTACGATACGTTGCTTTCAAAATCAATAGGCTAATACCAAAAACGTGTCACAATTATGACGACATTTCACACATCCTAAATTTGTTTACTCTCTAGCAACGTAGAACTGTAGCTGATTTATTAGTACTTTTCAAAATCATTAACCACCACATTGACTGCGCAGAATTACTAAACATGTTAAACCTTTCCGTCCCAGTAGTACTTACCAGGAGTAAACAACTTTTTATAATCAAAACCATACTGAACCAATTTAGGCAAAACGAACTGTTTTAACAGCATACGTATGAAAGCTAACGAATTTAGCAGTAAAATTGACTTCTTTTACGGATCTATCGCTTCGTTTGAAACTCTGCTTTTCAGACTGCTACGAAATTAACAGTCTTTATACTATATTGCTTGTCATATTGTTTTTATTATATTGTCTGTTCATTGCGATGAAAGCATCATCATTATCTGTGAAATCAAAGGAGACTTGCCCGTTTAAATAAATAAATAATATAATGATATCCTAAACAAAAAACTACTATAAAACTACTATAAATACTAATAACTATTTATTCTAGAAGTGATAAAAATTACAATAAGCTATTTTAAATATAATAAAATAATCACGACAGTGATGACATATTTTATGGTATTTTGAATTTGCTCAACACAAACCGTATATTCGTTTGTTAGGATCTCCATTTAAATCATTATTTTACATATCTCATCATCTAAAGAAACTGAGGATGAAAGCAACGACTAACAATAGGTAAAATTATTTTATCGCGTTTACGGTAACTTTTATCACAAAGGAATTCTTTGTTTCGATGCTTTCCATGACTCGTCCATTTTTGTTGTTAATTATTTGTCATTTTTGGTTTTTTATTAAACACTAATACACAATAATCATTGTAAATAATATTAAATATGAATTTCAAAATGATTAATATATGAATAGATCATCATTCAAAGAAAACAAAATGGAAAGGTATTGATATCCAGAGGTATTGTACAGTGTTCAGCCTGTTTCTTAATTCTCTAATTTGACAATTTCTTTCTTAACACGGTGGCACTACATTTGTAATTTCTTATAAAAATATACCTAATAACGGAAAGTGGGGTAATTGTGTGCAGTGGGTAATTATGCGTTGAAGTTATTAAGTTCAGTTTTCAATAAGTACACCGAATGAATTCAAACGCAGACATCCACTATGCCTAGCATTGGTCCTCCATCCCCCTCACCGAAAGGACCCCGCACAGTTTATATGGAATTTTGGATACCGATGAAATTGGCTGATTTTCACCTATATTGTAGATCAGGAGTGACGAACTTCTTTATCGTCGAGAGCCACAGTGTCCCCACTACCAGTTAAATGGGGTTGTTAGCGGGTTGGAGAGTGCGGGGCTGAGAATCCCCCTATCACCTCTGTTGTAGATTATGATGTCCTCTACAAGAAATGTATAGGACCTTCGGGTCGCTGATAAAGGGTACTAACCTTTATATACCCGTATGTACAAGTATCCAAAGACTGTGTATCGCTGGTAAGTTACCAGTCGGAAGGTATGCGAGTCTGATCGATGGAAGTGAAATAAGCCAGTCTACGCAGAACACGATCAAGCAAACGGATCACACGCATTTTCGGTATTGGCTGTGCCGTCCAGATTGCCAACTGCTAGTGGTAACAGTATGAAGGACAATGGGTCTCGGTTTATCTAAATAAAAATATATAAGACTTGACGTATTAATTTTCTGCATAAAATAACATATATGCAGTTTTATTTCGATGTATTATGATGGCCTATGCGAAGAATCTAATATACAGTGCAACAACGCAGAAGAAGGATAACGTACATTGTTTTGAAGTGTCACATATCCTGGGTACCACAAAACACTAGAAAAATGCTAGTTGTGCACGCACGGGTCATGGATGAAGTTTGACCCGGCAGTGTGGGGCTGCCTCCCGGTCACTTGGAGCTTTGAGGTTGGCCCCTCCCGCCCGTGTTTACTCAGAGGAGCTCCCCGGATGGCCTACTCGCTAAAAAACCAATACTATATCGCCATAAGTGTGTCGGGGCAACGTAGGAGCCCCCATACTGTTTTTCAACTTTACTTGGGAGGCCCCACGTCGGCTTTTCAGTCGCACTACTCTCGCGCTTCCTCCTTTCCTACGGGTTAATTGCTATACTGCACTACTACTACTTCCGTTTCACGACGCCAGGGACACCAAGATTGCTGGTTTCGAGAATCCACCGAAGCTTCCCCCGTGGCTCTCCTCTCCAGCGTCGCATCCCTCGCTGCTCGCCACCGTGCCTTCGTCTTTCGACGCATCCCCCGTTGCTCTCGCTCCCTCGAGGCTTCCCTCGTAGCTCCGCTATACTTACGCTCAGATATAGAGGGATGAGGCCTCTCCCATTTGGTTTGGGTTCTCTTTCCTTTCCTTTCTCTCTATCTCTTTCTCTTCGTCCTCCTTTTTCCGGAGTACTTCTTCACAAAAAGTTAGAAAAGCCGCCCACCTTTCTATCGTTATTAGAATTCGAGTTCCAATTTCGGATGGTGTTAAGTCTTCGTTAGTTTGTATCCTCAGGGCGGTCCTTAGAGTTTCTCTTTCTTCCTTCCACCTGGGGCACTCCAGGAGGGTGTGTTGTGCGTCATCGAACAGTCTTTGCACCTGACTTAGGGTGGGTTTATGTTGGAACTGTGATAAACGGTAAGAGCGACAAAACAGTAGGAAAACAAAAGAGAAAACATCTCTCTTTTACTATCCTATTGACATCGTCGCTCTTATCGTTTATCGCAGCTCCAACATAAAACTACCCTTACAAGTGCAATAGTAACGGAGTATAGCTTCATAATTGTCATCTGTTTCATCATCCTCTGGAATGTTATTCGCAATGAAGATTTATTGCTTTGTAGCATTCCGAAAACGAGAAAAAATTTGCACTCCGAAAAAAACCGGGTTGGCTAAAGACTAAATCTAATTGAAATTTTTCATTTGTGTTACATGCCACTTTGTCTTGTACATACGATTATAGAAAATTCGTACGTCAAGTCTTTATCTATACCGCTGGTCAGTGGCAGTCGGGATGGCACAGCCAATACGAAAATGTGTGTGATCCGTCTGCTTGATCGTGTTCGCGTAGACTGGCTTATTTCACTTCGACCGATCAGACACGCATACCTTCCAACTGTTAACTTACCAGTGATATATAGTACTTTGGATGGCTGTATATCACAAACTCTTTATCAGCCACCCTAAACACTACGGAACTGACACTTTCCGACTTTGATGAAACTTTGCATACTTGTAGAACTATGAAGAGTAATCGACACATATTTTTTATATCTGCCATCGTGCACTCCAAAGAATGGAAACGACCCATACAATGTTGGTGTGGCTATCACGTTTCAGCTAGAATCACTTGAAGTTTATTATTGTATATTGATTTTTTGGACTATTATTAAAGACTCATTGAAAAGTAGATACCATAAGCTTTCTAACGGTACCTCATATGCTCCAAATGTTAGGGATATGAGCGTTCCAAAGTAAGAATCTTCAAAGCTTTAGCCAAAAATATGTCTTTTCATCCTTCATTTTTAGTAATTGTGTTATAAGGATATGACTTTTTGTTGAAAGAAGGATGCACCCTTTAAGGAACTTTCGAACGACAAAAGAATCACGTCGATAACTCAAGCCGTTTGAAAGTTATTAACATTTAAGTGGGATCGCTAGATGTGCATCTGTTTTTGCGTCGGTGTCCTTCTTTAGACCGTGGAAGAACTTCATCAAATATTTTTCGGATACCATTATTCTATACAACTACCATATAAATTTACATCTACGCAATAGTATTCAAGCTTAAATAACTTGCTCGTAAATAATTTTCATTTCCACGATTTATTAATCTTATTAACCCTATCACTGTTTAGTAAATATTCGTGGTATGCCAGCGGTTATACTGGAGAAAAACATGAATTTGAAAATTCAGTTACTATTGTTTTAAAAACTATGCTCCAAAATATAAATTATAAGGTAAACTAGCAGTAATCAGGTGTGCCTAGTGCACAAAATCTTTATGTGTATCACACTTTTTTGAGGATTATCACTTCTGTGAGTCTTTTAGTCAATTATAATTTTTCTGATCCCAGTTAAATGTTAATAACCTTCAAACGACTTGAGTTATCGATGTGATTCTTTTTTCATGCGAAAGGTCTTTAAAAAGTGCATCCCTTTTTCAACAAAAAGTTATATCCTTATCACACAATTATTAAAAACGAAGGATGAAAAGACATACTTTTGGATTAAGTTTTGAAAACTTTTACCTGGGAACGCTCATGTCTCTAACATTTGGGGCATATAAGGTACCGTTAGAAAGCTTATGGTATTTACTTTTCACGGAGTCCTTATTAGTGGTCCAAAAAAATCAATATACTGGAAGAAACTGCAACTCATTCGAGCTGAAACGTGATACCACCCCAAAAAATTTAAGGGTTGTTTCCACCGTCTGGAGTGCACGATTGCAAATATAAAAAAATACGTGTCGATTATTTTTCATAGTTCTACAAGTGTACAAAGTTTCATCAAAATCGGAGAGTGACAGTTCCGTAGTTATACTTATAAGCTCCTATACATATATTTCTTGTAGAAGACAATCTACTATACAGGGTGTAACAAAAATGTTGCAGTTCCTTGAAATGGGTGATTACTGAGGCGATTTTAAACAACTTTTTCCTTAGCGAAAATGTTAAGTGAGGCTTTGTTAACGAGTTATTAACGAAAAACACCAACCAATCGGACAGCGAGTACAATGGATTAATGATGGCGCGGACGACGGCTGACCAATACTACTCACAGCTGGAGCCCGTACCATCATTAAACTGCTGTACTCGCTCCCCGATTGATTGGTGTTTTTCGTTAATAACTCATTAACAAAGCCCCACTTAACATTTTCGCTAAGGAAAACTTTGCTTAAAATCACCTCAGGAATCACCCCTTACAAGGAACTGCAACATGTTTGTTACACCCTGCATAGGTAAAAATCAACCAATTTCACCGGTATCCAAAATCCCATATAAACTGTGCGGGGTCCTTTGCTTGCTGTCCTTACTGGCTCTCTGATCAGTCTTGTCAGTGTCTTTGTTAATAACTCGTTACCAAAGTCCCTCGTAATATTTTCATCTCTATGAAAAAGTTGTTCAAAATCACCCCATATATCTCTTCTTAATGGTTCTTACACTTATTCTGTGACATTCTTATATTCAAGGTTTTGAGATGTTTAAAGGTTTGTAAACTTCAACTGGTGGTTCTGTGTCCTGGTGGCACAGTCCACCACTGGAAAGAATGCAACTAAATGAGTTATAAGTTTGGCCATACTCTTACCTTAAAGCAGGCATACTCAACTGGGCGGTTGGAGAGCATGGGTACCCATTTCTACCCGCGATCGGAGACGCGAGTCAGCCTGTGAGCGGCCCTATGGGTGGTACATATTGGGTGGGGAGAGCGAGATTAGTGTATGTGCACGGACTCGTGCCGTAGCTACGTTGGAAGATACGGTGGCCGCACACACTACTAAGCGCTCACCCCTCTCTATTCCGTCCCGAGCAGCCCTCTCCACGAAACGGCTCACTCCCCTTTACTCCCGAGCAGGCTTTCCCCCCGCGAGCAGCAAACAAACCCGAGTCTTCCCACGGGTAACCCATTCGGCCACGAGTTGAGCATGCCTGCCTTAAAGCATGTTTTTCGTAACTTTCCCATCATTTTCAGGAAAATTGACAATTAAATTTTTCGTTCTTTGGGATATGTAGAATTATGTCGTAAAAGAATTTTTGGTTCTAAACGAAGGTTAAAATCAGTGGTGGAAACGGTCCCGAAAATAATTGTTTCAAACTGTTATAGTTTGGTCCCTACTGAAAAGGTCATGGAGAACCGAAATGATGTTATAACCGGTATTATATCGGTCTGTAACTGGTATTTTTCAGTTCTGTATCAGTTACGGTTCAGTTATGCAAATATGTAATACATTATTTTCTTATGACGGTATGATTTCGATGCTTATTGATTACCGAATTTGCGAAAATGTTATTATTATTGTTATTACTACTTTTATTATTATTGTCTTAACTGCAGAAAATCAAACAAATATACAAAATCCATAGGCTAGGTTTATAACAGAATCAAAACAGAGAATACAGAGCAAAGAAATGGCGGTAGCAGCTTTGTTTTTTAGTTATTAGCATTTTAAAAAGTGGGTGAAAAGCGCCTGAAACATGGCAATCCGAAGGGCATCCCTAATTCAAAACACAGGCCCTCTCACTCAAACTTACATTCATTCTGGCCTTCTTTAAGATAATCAATATATCGACCCGCGAAAACAGCTGTGGTTTACGTTACACACACATCTTCATTTCATACGGACAGCTCTACACACTGAATATTTCGTAAAATTTGACATATGCCATAGGGATTGCCATGTTTCAGGCAGTTTTCGCCCACTTTTTCAAATGCTAATAAATAAAAAACAAAGCTGCTAACACCATTTCGTTACTCTTAATTTTCGTCTTATTTTAGCGTGTAGAACCATCCCTTAAAATTTCTGACACATGTTACCGAACACCCTGTATATGTATATACGGTTACAAAAATATTCGTTCACCATATTCGCATAACATATTTTACACAGTTAACGAATTTTAAAGCCTAGGGTACACTTTAAATTAAAACACAGTACACAGTTTATTCTAAAATATATTACACATGTTACAGTGTTTGATTAAAAACTGTAACACTGGAAGATTATGAAACAAAGTAGAACTCAACATACAATATGATGAAAAATCATTCAAATTAAAAGACTAGCAAACAAATTTATAATAAAAGCTTAAATTACCATAGTTAAAATAGGCAAAAGTAATTTAATTAGTGAATGTGCAGAACCATAATTGATAAAGAACCGAAAAGTAATGGTTATAGAACCAATATCAGTTCTGGAGAACTGGAATTGTAACTGATAAAGGCCAGAACCGATATATGCATAACAGTTGTAACATTATTTTGATTCTTCATACCTATTTCGAGAACTAGAACCGATATCATAACTGTTTTCAAGCCGTCGTCAAAATTGGCCTTTTTTAAGCACCTTCCTTTATGAGAAATATAGGGGCAGAGGGTGCTCCAGAAGAGAGTAAAGTATGCCTTGTTTTAAGAAAATTCATTTAAATTTTCAAGAATTTTAAGTGCATACTGTATATGTATCAAAAACTTCACAGAACTGAATGCAATACCTAAAATTATACTTCAATAAATATACTTTCTACTATAATTTGAAATCAATATTTTTAAAAAGAAAGTACAAAATAAAACAATTTTAATCAATATTTTTTTACAATTTTTTTATGTAGAATTATCATCTCTCTGCTAGTTTCATCTGCTCTAAACATTTCTCAGCCTAATTTATTAATACCATTGGTAATACACATTAATACTAACGCATTGGGTACTCCAATTAGGTTTTGGTGCTTTTACTTCATATAGTGATCTATAAATTTCATCAAATTTTAATTCGTCTTCTGCTGAAACAGCAAACAATGGTGCATCCCAACGATTTTTACTTTCTGGTCTCTCATATCTGTGTTATATTACAAATCTTTTATTATATAGTTAAATGTATTTTTTTAGCATGCAATACTATTATTTACCTTATTACAAGTGCATCGAAGATATCTCTTCTATATTGTTTACATTCTAGGCGTTTTTCATTCCATAACCAAGCATGTTCAATTGGTACATCACAATGTATTATGCACTGAGGAGTTTTATATAACTTAGACATACAATAAATTTCGTACCGGTATCCCTTGATATAATTACTACCATCAATTATCAACACGTCATTTACATTTAATAATCGTTGCGCAGAAGATTTTATATTGCTTCGCACACTTTTTTCTTGCTTAGGATCTGTAGCAAATAAAATCGGGCATGGATTTTCTACTATTAAAATATAAAAATTCAACTGAAGATACTTTAATAATAAAACTACCAGCGTAAAATGAATTAATATCGTAGCCTGTTTTGATCACAACATCAATCTCATTAATAACCTTTACATTTTTTCCTGCTTTATTCTCAAAATACTCTTTTAGTTCAAATGTTCGCGTCGTTTTACCACTGCATGGTATTCCAGTTAAAATAATAAGAGGCATCGCGCGAAAATCACTTCGATGTTGACAGTTGACAATTTTATAAATATCATACAAATTTTACAAATTATACAAATCAAAGCCTTGATCAGGGTAGTTTCACTCGGTTCACTCACAGAGTATTACCACCAGCAGTGTTGCCAGCGCCACTTCTGGTTTTAGCACAGAGATCTACTCTTTGTTGTAAATATATAAGGATCCCTAAAGTAAGGACATTTTTCTCTCTTTGTAGCAATAACTCTTATTAGTATTATTAGTAATAACCTATGCACGAAGTTATAAAGAGAAAAAGTGTCTGGCGTAGTGACCAGAAAGATTATTTTCAAGGACTGGCAATATTTTAACTGAGAATCGAAATAGATTATCACCGTCACATTTGCAACAGTTATTATTTTTTAAAGATTGGCAATTATGAACAAAAATAAAATACAATAACGAACAAAATGTTTCTTTATTTTCCTTTAAAGCAATCTCTTTCAACAAGTATTGTTTCTTTGTCTGATAAGAAGTCATTTAAAAGAACACATTTTTTTTTACTGTACCCATAAAAGATATATTTCATTGCATGATCATTTTATGTGCATATGCGTGAGTGTGTATCTTCGAACTCAACCCCATAAAATTGTAGTATATGCAAGTACAGTGGTGTCAAACACGCGGCCCGCGGGCCGCAAGAGGCCCGCAAGACCTTAGAGTGTGGCCCGCGGCCCAAAACTTGAAGTTAATTTTATTACCTTAATAAAGTAGAATTAAAATAATATTTTTAAAACATTGGAAATTATAGAAGTATATTGTAAATTGTAAATAACATCGTTTTAAGTTTACTGGTATATTTATAAAATCAAATTCTGCCATTATTATGGCATTTTCCTGTCTGTGTCCGAATTGCTGCGACTGAGTCGGCTGTGCGCAGCGTCGAAGTACAAGTGAACACTTAAAATCGATGTTAAAAATATCTTTATCCCAAAAAATTATACCCGATATCAATAAAATAGTATCTGCAAAAAGATACCAAGTGTCTAGTAAAAAGTATTGTCTTAATTTCTAAAATTAATGTATCTTTTAATGTATTTTTTTAATTCTTGTAAATTTATTAAAGAAAAATAAATGTAAAGTTTAAATGAGTTGTTTTCCATTATAAATAAAAGACTTTTTTTTCTTCCTGTCTGCGGCCCGCGGGTGTTGGATACTGGGTTACCGCCTCTCGCGGCAGAAAAATGAACTAACATAACCCTGTGTATTTCTTATGGGACCGTAAATACCAGAATTCGGACAGAATAGGAAACAAAACGCATAATAATTATGATATTGTTGTTCCGGGGCACAAAGCCCATAGCGCTATAGAGCCCTTTTTTGAAAAAAAGGTGCAGAAAAAAATATCTTCTATACAAACATTGACATTTATTTTTTACGAGGTTTTGAAAGCTAAATTGCAAAAAAGGGCTCTATAGCGGTGTACCTGATTGAACAAATAAAATTGTAAAAAAGAATGAGAAACAAATATTGTTTCTGCGCTGCAAATTCTGGTATTTGCCAAACACATGAAATCCGAGCTCTTTGTTTATAAACATGGCCGGGTCCTTATCGCGCCCTGTCATAAATAGGTTAAAGCAGGGCCGACATAAATTACCTGGACTTTAGGTATATTCCTATATTTATATTAAACGCATTTATTAAGTTCTAAATGTTTACAAAGCATTGATTGTTATTGCAATTATCATAGAAAACACTTTCCTAAGTTAATTGCTTGTTTAGCAATAAAAGTTGTATGTATATATTTTATTATGCGTACACGGGCCCCTAGGTAACCTTGCTACGGTACTATCGTTAACCACGTGACTGCCATAAATTATCTAAACATCGTATCATATTTCATTTTTTCTTGGAACTACCTTTTTCTGCCCCCAGACACCGCTAACCCAGTATCCAACACCATTTGGTGGCCCGTGTTCATATACGAGTTTGACACCACTGTGCAAGTATATATATTTTATGATTTGTGGATCGATTCTTGCAAAATCGATTCTTTTATTTCGATTTTTTTAAGCACCCGATTCTCATGATTCGATTCAATATCGATTCAAAAAATCGATTTTTTCACAAGAATCGAACATCCCTAATCGACGCCATCATGGATAATTTCCGTGGACGCCATGTTCTTTTTTCTCTTTCCTTGCGAGCAATGCAGTGCACTGAACTATAAACTACCTGGAATGAGCATTTCAGTGGATCGGGATAGAAGAAACCGTGCCGACAGAGAGGGCTATACGGGGTATCTTTGTCCTTTTCCAATACACTGTTGCAAATATAACAAATGACTAACTGCGCATAATTAAATGACCGCGCGACGTGTATAAAAAAGAGACAGAGATACCCCGTATAGCCCTCTCTGTCGGCACGGCTGCTTATACACGTACTATGAGCAAAAACGAATCTGGCCGCGGCAGTGCCCGGCCAGATACATACTATAGAGCGCGCAGTAGCTGCCCTCTGGGAGCGACACATACGAAGTACGGTTAATTTGAACTGACTGAAGATGGCCGAGGGCATATTTATCACGATCACAGCCGACTCTAGTACTAGCCGTGCTAAACAACGTGGCAACACCGCTAATGGCGGATCGGGAGTCCTATTTTCAATAGTGGAGTCTTGTGCTCGGATTTGCAATTAAAGCATTTTTTAAATAGATAATTATACTAAAATGCACAATTGTTTATTAATTGTGTATAACAAATATATAAATATTGTAACTATAGTAAGTAGAAGTAATATAAAAGCATATTAATACTAATAAATGTGGTATATATTTTGTGGACTCTCGGATCAGTTTGATGTTGTGATGCATTATATTTGAAATATTTACAGTGATTTCAAGAAAATATAAATGTGAAGTGAGGTAAAACCATCTGTGAACCAAACTGAAGCATTCCAAAGCCGATAAGCGGATATATAAGCTAACAAAAACCTGAAATTGACAAAATTATTGGTACGACATGAAAGAGGTTAAATTAACGCTGGTGAACGTGTGGAGTTATGTAGTATAATTTGGTACCAAATAAACGAGAATTATGCAGGTAATTACAAAGCCATTTCTACTTGATTATTATTTATAATTTTAATATAATCATTTAGTAAAATCTTTAACGAAATTGATAATAGTTTAAACAAAATAATATCGTAAATAATTTTGACCACAAATGCTTGTTTCTGCAAGCAAATAATGTATATTTGATTGGATAGTAGTATATGTTAAGTTACATAAAATATGTATGTAATTTTCAGGTTGCAAAAACTGTAATTCCAAGCAAACTTCATGGTTTCATAGAAGTCATGAACGTCATTGGCTTCCATTATCGCATACATGCGAGCGAATAAAGTTATCGCTTTTTCAATGGGAATCTCGTCGAGGCCTCATCTTTGTAAGTGATTAAAAATTAGATTATCTAATGTTTTACCATTATCCCCTGGAAGTAATATAAATTTATATATAGAAATTTAATTTTTTAGATACAGAATGGGACTCGTAACCAGACGTGTAAATTGAAGGTTTCTACAAAACGATGGAAGGATCATGAAGTTTATTATCATCACATGAATACCCATTGAAAATTGTTTAATGATAATTTATCACTTTCTTGAAAAACTTGTAATTTCTTATCACTTTCAGTGTTTAATTTGTTGTTTTGAAATTCTAATAACAGTTTCAAATTACAAGTTTTTCTTCATAATTGTTTACTTAATCCGAAAAGAAGGGCAATTGAAAAGAATGGAAGTTCTTGACAGAATATTTTGTGTAATTTTCACGAGGCTATCCATTTCTTCTGCAAATTGACATATAAAAATGTAATTATTATCTTGTAAAGTGCTATCACAATTTCCCTTTCAATTGGGAACACGTATGAAATGTGTAAAAAAATTGTATCCAAGAAAATTATAAATATGTAAAATAGAATTTCAAAAAAACTAAATATATGTATATATATATAATAAGTATGATTTTGTAAAAATTTATTTGTCATATTGCATTATTAATACAGGCAAAATGTATGTTGAAAACACTAGATTTTATTAAATAAATGTACACTATACACTAAAATAAAGATCTGCAGAATTAATATAAATCAATAAAACTTCTCTGAATGAAAGCCGTTACTTATTTTACATTATATTACATAATAAGTATAATTGGTATAATACAAATATTTAAAGAATAGGCGAAAAATCGAGAGACCGGTATAGGGAGACTGAATAGCCGGGAGGCCGATTGTAGCGAGAGTCTGGAAGGCTGATTGGGTAGGTTGGGTTAGGTATATCCAGGCCGGACTCTCGCGCTGTTGCCATTTTACCCTTAGCACGGCTAGTATTAGAGTCGGCTGCATAGAGATATAAGAATAGAGTACGTGAGCCGTATACTAGCCCATAGGTGGCAGCGATGAACGATTAGAAAGAGAACGCTGAATAGAGACCCCTGTGTCTTTGTTTATTAACGCATGCGCAAAACCAGTATACTATATCTTGGGAGCGGAATCGTTCATGAGTTCCATAATTTTTCTATTTTTCTTTCAATTAAAAACAATTAAATTAAATATAATAAAACTGTATAAAAAATTACACAAAATTAAAAATTCATATAAGAATAATATCCGATTACTATGTTTAAAAAATCTTTTATCTACAGACATCTATAAATAATAAAATTCAAATTCAGAAATTATAATTTCATTTTATTTTATTACGGACAATGTAAGACAAACAATAGATAATTTTGAAAACATGTACAAATTTAAACAACACTTATAATTTACTGTCCCTTAAAAATAGTCAATTTATTATTTTCCATTCGCGCTCTTTGATTTTGTTCATTCAAAATTTTGCCTTCATGTTTCAATCGGATATCTATATATTTTTGGATGATTAATAAAATTAATTGCTTCCGATGATCCATCAAAGGTTCTTGATCAGTTAAAGAGTCTACCTCATTATTAACTTTAAATACTTCTTCTTTATCCAATATTTGGTCTACAACACATGATTTAGTCAAGTCTTCTCTAATAGGTGAAACAGGCACATTTTCTATCAAAGCTTCACTCTTAAACACCTCAATTTGACTTTTTTCTGTCACATTATTATCGTTGTTACATTGGTGTAAAGTAGTAATCTTGGGAATGGCTGTTGATACATCCTAATACTTCATTATCATAATCATGAAAACAATCAATATCAATAATATGATCACTGCATATATATGTATTTTTATAATTTGGAGTATTTGTTAAATTTAAAGCAGCTCTCCATTTTTCTCTTATTAAATCATTTTTAGGAAACCTGTACGTAAAAATTATTTCTACATGAATGTGTGTACATGAACATCTACTTACATAAACTGTTATATGAAAATTATATAACAGAAAGTTGTAGAAATTAAGGGTATACTTGTACTTACAAATGGAAACTACTTTTGGAATAGGTAATTGGATTAGCTTCCTTTTTGCATACTATACACTTTTTGGGCATTTTGTGTTATTTTAATTTGCTTCAATACATGTGTAATAACCTATATATTTGAAACGTCAAAGAAGCTAAAAGAAACATAAACGTAACTATGATAACTATGTCTGAGCTGATGCACCTGCGCGATTAGACAGAGACATAGGGGTCTCTATGTAAAGTTCTCTTTCTAAGCAGTCATCGCCTTTTTAGCCCTCTCGCGCACTCTATTCTTATATCTCTATGGTCGGCTGTGTCACGATCATTTCGATACAAATAATGCTATGTTGCCACATATTTTGTTCGATATTCTGTCGATTGAGACACGCGTGAAGTATTACGATTTGCGCATGGTATGAATGCATGATCTGTCATTCGTGCACGAGGCACCTCGTTCTTCTGAGAGCTAAGGAGAATTTAATAAAAATATATAATTACGAAATGAGAATTTCGATACTTCTTGTTTCTCTCCTCATAATAAATACTGAAACTAATTTCATTAATAAACTCGTTTTAAAACCTCGTCCTCTAGACTAGATGGATAACACTGTCCAACAGCCAATGTGTGTTCCGATATTCATTATACTTTTCTTATAGAATTTCGTGCGCTGATCACGAATCTGAAATCCGTTTTTCTCTATCATCCTCAGTTTTTGAGAAATTTAATTTTTAAAAAATTACACATTTTTCAACTTTGAACTAATTTTGTGACGTTAGTACAAAAGATATTTCAGTTTTGTTTATATATAATGATTCTGTAGACTTTCCTCTATACACTGATATCAATTTTTATTGTATTCTGAATGATTATATATATCTAAACAGTCATTAAAGGTAAAGTGACACCGATTTGACACCAATTTTTTGAGTTTTTTTTGAGTATATCTTAAAAAGTAAGGGTCCAGCGTAAAATCCAACCACGCCACGCGATATATATATATATATATATATATATATATATATATATATATATATATATATATATATATATATATATATATATATATATATATATATATATATATATATATATATATACGCGGCACGTCACGTCGCGTCGAGCGCTCGCTGTTTCTAAGCACCACTGTCGGCAACTCGGCGCCTACGGACCAATTTTGCTTCCTACTTTGGAAAAAATATTTGTGTTCCCACTTTTCCAGAACGTTTCCTTGAGAAAAAAAGTCCGCTCTATCGCGTGGCGTGGTTGGATTTTACGCTGGACCCTTACTTTTTAAGATATACTCAAAAAAAACTCAAAAAATTGGTGTCAAATCGGTGTCACTTTACCTTTAATGACTGTTTAGATATATATAATCATTCAGAATACAATAAAAATTGATATCAGTGTATAGAGGAAAGTCTACAGAATCATTATATATAAACAAAACTGAAATATCTTTTGTACTAACGTCACAAAATTAGTTCAAAGTTGAAAAATGTGTAATTTTTTAAAAATTAAATTTCTCAAAAACTGAGGATGATAGAGAAAAACGGATTTCAGATTCGTGATCAGCGCACGAAATTCTATAAGAAAAGTATAATGAATATCGGAACACACATTGGCTGTTGGACAGTGTTATCCATCTAGTCTAGAGGACGAGGTTTTAAAACGAGTTTATTAATGAAATTAGTTTCAGTATTTATTATGAGGAGAGAAACAAGAAGTATCGAAATTCTCATTTCGTAATTATATATTTTTATTAAATTCTCCTTAGCTCTCAGAAGAACGAGGTGCCTCGTGCACGAATGACAGATCATGCATTCATACCATGCGCAAATCGTAATACTTCACGCGTGTCTCAATCGACAGAATATCGAACAAAATATGTGGCAACATAGCATTATTTGTATCGAAATGATCGTGATAAATATGCCCTCGGCCATCTTCAGTCAGTTCAAATTAACCGTACTTCGTATGTGTCGCTCCCAGAGGGCAGCTACTGCGCGCTCTATAGTATGTATCTGGCCAGGCACTGCCGCGGCCAGATTCGTTTTTGCTCATAGTACTGCTCATTCCAGGTAGTCTATAGTTCAGTCAAAGAGTAGATAGATATAATGAGAGGCGACACTCCGGGCGGCGCCTTTGAAGTCCTTCATTTACCCTGTCCCTTTAAATTGGCTGTGGTGCAAGGCGGGCTATTTGAATCAATTGAAAGTATAATCTCTTTTTTTTCTACATTTGATTATATGATACTTGTTAAATCTTATTTAGCGCATTTTTAAATATGTATTTCTAAGCGTAAACATGTTAATATTAGTTGATAAATGCATAAATAATACACATTACAAGCATGTTAAAAATGTATTATATAATACAAATATACAAAAAAACACAGTATGAATAAATTAACACAACATTTATTAGAAATAAATTACGATACATTTATAACATATTAAGTACAAAAATATGTTGTGAATGTATGATATATGTACACTATAAATAAATTACAAAAATATGTTAAATCTAAATTATAAACGTATTTAATAAAGGAATTGTGTCATAGGAATAATATAATTATAATAAATAATTGCATTAATAAGTATAAAAACATTGAAATCTAACGATAACATTGATCAATGTTACTTATAAAGGTGTTAGAAGACGAAAATCGCAGCCATAATCTGTATTTCGTAATGTAATTTGATTATTAATTATATATCAAAATCATCGATTGTCCAGGTCTCACCACGAGGAGGTTGCTGCGTATGGAGACCCACAGAGAGATCGATGGAAACAGACTTCCATTTACCTCTCTTTACATGAATCTTGACAATATAAAACAAAAGCTTAAATTACATTACCTAAAAAGTAATAGGCTACGAAAATTTATTTTATTTATTAACATCTCTTTGTTACATTATTAACATACAAATAAGATTATTAAAGAACGATTTTAAAACTCGAATGTTTATATGTTTGATCATGTAGTGATAGAAAGTTTATTATACGAAGCTGAGATCTTTGGGTAGAAGGAAGAGAAGAGATGGAACGAATACAGACCAAATATATAATCAGAGCAGATATAATATCAATGCAGATCCTTTTTCCCTCATATCAAGATGAAAAATTTCAATATTCATATTTTGATCCAAAATCACAGCAGAAATTGAATCCTTTTGATACAGCAACAAATATATTATTAAATATATAAAGCATTAATACATATATAAACATATATTAATATATATTTAACAATTGTTAAATATGTCATATACCTGTTTAACTTCTAGTTGCATATTATGTAAAGCCTTGAAAGATTATCAAAGTAATAAGAAAATTAAATAAATTTAATGATACTACAATTTAGTCTTAATAAACAAAGTATATTTTAAAACTTAAATGATAAACATACCACCTAGAAAATGCTTTGGAACAGTGGTTAGTAACAACTTAGTCTTCGAAGGACCCATGTACATCCTGTTTTCAAAATGCTTACTGCATATGCGACGGGTTTTATAATGATGTAAGTAATTCAATGCTGAAAGGTCCTCTCTGCCGCAAGCTTGAAGCTATATCTTACATCTAAAAGTATTAGAAATATATTATTTTATCATTTTCATGAATAAATCATGTAATATTAAATATATTAAGTTCTACAAAGATTATACTGGGAATAACAAGTATATGTTTCAACGTTTTAATAGAGGAGTTCAAATGAAACAAAATGTCAAATAATAGTGTCCGATCTGCTTCTATTTTACAGTAAGAATGCTTTAAAGTTAACATGTCTATGCACAAAATTAATAGTTGAAAAATTTTGGAATGTTGCATATACATTGGGGAGCGCCAATAGAATAAAAAAGTCTTCATATGGCCTATATGGCCTATAAGGCTGCCGGCAGTTAGCTGATTAGGATCTGTTATATAGTAAGGCCAAAACTTCCAACCTGTAGTAATGTGACTTGTTCACTGTAGTCGCAGATGCACTGTCTATTAGATTCTTAAGGGCCTTCCGAAACACTTAATACTTTCTCGAACAGAGTTAGTCCTCGTTTAAAAATCATATTGCTAACTTTAAGACATTATTACTGCAGGTTAGATGTTGTATTACACAAAATTTTTTGTTCCTTATGAGCTCCCCTACCACTCCTTCAAATACTGAAGCGCATACTTGTTACACCCTGTATATTACAATACTTACAAATTCTCACCCTTAGGAAATCTAAAAAAATGAGTTCCTTCTTTTCTATTATAGGCATTCTTACAACCCTTGCAAGAACATGATTGTCCATTCCACTTTTTGGAACTCATTGGAATTAAAAGCCCTGAAATAAAACGCTGTAAAAAAATAAAAAATGAAAAAAGAAAAAGAAGCATGTATTCTCTGATGATCCTCTGCTTCTAGAATTAATATGCAGAAAATACATTTGAAATATTCCATAGTTTCCATTTTCTTAAAAAATAAATAAATTAACATAACAATATTAAAAGTGAGATTCCATAAATGGAGAATATATTTAGAAAATATATTTAGAAAGTTTAGAAGTATAGAAAATACATGGCGTTTGAACATTTCAACTTTACCGAAATTTGCCGATCATTGCCGAACGGCCCTTTAAATTGGCTGTGTACTTTCATCTCTTTCTAAATCCGGAGTGTCGCCTCTTATTATATCTACTCTACTCTTTGGTTCAGTGATGCAGTGACACGCTATACATGTGTGCGTGGAGCGACAGCAGCGCACCAATCTGTGAGGTGGGCAAACTAATTCGTGCGTAAAAATCACAAGAGTGTCGTGGTGTCGATTGGAGGGCCTGAGTGAAACGGAACGGTTTTTTGTGCGCTTCATGCGCGTCATGCGTGAATTGGAACGCACCTTACATCACTGTTGTTTTTACATAAACGTCAAACTTGCCTACTACATTTGTAGCGTTCGGCGTTTTACAAAAGTTGGTCAAAAGGTGAAATTCATTGTGCACGAGGAGCCCCGAAGTTTTTAGATACATTTAGACGAAAATATTGTTTTGCCGATAAACCATGCCTCTACATCGTTACACTCACGCGGTTTTATGCAGAATTCCTATTTCCCTTCGTACGAGAGGCGAGGTTAATTTAGACGAGGCTAGAACACAACATTTGGCACTGGCTCAACTGTTACGGGAACTCGACATCGATGTTGTTGAAATGCCACCGGATGAGAATTCACCGCTTTGTGTTTTCGTAGAAGATATCGCAGTTGTTTGTAATGGCATAGCTCTTATAGCACGACCGAATGAACAATCGCGCTTAAAAGAGGTATACTTGTCATATAATGCGTATTAACAAGTATTTTAAGATTTCTGCTTGTCGCCAATTATCTACTTGAAATAATTAATAGTTTTTTCATTTATCTATATTATTTACGAAAAAGTGCATATTACAGATTAAAGATTAATATTGTGTAGCAATGACAACAAATTTATATTTTTTAAAGAATTAGAGCTTTCTGTTTGCATATAATTGGACATTAACTATCTAGCTTTTGTTATTCAATATTGTTATATCGTAAGTACAATAATGGTTCTAATGCATTGCCAATTGAAAAGATGATCTAATTTTAGATTGAGACAATTAGAGCTGTTTTAAAGAAGGAGTTAGAGATCCCACTTATAGAAATTGCAGACAAAAATGCACGTCTAGATGGAGGAGATGTTTTATTTACTGGTAAAGCATTACTTTTTACCATTAACCCTGCTGTGTTCCTCTTAAAAGTCTGTATTTACAAGAAATATATAGAGTAAAATTGTGATAAAATGTTAAGTAATAACGAATGTTGATAATAATAGTAATTTCTTTACACTTTTCTTAAAGTTAAACTGTTGATTGAAATAAAATATATGATTAGGTCAAAGAGGACCCAAAGATCACAGCAGGGTTCAGTTGATGAACTATTATTTAGAGTTGATAATGAACTATACAAGATACTTACCTTCTTTAATTAATTGTTTTAGGCCGTGAATTTTTTGTTGGATTGTCTGATTATACAAACGAAGCAGGAGCAAAAGCAGTTGCAGCAGCATTCCCAGAATACCCTTGTGCTCCTATTAAGGTTAGTTAGTCATTAGAAACAAAGTTCTATTTGATGCATTCTATATTTTTCAAACTTTGAATATGTATGTTGAACTACTCTTTTAATACTCCATTTATAGAGAATTGCATCCAATTTGAAAATGTTATAAAAACATAAAAGATTGCATGCAATTGTTTGCTTTAGACAAAATATTCCCCCATTCATAAGATGAATGAGATGCAATATTAATATAGGAAGTGTCCTAGAATTGATAAAATGAAACCTCTTGTACATGATACAGGATGTAATAGGTATAACAGTTTGTAGAAATGAAAAGCTAAGCTAATTGTATTTTAAAGGATATGGCCAAACAAGAGGATCAAAAATGCCTCTGAACTAAATTCAACTTGCAAGGAATCATTCGATAGCTTGTCGAAATAAAAAAATTGATTTGTACCAATTTTTAGTTCTGTATCTCTACTTGGGTGATAGTAAAGGGTCAAAATAGAAAATCATATTTTTGACCAATTTCTGTTGCATTATTACATGAAAATTAAAAAAAAAAAAAAAAAAAATCAGACATATTATTTATCAAGGCACATATAGAATTTCTCCAGATTTTTAGATTGATAATTGAAGTAATAGAAAATGAAAAACGCACAAAAATGCCTATTTTGTATTGAAGCAGACTTGGTACTATCATCATACATTTACAGTAAGTACATATTGTTGCTAGTAATTTCCTGTGTCAGATTCTTCGATTTGATGCGCCATAGTTAAAAGAAATCAAAATCGTTTTTTTCATCGTTTTTTACGTGTCAGAAATACAACGTGTCAAGAATACAATTCTTTGGTAATGCGCTTTGTTTTCGAGAAAATTGACAGTGAATTTCGGCCGAGTGTGAAAGTACCGAAGTGCTTGAGGGGAATACTGAGGTAAGGGGTATAAGCTGCACAGAGGGATACATCTGCCCCCCCCTTTTTTTTCTTTTTTTTTTTTTTTTTTTTTTTTCGTGGGAGAAATCCTCATGGACACCCCGGCCTCCGGAGGGAGGAGGCTAGGGTAGTGTCGGACTCCTATCTCCAAAAATAATAAAAAAGAAAAGCCACAGAGATAGACCTACCGACTAAAACCCCCACGGTGACCTTAACAACACGTTTGTGGGGGCACCGGGAACAATTGACTATCCAGTGCCCCCCCCCCCCGGACCATCCAATGCCCCCCCGAGAGATACATCTGCCTACAACAAGCGCAACGTATACCCTAAATCTGGCGTCTAAACCAGCACTTCGATACGTTTGCGCTTCAAAGTTGATTTTTTCTAAAACGAAGGTCGATATCAACAAATTTTATTCTTTATTTTCGAGTTATTTCGTTATGCAGAATCACCGCACTTCCGCTTGTACGATTGGATCTGAAACACCCTGTTTACAAACTCACGCAACTATAATAGGGTCATCCACGTATTTCGAAACCCACGTGCTCGAGTACAAATGAGCTGGGGTTCCGAGATACGTGGATGACCCTGTATTGTGCGACTTATGTTTTCAACGAGACCGATAACGCATCGGCAAGGTGTCAAACTACTGAATCGCTGCACACTTTTGGAACTGGGGTTCGCGTCTGAATTAGGTTAATTTTTTTTTTCGTAAGCGTTATGTAGTTTTTAATTTCCAAGTATATGACAGTGATCATTACTTATTTACCAATGTTCTGAGAAAAATTTTGGAATATAACCAACAATTTTGGGGTATTCATATTTATTTCATTGGTTCTCTTAGGTCTGAAACTAACATGATATATTATTTTATTTAAATTCCATACGTTTTTATACGTATTTCTTATTATACATATTATTTACATGCACTGGTGCACAAAATTAAGGGAACACTACAATTTTTCGAAAAAATTTGGTCATTTTCAAGTGGCTGTATCTCCGCGAAAAATAGGTATAAAAAATATTAAAAACAGCTATTTTGTAGCTTGAAGTTTCTAGTTTTTAAATCATGTATCCAATTTTTTGTGCAGTATAGTACCATTGCTTTTTCAAGATAAAGCGCAACAAACGCATGTTCAAAAATTTTCGTCAACTTTGAAGTGATGCATCGGATGAAGGAAATTTTTCTTCGTGAATCCATTTAAATGCTCTTAAGGAGCAAACTATTCCCTTTAATTTCGTTTTTTGGATTTATTCTACCATTTTTTATTTTACCGAGTTATTTACTATTGTATGAAAAATCGTACTTTTAACTTTGAGCGCCTATAATTTACGACTGCGTAATCGTAGAAAAATTGCAATGGGTGTTTTAGAAAGCTGAAAAGTTTCCCTTTAAAGGCGTTTCCTCATAAATTTGGTGAGAATTTTGTTGTATCGTATACAAGTCATTTCAAAATGACCTAAACAATTAGGTAATTACCTGTTACGTACCCGGTGCCGTTAAGGTTTACACGGTATACGCAACTGAGAAAGAGAGAGGAAAAATTTAGGGCATCGTACGGAGTACGACGAGAGCGAGATGTGCGTTTCGTCTTAGGATCGCCAGTCAGACTCATCAGTAGGGCTACGACTGACGACCCCTGCCCCAGACGCATGGGAACTAATGTTCGGAACTTATATTTATACAAACGAGGACTTGATTCACTGCTTGTGAGAAAGATTGAGACGATTGAAGGTTTCTTGAGTGTCTGAACACCTAACGGCAAACCCCCCAACTACCGCCAGCCATGACAGTCGGAGTGGACTACGTCACAGGACGTAACATACCACTTGTCACAAAACATAATGCCACTTTTAGAAAAATCATGGAAACATTCAGGTGTCTACGTTTTTTTTATATATATATATATAAAAAATATTATATATTAATATTATAAAAAATATTATATATTAATATTATATATATATATATAAAAAAACGTAGACACCTGAATGTTTCCATGATTTTTCTAAAAGTGGCATTATGTTTTGTGACAAGTGGTATGTTACGTCCTGTGACGTAGTCCACTCCGACTGTCATGGCTGGCGGTAGTTAGGGGGTTTGCCGTTAGGTGTTCAGACACTCAAGAAACCTTCAATCGTCTCAATCTTTCTCACAAGCAGTGAATCAAGTCCTCGTTTGTATAAATATAAGTTCCGAACATTAGTTCCCATGCGTCTGGGGCAGGGGTCGTCAGTCGTAGCCCTACTGATGACTGGCGATCCTAAGACGAAACGCACATCTCGCTCTCGTCGTACTCCGTACGATGCCCTAAATTTTTTATTAGCATAGTTGTAAACATGGTGGACGTTTCAAAATATAAATCGCACGATATAATTGTATGAGTCTGTACATATCATTTCTTGGACTTCTACACTATTTTACTATATATGAAAACTTTTATTTCATAAAAGGTGCACGAAAGTTGGACATATAAAGGAGCAATCTTCTTAAACATGTCCAGTCGCTGCGTCCAACCTAGTTCAACCGCCGTGTCCAGTCGCCGCGGCAACCAGACACAAGCAGCGATTCTCAGTGTATCGTACTTTAAACTGTCTTGTTCAAATGATGATAGCATATTAAACAATATATGTAGTGAGAATCGCTGCTTGGGTCTGACACCGTGTTCAGTGTCGGCGAATGCGGAGGCTGGATGCACTTAGACCAAACATGTCAAACTCGTTTACCACTAAGGATTACATTAAGTATTATACATTTTATGTGTAGATCAAACCGCGGGCCGCATTACAAAAAAGAACTCAAAATAAAGAGGAATCACATTTCTTATTACTAACATTGTAGTTACACAAACAAAATAATAAGTACAAAATGCAATCACGTTAAAAAATACATACAGGGTGTTTCGAAATTCGTGGGAAATCTCCGAGATAGAGGTACTAGACACTAAATTAATAAGAATAGTTTGTATGCAATATACTCGGAAATGGTTAGTTTTTTAGTTACACGCGGTTTTATATTTCGTAAAATGTCGACATAACAAAGGCTCATCCCCTTATAGGTCAGTCACCGCGATTTGGGCCCCTGCATCGTGGAAAAGTATCAGTTGTGTTACATTCGTCATAATTTCAATTTTTAATCACAAAATGTGTGCTTTTTTATTCGAAGAAACATCTCATCCCAAAACACGTTGCGAATCCCCGGGACCCACTTAGGCCCAGAGGTGCCTGGGCCTTTAATCGCGGTCACTGGCTTTAAAGAGGATGAAGCAGTGTTACGTTGGCATTTTACGAAATGTAAAACAGCTGTAGCTTTACTTCGTAAAACGCAGTGTAACTAATTAACTAACTATTTCCGAGTATATTGCATAAGAACTTTTCTTATTATTTTCGTGTCTATAAAGTGTGTATAAAGTACATACATAAGTTGTTTTTTTTTTTTTTTTTTTTTTTTTTTCAAGTTTACGTTCTTTAAGTAAAATTAGATCATTTTTTTAAAGTTCGTTGGCAACGTTTTTCTTTAACCAAATCTTCAAAATGTGGTTAAATTTGTTGAGCTGTAGTTATTTTTAAAATTCATTGAACATACAGGTCTGTTGATCTTCATCTTTCCGCAGTTTTATTATTTTTTAAAGTTGAAAGTAGCTAAAATACGTCTAATTGCACATAATACTTAGGAAATCTTATGGATATGAACTCATTGAAGGAAATTCGGTACTCATACATTCAACGAAAGAAGAGGTTTTGTTCACTGCATTCGATACATGCTCATAAAAATTGTAGTAAATTTACGTATAATATAACTTAAACGTATATTTTTTGAAACGTGTTTATGTTTATTTAATTCTTATATGTATTTATAATTTTAATTTTTAAAAATCCAGTGCTGTCAAAGGTTAAATAACCATATTGTTTACCATTTTTGTTGGGCTACAGACCCAAAAAAAGTATCAATCTAAAAATCTGGAAAAATTCTATAATATGTGCCTTGATAAGTAACATATTTTTAATTTTTTTTTTTGCAATTTATGTGGAAAACATAATTTTCTATTTTCAGCCTTTATTACCACTCAAGTAGAGATATAGTTCTGAAAATTGGTACAAATCAGTTTTTTTCGACAAATTATCAAATGACTCCTTGCAAGTCAAATTTGGTTCAGGAGCACTTTTGGCTTTTGACTTCCTTAGGCTAGGGTTACGCGAGCGACAAATGGACGTCCGTTTCTATGTCTGTCGCAACGTCCGTCGTAGTATAACATGAGACAGACATAGAAACGGACGTCAATTTGTCGCCCGTGTGACCCTAGTCTTATGTGACTATACCGTTTTAGAACATTTTTTATAGTTATAGATGTAAAACTCTAATCATGACCCACCGATTTTTGTGTATGAAAGTTGCATATTCTTTAATTATTTTGCTAACAAATTTTTACTTTATGGCACCTTTCATGTTTAGAATACATATACATAAATATGTTTATAAATGTATTGAGTTCGGAATACGACCAATGAAAAGAAAGGATTAAGATTAATTGACTGATATCTTTGGTATTCATTTAAGGTGGGTGATGGTGGTGAAGATAGTGGAGAGTTTTACCTCAGCCCCACTTCAGGTTTGAGTGTACTAGACTGACTCTCTTTTGCATATCTACAATTAAAAAAGAATTTCACAATTTAGAAACACCATGTAGCACGATTTCAACGAATTTTAAACGAATAAATATTTTACACTGTAAATTATGACAAAGTGCTTTCAGATGGAAAGTTTAGTGTTCAAGTTGTAGTTTGCTATTGTTTTGCACATGAACACATCTACACACGTATGTGTTTATAGAATCACTTTCCTCTACTTGCACTAGGGTAACTGACCGAATTATTCCTAATGATGATGATTCCTAAAAATCGTGTCCTTTAGTAAGTGTAATTCTTTCGAAATCCTCAAATAATAGTTCTGTGGCGGCACCTCCGGCACTGCCACTAAAGGTGATCGTCGAGTTTCCACTTTCTCGCAAGCGGTCATTCTGGCAGTCATTCCTATATATACGTCCTCTTACCTGACCCTTACCATCCCGCGTCTAAGGCACGGCTCTGCTAAATAGCCTTACTGATGAGTCCGCTAGCAGGCCCAAGACGAAACGCTCACCCTTCCTTTCCTCCTCTCTTTTCACGACCATTCACGATGACTACTTCTCCCGCCAAAGTTCTTTTACCGAATCATTAACAATAAACGAAACACCAAAGAAAGGAGAGGAAAGAGCTGTTGCACCTATTACGAAGTCTTCAAAACAGAAGTGCTTATGTTACTGAATACTATCATTTACTTTACTTTTTTTTTAAATATATGTAGTTTATTCCATAAAAGCACACTATTATAGTCGAAACCATCTCAACAGGTGGCTCAGGGTCACGAAACCCCTCACGCGCCTTTCTGGAGAGTGCTCCCACCACGGCAGCTCCCCGTGCGCGCGGACGCACTTGCCGCGTGTGTTGAATATCCGTGAGTGGACTCTCCTTCCTCCTTCTCCGACGTCGCGTCGCGTCGCGTCACGCCGCGACGAAAGAGAGCGGTAAATAGGGAAAAAGAAGGACGCAACGTGAAGGAGCGTGGACTGCGTGGAGCGACATAGGAAGAAGCGAGAAAGGTAATGGAGAAGGAGAGTCCGCTCACGGATATTCACATACGCGGCAAGTGCGTCCGCGCGCACGGTGGCTGCCGCGGTGGGGGCACTCTCCAGAAAGGCGCGTGAGGGGTTTCGTGACCCTGAGCCAGCCGTCTGTTGAGATGGTTTCGATTATAATTTTTACTTACGTAAAAATGCGACTTTTTAGCACTTTTATTTAGACTGTTCGAAAAATCGTGCCTAAAATACCCAGTCCAGCATTAAAATATGAAATTGAGTACATAACAGTGTGTAAAGCAAAAAACTTTTACCCCTTCAAATAAAATAGAATTTCAATTATAAAAATAGTATTTCAGGTATTGTGCAAATAGAGTATCTTTAATACATGATTATGTAGCACCCTTCATAATAGGGACAGCATCCGTAATTTGGACAGTTACCCTAGAAATGTTATATTATTGATTGCTTGTTTTAAAAAGTATCATCAATTGATTATTAACAAAATAATATATCAATTTATGTGGTAAGGTACTTTTACGTACACCAAACGCTTCTTTATAATTAATTGAAGTTACATTACATACAATATTAGTGTGTTCTTTGATTACGTTTACTCCATTGTTTTTACTTGTTTTTAATACAATGCCATAAAAATAGGGTATACATATTCGATTATTTTTTCCTGTAGATCGTGCATTACACCCAAACTAAACACTAATTAATAATCCGAATCATATTTAAATTAAAAATACAGTCACTGTATTGTAATAAACATTGTAATTCTAGTTGTAAAAGCTTGTAATTAGAATAATAATAAGGATAATTACTACCTAACAACCATTTGCGGTCGACGAAAGACTGATCAGAAACCAAATGAATTTCTTTGCATTGAAACTCAATTTCTATTGTTTGCATGCATCTGGTTTGCATCAGTCATTTGAAGATTAAATGCAAATTCAAATTAAGATACTGCATGATTGTCATAATTAGCTGGTCATTTATAGGCTGGTTGTTTTCACCACGTGCGTAAGAAACTTTGGATTATTTTTACTTTAGTGGTTGTCACCTAATTGCCGGCTAGAGGTCGACGTGATCGTAATGACACTAATAGTAGTAATGTACTATAAAAATAAAAAAAGTTAATTCATGCATCTATTACTATAATTTCTTAATCATTTGAGACTGAATTTTCGCTTACTATTTAATTACTACTTACAGGTTGCTGATTCTAAACGTCTCAAGGCTTTAGTCAGCATGGCTGGACCAGATATTATTTGTGTTGGTGCTGGAAAAGAGTCTCAAGAAGTTCTCAAGGTATTACAATACAAATTCATTTTTCTATAAATCATTCAGATTATCTTTGTATTGTTCCGTAAATTTGTATATTGTCTGTGTCTCAGAGAATCGAAAGAGAGGCAACATACTGTTATCAGACGCTAACTGTGCCTGAAGATGATGCTGCTAACGTGTTATATGTGAACGGAACATTAATTCATCGTTCAGAAGATGAAATTGTACAGTCCAGTAAAGTCTTTGCAGAGAAAATAGAATTCCCAACCAGATTTTTACGCATGTCTGAATTAGCAAAGGTTAGTTCTGGTTTATCCTCCTGTTGCTTATTGGTACGTAGACCCAGGCACATTCGCAGTATCTAAACTAAAACTGACATCATATTTAGCAAGTTAACAAATTTGCTAGTGTCGTTTAACGATACATGTCATGATACTAAGATTTTCAATATTTCTAACAAGAAATATTAACGAAATGCTGTGCGAAATATCTAAGATATTGACGTAGTACTTACGTCGTTCTAAACCTTTGCGTACAACTTCAAGAAACGAAAAAAATTGTTTTATAATTATACTGTGTAACACTGTGATATCTATAGGGTTACTCGCCTTAAAAACGAATCCGGAAGTAGAATTGCTCTATCACCCTCAATTTTCAAAAAACGAGTTTTTGTAAAAACGCGGTCTTTCCGGAAAAAAATGAGTTATTACGTGAAAACTAAAAATGCTAGAAGATTCAAACTTGTCTTAAATGAAAGGGGAGAGTTTTTTTTGCATATGATAGTGTCCATAGTTATAATTATTTGTGGTGTTTAATGGTTGTAAATCGGTGTTAAAGTTTGAAAACAGGCCGATATCCGCAGTTTTTACACGCTATTCTTTCATTTTTAGGAGAAGCTGTTTATTTAACACGAATCTGCTACACACTACCAGATTCTGTAGACTGTAGATATTTCTGAAGGAGGATCAGTCCGCAAAAAGTGCCAGAACGGCTTTTTACTCGAACAGGTTGAGAATATATTAATCGGCAGCGTATGCATGGCGCTTTGCCGCCGCGTGGCCATTGCTCGTTTTTCGCGACACGTCAGTGTCGTAACTACGCTCAATCGACATCAATACAGTTGTCCAATAGGGACCCACTTTTTATATCTAATTTTTTTTTTTTTTTTACTCTTTACGAATGGTATAAATGGTAATAAACTGTTAAATTATTTTCAATTAATGAAAGTATTTATAAAAACATGTTTTTAATCTTGTTCTTGAACCATAGAGACAAAATGGAATATATAATAAACGAATTACATACTTGCAATATCGCTTATGTAAGGTATGTACTTCAGAAATGGTTGCGGCTTACGTCTCGTTTATAGATATTTTTATTATCTCATTGAAGTGTTCAAGGAATAGTAAAGAATGTATAAAAAAATTAAGTAAAACAAGGGGTCAAAAAAAAAAAAATCATACGTTAGATATAAAAAGTGGGCCCCTATTGCACAACTTTATTGGTGTCGATTGAGCGTAGTTACGGCACTGACGAGTCGCGACAGACGAGCAATGGCCACGCGGCGGCAAAGCGATATGCATACGCTGCCGATTAATATTTTCTCAACCTGTTCCAGTTAAAAGCCGTTCTGACACTTTTTGCAGACTGATCCTTCTTTAGAAATGTCTACAGTCTACAGAATCCAGTAGTGTGTAGCAAATTCGTGTCAAATAAACAGCTTCTCCTAAAAATGAAAGAATAGCGCGTAAAAACTGCGGATATCGGCCTTTTTTCAAACTTTGAGGCCCATTTACAACCATTAAAAACCACAAACAATTATAACTATGAACACTATCATATTCAGAAAACTCACTCTCCCCTTTCATTTGAGACAAGTTTGAAATAGAGATCTGCACGGGCCGGGCCAAGCGGGCTTTCCCCTTCCACTCCGGGCCAAACGGGTTTTCCCCTTCCACACCTCGGCCCGGCTAACCCGCGTAATCCGCGTAACCCGGCTGATCTGGTCGGCCCGGTCGGCCTAGCGATCGCTTAGCGCGCTTGCGCGACTACCGAATTTCAAATGCTCTGCGTGACTTTCGGCGCCACGCGTTTTGCGCCACTTCGCACTTCGAAAAATAATGTTTAAGGCAATTTATTAATTTGTGTAGGGACATATTATTTGAAATTACCGGAAATTACCACCAACGTTAGGAAGAGAGAAAACTATTTTAAAATGTTAAGTATAACTCTTTATATACATATTAAACTGCAATGTTAATGCGACACTTGAAAAATCAGTTTCTCATTTATTACTCTATTATACTTTTATAAAGTCGGCTTGCGTTATAGTTTCTATAATTAAAATATGTGTTGGTACAAGTAAAACAATTGTACGGTTTGCGTGTATTTCATTTACAATAACATAACAGATAATAATTTAAAATACTGAATTATTTTTAAAGATTCATGAATTCAATTCACATGAATTATTAAAAATAATTTAACATAAGAGATCATTGAGCTAGATGAATTGTTAAGTATAGAATATCGGAATATTTACAATTTGCAAACGAGTCAATTTTTGTACATAAATTTATCTTTGAATAACGCGCATTCTAAACTTGAGAAAAAAATATAATGATAAATAGTTTCATTTTAAATACAAAAAACAAACTAATCTCAAAAATAATTTCTCTGATTACTAAACTGGCACACGATTATTTCAAATAATATGTCCCTACACAAATTAATAAATTGCCTTAAACATTATTTCTCGAAGTGCGAAGTGGCGCAAAACGCGTGGCGCCGAAAGTCACGCAGAGCATTTGAAATTCGGTAGTCGCGCAAGCGCGCTAAGCGATCGCTAGCCGACCGGGCCGAACGGGCCGACCAAGCCGAACGGGCCGAACGGGCCGACCAGATCAGCCGGGTTACCGCGGATTACGCGGGTTAGTCGGGCCGAGATGTGGAAGGGGAAAGCCCGTTTGGCCCGGAGTGGAAGGGGAAAGCCCGCTTGACCCGACACGTGCAGATCTCTAGTTTGAAACTTTTAGTATTTTTAGTTTTCACGTCATAACTCATTTTTGCCGGAAAGACCGCGTTTTTACAAAAACTCGAGTTTTTTGAAAACTGAGGGTGATAGAACAATTCTGCTTCTGGATTCGTTTTTAGGGCGAGTAACCCAATAGAAATCACCCAATGTATGTTACAAAACAGAAAACAAATTTTTTTGTTCCAGAATGTTATTTTACAAAAAAAGATTATCTAAATATATAGAAGAGACATAATTAAAACAGACTAATATATTTGCTTTCAACATATTTACAGTAAAGATAATATATTACAATCAATAATTTATCTAATTTGTAGATTTTTATTACATAAAGTCAGAATGTATATCTTGCCATTTATTTAAAAAAAAAAAAACGAATTTTTTTTGTTATTTTTTGAGTTTATTATGACAGCATTTATAGATATATAATATAATATATTACCAATAATACTTTTATTTTTTCATCATTTCAGACATATTTTATCAATTGTTTTCTATTTATGACTTTATATTTTATGCTTTAGAGTCCATTTATACTACCAAAACAAGCCGTGCACGGGATGAGCAAAATGAAGCACATACTACAAAATTTTACACACACTAAGGAAGAATCGGAAATATGTGATAATAATAACAATAAAACAATATCAATACGTTTTACTCGGCTCGTGCACGGCTCGAGCAAACGATGAATTCATATATCAAAATATAATGGATACTGCACAAAATTTCTCTTTTTTGAAAATTTATGACATTAGAGAGGGTGATTTATAAACTATACATGTAAATCAAAATGAACATTTAATATAGCACAAGAAGGACAAAATCATAAAATTAATGCAAAATCATCGTACAGTTAATGTCTTCTATTTTTAATATTTTACGTTACATAATAAGAAATCGATTAGAGATTAATCACTAGTATTTTAACACCTTTGACTGCGTTGGCTACTAGTCTATAAAAAAAAAGTGTTCACCTAACCATTCAAATAAAGCTTTTCTATAATTCAATATGTACTATGATGTTAATAACATATAATAGCACTGATAGTTGAAAATTACTGTGCTGATTCATATTAAAATGAAGTTACATAATTAAGAGTCTAAACAGAAAAGACAAGAGTTCTGTATAAATTAACTTAAAAAAAAAAATATATATATATATAGCAAGCTTAAAATGTTTCAACATATTGTATAATGTCTATAGAATATTAATACAAATTCCAGTGACACGATGCAATGTTTACTTGATATTGTTTAAAATCATGACAATATTTATATAATTTTATTACATTTTTATACATATGGATGTGTGTTCGTGTTAACTCAAATATTTCTTTCGGCTCCGCCATTTTTTAAAACCATTTCATATTTTAATATGAAAATATTTTAGGAACATGGTTGTATGATAAATATTTCATAGTTTTTAACATTAGATTTAGCGACGTCCTGTGTAATTCCTTTACGGTTTTTCCAAAGTGTATGAGACTACAAAGTTGTAAACAAAATAAAAAATATATGCTAGACGTTATAGTCTAGTTTTTATCAATCAATGCCTTTCCCACGTAAATAAAGTAGCGTTTATAGAAATATATAACGTTAGCTTAATTATTAAAGTAGTTAATTTATTCAAAAACATTCTCACACAAGTCAAATGAATGACAAATTCAATGTACCGATTGAAAACGGATACATATTAGTTATATAAATATAAGACGAGTTCGATGACTTCGAGTCAACTTAACTGGTCCTGTAACGGCATGGATTTCTTTAACTTTTTTCAGAGAAAAATGACGTTACGCAGGTTTCTATACCTGTATGACATATGTGCCCATAATTATGAAAGTGGCCTAAGTCAAAATTTAAAAAAAAATGAGTTTATCAGTTATTTCACACCACATTATTTTAAACTAAATTTATTCAATGTAATTTTTTTTTTTTTTTTTTATATGACAGACCACTTTCATAATTATGGGCACATATCATATGTGCAGAAGTTTTTAGATTCACGGAAGACATCGTCGTGAAGATTTTGCTACAAGAAAATTACAAGACAAAAATGTGACCTTCAACGGCCAGCTGAGTTGACTCGGAGTATAATCCTTTTATTTAATTTTATTGGAAAGATTCATATTTGCTTATACTTATTCAAACTGTGTCTACTAAAAACGTTTCATGTAACGTTTATAAAATTTTGAGCAATTATAAGCAAACACGTTGAACATGTTATTGATAATAATCATCAATTATACAGGGTGGGGCAATAACTATTAGCACCTCAGATATCTCGGAAACTATAAGTTTCACAGAAATATTTGCTGAAATCAAATTGCACAGTACGTAGGGGGCCATCCGGTGGCGATAATAGTTTTTTCTGCAGGTGGAGGTACTTCGGACATTTGAAGGTCACCTCCATTTTTTTTAAATGGATCGGTATGTTTTTGCTTCCGTATCACGATAGAGGATCTTAAAACGAGTTCAACGACCTATTACATAAGGTCATTGAAGGTTATAGAAAGTAGAGAAAGGCGATAATACTTACGGTTTTGGTAGTAAATGAAACATACGTATTGTAAACAGTAGAGGAAGGCGTAATGCTTACCGTTTACTTCACTGAGAATAAACACTGCTTGAAGGACACTTTAATAAGTTTGCAGGATAAGATGAACATGATAAGATTAGTATCGATAAATCGGTCAATCCGGCACGATGTATCCGTTTGAAGAGCAAGTCGATATGCTTCTTATTTATGGCGAATGCCAACAAAATTCTGTAAGGGCGAAAAACTTGTATGCTGAACGATATCCACATCGGTCTCAGCCTTTGCGTCAAACATTTAAAAATGTGTGTGATAAACTTAGGCAAACCTGTAGTTTAAGTGTTCGTAAAAGTGAACGCCAGAAACGCGTAACTAACGAAGAAATGGAAATCGGTGTGCTCGCAAGTGTGTCTAGAAATCCTCATAGTAGTTCGCGACAAATTGAACGCGAATCTGGCATTAGTAGGAGGAGTGTACTTCGCATTTTGCACCGTCACAAATTTCATCCGTACCATGTTAGTCTTCACCGAGAATTGCATGGGAACGACTTCATGAATCGCGTTGAGTTTTGTCGATGGGCTAAACGTCAGCTTCAAAACAATGAGTTTTTTTTAATACCGTCTTATTTACTGATGAAGCAACATTCACAAATCACGGGAATGTTAATTAGCATACATGCATTTATGGGCAGCGGAAAATCCACATTGGCTACGACAGGTTGAACATCCAAATAATGGTCTGTGAAAGTATGGTGCGGTATCATAGGTGATAAAATTATTGGTCCTTATTTTATCAATGGAAATTTGAATGGCAACATCTATGCTAATTTTATTAAGGATACATTGGGTCTTTTGCTAGAAGAGTTACCTTTACTTACACGACAAACCATGTGGTATCAACATGATGGATGTCCAGCACATTATTCATTGATTGCGCGAAGGGAACTCGATGAAAAATTTCGAAATCGTTGGATTAGACCAACTACACTTTACGACATGCAACAGCGACTTATTGCAGCCTGTGCGTCAATAAGTTCTGACACTGTAAGACTTGCAAGTCAATCAATCGTAAAAATAATCCAATGGTGCATTGACAGTGATGGTCATCATTTAGAACACCTACTATAAACGTATGTTTCATTTACTACCAAAACCGTAAGTATTATCGCCTTTCTCTACTTTCTATTACCTTCAATGACCTTTTGTAATAGGTCGTTGAACTCGTTTTAAGATCCTCTATCGTGATACGGAAGCAAAAACATACCGATCCATTTAAAAAAATGGAGGTGACCTTCAAATGTCCGAAATACATCCATCTGCAAAAAAAACTATTATCGCCACCGGATGGCCCCCTTCGTACTGTGCAATTTGATTTCAGCAAATATTTCTGTGAAACTTATAGTTTCCGAGATATCTGAGGTGCTAATAGTTATTACCCCACGATACTCGGTATCGGTATTTTAAGTATTTATAAGTGTAACGACCCTGACGAATTTTTATATTTTTGAAAAATTCTAATAAATAAATAAAAGAACACTCAAGACTACAGATATACTTAGGTATGCATGAATATATGAATGAGCGAGTGAAAACTACTGTATTCAAATTTCGGCGCCTAACACCATGACAGTCGCGCACGCGTTTCGATATAAATCTGTAATTACGCAGTATCTTTAGATCAAGGAGATTTTCAAATAACCCTCAACAAAACTAACACAGAAGTGGAGGAAGTCAAATTGGGTATAAATTTGGCGATTCCGAGCCGAGCAGACAGATCAAATATTTCAATCAAATCGAGAGTTCTAATCGGGAAGAAGCAGCAGATGCTGAGGTCGCTCTCAGTAGCCCCTTTAGCCAACAACACCGAGGCCGCTTTAAATAGCCCCTTGGTCAGCTACGACACCAAGGCCGCTTTAAATAGCCCCTTGGTCAGCAACAACGCCGAGGCCGCTTTAAACAGTCCCTTGGTCAGCTACGACACCGAGGTACCCCTAAATAGCCCCTTTGGTCAACGACGATCAACACCGATTCACCATAACCGGTCAAGGAGAAGAAGACTGTCAAAACCTCCGATAGATGTCGATAACTATAAATTACCAATAAGCTAGAAATCGCGTTAGTAGTAAGATAGACTTAGTCAACACACACACCTAACCATTTGTAATTAGATTAGGATTTAGTGAATAAACCCTTTATTTATAAGAAAAATCTTGATCGTGGATTTTAATCCTCAGCCACAGCCACACGAATCCCACCTCCTTCGCTCGCAAGTAAGCCGCTCTACTTGTGAGACTAAAGAGTTGTCAAAAACACGCCTCAGGACATTACATAAGAATGTAATTATTTTTGTTTAGGATTGGTGAATGAAAAACATTTTGAAATTTAGGAACAATTAGTTTGGCAAAAATATTATTAAAAAATATAACAGTCTTGCTGCATTCATTATACTCGAATGTATATGGAAATTGGTCCTCAGACAAACACACACTCTTAAACATTAAACTCATTTGAATTGTCTTTTTGTGTATAAAGGCATGTGATTAATGTTTATCGTCAGCTAACTCGTTAAATCGTTCATTTACACATCTATAGCCTTCGTTAATAGAACATTTAAACTAATTCAGACAATAATTGTTTTTATTTTACACAAGTCTTTTTACTTATTTTTTTTCTCGCATAATTATGAGTAGAAAGTTAAAACGGATGTATGATTCCCCCGAACAAGTAAAAATGGTGGCATATCGCGCGTCAGAGTTTCTAACCAGGCCATATAAAGAGGTGCTGATACAGCACCTTTTCGAGGCATCGGCAATGTCCTGCACAAAAAATATGTTAGCTGATAAAAAAGGAATTCAAATAACGTTCCTCTATACTTACATGACAACTAAATTAGCTTCCATTGAATTTTCCAGTAATAATTCTCTTAAACGTAAATGCCTATTCGTCTTCTCTTTCATGGCGATTAGTTCGGAGTCCTTGATCGTATCTATAAATGAAAATAAATTACCTCCGACTATAATAAAAATAACTAAGTTTCTCGCATCGTAATTCTGGCTATACCGTCATCAGTCGATTTTGGTTCTTCTGTTTGTTGAAAATTAGCTATTAACGAATCGAAGAAACTTTTCGAACTATCTTGTGCTGGTTTCGAAATATCCGGTATAACTTTTAGTGCTGAATAATCTATCCGAAACTTCGAAAGGAGACTTGCCATGCTAATAATGAAATAATAACATTAAATCACTTATCTGGCTTAAGCTTATTCTCAGAAAAATTCGTACCTTCCGACTTACTTTCTCTGTTCGTATTCTAGTTCGGAATGTTTATTCGCAAGTGCAAAAACCCTCAGTTTGCTATTGGACCAATTACGCCTGGTGCTAATGATGTACGGTAATAGAAGGGTCAAACCGCCGTCATCATACAACCACCATACATCTATTGTACCCTTTTTTTGTTTTCGTTGAAATTTCGTTACAACGTTAAGTATATCTTTTGCTATCGGTATGATAGTTAGTTTATTTTCGCGTTGGTCTTCCATCGTTGGATTAGGATAATCATTAATTATCTTGGATCGCCTTGGGGCTGGACTACCGGGAATTGAAATATCTGATGTGCTGCTAGCTGTAGGAGTAAATATTTATTATTAATATGAAATACTTTATTTGACTAATATATAAAAGATAGTTATAAGTAGACTGCGGAAGTTTATCCATTTATGGCGATTTTAAAATTAGAAAAACCTATAAGGATGCCTACAGATATAAAAATACAATAAAATATCAAAAATTCAATACATTTTATAATATTTAGAAACTAAAACATACATTTAGTTAAGATTCAGTTGCTGTTGTATGTCTACAAAATATGAATTTGCATAAACTTCCGCAGTTTAGTTATAAGTATTCTACAAACCTTGGCTAAGCTGAGAAAAACTTTGATTTCCTGATATGGTAGTTGTAGCATTCTTCTTCTGTTCGTCAACATCTCCTATAACTGCGCTGTAGTCCAATCCTTCGCTTATTCGAAGAAGCGCCACTGCTATATGCATATCTAAGGCTTTACTGTGTAAATAAGAAGTAACGTATAGTGTTTATTCGTCTAAATTGGAATATTCTACATTGTTGTGAATAAAGATACACACTGCATAACGTTAAAGTACATATTTAGATTTTCCCGTGGACACGTGGCCCAGTCTTGTTTGTATCCCATTAGCAATATGTTAGGCCTCATTTTTCCCAAACCGGCGGCTTGCAGAAGGGAAGTAGCACCATCTTGAAAGTTCGCACCATCCACTAGGGAATAAAATGCCTTAACTTTGTTTGCTCTAAACCAAGAAATACACTTAGTGATCATTGAATTGCGTGTTTTATATGATATCGGCATCTGGAACATGGAAGAAAGCATGGAACAACTATTATAAAGTATATTCTAAATATTATAGAGTGGTTTAACTAATAATGTTTTAGTTTTACCTCCATAATATGGCCACAAATAAATAAACTGTTATTTTTAGTGATGTGATGTGCAAAATCGACGAGCGCTGATCGTGCATTCGGCGCACCAGTGAGCACTAAAAGCTGAGGTCTGTAATTTTTAACGTGTTCTTCAACTTTATCTAATTGTTGAACAGCAGTTAGTGCATTATTGTACGTTTGAGCTTGAGTGGTTGAACCCCAATTTACATCTGTAGAAGAATATCCGTTTCTTACAAAACATGATATATAAATACATATTACAGAGTGTATTAAAAAGTCGTACGCTGTCCAATATATGCATTTACCTGGTTTTCTATACGAGACTATTAGATAAAGTGCCAACACGACACATAAAGTGATCAAGGCTGTCCACCATGAGATCAGGAACATCACAGAAACGCAGAGAATAGCACCAGCAAGACTGAGCCACATATTATAATACTAAAATAAAAATATTAAAGGTTAGAATAAAGTTTAAGAATTCTTAACTATTTTATGTAAAAGTATTTATTGGTCAATAATTAACCTTAAACGTTGGTCGCCAACCAATCGGTTTAGCTAGCGAAGCATGAAAAGTGCTAAAGTTAATGAGTGTGTAGGCAGCCAAAAAGAAGTTTGAGATCAAAGGTGCTATGGCATTCAATTCTCCTAGAATAAAAAGTATTTCTCATATTAAGGATTTGTTTTACGAAAATGCCTCGCGTTTTATTGTTTATAATTTATTCTAGTAAGAGCGTACCAATTAAAATGAAACCAACGGCAATAACAAACGTAAGGAAGTAACCACGAATCGGTTCTTTGCCCTTTTCACCGCTGAACCATGCTATTCCAGGATATAATTTATCGAGACAAAGAGCTTGAAACACTTTTGGTGCAGAAACCAGCGATGCTAAGGCGCTTGACAATGTAGCCGCAAAGCATCCGGCATAAATGAATGGACCGAACGCGGAAACTAATTCGATTACCTGAAAAATTCGAGTTTATTTACACAATATTGCAATCATTATTTATGTTACCGTTTGCAGAATACGAAAAATACCTGAAAGCTGTTGTGGCTACCGTAAGTACAGTTCCCGGTACAATTAAACTTTGTGCCATATGCACTCCAAGCTATTTGACTCGGATATTCTGTAGTCGTAGTTACACTCTCTGTTGTCTCATTTCTTGTATCGTTGAAAGTTGATATTGCGGTGTATGGATTAAAAACGTTCCATAAATCGTTAACATCGCCAGATGCATCTCGCATGACTGTTCCTCCAACCATAAGTGCCATGAGAATATAAGAGATTGTTGTCAATAAAATCGCTAACAACGTTCCTTTAGGAATCGCTATTTGTGGATCCTATGAAAACCATAAAGGAACAGTATGAACGAAATAGTTTTTGAGCTTATTTTACTGTCTTAAAAGCAAGGTTGCACAACAAACTAAACATCGCGTAATAAAAAACTCTTTAACGATTACGATAATAAAAAAAAAATATTCCCTGTAGACGGAAGGACTAAATCACCTTCAAATCACCGGATATATTCGCACCTGCCAGGATACCTGTTGCTGCTGGGAAAAATATAGCCAAGACTGAAAAAAAATTATGTTCCACTCCTTCACTGTATCTATAGTCCGGATAAAAGTTCTCCTTCAACAGATCGCCTGCAAATAAGAAAATAAACAGATTCTAAGTTTAGATAGTGAAGTATTCACCAATATTTTTCATTTTTTATTCAAATATAAAATTTTTGCTTATGTGCTATGTGCTTTTGAAAGGTTTTATCACTTTTCGTAGCATTCGAGAGTCGTAAAGAATCTGTGTCTCATTTATAATATATAGTTATCGTTCACTTTGTAAACCAGCGATAAGATAAGAAAACCTACCTGCATTCAAGTTTAAATTACAAAAATTACTTAATAAATTCCTTAAATATTTTTTCCCAACTCAGTTATCTTTATTACTTATTAAATGAAATATAAATATGTTAAACGTTACCATTATATCCTACAAAACCTTTGGCTCGTTCTTCATCATCTTTGGGACCAATAAAAGTACCGATTATAAAATCGGCAATGGCTATAAGCAAAATGACAAGTAAACCAATTTGAGCCTTTGCCTCCCATTCCAAACCGACCATCACGACTACCAGAAGCAGAACTACTGTGATGCAACCTGTTGAAAGCGAGCAACAACAATTATCGTTCAATAAAAAATATGAACAAGTTCGTTCGTGCAGACCTATGATTCTGATATCCGTGTTATCGCAGTCGACGATGCATATTCCGTTCGTTTTGAGACAGTCAACCATGCTTTCACAGAATCCCACGACGTACATAGAACAGGCAACTGCATTTGCCAAAGAGAATATGAGCCCAATCGACCCACCGAATTCTGGGCCTAGGGATCTGGAAATCATGTAATAGGTGCCACCTGTGGAAAATCTTGGATCAATAGGGTCGAAAGTAGATTGACTAACGAGAAAAAAAGCCGCAGAATACTGAGCGTAAGAAAGTTGAACATCAAGAGGATGCGTAACCATACCTTTGTTTCAGCTCTACTTACCTCCTTTAATGAGCCCATTTGTGCTAATCGCCGACATTGATAGCGACGTTATGGTAGTCACGGTTGTCGTCGTGAAGATTAATAAAATAGCTTGCCCTGAAAACACAGGGAGACATAGTTTCACAATCAACGACGAGGAAAACTTGATGACGCATTCGCCAAAATAATTACCTATTCCAGCTTGAGCAACGACCCAAGAGAGTCGCAGGAATAACATCACGCCCCAAATGTTGAGGAGGCATCTCAATAGAACCCCTTGGATCCATCCGAATTTAATACGTGACGCCGGCGGCTTCACGTGCGCTGTGTGTATTGTGTGCGACCCTGAACTCTACGGCAACGAGAAAGAAGGTACGAGTTAGTTACGTCCGCTGAATGGTTTTAATTACCCTAAATGACCAATACCGAATGACTGCGGCTTACTGTCTCCTAGAGACAGACACGATTCTATCTAGATCATTCGAGGTCAAAGCCAATTATCCTCCCACATACCCGAAGCAACTAGGTGACTTTCCTACGATTATGGACAAACAGCAACATCAAGACAGCTCCGGTAAACAAGTGTATTTCTGGAATTAAACTGCAGAACACGCTGGGAGATCCGTGGATCTCTGTACGTGAGCGTTACGCGTAAATTGAGATTTAGAGGTGGTTATCGGCATTGAAGGTGATTCGTCTAGAGGAAGGGTCGCCAGTTGACCAATGAAGACTAACGATTTACGTAACAATGCCTCATATGTCGTACATTACATGTCGCCCAATGTTGATATACTTTTTCGGGATTCAACACATTGGAGTCGCAAATCTAAAACGTTCCTGGCGTTAACATTCTTACAAAATTTCCTACGGACGTTCGTTTTCCTTTACCGAGAAAAAAAAAATAACACAAAACTTTGGTTTACGTAATTGCAATCTTCAAAGAATAATACAATTAAAATGAAAGTCGATGTGAAGCGAATAACTAACGAGGTGTTACAATACAGACTGGACTTGGTCAGAAGTTCAACACGGACAAAGTGAATTTAAAAAGGCGGATTCCATTCTAGTAGCGAATTAGGCTGCGGTCACAGTAGAACCGACATTGGACGATTCGGCCGACGTCCGACGTCGTATAGTGAAATATTCGACCCGAAAATATGATCAAAACTATGCTATTTGTTTCGATAAAACTTAACTGTTTGTGCATTCTTTTCTTGTACAATTGTATCAAATAATTACAGTATGGCATTTATGATTGTTTTTAATTCTATTAAACCGATTGGAATAATTATTGTGAAATTTTCTGGTCCGACATTGGTTGAATGCGTCCAATCTTCGCAAAAGCATTGGGAAATCGCCGACGCGATGTCGAGCGTCAGATTTTTTTCGTCAGACATCGGTCGATTTGATTGAAACAAACTTTGAATTCGTCCGATCATCGTCCGACGTTGACTATAGTTCAACCGATAATTTCGGTTGCACTTGTTTCCCAATGCTTTTGCGAAGATCGGGCGCGTTCAACCGATGTCAGACATCATACGGCAAAGTACAGGGTGGGCCATTAAGTTGAGTGGATATGAAAAATTCACAAAAAAAAACAAACAGCAGTATCATAACTAATATATATTGAAATTGAAGTAAACAAACGGGCAATTTGTTTTTTAAAGATAACATGATCCAGATGTGCACCTTCTTGATGCAAACACTCTTCAAATCTGGACTTTAAATTTGTGAAAACTCGCTGGCACATTGCACGTGGAATAGCAGTCATTTCCTCACGAATATTCGTCTTCAGTTGGGCTAGCGTGGTTGGCTTATTGGTGTAAACGCAACTCTTCAAGTATCCCTAGAGAAAAAAATCACAGGGGGTCAGGTCTGGACTCCTGGGAGGCCAAGCAATATCCCCTCGACGCGATATCAGTTTCCCTTCAAACATCTCGTTTACGACTGCCAATGATTCATCAGACGTATAGCATGTCGCGCCATCTTGTTGAAACCATGTCCGCGTATTAAATGCTTCAAATTCATGCAGTTGTGGGAAGAAAAAATTTCGTAACATTGTTGTGTAGCGTTCAGAATTTACTGTTACAGTCTGGCCTTGCTCATTCTCAAAGAAATAGGGACTGATGATTCCTTGTGCTGAAATAGCCGCCCAAACTGTAATTTTGGGCGAATGCAGGGGCTTTTCGTGTTTTGATTTAGGATTGTGTGGGGCCCAATAACGACAATTCTGTTTATTGACGTGCCCATTTAAGTGAAAATGAGCCTCGTCAGAAAAAAGAATATTGTTCAAACTTTGAAAGCGCTCCAACATTGTTTGGACAAAAACGTGGCGTAAGGATCATTGGGATTCAATTCCTGCACTAATTGAACTTTATACGGGTGCAATTTTAAATCTTTTACCAAAACACGCCGCAAAGATGTTCTTCATATGGCAAGCTCAGCTGACCTCTTGCGAGTTGATAATCCGGGATCGCGTTGCACGGAAGTGCTAACTTCGCTAACTGTATTCTCTGTGCGTGTTGACCTTGAGCGTCCCGGAGGCTTCTGATTGAGTGTGGAACCCGTAGCCTCGAACTTCCTGACCCACGACCTGATCACACTTTCACTGGGACACTGATTTAAATCGTGTAATCTGTATTCGGAGCGAAATAAACGTCGCACAACAGTGCACGAATCGCCATTTTTATAATAATTTTTCACGCAGAACGCACGCTGCTCACCCGTGAAACGCTCCATTGCGACTAAATTTCCAAGAACCAAGCTACTTATCCCCACTACTCGCGTCTCGCTGTCATGTGCCGTTCGGATATAGTGGCGTTTTTAAAATTGTACATCTTTCTGGCTCACCCTGTATTTCACCAGAAAATTTCACAATAATTATTCTATTCGGTTCAATAGAACTAAAAACACTCATAAATGGCATACTGTCATTATTTGATACAATTTTATAAGAACAGAATGCACAAAAAGTTAAGTTTCATTGAAACAAATAGAATAGTTTTGATCACATTTTCGGGTCGAATATTTCGCTATGCGACGTCGGACGTCAGCCGAATCGTCCGATGTCGGTTCTACTGTGACCGCAGCCTTAGCAAAGTCCAAAGAATTTTAATTTTCCAAATACGCACGAAGCTTACAATTACTGGATGAAACGTTTCTCGAAGCCCTAAAAATAAATGAGTGAGTGGACAATTGGATCACCCACTCGTTCAGATGTCACGGCAATGTCGTCGAGATTAGGAATCCGCGAATTTTTCGCATGAAATTTACACTGTGTCAAGGTTGATGCTTCCAGTTTCCTTAGTTCAATTCCTTTTTATGAGAAGCGCTTGTTTCCCTTCTTCGGAGAACAGGAACACGATTGTCGGGCGGTTCAAGGGTACCATCTCAACTAACTTATAGCTCTTACAGAGGCGATTATTTCATCCCATTATTTCCCGTTTTATCCTCGAATATCGTGCCTTGGACGCCACTATAATTGTAAAATTATTCTTACGCGTCCACGCGAAGCCAATCCCGAGATAATTCTATGCTCCACATGGGGAAAAAAACATTTACGGAACGTATTCTGAAGCTCCCTAAATGGCTTCAGTATCGTGAATTGAAATCTCCGTTGGCCATTCGTCATTCTGACTCCGTATCAATTTCGCAATTACTTGGATACCGTGTTTCGTGATTGTGTTACATATAGCAATTAACTATGTCTGACATCTCTTCGCAGCGTCGAAAGCACACTGAGAGTTCTAAATTTTACTACACTATAGGACTAAAGTAGCAGGATAGGTGTACTTGTGGTGAAGATAGCGGTGAGGTAACAGGATGGTAAAAGACAGAATGCCTCTGTGTCTTTTATTTTCTCTCGTACGCGCCGCTATCCTCGCCAATCGCAGTTACACTATATTCGCACCATAACACAGTGTAGTAAAAATCCCAATCAGGATAGTAAATATTCCTACAAAAGACTACAATTCCAGATGCTCAGGACGGGATTCGAACCAACGATCCTCGCATCAGTAAGCTGCGTCCTAATTCTCTTTTGCTGAAATATTTTTATTCAGTTTTGTACAATGTTCAACATAACACATTGCAAACGCGTAGTGAATAATCCACAAAAATTTTCTTCCTTTTTGGCTTTATTAACTAGCTTAAAATTTAATTGCTCTCACTAAAGACTAATTGGTAATAACGCATAAAACACATATTTCCGCAAAAAAAAATACACTACGGTAAGTAATGATAAAAAAGCGGGCCACCATGAGATTTTATCTTCATTACAATTGGGGTGGAAAGACTTATTGCACACATTCATACTAGTACTTACACTCCACTACACACACACTCATAGTCACCCTTATAAATTATATCTACAAGGGCGGATTTAGAAAATTGGCGCCCCTAGGCTAACAAACGTTTGCCGCCCTTTTCTATTTTACTTACATATTAAACAGATACGCAAACAAGTTGCATATCACACTTTAAGGCTACGTTCATAGTGGATGCGTTTTCTGACAAATAAGTTCGTACTGTTTTTCGCTAAACAATGAAATACCTCAAACATATTCGTCGGAAAACACAACTACTGTAACCGTAGCCCAAGACTCTATTCATCCGATACATTTTATATTAGCACGGAAATCTATGCTATTATTGTTGACGAAAAACTAAAAATTATAGGCAAAAAGATTTTATTGTCTTTTTTGTAATTACTTTCGCGCAAAATTTGCCGCCCTACGCTGCAGCCTACTTAGCCCATACGTAAATCCACGTCTGTACATCTATTTACATATAGACATATTTACAGCCTTTATCTTATAATCTTATATACAGTTGAACATCCACTTATTTTTCGTCTTATCCATGATTGACTTTCAATTTAGTAGATGAATAATAACTTAAACTTAAACAAAGAGAAAACAAAAATAAACTAGCTGATTATTGTTGCTCGTCGCTACACTCGCTCGCGAGTAGGGTTGTTCTTGCTCGCTCTCTTCGCTCGCTCACCGAAAACTTCTCGATCACACTCTTACGGTTTGCATATATTGTAGTGCCTATGATTAGTGATGCCTATAGCTATTCATGTTTATTTTGTGTGACCCTTTTCGGGCCACACAAGAAACTTCCCGATTTGCGAGTTGTAATTTATTATTATTAGCATTATTAATTGTCGCTAATTAGAAAATTATTTGTATTCGGGGAAATTTAATAGTTTTCTACTTATCAACATTTGCTAAATATGTATAATTATATTATTATTATTTATATATCTTATAATTTGTAATCATAATACATAATTATAAAAAGATATATATAATATTTTAATTATAATTATGTATTAATAAATACATACATATATATATCACAATTATATTATTATAATTATATATGGTAATAAATAAATATACAGGGTGTCCCATTTTAATCCGCCACCACGAATAACTTAAGAAATATGCATCGGATCAAAAAACATCTCGAATAAAAGTTTGATAGTTTGGAGGGGGATATCTGATCCTGTCAAAAAATTTCATCCCTACCCCCCGTAGGGGGTGGGTCGGGGGGTCACTTTACAATTTAAAATAGGAACACCTATTTTTTTTATTGCAGATTCAGATTCTACGCCACAAAATATGTAGGTTTTATTTCAAACATTTTTTTTTTATTCGCGATAGATAGCGCTATAATCGCGAAATTTCATTTTTTCGACTTTCTCGAAAAAATACGATAAAAATGTGTTAATTAATTAATATTAATAATAAATAATAAATATTAATAACAACGCACGCACGCCTGTGGTTTATGTGTCGTCGGCATTAGAATTACCCAGTGTGCATCTCGAGGAGGTTGCGTGATCGGACTCCTCGCAACCACAGGCGTGCGTGCGTTGTTATTAATATTTATTATTTATTATTAATATTAATTAATTAACACATTTTTGTCGTATTTTTTCGAGAAAGGCGAAAAATCGAAATTTCGCTATTACAACGCCGTCTATCGCGAATAAAAAAAAATGTTTCAAATAAAACCTACATATTTTGTGCGTAGAATCCGAATCTGCAATAAAAAATAGGTGTTCCTATTTCAAATTTTAAAGTGACGACCCGACCCACCCCCCCAGGGGGTAGGGATGAAGTTTTTTGACAGGATCAGATGTCCCCCTCGAAACCATCAAACTTTTATTCGGGACGTTTGTTAATCCGATGCATATTTCTTAAGTTATCCGTGGTGGCGGGTGGCGGATTAAAATGGGACACCCTGTATATATATACAGGGTGTTAAAAAAAACCATTCAATATTTATATGGTATATAGGATACATTGTACTAAGTAAAAAAGTTTTAGTAAACATAGGTCGAAAGCTCAACTGTTTCTGAGATATAAACATTTTTGTTTGCTAGTATCATGATTGACTTACTTGCTTCCATCGCATGCGATGTTTACTTTAGTGTTTACGAACCGCGTTCTGAATGGTTTATTCAAGTGCCGACAGTAGATTTCATTGAGAATCAGTCAGTTGTGGATCGGCGATTGTAGATTGTAGATAGATATTACAATTATCAATTATGATAATAACAAACAAAAATGTTTATATCCCAGAAACGGTTGACCTTTCGACCTATGTTTACTAAAGCTTTTTTACTCAGTACAGTGTATCCCATATAGCATATAAATATTGAATGGTTTTTTTTAACACCCTGTATATATATTATATGTGTTGTGTGTGTGTGTGCGCGCGCGCACATAATAATAATAATAATAATATATGTTGTGACGTGATGGATTCCGCGTTACAATTTGCTGCGTATCGCGAGCAATCGCGGACGTCGTAAGGGTGGGGAGCGCGCACGATGGACGAGCGATCGGTCTCGTCCTGTTCCGCACGGGATGTGATCGAGGTAAGCGCTTCCTTCTGTCTCCTCGTAATTTCGCTCTTTGCAACGATCGTGCGCCGCGTCGTAATCTCCTGATTACGTCCGTTTCGTAGCGTGAAACTCTTTCGCGTATCGGATATCGAGAAAAGAGAATAGAAGGCGAATAAGATCGAGTCTTTCGCGTGCGTCGGAATCGTTTGGTTATCGAAATGTACAGTACGGCGATTAACGACTCGCCACGCGGCGTGCCGGCGCCATGGTGTAAAGAACGTCGCTGAATAAACTCCGTCGTCTCATTTTCTATTTTAAATACGCGAGTTGTCTTATTATTGTGCGCGAGAAAAACCCCTTGCATATCCTCCTTCCCTCTAAGTGACACCCAGACCCTCTCCGCGAGTTGTGCGCGAGCTAGCCGGTCTAAGCCCTTCGCGAGTTGCTCCTCTCCACGCCGGTATCTTCGGGTACCTGGTGCTCGAGAACCTTCTACGGATCTCGTAAAGGCGTGGAGAGATCGGCAAGGGCTTGCGGCGTGTCGTTCGCCTCGATTTACGACTCGAGGACGGCGGAGCACATCACAATGTATATATATTATTTCTACTTATATTATATTATTTCTAATACTAGACCGAATTAGAACAAAATCTAATCAGCTCTAAGTTACATTGATACACATCGATTGCATTATCGATTATTTTGATCTCGTTATTAGTTTTTTTTAGAAAACGTTAACGAAAAATTTGATCATACACACATACACACACGCACGCACGCACGCACGCACGCACGCACGCACGCACGCACGCACGCACACACACACACACACACCACACACACACACACACACACGAACAATTTGTTCAAAATAGGCTAAAATGACTCCAATGACCTTGAAACATGAAGATCTGCCAAAAAATAGAATTTCGATTTTCGGGGTCATTAGAATAACTTCCCTATAAATCGGGAAGTTAAATATGAACAAAATCACTCTAGGGAATTTAGCCATCAATATTTCTTAAAATCCTTATAATATTTATCTTTAATATCTCTCTTGGGTATTGCTCTATTGTAAACTAGATGTAAGTTTGTATTTGATGAATTTATATTTGGATCGTACATAATTCTATTCAGATCCTACATAATTCTAGTCTATTTAGTTCTATTTATACCAGTTTTATTTAGAAAAAGAAATACTTAGGGTGGAATATTACCTGTGTTTATTATCTTACTATAATATTCATCATGTGGGTATCTTGACGTATACAGGGTGTGTACTATGTACGTTTAAATATTTTCAGGAGTGGTTGGGGAGTACAAATGGAGCACAAAATGGCCTATAATGTAGTGTCCGATCTGTCTTCGTTTTGTAGTAATAATGCCTTAAAGTTTATTGCCCTATACGCTAACTGCTAAACTAATAGTCTAAAGATGCTAAAACTACACAAATACATTGACAAGCAACAATAGAGTAAAAGAGACTTAATGCATTTTGTTGAATCTGTTATAGTTTAACTGTTATAAACCTTTAAAAATTGGGAATGTTTGTAGGAGTGAGCATCGACTATGCACACAGAGGAAGGGAAGCCTAAACGGCTGCTTGTTTCCATGTGTTTGCCTCGTCGATGTGCCGGAGTTAGTATCCATCTCAAAACCATACCGCTAGCTTTAAAGCATTATTACTGCAAAATGGAGACAAATCGGATACTATGTCATAGGACATTTTGTGTTCCATTTGAGTTCCTCAACAACTCCTGAAAATATTTGAACGCATACAGGGTGGGGCAATAACTATGTCTACCTTGAATATCTCCGTTATTTGTAATAATATGAAAAAATATTATTTTTCGTGTGGTTGGAGGCATAGAGTAGATTTTAAGGTCATCTTTATTTTTTTAAATGGAATGCTATATTTTTTTTACTGCGATGTGTTGAGGCGACTACATCAAACTATCTTGAAGTTGCAGTCTTCGTATTGCTACATCACGTGCCTGTATTACTGTCTCTGAACTTATTCGAGCACATGCTGTAGATCCTTACTTTTATGTAAAGGAATGGTCTTGTAACATTGTTTATGTTGTGAAAATACATCGCGTGTAGCTAGAAATGTAAGCATTCCGGCAGTTCGTAACAAAGACATGAAATATCGGTAGTCAGTCTCAGTGGATTGCTAAATCAAGCAACAGCGTGATTATGAAAATGAAGTTTACTTATGAAGAGCAAGTGGATATGATCCTCATTTATAGAGAAATGCGACGAAATTCGATAAGAGCTGTAGCCTTGTATGCCGAATGATATCCAAATCATACACATCCTTCGCACCGAACGTTTCAAAGATTGTGCAAAAACTGAAAAGAAACCGAAATTTTGGGTGCCCGTAGGAGCAGTCGTCATAAAAGAGCAACTGACGAAAGAAATGAAGTTTGTGTTCTTGTAATTGTAGCTCGCAACCCGCAGATTGGTTCTCGACAGATTGAACGTGAATCGGCTATCAGTAGAACGAGCGTACTACGTGCACTCCTTGCACGACATAAATTTCATCCTTACCATATTAGACCCCGTCCAGATCTGAACTTTCGGGCGAGCAAACGGGCGAGCCGAGCAGGTAAAGTTTTCTTCCGCAGATGCGCGAACCCTTCTTTTCGGGAAAGTAACCGTAGAGTCTCGGACCGAGACTTGGTCGCTGTTTACGGGGGATGGCTAAGGGAGCCATAGAGTCTCGAGGACAGGCTTGGTCGGTGTTTTGTATTTTCGCATGGAATGACCCCAATGTAAAACAAATGAATCAAATGATTCTGTTTCCTTGGGGGACAGTGGAGGTAAAAATAGAAAGTCAAGTTTTTGGTCAGTTTCTCTTACACTATTGCATGAAATATTGCTAAAAAAATCAAAAAGGACACATGTTATACAATTTGTTCAGATTTTATACCCTATATAAACATCTAATCTTTGATAAATACTAATTGCTAAATGTGTGAATGTACTAAATAAAATGAAAGAAGCATGCATCAAGTACACACAACCGAGTGTCGGTCAGAACCTCAAGTTTTAATAAAGTCTATTTAGATCGACGGTGACTTCTAACTTTTCAACTGAACAACAATACTAATATTTATTCGGCAATCCCAAATATCTGGTCGTCGGCATAATCAAACGTATCATTTGGAACCCGACGGACCATTGTATGCATTTCTGAATCTTTCGAAACAGTCGATGAGTACACGACGTTACAACCTGTAACACTAATTACGCAACCGTTTGTAAGCAAATCAGCATAAATTTTAGGCAATAAAAAGAATAAACAAAATTGTTCAGGTATTCACCGGTGAGGGCTACGATTTTCCATAAAACCAGAAATCATATTGAAAAACTAACTCGAAATGAAATATAAGATGCAATACATTTTGCGAAATAATCGTACAAAATAAATGTATACAAAATGGGAGATTACGTTATTGATAGATTTAGCAAAGAGACTGCGTAGTACGTAGATATAGGATAAACGACAAACTCCCGAAACAGCAAACTATGAAACATGAATGTAGAAAAGAACGGGAAATCTGTTGCCTATAGACGTATTCTTTTTTTACAAGCTCTGTGGGTATCTCGTAGTTTTTTTGCCTACTCCGGGGCCGGGGGTAGTAACATCTCGTGGTGCAAACGATGCGGAGGACCCCACTACCACAATTGCATGGGTCCTGTACGTGTACCATTCCTTTGAAGTTTCGTCGAAATACCGACTTTGGATGGATACGGCCCGAGCCGAGCCGCGAGTTCGGTTAATGAGGGGCAAGACCTCGAAGGCTTTGTCCTGTTGTCGCTTAGCTGTCTCTGTCTCGGTCTGCACTCTTCTAGACACGTGCCAGAGTCGTGCGCCTAGCTGCGCAGAAGACCAAAACTGGACCCTCTGCTAGCAAAAGTTACGGAGAGTCAAGCAAAGTCAGGGAAAACGGGCCTCTCGCAGGTAAAAGTGCCATTATAAGCTCGGCTCGCCAGTTTGTTCGCCAGAAAGTTCAGATCTGGACGAGGCCTTAGTCTCTATCAAGAGTTACACGGTGCGGATTTCATAAAGCGTGTCGCATTTTATCAGTGGGCTCTACAAAAAATACAAATGAATGAAACATTTATTTCTTTAATGCTGTCCATCGATGAAGCTACCTTTATTAACCATGGAAATCTCAATTTGCATAAGATGCGTTATTGGAGTCTCGATAATCCACACTGACTACAAGTGGAGCATCAACGACAGTGGTCACTTCAAGTTGAGCATCAGCTCTATTAGATTTTTTTCTCTGGGGAGCATTGAAAAGTGTTGTTCATCAAGAATTACCCACTACACTAGGAAATATGAAACAACGGATAATTGCAGCATGTGCTAGAATAAGTTCAGAGACGATAAAACAGGCACGTGATGCAAACGGTCACCATGTCAAACATCTTCTGTAATGTAAGAAAGTTTATTTTACTACTACAGTTGACCTTGCATAACCTTCAAAATAGCTTGATGAAGTCGTCTCAACACCCACTATCACATCGCAATAAAAAAAATATAGCATTCCATATAAAAAAATGAAGATGACTTTGAAATTTCCTCTAGGCCTCCACCCACACGAAAAATGTTTGTATCACAATATGTTCCTCTCTGTACCGTTCAAGTTTTGTATATAACATTTTTTCATATTATTACAAATAACGGAGATATTCAAGGTGGACATAGTTATTGCCCCACCCTGTATAGTTTACACCCTGTATATTAAATTATTTTTTCTAATTTGTGAGATATTGATAAAGTATTCTCTAATCATTTTTATAATAAAATTATCAATCCTTGGTATATCAGCCGCATCGTAAAGATTTTTGCAGCTTACATAATGCTTATAATTGGAGGATTCACTTTTATACAAGCATTTCATATCCTTAAGCATTTTCGCTCAAATGCTTTGAGTTTCTCCATTTAGCGAGGACTTATATTAAGCCAAATGGGACAACCATATATAAGTATGCAGCAGCATGTAACAAATTGTTTTAATTTTTGAATTTAAAAAACTTGAATAAAAAATTCTACTGTTCGCATCGAATGCTTCTTTCGTTTTTTCTAATTGTATGTCGATATGTTTGTTGAACATTAGTCGTTTATCTAAAAGTATTCCGAGGTATCTGACTATTTTATTATAGAGTATTGCAATATCATCTGCTAATATCTGGAAGTTTTTATATGTTTCTTTAAATTTTCTGCTTTTATTGTTTAGTTTGCTTTTGAAAAGTATTGTTTCATATTTTATTGGATTTATTTTTAGTTTCCACAAATTATAATAACCTGAAATTTTGTTGTACATATTTTGCATTTTTTCCTGAAGTTTCTGAATATTTTTCCCCTTAATATGAATTCCCAAATCATCGACAAAAAAGCAATACTTTTACTTCTGTCGAATCCGCTATATCAAATAGGTTTGGTATGTCTGCATTATATAAATTAAACAGAATAGGTGCATTAAGTACCCTGTTGAAGTCCATCTAATATATCAAAGGCGAGGCTTGGTTGTGTGTTATTGGTTGCACCTAAAAATTTCTTCTTTTGTAACATGCTACTGATTATTTTAGTTAAATGCTTAGGACATCCTTTCTTTTGTAGCTTGTACAGCAGTTCTTTAATCCACACTGTATCAATGGCTTTCTCGAGATCAATCAGACATAGCTACACTTTCTTTATCAAACAGCGCAGCTTGGACATCTGAAGTAAGTTTTTATAAGGCATGCACTATACTTAATCTGTGTCTGAACCCAAACTGGACGTCTGGAATCAGATTCATTTCCTCATAAAATTCCTCCAGAGCATTTTTAACAAATAGTCCAAAAACTTTTGATATGTTCGATGATAGGCTTATCGGTCGATAACTGGATAGGAGTGCCGGGTCTTTACTTTTTTTATGTAAAGGAATAACCTTAGCGGTTTTCCATTCTTTTGGAAAATAGCAATTGTTTAGGCAGCTATTAAATATGATACTATAATCATACATGAAACTGAACGGTAACGTATATTCATATCTATTTATAACATTTGTATTCATTTGTTTTCATAAATTTCGTCATTCTACTATGTAGAATGTAGAATAGTAAAATTGATGAACAAATGAGTCTAAATTAAAACATGAATATATATTCCAAAGTTGGCGCAGTTGGTTAGGATGCAGTTTACTGGTGCGAAAGTCGTGGGTTCGAATCCCGTCCCGAACATCTTGAGTTTTAGCGTTTTGTAAGAATATTTACTACACTGGTTGGGATTTTTAGAAATAAAATTTAGAACTTCATTTCTCTCAGTGCACGAGCAACATTTTGGCCTCGTTAATGAGAGGAAAGTTCTCCGGTTTCTCAAACTCGTTCTCTTCTTTTCCCATCGAAGCGAGCGCGTGTAGTGCTCCCGCAGTGAGTGAAATCGCCCGTTAAATGTTTTTCTGTTTTTTCATCGACAAGTGCAACGAAATAGAACAGATTCTCTTGAGACTGTCGTTCGTTGTTGCAGATCATGAATCGGATGCAATCTGCGAGTGTGTAAGTGCTTGGGACGTGTAAGTAAATTACGAGCGCGTTATATCGAAGAGCAGAACGACGAAGAAAGGAGTATTCTTGATCGCTGTTCTACGCATTCATAGATACCAACACACGTTCACCGTACACGTAATATAATAGCCAAATAATAACAAACGCTTATCTCTTGATCCGTAATGTAGTCGGAGCACGCGTTTTACTGATCCTATTGATAGTCTCGTTAAATGATGTGTGACACACAATTCGGATTTGTGTGGGATATTTTAATCTTCCTGTGCACAGTAAATCGCTCAACATGGTACGTATGTACAATCAGTGCCGTTGATTCTTGCTCCTAGGGAAAACTGGGATGAGGAAAAGTGCTCGTTCCCACTGAAAAGGGCGGCCCATTGGGAACGCCGGATTTAAATTTTAAATAAAACACAGTAAATTTTTATTTAATTGAACAATTTTTCATTTATAGTGTAGACATTTTGAGGTTAAATATGAAAATGATGTCGGCTAAATGGCCGCCGTTGGCATACCTTGATTCTTTTGATAACATTTTCGATTACATTTTCTAAGTCAGCTGACCGCACAGGACGAGAACGCGGTTGAGTTTCTTTATCTATAACCGAATCAGTTTCCTAAAATTTTATTATCAATTTTCGAACGGTCGACTCATTAAGTGGAATATGTATACCGAAAATTCACGTACTTCTCGAACAGTCATCGCAAAACTTTCGCCAAATTTATAATGCATTTTTACAATAACAATACGTTGTTCTTTTAAATAGCATTTCATTTTTAATTAACCTCCAAGACTCTAAATGACAAATGTCAAACATTAAGGTTGCCAACTTAAGTATTTAAAAAGGCCAGAAAATTTATATCTGGTCTGGCGTTGTCGATGGGCCACCCTTTATATGTATGTATACATAAAAAAAATATATACAGGGTGTCCGCCGAAATCATGTACAGTCTGTTATTTCCTAACGTATTGCAGATACGAAAACATTCTTATATGAAATTACATGGTAAAAAGCGACGCAACTATTAGCTGTAACAAAGGGTATAGCAGAATAAAGGGGTCAAAAGTGCCCCCAAACCGAATTCGACTTGCGATGAGTCATTCGAAAGGTCATGCAGAAAAAAACAATTCTTTCCAAGTTTTAACCCTGTATCGCATCTAGGGGGGTAGTAATGGGGAACAATCAAAATTCATGTTTTTGGTCAATTACGTCAATGGTATCGGACAAAAAATTCTGAAAAAAATCAGAGAGATGCTAGTTATCAGTACGCATGTTATAGAATTATTTCAGATTTTTAGATTAAAAACTCTACCTGTGAAAAATAAAAAATTCAAAAAATTGCAAAAAAAATGCCGATTTTGTATTAAAGCAGATTCGATACCAGAACCATGTTTTTACAGTAAATAGGTACTATTAATACCAATACTCTGAATTTTTTTCAGATTTTTAGATTTGGTGCGCCATGTCGAGAAAAATCAAAAACCGATTTTTTCGTAGCTTTTTGTCTGTCAGAGTTACTTATACGCAGTATTTTCGTGTAAGGTTTGTTAAATAAGTGTTTTATAGGGTTTTCAATGAATTGGTATACAAGACAGTAGGAATTGAAAAATTCACTGAAATCAGTCGATTAATACAATGCTAAGCGCCTTACGTTCTATAAAAGTAGTGATTGTTTCAACGGCGTCGGTGGCGCAGTGGTAAAGTGTCGAGCTGCTAAATCGCGCACACTATTATTTTAGCAAGAGTTCAAGACTCCATTCAGGTGAATTTTTTTTTTTGCACTTATTACATTTATTTACAACTCCCAACTGTATAACAATGATCAATATTTACTTATATGTATGTTTTGTCTGTTACGAGCCGAGGGCTAGGTAGTCTGACCGAGGGCCAGGTTTTGGAATTTTGTTTTTGTTTCGTGGATGAACCAGCGAGTAACTTTGCACTCGTTGGGAGCCACCTCACGAATGTGGACGAACCGAGTGCGCAACGGCTCACACCGGGAGCCACCTTATGTTTAGGTAGGTTTTCGTGGACGAACTAACGAGCAACTTTGCAATCGCCAGGAACCACGGGACGTGGACGAACCAGTGCGCAACGGCCAACACCGGGAGCCACTTGTAGGTTAGGAAAGGGAGACCTTCGCAAGGATTGCGAAGATGTTAGTATGCATGTAGTATCCATATGTATATGTATGTATATGTATATGTATGTATATGTATGTATTTGTATGTATATGTATGTATATGTATGTATATGTATGTATATGTATGATAGGTATGTATATGTATGTATATGTATGTATATGTATGATATGTATGTATATGTATGTATATGTATGTATATGTATGATATGTATGTATATGTATGTATATGTATGTATATGTATGTATACATATGTGTTAGTAACTTTTAAGTTTATAATATACCTCGAGCGGCAAAGGTATAATATTGTGGGATCGTTACGCTTTCGCTTCTTCTTGGATTTAGGAAAGGTTTTGATTGAACTAACTCCAATTTAACAAACCTTATAAAATATATATACAGGGTGTTCGGCAACGTGTGTCAGTAATTTTAAGGGATGGTTCTACACGCCAAAATAAGACGAAAATCAAGAGTAACGAAATGGCGGTAGCAGCTTTGTTTTTTAGTTATTAGCATTTGAAAAAGTGGGCAAAAGCCGCCTGAAACATGGAAATCCCTATGGTATATGTCAAATTTTACGGAATATTCAGAGTGTGTAGAGCTGTCCGTATGAAACGAAGATGTGTGTGTAACGTAAACCACAGCTGTTTTCGCGGATCGATATATTGATTATTTTAAAAAAGAACCGAATGAATGTAAGTTTGAGTGAGAGGGTTTTTTGAATTAGGGATTGCCATGTTTCAGGCGCTTTTCACCCACTTTTTAAAATGCTAATAACTAAAAAATAAAACTGCTACCGCGATTTCGTTACTCTTGATTTTCGTCTTATTTTGGCGTGTAGAACCATCCCTTAAAATTTCTGACACACGTTGCCGAACACCCTGTATATATTATTACGAATTTAAGTTTGACTCGAAGGAATACAAGTGTTAAGAATTCAAATGTCGTGGAACTAAGTCCTCTTTCTCTAGATTACGCACGGAGGTATGCGGGGGACCCGTCACTAAGACGAAGTTACAGTGAAGTTACTTTACGTACTGTACTCTAAAATTCTGCTCGAAGGAGAACTAATGCTCGATCTTGCTTCCAGTCTAAGGCGCGTACTAAACTCGGACTGGATTACAAATGAGCCCCCGAGTCCGAATTTCTCGGCCCTTTTATACCCAAAAATTTACGAAGAAAATGGTGGGGACTCGACTGCATCGCGGAGTTTCCGAGAAAAGTTGGGTGATATTGATTTTCATAGAATTCTATTAATTAGGTGCAACGAAAATTTCTATCTGCCCTTGCATGGTGACTTCCAAGTAAAATCAAAGGTCTCGGATAGGAGGTTTGAATCGGGCCCGTTCAAAGTTGCTTTACGTAACTCGTCTGGACTCGTAACATGTCATTCTGGCTTCTAAGTTCGTTTGTTCGTATAATTATATTTCGCGTCCAATCTTTGATACCATTAACTGTTAACTCGTAGTTGTTTAACGATGTACTGCGATTATGCGGAAAAAAAGGAGTTTAATGTTAAGAGGCATTTTTATTATTATTATTATTATTATTGCTAGGAAGAATACAATTAATGTTCCTCAGTAGAAAGCATACAACGTAGAAATGTTGATTGATCAATTAATGGTCTATTATAGATTTTCGTAAATGTTGTTGATGTGGTCCAACCAGCAGTTTTTATGATATAATCTACAAGTAGTCCAGTTCTAGATTTAAACATTTTTGTGTTAATGCCAACTGCTTTTATGTTTTTTTTTTCAGTCATCTACTTAAGGAGTCATCATTGTTATACAGTTAGGAGTTGCAAGTAAATGTAATAAGTGCAAAAAAAATTCACCTGAATGGAGTCTTGAACTCTCGCTAAAATAGTGTGCAGCGATTTAGCAGCTCGACACTTTATCGCTGCGCCACCGACGCCGTTGAAACAATGGCTACTTTTATAGAACTTAAGCCACTTAGCATTGTATTAATCGACTGATTTCAGTGAATTTTTCAATTCCTCCTATCTTGTTGTATACCAATTCATTGAAAACCCTATAAAACACTTATTTAACAAACCTTACACGAAAATACTGCGTATAAGTAACTCTGACAGGCAAAAAGCTACGAAAAAATTGGTTTTTGATTTTTCTCGACATGGCGCACCAAATCTAAAAATCTGAAAAAAATTTAGAGTATTGATATTAATAATACCTATTTACTGTAAAAACATGGGTGTGGTATCGATGTTACGTCCTGTGACGTAGTCCGCTCCGACTGTCATGGCTGGCGGTAATTTGGGGGTCTGCCGCTAGGTGTTCGAAGACTTCAAGAATCTTCAGTCGTCTCGATCCTTCTCACAAGTAGTAAATCAAGTCTTCGTTTGTATAAATATAAGTTCCGAACATCAGTTCCCATGCGTCTGGGGCAGGGGTCGTCAGTCGTAGCCCTACTGATGAATCTGACTGGAGATCCTAAGACGAAACGCATATCTCGCTCTCGTCGTACTCCGTACGATACCCTCAATTTTTCTCTCTCTTTCTCAATTGCGTATACCGTGTAAACCTTAGCGGCACCAGGTAACGTAACAATCGAATCTGCTTTAATACGAAATCGGCATTTTTTTGCAATTTTTTGAGTTTTTTATTTTTCACAGGTAGAGTTTTTAATCTAAAAATCTGAAATAATTCTATAATATGTGTATTGATAACTAGCATATCTCTGATTTTTTCAGAATTTTTTGTCCGATACTATTGGCGTAATTGACCAAAAACATGAATTTTAATTTTTCCCCATTACTACCCCCCAGATGCGATGCTGGGTTAATAAGATGTGATACACAGGAACTTGGCAAAAATTGTTTTTTCTGCATGACCTTTCGAATGATTCATCGCAAGTCGAATTCGGTTTGAGGGCACTTTTGACCCCCTTAAGGTCAATTTATACATTGACGTGACGGGCACGAGCCGAGCTGAATACTACAAAACTGTTACACATACTACCGAAAAATCGGAAATATGTATAATGATAAAGACAAAACACTATCAATATTTCTGCTCGGCTCGTGCCCGTCACATCGAGGTACAAATTAACCTTTATTCGGCTATACCCTTTTGTGTAACATTTTTGTTTAAAGGGATATGAAGGTCAAGTTCGTTTTTTTAAATGGAATAATATATTTTTTTTTTCTTATCACTTGATAGTGCGTTTCAAAACAAATTCAACAACCATTAATGTGTATACCTTTTTTCAAATGGTTTTCGAGATATTGCGCTTAAAAGTTTACTCATTTTCGGTGGATGAAAACCTGCTAGAGTAGGAAGAGCCACAGGTAGTCTCGGCTGTGCTTGAAGTGCTATGTATTAAGTATTGTTCCTTGAAACGGGTCATAAACAGATACAAAGAATCTGCGGTAGGAGCAGTAGGCCCGTAGGTCCGTAGACCCAAAACTCAGGATTATCTGCGGTGCTTCCCATTCCAGCAGGTTTTCTTCCGCTGAAAATCAGTAATTTTTTAAACGTAATATTTCAAAAACCATTTGAAAAAAGGTATACACTATAATGCTTTTTGAATTCGTCTTGAAACGCACTATCAAGTGATCAGAAAAAAATATGTAATTCCATTTAAATAAACGTACTTGACCTTTATATCTCTTTAAACAATAGTGTTACACAATATTTGTTACAGCCATTAGATGCGTCCCTTTTTACCATGTAATTTCATATAAGATTTTTTTCGTATCTGTAATACGTTAGGAAATAACGGACTGTACATGATTTCGGCGGACACCCTGTATATACATCTACTACATAGACTACAGTAAGTATATACTGTATACATATATTGTATTTTATATAGGGTGTCCCACGTAACACTTTTCACGATTTTTCAAGTACTTGCGATAATCGGACAAAAAAATATTTTAAACAAAAGTTGATCAGTTTTCGATTGGCTATACATTGCAATAAAAAAAAGTTCGAATTTTTTTTTATTATGAGGGTCATCATTTTTTTAAATGGCACTTTATATTTTTAACTTAACTGTATTGTAACTAGAGCTATTGATTATGAGATACCCGGATACCCGGGTACCCGAGTATACCAAAATTACCCGCACTACCCGGGTATCTTATGGGTACCCAAACACGTGAGATAGACAAGAATCTCATGTCGAATTAAGCCGAATTGAACCGAATTGAGCCGATAGTTTTTCGGTATGTGTTTCTGAACTTTAAAGTAGAGCGCGCGCGAGAGAGAGCGAGCGAGAGGGGAGAGAGAGAGAGAGAGAGAGAGAGAGAGAGAGAGAGAGAGAGAGAGAGAGAGAGAGAGAGAGAGAGAGACAGAGAGAGCGAACTGATTTTCAACATAACCACGGTCCATTAAATTCAATTTTCATCATGTATACAGAATTCACTTCATTCTGAAACTTTTTTTTATTTTTAAAGCCACAAATACGTACCGAAAACCTATCGGCTGAATTCGGTTCAATTCGGCTTAATTCGACATGAGATTCTTGTCTATCTCATGCGTTCGGGTACCCGTGAGATACCCGGGTAGTACGGGTAATTTTGGTATACCCGGGTATCTCACGAGTACCCGGGTACTCGGGTATCTCACTCGGTTCACTTGAAATCTCGAGCCCTAATTGTAACACGTATCAAGACGAATTTAACGACCTACTATTCCATGACCTTCGGATGACCTTGAAGGCAAAAAATGAAAATTTCCACAAAAAATGACAATCTGCTTGAATGGGTGATAATAACTTGTGTTTATTATTAAGACTCGAAATTACACATCATACACGATAGTCGCAGCAAATGTTCGAATTGAAGTCCATGTTCTTGTAGGCACAATTCCGCTATACGTAGTAAGTTTGCCTTGGTTGCTCTTACGAACTGTCGACAAGTCACAACAAAGAAAAAATGTTAACATGTGGTGGCTTAGCTATTAAGGTTGGTGGTGACTAAAACTTAAGACAGGTCTTCTGTTCAGTCTTGACTTGTCACGAGAGCAAATCGTAGTTTAATATTAACTTGTAGAAGATGTATTCTAACAGTGAAAAGGTTGATGTGTTGTTAATACTTGGTGAATGTAAAAGAAATGCGCGTGAAGCAGCCAATCTGTATGCTGCAAAGTACCCAGAGAGGCTCCATCCACCTGCACAAGCATTCTACAATATTGAAAAAAATTTACGAAGTTATGGAGAATTTCAAAAGAAAAAGAGAAGCAAATCATCTACAATTACAACCGAAGGCAATGCCTGGTACTGTTTTGGCACATGTAGAAGGAAGTCCGCACACTTCCATTCGTGCAATTAGTGCTGACACTGGTTTATCCAAGAGTTCAATTCATATAGGATCATAAAAAAGAATAATTATCATCCGTTCCATTGGAGTTTTAATAATAAACACAAATTATTATCACCCATTCAAGCAGGTTGTCATTTTTTGTTGAAATTTTCATTTTTTGCCTTCAAGGTCATCCGAAGGTCATGGTATACTAGGTCGTTAAATTCGTCTTGATACGTGTTACAATACTGTTAAGTCAAAAACATAAAGTGTCATTTAAAAAAATGATGGCGACCTTGATAATAATAAAAAAAAATCGAACTTTTTTTATGGCAATGTAGGGGGAGTTCCTCTAGTGCCAGACGTTTAAGGTTTTTCTCAAATAAATAGAAAAATACAATATTTTATTCCTTTTCTTCTGCATTATTTGTAAGTTAATGATATTAGTAATCAGAGTAAAACATCAGAATAACCAATATTATCAGAATAGATAACTTAAATGAACGTTCAATTTTGGTCTGTAATTTTGAGGAATCATTAAGTGGCACCTAATACCGGACACAGGAAAAGTTATTAACGTAACTTAGAAAAGCTTCAATATAATTTGCAGTGATCACAAATATAATCGTCGGATCATTCTGGAATATCGGCACACGCTTCGTGTGCCCATTTTTGGCAGCTTAAACACTGAATCCAGTCTTCTTCGTTGTTTTCTAAACAAACTATACAAATAATGTCCTGATTTGTTTCTTTCGATTTTAGTATTCTGGTCTTGTTAGGTTTTTTCCCAATTTTTTTTTCTGTTCTTTAATTCTTTTCTTATTCTCTTTCTCCTTAGTCAACAATTTATGGGGAGATGAAGTGAGAATTTCACTTTTCTCAGATCTTCTTGTCCTTGCTTCAGTTCGCTTCTATTTAGCTTCAGGTAAAGGGGACAATTCGAGGATGGTTTTGTAAACATTAACGACAGAACCAGTAGATGGCTGCACGTCTAATGTCTTTCCATTTATCTCCTTCTCCTTAGGAACATTAGTTGCTTGAGGTGTCTCTACTGTAGAAGTCAAATCCTTTTGTTCCGTTATCTCTTCCAGTGGAATATTTGTCATGTTACAACCTAAATAACCTATATCTGAAAATATGTTCCTATTCAAAGGATAAATTCCAGAGCATTTGAAGCCAGACACTGCTATTTCTATTTACAAGATTAAAATTTATAGTGTCCGGCAATAAGGGACAACGTTCCGTCCGAAACCAGGGGACAACGAACCAATTATGAAAATTTTTTTTCTGAAAACCTGTGCACTGAATACGCAAAATGGAAAGGCAATTTAAAAAAGCTTACGTAAAAGATATAATAACGCAATTTATACGTTTTTCAACCACGAAACCTGATAGATATAATGGTCTATAATTTATACGATGCACAGGATTTTTGTCACACTCAACAATCAAACGATCTCATTAGTTATGCACACGCGACTGGAACGTGCCGACATCCAATCGTTGTTTTTTTATCCCCACTCCCATTTCATATTTCACAGATATAGCTAGTGTCCGGTATTAGGTGCCGTCCGGCGTTAAGGGAACTCCCCCTATAGCCAATCGAAAACTGATCAACTTTTGTTTAAAATATTTTTTTGTGTGATTATCGCAAGTACTTGAAAAATCGTGAAAAGTGTTATGTGGGACACCCTGTATATTTCAGTAGAAAATGGCCATTTTTCCTTATCACATTTTTCCTTAGGGGCAAGAATCAACGGCACTGAGCGTACATTTGCGAATTTTGATGGGCTTTGTGGAACGAAATGGGAAGTATAGTTTATGCTTGAACAACGCGAGTCACGTTATGGGTACCAGAATTTTTTGCCCCTTTTTTCTGTTTTGAAAATTTCGGCTCATAGACGAAGATAAATCACAACAACAAATTAGTTTAAAATACTACAGACTTTTGAGACATAAAATGCAGTGATATAAATGTAAAAGAGTACAAGAAGGTTAAATCGGTCTGATATGAAGCAAATACAACAGACAAAAATCAAACTTATGCTTATTGTCAAGGGAAAAAGAACAATAAAAAGCGCAAAATAGTAGCTGAAAAAATATTTGTTTGTATAATATTTGTTATGTTCTCTATAAACTATATATTTTTGTAAATTTATAATTATGACCAAATATTCTTTTCAAATCATTATTTTGTTTTTTTTTTACGGAAATTAACGCTGCTAATCTTTTGTAATTTATCTACATTTTGACATTTAAGAGAAAATGCTTAAATACGAAGGAATACAAATTTTAATATATACAATTTCTCATTACAAATGATAATTTCACATGAATCAGTTCATGATGGTAGGAGGAAAGTTTTTCAATTGGAGAACATCGATTTCTCATTTTTTAGCAAGTTGCGAATTTACCCAGAAAATCAGTTATATTAGAGCACTAAAGAGATGAGTATAGTCAACCGCCATTGCGGTGCTCGCAGAGAGGTAAGTGGGGATAGGTCATGAATATAGGAATAAGGGGATGGAGCGTTAGCTGCCGGGGGGTACGCAGCTTCAGGGGAGCGGGGACCTCTGCGGGTCACGTGGTTTTTGGGGCCGCCATGGTGATTGGTTCTAGTATAAATGTGCGAAATTTCAAAATGAGACTTATGACGTGCAATTATTTGAAAATGAAAGATAATTTTTTTATTCGATGTGAATTTATCCGAAAACGACGAATAATTTTCTTATTCGACGTGAAATTATTCGAAAATGAAAGATGCATTTTTTATTTGACGCGAATTTATCCGAAAACGACGAATAATTTTCTAATTCGACGTGAAATTATTCGAAAATGAAAGATATTTTTTTTATTCAACGTGAATTTATCCGAAAAACCGCGTAATGTTTTCAGTAAAATCACAGACCTAAAGGACTGAGCGTAAAGTATATCTATTGGCAAGAGGGGTGCTGCTCTGCGCGGGGAGGGATTTCACTTGCAGCCATCTTGGGTGGTTAAACTATAGTCGAAACCATCTCAACAGGCGGCTGGCTCAGGGTCACGAAACCCCTCACGCGCCTTTCTGGAGAGTGCCCCCACCGCGGCAGCCGCCGTGCGCGCAAACGCACTTGCCGCGTATGTGAATATCCGTGAGCGGGCTCTCCTTCCCCATTACCTTTCTCGCTTCTTCCTATGTCGCTCCACTCAGTCCACGCTCCTTCATGTTGCGTCCTTCTTTTTTCCTATTTACCGCTCTCTTTCCTCGCGGCGTGACGCGCCGCGACGTCGGAGAAGGAGGAAGGAGAGTCTACTCACGGATGTTCAACACACGCGGCAAATGCGTCCGCGCGCACGGGGAGCTACCGTGGTGGGAGCACTCTCCAGAAAGACGCGTGAGGGGTTTCGTGACCCTGAGCCGCCTGTTGAGATGGTTCCGACTATAATAAAAGTTTCGCAAATGCATTAACCATAAATTCTTGAGATTTTGCCTAACGTCGTAAACGACGTTAAATGAAATAAGTTGAATTACTTTTAACTCATGTATTACGTTAGACTATGTTTAAGTTGAATAGCTAAGGTTACACAATTTGTAACTATGTATAAAGATTGAGAAATTTGTTAAATTCTGCAAAGGCAATCGCTCGGAATGAACGATGTTTCTCCAAGGCTCAATAGCTACGTCTGTGTGTGTGAGCGAGAAGACGCTGGAGCTAATAAGAAAGAGAGAGAGGAACGTTCCCATCGATTTTCGAGCGTCAGCTGTGATTTAGATCAGGCGTCTCTCTCATCCCTATACGGATCTACTTCGATTTCCTTGTGTCGCGCTACACATGCACAATTTCGTGTAAACTTTGACGTCTTATAGCAACTAAACGGTGCTTTTCTATACAGGGTGTAACAAAAATATTGCAGTTCCTTGAAAGGAGTGATTCCTGAGATGATTTTAAACAACTTTTTCCTTTGCGAAAATGCAAGGTGGCGCTTTGTTAACGAGTTATTAACGAAAAACATCGACCAATAGAAGCACGAATACAGTGGATGAATTTCAGCGCGCGCCCCAGCTTTAAGTAGTATCGGCCCGCCATCGTCCGCGTCATCATTAATCCACTGTACTCGCTCCCCAATTGGTGGGTGTTTTTCGTTATTAACTCGTTAACAAAGTCTCACCTAACATTTTTGCCAAGGAAAAAGTTATTTAAAATCGCCTCAGAAATAACCCCTTTCAAGGAACTGCAACATTTTTGTTACACCCTGTATAGTATATGGTTCCATTTAGAATTTTTTTCTACTCGTCAAGTACAATAGTTCTATGCAATAAAAAAATTTACCAACAATTTCTGTTGTTATACTAATACAAAAAATCCAATTGTATAACGTTTTGTACCTGAGTTAGGTTTCTGTATAATTATAATATGAAAAAAATGCATGTGTCAATATCGTCGAAAGACGAGACACGTGTTGGATCAACAAACTTGGGTGCGTTGGTCTCTTCGAAAGGTTTAATACCTTCAAAGGCTATGATCTTAATTCTGTTAATGATGTTTAGATTTAGTGGCGGTTTGAGTGGCGGTGCACTACTCGCGGTGTCGGGTATCGTGGACGGTTTGTTTCTGTTTCGAGTGCGCCGCGCCGTCTGTTACCGATCGTCGTTGAGACTCGTGCCGCTAAAGATTAAACTAAAACAGGCTTGGGGAAATCGTGGCCCGCGGGCCACACGGTCTCCGTTCTCCTCCTGCCGAGCTCTCCCCACTACATTCACTTGTTTCTGCCGCTGTGTAACACTCGCAGTGAGAGCATTGTACAGGTATGTCTGTGTGCGGAGCAGCGGGAATGGTGAGGGAAATCGTAGCCTACTGGAGGGGGAACGCCACACTAATGGAAGGAGTAGCACAGCGACGTCGGGGAAGAATTTCCCCGGGCCTGAACTAAAAGATTGGACCACGGAGTGAGGAGAGTCTTTTGACTTTGGCAAAACAACTCTGGTAGAAGTCACGACAGTTATCTCAGGACTATCTACGCGAGAGCTTTGTTGGGTGAATTAACGTTTAGTGCAGTTTATCGATTTAGTTTAGTGTAGTAATTTTATGTTGTGTAGTGTTTTGATTTAGTGACATTTCGAACACCTTTTATAAAATGCAACATTACTGGTAAGTATGTAAATCTTTGTTTTTACACACACGTGTAATTTAGCATACACGCGATTGGGTATCGACGAAACACATCGGCTGCGTCACAGACGCTGTCAGATACACATTATGTTTACGTTTGTGCAAAACTGAAAATCGGCTGCTGGCTTGCGCGGCGCGGGGGATCGCGGCGCAAGGTCAGGGGGGTATTTATTCCGATCGTTCTATCCTCTTTCCATCCTCGTTCTGTATCTTTATTTTTGGGAGGTGACTACTTCGGTCAATGAATACACCACAAAGGAGAATGTGTATGCAAAAGAGGAATGGCGTCTAAAGTCAACCAATCGTATTCTACGTTTCCACCCCTTGACAACCATTTTTAAAGAAAAAGTGATGATTATAGATTATCTAAACTCCTCCCAATTATTCGGATGTCTGTCAACATACAGTGGAAGGGATTCGTGGGCCTACCGTTCTTCTTCCATTTACCTGCGCAAGCGCGATAATATGAAGTTTTCGTGTCAGAGTCCTGAGCAGCGTTGCCAAATAGTACGAAAAACTTTGGCTATTTTTTCAAAAATGGCTACGATTTGACCCAAGGTATATGATCATTTTTTGTTGGTTTTTACATGAACTATCACCCCTCCAAAGCTTTACTATACTATCCCGAACACCCTGTATAAATCTGTACTATAAATAATTGTTACAACAAAATTTTTTCTCAACAATTATTTAACATAACTTTATTGTCCTCTAAATAAAACAAATTTATTAAATGTATGTCGCATACTTATAGATGTATCAACTGCTTGTTGTGACAAATAATGTAATTTTATCTTAAAATATCTCTTGCACAGTTTTTCACATGGCATTTTAAAAACACTCGGTACTTTTCAAGACTTTTTAAATTTGACACGCTAATGGACGCTAGATGCGACGTATTCTATATTCTATATTCTACAGGGTGTTACGCAATTCATGGGAAATCTCCGAAATACAGATACTTTAGACACGAAAGTAATAAGAAAAGTTCTTATGCAGTATTCTCAGAAATGGTTAGTTTATTAGTTACACGCGGTTTTACATTTCGTAAAATGCCGACGTAACAGTGCTTCAACCCCTTTAAAGCCAGTGACCGCGCAGGCCCAGGCCTCTCTGGGTCTAACTGGGCTCCGGTGACTCGCAACGTGTATCGGAATGAGATGTTTTTTCGAATGAAAAATCACATATTTTGTAATTAAAAATTGAAATTATGATGTATGTAACACAACTGATACTTTTCCACGATGCAGGGGCCCAAATCGCGGTCACTGACCTTACAGGGGACGAGCCTTTGTCATGTGCCTTTACGAAATATAAAACCGCGTGTAACTAATAAACTAACCATTTCCGAGAATATTGCATAAGAACTTTTCTTATTATTTTCGTGTCTAGTGCCTGCATCTCGGAGATTTCCCATGAATTGCGAAACACCCTGTATATTCGAATAATTTCACATCAAATAAGAAAATTATTCGTCGTTTTCGGATAAATTCACTTCGAATAAAAAAATTATCTTTCATTTTCAAATAATTGCACGTCATAAGTCTCATTTTGAAATTTCGCATATTTATACTAGAACCAATCACCATTGCGGCCCCGAAAACCACGTGATCGTGTTCCCTTCACCCTGGAAGCTGCTTGACCCCCTCGCCTAAGATACAGGTTTATACTCCAATGTTACTCCATCCCCTTATTTCTATTGGGATCTGACATGGGGGCGGAGCCTATAGATTACATCATCAATATGGGCGTCAAGAAGCCACCACTTTATATTACGTGTATATGAGTTAAACTAGGTTTTTTTTAGAAAAATGTTAATTTCTATAGAAAATATTTATGATTGGACTGGTGCAAACCCAGTTCAAAGAAGGTTTATCGAAGTAGAGCGGGTTTTGCGAGTAGGATATATGATGAAATGCGGGAAAAATACTGTGTCAAAGCTTGGTGTCGTAACCGCTTTGTGCTTGCAAACGTCAAGCTTGAAAGACAAAGCACATGAAATAAAATAACACACAAATCGCATAAAGATGGCATGAAAATTCATTCCAAATAAGTATGAATCTATTTCATTTGTATATTTATACTGTAAAAAATTAACTTAGTTTTGGTAATTATGCAGATTAGGGGAGCCACCTCCGATTTCAATGACCTTGAAATATGTTGTCAAGGTCATCATTTTGAACAACTTTTCCCTATACATATACCCGCCGGTCTCTTTTAGTTTCCCGGATATTCGCAAAAAAAGTTTCAATATATCAAAAAGTGATCGGAGTGGGTCGGGGTTAGACTTGAAATTGTGGCCACCGTTAACGATTTCAATCAGTTGAGATTAATAATAAAATATATATCACTTCAAGTAGAGACGTCTATTGTTTTGGGGAGGGGCAGCAGCCCTCCCCGCTAAGGAATCTAATCCCGACCCACTCCGATCACTTTTTGATATCTTTTTTGAAACTTTTTTTGCGAATATCTCGAAAACTAAAACAGACCGGCGGGTATATGTATAGGGAAAAGTTGTTCAAAATGATCACCTTGAAAACATATTTCAAGGTCATTGAAATCGGAGGTGGCTCCCCTAATCTGCATATTTACCCTAGTTTTTTTTTATGGATATTAACTTATTTGGTAAAATGTAGTCATCCTACTTAAAATGCATTGAACACACCTTTATTTTTAGAATAACTTCGTTTATTTTTAAAGCTATTTTCCATACTTTGAGTACATGTATTTTCAAAATAATATCAAGTAAATTTTCTTTGTACACAAAACATTCACTTTCGGAAATTTATGAAAGCGAATTGTTATGTTTCTGCTTGCTTTCATGCTGCAACCCTTCACACAACAGCTATTAGAGTTTTTACGACGTGGAGACAATGTCATAATATCCATTTTGCACTATTTATATTATATAACAATAACTCAACCCCGCAAGCTCCAAAAACAAACTATGCAAAGCGGTGGCTTCCGCAACTTACATTTTTCGCCACAAGATGTCGTATCTACCAATGTTAGATCCCAATATCCATGGGATAGGTGAGTGGTTATAATGTTGCCAACTTCAGAGGGTTCTGTAGTACGCGGTGTTACACTCCCCACCACCACTCTGCGAGTACCGCAATGGCGGTTGACTATACCATGGTGGAATAAGACAAGGTGAACCATTGCGCATCATGGCGGCTAGATGGCTTGGGCAACCAATAAGCGTCTGACCCAAAACTTGTCCCGCGCATCTCAAACGTAACAAGCAATTTAATTTTGACTCTTCAGAATGAATATGATTTGATTCATGTTATCAAGTTTAAACAGATCGCATAAGCGCTTTCACCATGATTCTTGCAAGTTCCAAATAAATTTATTAGCTAAAACTTGGAATTAATAGTCGTCATGTTAGTGTATTCTCTTGAAAAAACCTCATAACCTGAAAAGTCACGTGATGGCATTACCCCCTTTATCTCTCGGAGGTATCATTACGCATGCGTGCAAAAGCGGCCATACTGGATTTCCAGGTTTTGGGTCAGAGCCTAATTGGTTGACAGTTCCCCCACTACTTTTGAACCACTGCGCATCTCGGGAATGGTTCACCTTGTCTTATTCCATCATGGACTATACTCTTTAGTGCTCTAGTTATACGAAATTATGATGGAACCTACCAACTTCCAAATTGAAAAAAATTTGCTTAAATACAGTAGAACTTTGTAAAAAATTATCAATACATAGAATAATCCTTTATCCAATATTACTGCAAAGCTAAAAGCCACTTTTACGAATCTATAAGTATTATGTATTCTCAAATTGTAAACTTATATTGCTTACAAAACTTCAACAAAAAATAAGGTTATTCATTTCATCAGATTGTTTACGACATTTTTCAATGAATTGATTTCGAAAATTGCGATGTGCACGAAAGTGAAACTGTAATTAGTGAGTACCAAGCTCCAGAATACTGTACAGAATTTAAGAATACATAGTAATAAAAGTATAGAATAGTAATAATTATACTACTCAGTTTACAGTAGATCGTTGAAAATACTCTAAAAATATTAATACTTTTTCTTTCTTAATTAAAATCTGTAAACTACTGTTTCTACATAACTTGATCTGTTTAATGAATATTTTCAATGAAAAACTCAAAATCGTTTTCAAAGTTTCAGAATTACTTTTTTTCGTCTCAAAAGTGCATTTGAATTCATAATTAAATTGTCTTTAACACGGCTTATTGTTTTCATAAAATACAAAATAATGATTTGTTAATTAAAAACGATCGAAAAGAAGACACACAGATATACAGGGTGTAAACAATATACGTTTAAATATTTTCAAGGGTGGTTGGGGAGCTCAAATGGAGCATAAAATATCCTAGGAAATAGTGTCCAATTTGCCTTCGTTTTGCAGTAATAATACCTTGAAGTTTATTACCCTATATGCTAAACTAATAGTGGAAAGATTCTGAAACTTTCTAGGCAAGTATAGAGTAAAAGAGTCTTAATGCATTTTGTTGTATCTCTTATTGTTTAACTGTTATGGAGCTTTAAAAATTGGGTATGTTTGTAGGAGTGAACATCGGTTACGCACACAGAGGAAGGGAAGCCTAAACGCTTGCTTGTTTCCATGTGTTTGCCTCGTCGATGTGCTGGAGTTTGTATCCATCTCAAAACCATACCGCTAGCTTTAAAGCATTATTACTGCAAAATCGAATCAGATCGAACACTATGTTATAAGACATTTTGCGTTCCATTTAAGCTCTCCAACCACTCCGGAAAATAAGGGAAGAAAAGACGTTTTCTTTCAAAAAAGAAGTTACAACAACTACGAATAATTTATATTTACGTTTAAATTATATTGAATTTAAGAATATTCTAATGATAGACTTCGAATCTAAAGATACTTTATCATGCGAAACTTGACAATTAACGGTAAATTTTCAGTGTATGTCTTCATTGCAGACAACTCTTTAGTAAAAAATCACTAATATCAATTAACGCAAAATTCTAATTGAATTTTATGAGATGTGATTGGAAATCTTCGTGGCAGAATATGCATTACGGTAAGTTCGGTAGAGATGCTGCATTTTTACAGAAATTTACCCTGTACCTAAATTTTATAAGGAAACATAACATCAAGAATAGGGATTGTAAGTAAAACATGTTGTGCAACTACTGTTGCACTGTTGTGTTAATTAGAATAAGCGAAAGAAGCAATACATATCATGTTTAAAATATTGAAACTAAATACTTCTTTCGGGGAGAGACGCCACACTTTCGCAAGAAATGCCGCACTTAGAAAAATGTTTAATTTTCTATGTAAACTATTTTATTATCTTACATACAGTATTAAATGTAATTTACTTCTGATCTTATTAAATCTATCATTTTTTCCATACGTTACATGTAGTATCATAAATGTTGCATGAAGCCACTTTTGGCATTACAAACAAAAAAACAATCCAATTCCTATTACTAAACACAATTGCTTTCATATTTTATAAACATTGAGGAAATCATTTTAATCAAATCAACTTCTTCTGAAATAGTACGGTTAATGTCAGGGAGAAATGTGCGTTGTGTCGAATATAACTTATTGCGTTAAAAACATATACAGATCCGTCTTAATGTACTATCAAACTTATTGTAGAATATGAAAAACTATAAATTTTGTATTACTATGATAGTAAATGTAAAGACCACATATAATAATGAAGACAAGATGAGATAGACTTGCCTCGAAAAGCCACAAAATCCTAGAATATATCGCAAAAAAACTCGCTTTCATTAATCTAAAATCTAAAATAATTAAACCAACCACTTTAAAAAAAATGAAAAACAATTTTCCAATTTTCTTGTAATGTTGTACCTGAAATACAGATAGTGTGGCATCTCTCCCATAGCGACGTTTCTCTTGTACTTACTCTGTTTATACAGGGTGTTTCGCAATTCGTGGGAAATCTCCGAGATACAGGTACTAGACACGAAAATACTAAGAAAAGTTCTTATGCAATATTCTCGGAAATGATTAGTTTATTAGTTACACGCGGTTTTATATTTCGTTGTTATGAGCCGAGGGCTAGGTAGTCTGACCGAAGGCCAGGTTTTTTGGAATTTCTGTTATTGTTTCGTGGACAAACCAACGAGTAACTTTGCACTCGTTGGGAGCCACCTCACGGATGTGGACGAACTGAGTGCGCAACGGCTAACACCGGGAGCCACCTTAGGATTAGGTAGGTTTTCGTGGACGAACCAACACTCAACTTGGCAACTATCGGGAGCCACTAGGATGGAATAAAGACTGTGGACGAACCAGCGAGCAACTTTGCACTCGCCAGGAGCCACGGGACGTGGACGAACCAGTGCGCAACGGCTAACACCGGGAGCCACTTGTAGGTTAGGAAAAGGAGACCTTCGCAAGGATTGCGAAGATGTTAGTATAGCCTCGTAACTTTTAAGTTTATAATATACCTCGAGCGGCAAAGGTATAATATTGTGGGATCGTTACGCGTTCGCTTCTTCTTGGATTTAGGAAAGGTTTTGATTGAACTAAGTCCAATTTAACAAACCTTATAAAATGTATATATTATTACGAGTTTAAGTTTGACTCGAAGGAATACAAGTGTTAAGAATTCAAGTGTCGCGGAACTAAGTCCTCTCTCTTTAGATTACGCACAGAGATATGCGGGGGACGCGTCACTAAGACGACGTTACAGTGAAGTCAATTTACGTACTGTACTCTTAAAAAACTCTGCTCGAAGGAGAACTATTGCTCGATCTTGCTTCCAGTCTAAGCCGCGTACTAAACTCGAACTGGATTAGGAATGAGCCCCCGAGTTCGAATTTCTCGGCCCTTTTATACCCAAAAATCTATGAAGAAAATGGTGGGGACTCGACTGCATCGCGGAGTTTCCGAGAAAAGTTGGGTGATATTGATTTTCATAGAATTCTATTAATTGGGTGCAACGGAAATTCCTATCGGCCCTTGCGTGGTGACATCCAAATAAAGTCAAAGGTCTCAGATAGGAGCTTTGAATCGAGCCCTTTCAGAGTTGCTTTACGTAACTCGTCTGGACTCGTAACATCGTAAAGGCACATAACAAAGGCTCATCCCCTGTAAGGTCAGTGACCGCGATTTGGGCCCCTGCATCGTGGAAAAGTATCAACTGTGTTACATTCGTCATAATTTCAATTTTTAATTACAAAATATGCGATTTTTCATTCGAAGAAACATCTCATTCCGATACACGTTGCGAGTCACCGGGGCCCACTTAGGCCCAGAGCGGACTGGGTCTTTAAGCGCACTTAAGCGGTCTTTAAGGTCACTGGCTTTAAAAGGGATGAAGCAGTGTTACGTCGGTATTTTACGAAATGTAAAACCGCGAGTAACTAATAAACTAACCATTTCCGAGAATATTTCATAAGAACTTTTATTATTTTCGTGTCTAGTACCTGTATTTCGGAGGTTTCCCACGAATTGCGAAACACCCTGTAGAGCCATCTGATTCCTTCTCGGACTGAAGGGCGTTCCAACGAAACTAACAAGGCGCATAAAACACCAAATGTAGTTCGAGGAATCCAAATCGCCAGAGTATTTCATAATTCCTAGTTAGCCCAGAATGCAGCTGCACACACACAAAGATATCTGTTTCTTGAATAAATATTCTAATGGATGAGACAGTCTCGTGGCATTCATGATTAGTTCAACTGAGACTTTAATTGTCCGACCGAACGTGAAGGTCTAGACTTTAATTGGCTGTAAGCCGTAAAAATTGCATGCCTCTGAGTGCATTTTTATTGAACTTTCAGGCGAAGAGTCGAACAGCTAATTTTACTGAGCAAAGGAGGAATGATTACACTTTATTTTGCCTTCTAACAATCTAGTTATCAACTTTTTTACTCGAAAATATATTCTACAAGCGTCAACAATACCTATGTCTGTCATTTTCATAATAATGCATAAATTTTTCTGGAACATTACCATCGTATTGCTCGCCAATGCATGAAATTGTGCAAATGCAAATGAGCTCAAGCGCAAGAGGTTAATTGATGCATCAGCTAAGATCAATAAATCATTTATTACTTTATAAAATTTGTTAGATTGGATTCGCTTTTAAACGTATATACTCCACATATTTTAATCACCTTCTTCGCCAGATTTTATGACCCGAAACGATTTCGTTTTACAACTAAACATTTTCAATACGAAATCGCTGTTATTCGCAGCTTTATGAACGATTCTGTCCTCACGCGGCAAAACATTTATATTGATGGACATCGAAACCACTGTCTATTTCTGTATAAATTCTACGCAACACAAATGTATTTTCGAATGCAGTAAAGACGTTGCATGCACGAACGGATAAACAGTTTCAGAGATGCAGGAATTTCACTGCAACGTGACATTTTTACGAATTTTTAACAAATATCGTTCACTGTAACCTAATGGTGGGTCCAGACTGCCCGTGGTGCTCGCGAGCATCGGCGAATCCACGATCCTCACGAGCACGATGGAAAACTAGCCGGCTGCTCGCGAGCGCCTCAGCTTTTCTTCGTTTAAATTGCTTGGAAAGAGTAGGAAGGAACACCGACCAACTTGACGAATGGAGGGGGTGCATGCACAGCTTGTACGTGCCGTTCGTTCGATTCCTGCCGTTCATCCCATTCGCAGCTTCGAAAATCCCTGTTCGGGGTTTTCCACTCTGAGTCGAAACCGACGAAGGAAAGGTTGCGAATGGGTCATCTGGTTTATGTCACCAGCCCCCAGAGGTAATAGACCCCTAGGACCCCCGGGTGCAGGGTACAGGCCTGGGCAAAGAGGATTAGATAGAGTGGAAGGTTCTGTAACCTCCTTTTAGAACGCCATCTGATGAGTCGCAACTGAAATAATTTACAGAAATGACAAGTCATATTTCCTTTCTTGAATTTTTGTTATGCGTGCTGACGCCACCCACGCCAAGCCAAGCTACACCACACCATTTTTCATTTATTGAGGATAAAGATTGTTTGAGTTGGATTTGGTGTTTTGCGTATTGCATTAATATATTTAGTAAAACAATGCCCGTAAAGTGTTGCGTTTGCAACAAAGATAGGAAGGAGAATAATTTGAGTTTATTTGGGATTCCAAAGGAGCCACATATGTAAGTATAAAATTGTTTAAGAAGTATACTATTTCAACCATTCCATTTACACACGTGGTTTATATTATTATTAATATATCGTGATATAATATTTTTACAAATATTCATCCGAATTCGCTGCCATTGGGAGGCGCGCTTCATCAGGAATGCTATTACAAAAAAATGTGATACTAATAAATACAAAAAATTTTTATAATAAAATCGTGTGATGCGTTTGAGATGTGTGTGTGTGTGTGTGTGTGTGTGTGTGTGTGTGTGTGTGTGTGTGAGATATTTTGTTTATATGTATGCTATAATACATTTAAAAATAAATGTAAATATATCTTCTATTTGTATTTTATTTTCTTCCTAATAATCTCTATCATGTATGTATGTAAATTGATATTTCAAGTTTTTAAGTTTTATAGTCTAGAATGAAATTGCGAGTTCAAAACCTGAACTTGGAATTATATAAAAAATAAAAATTTAGTCATAGAGTTTACTGTGAATCGAACCGTGAATTCAGGGGTTGTGGAGGGGGATTGTCTTCGGGTTGCGGGGCAAGGGGATGGATGAATAGTTCGGTTTTGACTCGTTTGGAGCGCTGCGAAACGAGGTTACACTCTTTTACATAGGGCTCTTATGGGAGCTTCCACTCTATCTAATCCTCTTTGGCCTGGGTGAATGACCAGCCCTCGGTCTCGAAAATACGGATGTAAACGAATAAACGTAGGTAACTTGTTTTCAAAACCAATTAGTCAGTGGTTATTCTGCACACTGAGTTTAATAAATGTTCGGATTTTATGTCACGATGACACACTGCTGTGAAGATAATAAGGTGAAAGAAATGACTATAGCAATCAATTAACGAACGAAGAGTCGTCGGAATGACACTCGCGCTCGATGCCGCTAAGCCGAAGAATACCTATACCGTTCCTTTTTGCCCAAATTTTTCCGCGGTCGCAATGGTCTTAAGAAAATTGCACCGCTGAGAAACGTTGCATGGAAACAAAATCAGATTACACGAAACACCATTTGTTTACATAATATATTAAAAAATAGTACGTTTTTGCTCAATTTTCTGCTTCAATGTTCATTAATTTTTCTGCATATTTGTGTACCAATCTATTACGAATTTTTTCTGCATCAATATTATTTAGTGTATTATATGAATTATCATTTACAATCGCACAATACATGTGTATTCGTATATTTCAATGCATAATAAAATATACGGATAAACGCGTATTTCATAGCAAGTATTTTTAGTGAGGGAGTTAAAACACTTGACATAGCATTTTTTGATGTTGCTTCCATAGAGGTGGAAATTGTTGAAAACATACGTAAACATACGTCTGAATGTGGTCCTATAATGTCGAAAATGGATCAGGTTAGGAAGTCCATTTTTATATCAAAATAAATTTAAACTAGCTGGTTATTGTTGCTCACTCGCTCGCGAGGAGAGTTATTGTTGCTCGCTCGCTACACTCGCTCGCGAGTAGTGATGCCTATAGCTATTCATGTTTATTTTGTGTGGGACCCTTTACGGGCCACGCAATGAACTTCCCGATTTGCGAGTTGTAATTTATTATCACCATTATTAATTGTCACTAATTAGAAAATTATTCGTATTCGGAGAAATTTAATAGTTTTCTACTTATCAACATTGTTGCTATATGACGTCGCATTAAACGAACATCTATGTATATAGGGAGAGTGTCCCATTTTAATCCGCCACTACGGACAACTTAAGAAATATGCATTGGATCAAAAAACATCCCGAATAAAAGTTTGATGGTTTGGAGGGGGACATCTGACTCTGTTAAAAAATTTCATCCCTACCCTCCTGGAGTATATATGTATGTATGTGTGTGCTGTGTATATGGATATTATGTATATTCATTTGTTTTCAATATGTAGTTATTGAGTATATATATATTTTACTCATATATATGTATTTATCACAATTATATTATTATAATTATATATTGTAATATGTGTGTGTGTGTGTGTGTGTGTGTGTGTGTTATATAAATATAATAATAGTAATAATATATGTATATATTAGGGTGTGTCATTTTAAAACAATATTTTTTTTTTCAAGTGCTGATTGAAAAATTGATAGTAGATGATAAAACAAAAATTTTCGTGCAAGACAAAAATTTTTATATCTATTACAGACTTGGCTCATCGAAAAATACGATTTTCCATTTGAAATACATGGGGAAACTTCTTTTTTCTCCTTCAACAGTATTTTTCAGTAACTACAAAATTTTTGAGAGGAAAATGAAGTACACAGTTTTGTAGGGCACACAATTATCTACAAAAAAGCCCTGTAAGTCAAGTTTGTATGTCCAATACTTCTCGAATTATATAGCTTGACATACAATTTATAATGAAAACTGGTGTAAAATCATAAAGAAAACCAGTTTTCCGGAAATAACTCGTGAAATATAACTTTTTCGAAAATTATACAAGAGAGCTTTTTTCTAGAAAATTAAATTATCTACAAAAAATGTTATGTACGAATTTTTCATAAAACCGATCTTTTTAGAGATATTCTACGATTTTCGTTTTTTTAACATATCTGAAATTTTAAAAAATTACTTTTTCGCAAATAACTCATGAAATTTCAATTTCGAATTTAAAATACAATTACAGTGTCGTATCAAAGGAAATAGATGTAATGTTTATTATTAAATTTATTCAATCTCCCGCGTCTTTGGCTGTTTTGAAAATTGTGTATATACGTATGTAGTTCCTTTTTCTGTCACCTAAGCGCTGTACGACTTGTTCGCTATTGTTTGTTTGCTATGAGCGAATGTCTATAAGCACTTCAGATTCAAATTCAGATTCAATTTTCATTTTTGATAGCTAAACATGAGTTCGAGTGAAAATATTTATTTAATTGGTCATCAAATTAAAATATTATCTCAGCGGAAACTTCCATCAAATCGAGAAGTGTTAAGTTTGTTGTTTTACAAATATAAATCTTTACGTATATCTCTGAATCAGAGTATTAAACAAGTAATAAATGAAGTGAATAGTGTTTGGAGTAGAACCAAAATACCGATAATGGAATTTCGGAATAGTATACCCAAATTAAACAAATTATATAATAAATGGCAAGGTGTGAATAAAAATCGTTCTCGTGCAAATTCAACTCAACAAAAATTCAAAGAATACAGTTTTAAACTCTCATTAAATCAATTATTTGACATTGCTAATCGCGGGAAAAATATTCAGTCAACAATTGAACAGAAAGTATTTTTGGATAGTGAAAGAAAAAATAAACGTCGAGGTCTCATACCCTTCGATTTATTGTCAGATGAAACAAATATTGAATCAGATGAATCCGTAAAAGGTAATTTATACTTTTTATATACAATGATGTTTAATGCTTTTGATTTTATTTATTGTAAATGAAAAAATATTATTTGATCAACTGATTATTAGCTCATACTTTTGAATTTTTTTTTTCATTTATAAAACTTTAAAACTTTTATTGGGCTATGATTTGACTTATTTCAGGTTAAAAGCATTTTTTTATATTCTATATTCGACCATAAATTTAATTTATATTTATTAATAACAAGCTTGTGAAAATTTTGGAGTTTTATTTGCGCATATTTTGTCTTCAAGGTTTTTTTATTTTAATTTATACAAAAAGTTTGTAATACTCTCAACTCAAATCATTTTTCTATAATTGAATTTAAGTATACAAAATGGCATTTCTCTATAAAGTGTTGTTTAAAAAAAAAATGCTTCATACTTAATTTCTTTTTTAAATAATCGATCTCATTCTGGAATTTCAAAAAAATTACTTAAATCTTATTAAATGACCAAATAAACAAAATTTTAATCTATATCTGATTTTAAATCATATGCAATAATTTTTAAAAATGTTTCATTATTTTATCTTTGGTGCATTGTTTTATCTACACTATTTTCTTTTTTCATTGTAGCAATTAGCAGGACACTTTCAAACTGTTCGGTTTCAAATCAATCATTCAGTCAAAATTTTAGTGATAACTTGGATCCTTTGGAACCAACATGTTCTAATTTTTCTGATGAGATTTCCAAAAATTCTGGCGCGTGAAAAATAAATCTTATGAGTCCAGAAGTTATTGCGGCTCTAGATCGAACAAATACAACAGATAGGAATGCAACTATTATTTTGTCTGCTGTTACGAGGACTCTTGGCATTCCTGTTGAAACCGTCAATCTTTGTCCCAGTACTGTCCATAGACAACGTATCAAAAACAGAGAAGTTTTTGGAGAAAATTTAAAAACAAATTTGCAAACATCTCGAACATTAACAGTTCATTGGGATGGGAAGCTTCTTCCAGAAATGACTGCAAAGCAATATTTAACAAAACAAAAGCAATATTTATTACAAGTAGTACAAATGCATCGGAAAAAATACCCCAATGCTAATAAGAAAACATTGGCTTCATAGGTACTTGAAGAATAAAATATATAATAGAATAAGGATGACAAAAAAAGTTTGATAATTTATTTCCATAAACTATCTGACATACTGAGTAGCAATTATATTTATATATTCAAAATTGAAATTTCATGAGTTATTTGCGAAAAAGTAATTTTTTAAAATTTCAGATATGTTAAAAAAACGAAAATCGTAGAATATCTCCAAAAAGATCGGTTTTATGAAAAATTCGTACATAACATTTTTTGTAGATAATTTAATTTTCTAGAAAAAAGCTCCCTTGTATAATTTTCGAAAAAGTTATATTTCATGAGTTATTTCCGAAAAACTGGTTTTCTTTATGATTTTACACCAGTTTTCATTATAAATTGTATGTCAATCTATATAATTCGAGAAGTGTTGGACATACAAACTTGACTTACAGGGCTTTTTTGTAGATAATTGTGTGCCCTACAAAACTGTGTACTTCATTTTCCTCTCAAAAATTTTGTAGTTACTGAAAAATACCGTTGAAGGAGAAAAAAGAAGTTTCCCCATGTATTTCAAATGGAAAATCGTATTTTTCGATGAGCCAAGTCTGTAATAGAGATAAAAATTTTTGTCTTGCACGAAAATTTTTGTTTTATCATCTACTATCAATTTTTCAATCAGCACTTGAAAAAAAAAATATTGTTTTAAAATGACACACCCTAGTATATATATTATTTCAGTTTAGTTATTCTCTCATAAATTTATATTCTCCCATTTAGATTGCATTATTCTGTTAGGTTTTCTTTAAAAAACTAAAAAACTACTGGACTGAATTAGAACAAAATCTATTCAGCTCTAAGTTACATTGATACACATCGATTGCATCATCGACCATTTTGATCTCACTATTAGTTTTTTAGAAAACGTTAACGAAAAATTTGATCACATACGTACGCACGCACGCACGCACGCACGCACGCACACACACATACATGAACAATTTGTTAAAAATAGCCTAAAATTACTCCAATGACCTTGAAACATGGAGATCTGCTAAAAAATCAATTTTCCTTTTTAGGGGCAAATACAATAACTTCCCTATAAATCGGGAAGTTAAAAAAACACATTTCTTTTTGGTTCTCTCTAAATAATTAGTTTACTATTGATTTTATCACAAAAAGTTCCAAACAAAAGTTGTTCACAATTACATTTAGTACATATTGGCTACTTTCAAAGAAAAAATTGATCTTTACTTTACTAAATTACAAGAAGAAACATTGAAGAGTGTGAAGAGTTTTGAATATCGAAAAGGCAAATAAAAAATAATTAAATTTTAACAGAATTGCATATAATAATGTCCCTTGGTATGTTAATGATATATGTATGTCTAAGCCCAACCCCAAATTTGAAAATGGCTAACAACGCACATTTGTTTAAAAAAAAGTGCCTAATCTTTAAACTAAAATTTTTTTCTTCTATGGGTAAGTAGTAGACGTCTTTTGCAGGAATTGACAGCTGGTTAAAGAATTCGCACTAATAATTTTGCAATAGACCGCCATCTTCAAATTTAGGTTTGGGCTTAGACATATATCCTTAACACACCAAGGGACATCATTTATGTGTAATTCTGTTAGGATTGATTCATTTTTTATTTGCTTTGACGATGTTCAAAACTTTTCATACCCTTTAACGTTTCTTTTAAATTTTGCTACGGAAACAACAACTTTTTTATTATTCAATATAGCTGGTAGTATAGAAAATTTAGTTCTGAACAACTTTTGTACGCCTGTTTTTTTCGATATGAGCAATAATAGACTAGTTATTAAAAGAAAACTGAAAAAAGTCCCAATTTTTTACTTTATTTTGCAATAAAAATGGACTTCCGGACGTGATCCATTTCTGACGTTTGTTACAGTCTGACGTATGTTTATTTGTGTTTTCAGCAATTTACAGCTTTATGGAACCAACATCATAAGTTAGATCTCTGACTCGGATATAATAATTTCACGGGTACACGTATATTTAGATACGATCAGGATATCTATTTAGTTAATACGTATAATCTTCCACCATCTTCTTTGTCCTCCATTCCCTAGCGTTTAGCTGGTCGAAACTGTGATTCCTACCTCTTGTAAATGCATGAATACATAGAAGGCGTGGAAAAGAATTGTGGAGACGAAGTGCCATTCGTAGCCTTGCTAGAATAATAAAGCATTCTTGAGGACGGCCAATAAAGTGAAAGCACAAAAAATACGTGGCAAGGGTCTCCTTCGAGGGCCAAACGTTTTCCGGGTGGGGCCCATGTGGTGCCGACAAATCCGGCAGAGGCTAGCGATGCTCGCGAGTATCACAGCAGTGTGGACGCCGTTTCTGTTGTTTGTGGCGCTCGGGGTGCTCGAGCTGTTCGTTCGCCTCTGCTCGCCATAGTCTAGACCCACCATAAGCGAGCACAAGCGAACGAACAACTCGAGCACCACGAGCACAACGAATAGCACAAACGGCGTCCAAATTGCCGTCGTGGTGTTCGTGATGCTTGCAAGCGCCACGTCGCCAGCCTATGCCCGATTCGGCGGGTCCTATGGGGTCCCTCCTAGGACGCTCGGCTCTCGTCACGCATTTTTTGTGGGTGCTTTCATCCTTTATTTTTCTAGTAAGTTTGGGGGTTCTTTTTCACTCCTTCTATAATATACCGATACATTTCTAGGCTGTGGAAGCCATACTTTTAGCCATTTAAACTCTAGAAGATAATGTAAGATCGTTAGAAAAGTTGAACTATATGTTGATAGGTCAAAAATGATGTGGTCATATGGTTTTGGAAGTAATTTGAAAAAAATTTTCAAACTGTATTAAAATTAGAACACAAGGGCCTTATGATATGCATAGAAAAGAACAAAAAAATGCTGTTTAGAATTTTTAAACACAAAATATTGCATTGTAGTTCAAAATGTGTGAAATTTAAGTTGGACTAATGTCCGAATATTTTTATATTTTTGTGATTCACTTGTACATGTATTATTAATAATTTCAGCGTAATAGCACAAACAATAATTTCCAAGCAACAGAAAAGTTGTAAACATTATACCATTAAAGTTTTAAGTATTTTCAAATTTTTAATTAAAGTCGTTAAAAACTATGACGACGACTTTTAATTCAAATGTTACGAGCCGAGGGCAGTGCGAAATGTCCGAGGATTCAAAATGGGAAAAGTCGCGGACGAACTGACGTATGGCTAACGCCGGGAGCCGCTAAGGATGTGGACGAACCAATGCCTAGCGCCTTTAGCTAGCACTGGGAGCCACCTGGATTCAAAGGGATGGAAAGGGTCTCGTGGACGAACCAGTATATGGCTAATACTGGGAGCCACTAGAGGGAGTTGACGAACCAATGCCTAGCGCCTTTAGCTATCATCGGGAGCCACTATAGGTTATTAGGAAACGATAACGATACTGTCATCGGGGAATCACCGAATTTCGTTGTGCCTCGTAACTTTATAATTAAAATATATCTCGAGCGGTAAAGATATATCGTGGTGGGTTCGTCTTCTTATAGGATTATGGATGTGAAGGACTTTAATTGACTCTGACTTATGATTTTCAAACACAAATGATCCAGATATATTGTTACAAACTTTGGATATTCAATGGATACAAATGGTTAAAGTGTACTTTGTCGCGTACTCTAAAATCTCTCTAAGTTAACGCACAGAGATTTGCGGGGGTCTCGAAGAATAATGTTACCGTAAGTTAAGTTACGTACTGTATTCTATTTTACTCGAAAGAGAACTATTGCTCGATCTTGTTGACTAGCTTGAGCCGCGTACTAAACTCTGACTAGTTTTCAAATGAGCCCACGAGGATGAAAATCCGTCTCCTTATATACCCAAAAATCAGTGAAAATTAGGTGGTGGGAGGCGCATCGTCATGCTTGGTTTTCCTGGGAAAATGCGGCGGCGACGCTGTGTCGCGTGGGGGTGAAGTCCTTATCTAAACTTTAAACTAGGGGAATCTAGACTGTAAGAAATAGAGGGTATCCTTAAGGGATATTTGAAATATACCAGACTGTGGGAACATGGAGCACTAATATGTAACGGAAAAATCTAACGTCGTCGTGGGAGCGACGGTTGCACCCCGTCTCGCTGGCGCCAGGCGCTCCAAATGTTAAAAAAAAAACGCGTACTCGAATAGTGCGTATGTAACACAAAATACGTTACTATCATTAAAAACTACATACCATTTTGGTGCCTTTTCATTTCTCGATTAGTTACTATTTATTTCTTTTCACTCAGAACCGACCGCAGTCTGGTTATTCACCAGTATTACGGACCTATATCAGGGAAACTTACGAGTTGAACCTAAATTCCTTAAAAATAGTCCAATTTTTGTGACACTTGATATTATTTTCATTTGAAATATATAGGAATTCATTGGCATTACTCTCACAGTGATATGGTGCAAATTAAGAAAAAGTTAATATTTTATGGAAGTCATAAACCAGGGGTCGAAGGACCTCTACTGTGTGTATGGCACAGCGTCGAGGCCCATCGCACTTTTGGCCGTCTTCAAGGGTCAAAACACCCAGATGTTCCTTCGTAACCTCTCATTCATAGTTTTCGACAGAGTCTCGAACACCTCGAACAGGGACTTTCGGTACTTGCAAGCAGTACGAACGGCCTGAATAGGACGAACGACACAAGCAGGCTGTGAATGCGTTCCCTCAATCAGTCACGCTGGCTATGTTCTTTCCTTTTCTTTCTAAACTGCGTTCCACGAGAGAACGTACTCGCCTGTCGACCAGTTTTCGCACTCTTCGCGCAGGTAACGCCTACCCTCGTTAGTTATTGGCGTTATGTCCCCAGAGCGCATCCCTACCCACGCACCCCCTGCTGGGCCCTCGAGGGTCCCACCATTTTTAAGGAAAGTCAGTTCCTTGAGCGTTAGTGATGGATAGGGTGTGAAAGAAGTTTCGGATTGACAGGCGATATTGTTTTAGCTTTTTCTATTTTTGGTATTTTTTTTCTTAGATAAGTGTTTGTCTTTGTGTTTTATATTATATTATTATTAGTATTTTATAGTATTAGTATTGTATATATTCGCGTTTTGTATTATTTTAGTGTTAGATTTTTTAGAATTTGTTTGATTAGCTATGTATTCTTACAGTTATCAAATGAGTAACGTCTTAAATTTTGCCTCCGTCAGCCGAAAACATCCCGTGCCTGTCAGAATTTTGACCGTAATTATCCTATCATAAACAACTTTGTCCTCTAACTACCTGGTCGCATCGAATAGATACCATACTGAGAAAAAATTCCACCGTATACCGCTTTTTCCTAATTTTTCATTTATACATACAATTTTTAAAGCAGCGCATGGCTTACTTAAAAACGTAGAAATCAGTAACCTTTCGACACCATATATTAAGAGTAGGACAGGGGTAAGGCGGAACCTTTTCTACCATTGGGGCTTTTCACGAACTCCCGTGGAGAAGTCAGTCGGGGCAATGGCGACGGCCTGCGCGAAACAGGTTCGTTCTCTCGTGGAACGGAGTTTAGTCGATTTAGACGAAGAGAAGATCAGGCGCTCCAGAGCAGCCAGCTAGCGTTCGATGGTGCTTGCGAGTATCGTGGATTCGCCGGTGCTCTCGAGCACCACGAACAGTCTGGACCCGCCATTAGAAGCAATCTTAATGTTGTCTAAAAACTCAGCAAATTAATTCTCAAACCCAAAATTAAAGTTTAGATGAGGTCGGTTTGCAAAAAGTTTCATAGAAGCGAAAATCAATGAAGTTGTAGATTTGTTCAAATTTGAAATACGTAAGAAGAGGCTTGCGGAAAGAAACCCTCGCATGCAAAATAATACCGAGCGCGCAGTATCACGCGCCACTGCAATCCTAATGAGCGGAAGTACCGACACAATATAAAACAAAGAAATAGTGGCTCCTATTAATAGACAAGTATCATTATCCTTACCTTGTTAAGCAGAGTGGGATTGTGTAACTCGTCCAACGATGGTCTATGGGCCGCCTGGATGCTCATGATGTTCCTGTAATTGTCGAGCCTGGGCAGCGCCTCCCTGGTCATGTGCCTGAGGGACTTTTTCGTCTCCTGCTCACCAAGAAGGCTGGCACGACCTTCGAGGCTGTCGACGCGGTTCACGTGGAACCTGGTCCTCCTCAGAGGATTCAGTTCCATCGTCTCGGAGTCTATGTCTCCGTTCACACCGTTCTCGTGTGCCATTTTTTTTTTCTTGGTCCCTGCGTCTCAAAGCTTCGATCCTAACTCTTCGACGACACTTTCGCTACTTTCCGCCGTCGTTGATCGTTGCTGAAACTAATCGCGATAGACCTCGACCAGAGTACCAAGAAGAAGAAACGCCGTTCGCTTGCGCTGCAGCGAGCAATTGGTAGATTCCTCCAAAAATTCAATCTCGATCTGAAGATCCCTGTTAACAATCGTTGCACCACAAAAGATATTAGGAGCATACCATGTTGTCTAATATTTCATGAGAAAGTGGAAGGAGGAGATGATCACGTGCATGGAGAGGAAAATTCTTCTAAAGAAGGAGATTCAAGGCTTCATTGTTGTCTTGTTTATCGTACTACTGAGTTTTCTGTTGAAACAGATTACAGAAAACTTATCGATGGGGGGGGGGGGGGATAAGAAAAGGGAGCATTCTCTACATCGTATTTTTTTGTATAAAGTATCTTATATTTATGATTATTTATTTCTTTGTGTCTTAAACAGGAAAGATACTTTACAGAGATAAATAGTCAAATATGCATACAAAGATAAGGTTGTAAGACAGTTTTCAACTAATCCTTTACCCTTAGGCGTTCTTCTCAGAAACCCTGACGTGTAATAATATTTATTATCAGCATATCATTGTGAATATAGACAGCTAATAATAATTCAATAGAATTAATATAAAAAAAAAACAAGAAAAATAAACTATTAGAGGAAACAAAAAGTATGATTGAATAGAAAAAAGTCCAAACAATACCTAAGGGTAAATTTTATAAGTGGTTCTGTATTTAATTAACTGCATGTTTAAAAATAATTTAAAAACATGTAAACTGTTTCATCTACGATAAATTTTAAATACCGTTAAGGAACTAGTTTTTGATCATTTTAGAGCACTTTCCGATGTGATATTATTTTTTAACCTAATCAAATTCTAAACCATAGACTTTTTTGGTACGAAAAGATAAATCTATCTTTAAAGTTTAAGCTAAAATTTTTAATCATTGAAAATAAGTATAATTTAATTATTTATAAGCTATTAAATGATAAGGTAACTGGGAACTAGTTTTTGATCATCTAAATTATTTGGGAACTAATTTTTGATCAGGTAAGGAACTAGTCGTTGATCATTTAAATTACATGGAAACTAGGTAATTTTTAATGGTGTATACAACTGTAATGGTGTAATTTTTTTTTTTTCCTTTTCTTTTCAATAACCCTTATTTGTTCCCGCAATTTGTTCTGTTGGACATTCGGCGAGTTGGTGTATCATTATGGGTAACATGTGGGTGCTACTTCCACTGGAGTAGCAGAATTGTACCTGCGTGTACATTTGTGTGGGTACTTATGTTGGTGTCATTAAGTCCTGCGGGTGTTTCTTCTTTAGTTTTCTAACTGTACGGTCGGTGTACTAGCTATGGGGTTTGGATGTTTAGCTGTTCTGATTTTGTAGCTGTCGGATAATCGCCTGATTTCCTCTTGTACAGTAGGCATTTGTAGATCTTTGCGTAATTCTTCGTTCTTTATATACCAAGGTGCATCTGTTATTGTCCTAAGGATGATTGATTGCATTGCTTCCATTTTAGCGATGTGACTTTTGGCTGCTGTGCCCCATAATTGGATGCCGTACGTCCATATGGGTTTTATTATTACTTTGTAGATTAGTAATTTATTTTCTATACTTAGTTTCGATTGTCGGCTGGTTAACCAGTGCATTTCCTTTCTTTTGATTTTGATTTGTTGTATTTTTTTGTGTATATGCTGTTTCCAAGTTAATTTTGAGTCTAGATGGAGTCCCAGGTATTTGACTACTTTTGTTTGTGGTATTTCGTTATTGTATAGTATGATTTTTGGTGTTTGTCCTTTGCGGAGCGTGAAAGTAATATGATTACATTTGTTATTATTGACTTTTATTTTGCGTTGGATTAGCCATTTTTCTAGTAAGGTTACATGATGTTGTAGGTGTTTGACTGCTTCTTGGGGGTCTTAGTGTATTGCTAATATTGCGGTGTCATCTGCAAATGTACATGTTGTGCTCTCTGCTGTAGATGGGATATCGGCTGTGTATAGAGTGTACAGTACTGGTCCCAGTACACTTTCTTGTGGTACTCCAGCGTTTATTATTTGTATGTCTGAATATGAGTCTTTTACTTTTACGTAGAATGTTCTGTTGTGGAGATAAGATTTTAACAGTTGGAAAATTGCATGTGGGAAGTGCTGTTCTATGATTTTCAGCAGACTTTCGTGCCAGACCTTGTCAAAAGCTTTTTCTATGTCTAGAAATAGGCATGTACAGTATTTCTTCTCTTCCAAAGCAGATGTAATTTTGTTAATTAGTCTATGTACTTGTTCAACTGTAGCATGTTTTTCTCTGAAACCGAACTAGTGATCTGGTATTAGTTCTTTGCTGTTGATTGTCTCTTTAATTTTGGTTAACAATATTTTTTCTAATAATTTTGATAATATAGGTAGAAGAGAAATTGGTCTGTACGAGGACGGTTCATGGATATTTTTGTTTGGTTTTGGTACCATTATTATTTCAGCCAGTTTCCATGTACTTGGGAAATATTGTATCCTGAGTACGGCGCGGCGTTGAAAATTATCGTAATCATTATGATGGCCTTGTCTGGGAGTTCTTTAATTACTTTACCGTTGATCAAATCAAAGCCCGGAGTTTTATTGATTTTTATGGATGAGATCAGACGTTTGATTTCTTCTTTTGTGGTACTGCGTATTGCTTTCTTTTGACTCTCATCGTGAACGTTGCAGCTTGGTGTTGTAGTTGTTGCTGGAAAAACATTTGGTTGGAAGGTTTGCTGTAAGTGATTTGCGAACGTCCACGCTTGTTCTAGAGAAGTTTTCGCCCAAGACCCATCTGGTTTTCTTATTGCTGGAGTCGATACTGTTGGTCTTTTTAATCTTTTCGTCGCCCTCTATAGTGAGTAGTTTGTCTCTTCGTTTGGTGAAAGGTTGGAGAGGTATTTGTTGAATTCTTTATTAGCGTGTTCCTGTATGATCTTTTTAACATTTTTAATGAGTATGTTCAACTGTCTTTTATTTTCTCTTGTTTTATTTTTTTGCCACTGTGATTTTGCTTTTCTTTTTTCTTTTATTTTTTGTAGCACATAATCTGGGTATGGTAGACCGGTATTTTCTTTATTAAGGCCTATACACACAGAGCCGTGCACGGCCGGCGCCGCCGACGCCGCTCTGCGTCGTCATCCACCGGCGTCCGCCGGCGTGCAGCGCAAAGCGCCTCTGCGCATCTCGCCGTGCCTTACCGACGCGTTGCGTTGGGTCGGCGAGAACCTCTTAGCTGCGGTGAAGAAAATTCTTCGTTTAGTAGCAGAGCATCGTGCACAGTATTCACATTTGAAATACATCGATTGGATTAAAATGGCTAAATTTTCGAACGAAACTTTGGCAATGGTTTCGATACTGTTGAAAAATTCTACTTTCAGGTGAATCACGGAATCGAAACGTTTTTCAGATTCACAACGAAAGCGAAAGGAATGCCAAAAAATTGGTGGAATTGAAGTACTTGTCACCACAAAGCGAATGCGTAAAGATACGAAAAAACATAGTTGTATCTAAGTTAATATCGATCGTAGATCGAACAATATCGTCGTTCATTTTCTATTGATACGAATGTACTGTAAATTACTGCTTTCAACAACATTCATAAAAGGTATGAATATTTTTGAAACAGCATAATTTATTTTCTCGCGACATTTTTTTAACATTTGAACAACTGTATGTATCATGTTTCTAATTTCTGACTTTTTAATCTATGCGCTCTACTTTAATATAGGATAAACAATTGTCGCTGCTTTCTTTACATTTATTTGAAATACGTAGCATAGATATTACAATTATACCAGTGTACCAATATTTTTTGTCATTACTGTATTTGTTTTTAATTAGATATTATATTGTGTATATGTATAAAATCGTTTTTGTGTCAGTTATATAGGCTTACTCCGGGCTTAGCAAATTGTAAGAGCGACTCCGTTTTCACATTCAGTTTGGGATCTCCCTTCAAGATCGCCTTGGAAGAATCGCGATGTAAAGTAGGAACAGAAGTATCGGAAATGGATAAAAATACGACGCTATGTTTCAAACAGTGTAGAATGTTTTGCTTTAACAAATCCTTAAACATACGTTTACATATCCTGTACAGTACATATACCTAAACTACAACGTATCGAAATTTGAGTAAAATTAAAAATGTTACTCCAAAAAGTGTACAATTTCGAATGTAAAAACTTGTCACGTTTACATAGTACTAAGCAGCGGAAATCAACATAATGAAAGCAAGTAAGAAAAATAAAATAACTTTTTCTTTAATACACTATTTTAATAATAATACAGTATTTTGAAAGTTAAAAAAATAGCTACTCTATTTTGCTTTTAAACATGATTTACCAAACTTTATTCAGCTGAACGGTATGTAATAGTCTTTTCCGACTCGATGGTACATGTGCATATAGTCATAGGTGTACGCAGTTCCGGCCAAAGACATTCGTCTCTCCCGGGCAGACCGTTTCGGAGTCACCGCGCTACTACCCACCCCATACAGTTGGACAAAATGTAATCTCATTAAAAATTACAAATCGTGGTTAATGTGTAATTACTAATTCAATTATTATTGGGAAGAACGATATTTTATCGTTCCGGTAATTCGCGCTACGCGGTTGACGATCTCTTTTACAACGCCATCTGGTGTTGCGCGTTAGCGACATTCTGTGTATCGCGCGTCCGCTATACTGTAACCTCTACTCTCGTCGCCCATGTACACGCGCTCGTTCTTTGTATTCACTTTGTTTAATTATCATTATTACAATAAATACTGCATACGAATTTCTGTAATAATCCTCGTGTAAAAGTGTTCCTCATTCCTACCGAATAGGTTATGGGCCCAGGATACCGTGAAAATCGCGAGTGATCGAAGCAAAAACGTGTGCACGTGTTTGGTAATTTTTGAGGTTAGCCGCGCCGAAGTTCTGCGAATAGAAATGAACATGACCGGCCTAGCGAGAATCGAAACCTTGAAAAAGGACAACTTCGACACCTGGAAGATGCAAATGGAAGCATTACTGGTAAAAAACGATGCGTGGGAGTATGTGAACGGTGTGAGAGTGAAACCAGAATTAATCGAGGGAAACGCTGCATCGATGGGACCGCGTGGGAAACCGTCGATCGTAAAGCAAAATCGGACATAGTGTTGTCAATAAATCCAAGTGAACTTAAACAAATTAAGGGATGCGTAACCTCACGCGAAGTACGGTTGAAGCTGGAAAGTATATACCACTCTCGGGGGCCAGCTCGGAAGACCACGCTATTGAAACAGTTTGTGCTTCAGCATATGAAGGAAAACGACGACGTACACGAACACGTGCGGAAGTTTTTCGACGCCGTGGACAAATTAAGTGAAATAGAGGTTGACGCGCACCCGGATCTTTTGTCTACGCTCTTACTATATAGTTTACCGAGTTCGTATGAAAATTTTCGTTGTGCGGTCGAGACACGCGACGAGTTAATGGCGCCCGAAATTCTTCGTATCAAAATTTTAGAGGAGGGCGACGCTCGGAAAAATGTCACACGAGAAGGGATACCGAACGCGATGGTTGCGAAGGGACGGTGGAACACGAATAAGAGCAGGCCAAAGGGAAACGGGTCGCGCGTTCAAGAAACTTTCAAGTTTCGGTGTCATCGATATCGGGAAATCGGCCACAAGTCGAACGAGTGGAAGAAGAAAGGCGAAAATTCCCGATCTTTCTCGAGGAAAAACAAAGATGTGGTATTACGCGCATTCGAAATCTTTTCGGACGCGGAAGCACTTTTTCAAACGGAAAACACGAATCGGAATAATACGTGGTGCTTGGATAGCGGATCAACGTCTCACTTGTGCAGACGACTAGAAGAATTCGCGGAAATTACCGATTCGACAATCGGGAAGCTGGCTTTGGCAACGAACGCATCTTCAGAAATCACTGCCAAGGGAAGCGTCAAATTCACAGCCGACGTACTCGGGGACAAGAAAAATATAACCTTGCAAGACGTTCTCCACGTTCCCGATTTGCGAAGCAATCTTCTGTCGGTCACGAAAATAACTGATAACGGTTGTGAAGTAATATTCAAAAAGGACAATGCAATGATCGTGGGTCGCGACGGTTATACGAAGCTATCGGCGAGTCGTGTCGGAAACATGTACATCGTGCGCGAAGATGAATCGCAAGCGCATCGTGCCGAAGGCGATAATGTGGAAGACTCGTCAAGTTCATCGAACATGCTGAACACGTGGCATCGACGCCTCGGACATTTAAACCTTAAAGATCTGCTGACAGCCGAGCGAAACGGAACGCTACACGGATTGAACCTCGGAAAACATGTAAGTGATCTGAAATGCGAGATTTGTCTACGCGGGAAGATGACCAGGACACCATTTCCGAGGACATCGGAGAGAAAGAGCGAGATATTAAACCTAATACACTCCGATCTCTGTGGTCCGATGAGGATACAGTCAACCGGAAAGGCTAAATATTTTATAACCTTCATCGACGATAAATCGAGATGGTGCGAGGTGAGATTTTTGAAACATAAAAATGAAGCCTCCAACGCATTCAGAGAGTTCAAGTCTATGGTAGAAAACCAGAAAGAAAGAAAAATAAAGTGCTTACAATCAGATAATGGCACGGAATATTTGAACGCGGAAACTGAAGAAATTTTAAAGCAGAGCGGAATCTTACGAAGACTGACCGTTCCCCACAATCCGGAGCAAAACGGAGTCGCAGAGAGGAAAAATCGAGCACTTCTCGAGATGGCAAGGTGTTTACTGATTCAATCGAATCTCCCATCAATTTTTTGGGCGGAAGCAATCCTAACAGCGAACTATATTAGGAATCGATGCCCGAGTAGAACTTTGGAAGGATGGACACCTTTCGAAGTCTGGACCGGCACGAAACCAAATGTGAGTCATTTGCGAGAATTCGGAAGCAAAGTTTTTTTCCTGGATCGAACACCCGGAAAAGGAAAACTAGATGAACGCAGCAAGCAAGGAGTATTTTTGGGCTATTCGGAACAATCAAAAGGATACCGTGTTTGGAATCCGAAAGAAAAAAAAATAGAGGTGACACGAGACGTCAGATTTCTAGAAGGCACCAATAACTTCACGGAAGACTTGGAAGAATTCATCCCGGAAGATACTAAATCTCAAGGACGAGATGAAGAACGAACTCAATCCGAAGACATCCACGAAGTCGAAATTGAAATCAAATCGGCGGAAAACAATCGAGTCATTAACGAGCCCGAAGATCGCGAAGAAGAAACTCAGCAGGAAAACAGCGATACAAGCACCCGAAGAGGTCCAGGCAGACCGAAAAGAATATTAACTGGTCAAAGGGGAAGACCACGTAAACAGTACCAAAACCCGCGTGCCAATGACGAACACACGGAACCGGAAATAGTAACTATGGCTGAGGTACCTTTAAAACAAGCCATAAATGGTACCGAATCTGACGAATGGTATCAAGCCGTTGTGGGGGAGATAAAATCCCTAATAAAAAACGACACTTGGAATCTCATCGACCGCCCGGACGATCGTACAATTATCGGAAGCCGCTTTGTTTTACGGAACAAACTAAAACCGGACGGGACTCTGGAACGACGGAAGGCTCGACTGGTGGCTCGTGGATTTGCTCAACGCCCCGGCATTCACTTCAACGAGACATTCGCGCCGGTGGCACGTCTGAATTCCATACGCTTATTGGTCGCACTAGCCGCCAAAAGCGGAATGATCATTCGACAACTCGATGTTGCTACAGCTTACTTAAACGGCACCATTGAAGAGGAAATACTCATGGAAGTTCCTGAACTAATGCCAGAAGGATTAGAAGTTCTCATCCGTTCCGAAGGAAGAAAGAGCGAATTGGGAAGGAAGGCGAAAAACATGCAGGCAGAACTTAACACAGGAAATAAAGTTTGCCGCCTGAAGAAATCCCTGTACGGCTTGCGTCAAGCCGGAAAAAGCTGGAATGACAGACTGGATAACGTCTTACGAAAATTAGGAGCAAGACCATCCAACGCTGATCCGTGCGTCTACTTCTCAGGTCAAGGGGAAGATATTTTGCTAATCATAGTAAACGTCGACGACATCCTCGTCTTGTCCAAGGACTCCAAGAAAATATCGAAATTTACAAAGAATCTCTCGAAGGAATTCGATATCAAGGATCTCGGAGAAGTTTCTCATTGCCTCGGAATTGAGTTCACCCGAAGTGAAGGACGAATCACCATGCATCAAACAGGATATATTAGGGAAGTCCTGAAGCGCTTTGGAATGTCCGATTCGAAGCCGGTGTCAACCCCACTGGACGTCGGAGTGAAACTAACGAAGGCGGGGGAGGAACCTGACGAGGAGGAGAAAAAGCTACCGTACCGAGAACTCATCGGAGCCCTGATGTACTTGGCCGTAGCGACCAGGCCTGATATCGCTTTTGCGGTGAGTATGTTAAGCCAATTCAATACATGCTACGGTCACATCCACTGGTCGGCAGCCAAGCGGGTCCTTCGTTACTTGAAGGGTACTATGAATCTGGGACTCGTCTTCGAACCCGATAGTGAACCGCTTAAAGGTTTTGTCGATGCGGATTGGGCCAGTTGTCTGGACGACAGACGGTCTTACACCGGATTCACATTTTTGTTGAGCAATGGACCTGTGTCATGGGACGCGAAGAAACAGAAAACAGTGGCCCTATCTTCTACGGAGTCCGAATATATGGCTCTGGCTGAAGCAACAAAAGAAGCAATATTTCTACGAAGCTTCCTGGAGGAATTGGGCTTCGGAAATCTGGCCGAAGTAACCATCTACAACTACAACATGGGAGCGAAGAAACTTGCTCAAAATCCCGTGTTTCACGCAAGAAGTAAACACATAGATATTAGACATCACTTTGTTCGACAGGCATTGAAAGACAACATAATCGCAATCGAACACGTATCTACCGACGAAATGGGAGCCGATGTTCTAACAAAGAGTTTGCCAGGACCGAAACACGGGATTGCCGCCTCCATCCGCGGGTTGGGGTTACGGGTGGCCCCCCACAAAACGGAGGCTATCTGGTTTTGCAGACGGTCTCCGGTGGGTGGTCCCCCTACCGACCTGCGGATACGCGTGGGTGGGTCCTGGGTCGGGATCGGGACCCGGATGAAACATCTGGGTCTCGTTCTCGATCCCCACTGGCGTTTCGACTCCCACTTCGCGGAGTTGGCCCCACGGGTCGGGGGGATGTCGGCCGCTTTAGGCCGTCTCCTCCCGGGCCTTGGCGGCCCCCGCGAGGGGGTTCGCCGCCTCTATGCGGGGGTGGTGCGGTCGGTGGTTTGTTACGGGGCCCCGGTATGGGCCCCAGAGTTGGCTGCCAGCCGCCGGCACCGTGATATCCTGCAAGGGATTTACCGGCGGCTGGCCATTAGAGTAGCAATGGGTTACCGCACCGTCTCCCACGAGGCGGCGGCGGTTCTGGCGGGCCTCCCGCCCCTGGTGCTCTACGCGGCTTACCTCAGGGATTTTTTCCTGGGGTCGCGGGAGCTCCGGGACAGCGGGAGACCGCCGGAGCTGATCCACTCGGAGCTCGGGGAGTTGAGACGCCGGTCCCGGCAGTCCCTCCTAGAGAATTGGAGCCGATCTCTGCGCGGCTCCGAGGATCGGAGGACTGTCGGAGCCATCCTGCCCCTGCTCCGGCAGTGGCGGGATCGGCGAGGAGGTCTCACCTTCCGCCTGACGCAGGTGCTCTCCGGACACGGGTGTTTCGGGGAGTACCTGTGTCGCATAGGCAGAGAGGTGGGCGACGACTGCCACCATTGTGTGGGGGGTCGGGACACGGCGCAGCATACTCTGGAAGAGTGCCCCGCGTGGGCGGTGCAGCGCCGTGTCCTGACCCAGATTATAGGAGGGGACCTCTCCCTCTCCAGCGTCGTTGCAAAGATGCTGGAGGGGGAGAGAGAATGGCAGGCGGTGGCCTCCTTCTGCGAGGATGTGATCTCACAGAAGGAGGCCGCCGAGAGGGTAAGGGAGCAGGAGGGGCATCCCTGCCGCATAGGGCGTCCGGGGAGGAGGAGGCGCGCGGGAGCGCCTCCTCTTCCCCCGCCGGCGGACTAAAGGTGTGCGCCGGCTAAACTCAGGGGCTGCGGCCCCCCTTCTGGGGACTGCAGCACGGGCCTAGCGTACCCGGGTTACCCAAGCTAACCCCCGGGTCACGGTAGGCGGTCGGATCGGGGGGTCTGGCCGCCGGATTAGCTGTGGCCCGGGAAGGGCAGCGTGTGGTTGTGGCCCCACACGCTGTCGGGGGGAGGGAGGTCCGCCCCTCCCATCCCCCTAGAGAAGGGCGCGCGCCTCGGCGCGCGCAGCGCGGGGGGGCGCCGGTGAAGTCTTGCGGATCCCGGCGTCCCCCTATACGCGCAGGGTTGGCCACCGGGGGGGTTTTAGTGGGTGTGAGCCCCACACTACCCCGGGGTGTGCGTTAGGCATTTCCCCCTCGTAAAAAAAAAAAAAAAAAAAAAAAAAAGAAGGACCGAAACACGGGAAGTGTTTAAAATTGCTAAACGTAGGAAAGGCTAACAACTAATATACTTAGGAAAGAGTTTTTTTTTAATGTAGAGTCACCCGCGCATCCAGGGGAAGTATTGGGAAGTACGATATTTTATCGTTCCGGTAATTCGCGCTACGCGGTTGACGATCTCTTTTACAACGCCATCTGGTGTTGCGCGTTAGCGACATTCTGTGTATCGCGCGTCCGCCATACTGTAACCTCTACTCTCGTCGCCCATGTACACGCGCTCGTTCTTTGTATTCACTTTGTTTAATTATCATTATTACAATAAATACTGCATACGAATTTCTGTAATAATCCTCGTGTAAAAGTGTTCCTCATTCCTACCCAATAATTATAAACTATTGTCTATAATTGTGAATCGTTATTGATTACTCTGTCAAATTGTGATCAATATTTAATAACAATTATCTATCACAGAAAGTATCTCGTAATTGAATAAATAATTACACTTCACCCCAACAATATGTGATTTCGTATCAGATGACATTGTGCTCAATCTTGCTTCCTGAAGCATATGATCTATACAAACATGTAATTAAAGAAAATTTTCTCCATGCCTTTCCTATTCCATGAAAATTATAAATATTCACTGCATGTGAAGCATCTAGTGTATGAACTAAAAAACAAATTGCTTAAAATATTACGTTATAATTGGATGTAATGTTGATATGATAAAATACTATGCTTCGTATTATTTCGTAGGCAACAATAATTTAAAGAAACATGTGTAACTGTAACTCTTAAAACTATTGACTTCTGCCCATCATACTTGTCAAACTATTTATATAAATTGATTACAATAGGACATCTCATAGAAACATTTGTAATTGAAAATGGGTGTGTTTAGAAATATGAAAGAGTCGTCGAATATACATGCATATGTACTATATGTACGCGCGAATATTCAACTAAAAATAGCTTATTGCTTCCAATCAAAATGTCATCAAATAGTTTATTGCGGGACATATGTACTTCTTACAACTAATCAACTTCTTTCTGCGTGGTAAAATATTACAGAAAACTTTGTGTTCCAGTATACGATTGTGACAAGAATAGTAATATTTTGAAACAAAGCTCCAAGATGTATTAATTCTGTCATAAACCTCTCTTGTAAATGTTGTGTTAACAACTGCAGGCTTTAGTAACGTAAAAGAAATTAATTATTAACTTAATTGCAATACTAAATGGAATGTGTAACATTATATCTAAGTAAACGTAATTGACTTTCTAATCTTCTAAACTACTTATCTACGAAAAAAGTCAATGTGTTATGTAATCACTTTCAAAATACAAGTTTTTCATGCACCTTGTTCTCCGCATGCGCCTTTTGAAAAAAAACTCAGCTCCATTTGTCCGATACTTGTCATCGACGCATTCTATCGTACCATATCGCACAGACTCTACAGTCTTTCCATTAAAATCATTAAAAATAATCGTATTTATATCGTATTTGGTACCATTTTAATCAGGAAAACATCAACATTTCGTTGGTTAACCTTTTATGAAGATCAAATATGAATTTATAGAAACAGTTTTTCATTATCAGGTAGCATACCCCTGTTTATTTTCACTCTCGGACCCCCGGTGTGCGGGTCCCGAAAGATTCGAGGCGGGGTTTTTGAGGATCATAAAGAAAGGTCCCATTCAAGTACCTCGCCGCCGTTGCGTCGTCGTGAAAATATCGTTGGCACCGATATTTTGCCGGTGCCGCTCGGCCGACGTCGTCCTAGTGTGAACACCTTCATTTAATAACAAGGGGACGATACTTTTCTGCCTGGTCCGACCGTGCACGGCCGTGCACGGCCGTAAGAACCAACGGGCATGTGTGAATGGTGCAACCGGAATTTCGCCGGCCGATGACCACCGGCCTAGTGTGAACTGTTCCATTTAGAAATACGCGGCCAATATTCTTTTTCTCGACACGACCGTGCACGGCCGTGCGCGGTCTGTGCCGTCACGGCTGTGTATACAGGGTGTAACAAAAATGTTGCAGTTCCTTGAAAGGGGTGATTCCTGAGACGATTTCAAACAACTTTTTCCTTAGCGAAAATGTTAGGTGGAGCTTTGTTAACGAGTTATTAACGAAAAACATTGACCAATCAGAACGCGAGTTTACCGGTGAAGCGGCCGCGGTAGCGAAGTCTACAACGCTAGGCGCTGCGCTTGTGCTTCGAACAAGCAAGTCGACACGCATCGATGAAAATAACATTATTCTAAGAAATTTAAACGGCATAACAAATAAAGTCAAGTCCTTTACCATTTTTTGTTTATCATTGAAAGTGATTAATTATTTTAAATCGGAGGAAATCACGTGTAGCGTAAAAAGGTAAATACACAGTTTGTTTGTTAAGGTGAATTGAAAATAATAATTATTTGAAGCGAAAGAATAAGGAATACGTAAATTTCTTTTTCAAATAACGTATAAAGGAAAAGGTAATGTAATCAAAAATGGATGAAAAGTGATCCTAGTTCATTATTGAGATAAAAGTTTGTAGTTGAACAACGGTCAGCAGTGTTTTTTATAATGAATAAGTGTGCTCAAAAAGCCCGAAGAAAAGTGTGCATATGGAACGTGGGAGAATTGTTGGGGAAAAGAAGTCCGCGTTAAAGTAAAAAAATAATAATCAACAATAAATTACATGCGACTCACCCTTTCGGCTATTCACTTGTAGTTTTTAAACCTGTGTCACTGGGTCACTGTACCGGTCCTGGTCATGGTTTATGGTAGCCCAGGGCCTAGACCACAGCTGATCGCAGGTATACGACACCACCCACAGTTAAGGGTCACAACATCAGGTGCATCCGGGTTAAGGCACCAAATGAGCCCCTTAGTGGACAAGTGGCATAAGTCCAAAATTACGAAAAATGGAGTTTTTACAGAAATAGTAAGTATTAAGAATACTTGTTTTATTTAACACATTAACTTGTGTATACTTTGTTTTATATTAATAAAAAATAAGAATCAATTTTACATCATAAATGAAGTGACTGTAAAAATATCTTGAATAATGGCATAAGTCCAATCTCTTGGACTTACTCCATTATTCCACGGAACACATGGACTTACTCCACTGTTATATTCGACTAAAGGAAACTGGTATATGTATACGCGATAGTCGTTTCGTATTTAGTAAAACCGATGAAGGTCTTTCATGTTTACATTGACTTCTAGAAGTGCTTAGCGTCTTATTAGCTTCCGCATCAGTAACATTGTGTTATATTATATCCGCTCGAAATGAATAACGTTAACGCAAATCCTACAGAAAGTCGGAAAAGAGTAAGAAATAGTGATGATTGGACTAGGAATGTTGCAAAACGACTTCGTAATTCGGATGCAGAATACGTAAACCGGAACAATAATATAGTTCCTGCGAAAAAGTTTGAAAACGAAGACTGTGGATGCCAGAAAAAATGTACAGACAAAGTTGATGAAGAAACACGGAAGAATCACTTCTATAATTTTTGGAAAATAGGATCCTTTGAAGCACAAAATGCATATCTTTGTGGATGTATACAAAGTGTACCTATAAAAAGAAGACGACCACGAGATGAAAGTAGATGTATGAAAAGTAGCAGTAACGTATATTGTTTACCCAATATTGGTGACTCTACCATTATTGTATGTAAGAAGTATTTTTTGCAAACTTTTGGTGTCAGTGAGGGACGCATGAACAGAGCTATAAAAAAACATGCAGAAGGTAAATCTGCTGGAAGTGACGATAGAGATAAAACACCAAATCCGCGTAAACTCAACGAAGATACTATTAAATATGTTTGTGATCATATTCAAAGTTTTCCTGCTAATGTATCTCATTACACACGTGAACACAATCCAAACCGACAGTATCTAAATGAAAATCTCAATATTCGGAAAATGTATATGTTGTATAAAGAAAAATGCTCTGAATTAAACATACTATTAGTAAAAGAGCATATGTATCGTCATATATTTAATACGCGTTTTAATCTTCATTTTAAAGCACCACGGAAAGATACATGCAAGAGATGTGATGAATATAAAATTAAACTAGATACAGAAAGTAGTGATCAAGAAGCTATTAAAGAACTTGAAGATGAACATGAATTACATTTACGAAAAGCAGAACTAGCACGTAATTCTATGAAAGAGGATATAGAAAATGCGAAGTGTTCAAATAATATTTATGTATGTAGTATCGATTTACAGAAAGCATTACCATTTCCAATATTAACAGTTTCTGATGCGTATTATAAGAAAAATATGTATTGTTATAATCTCGGTATTCACGACTTATGTGAAAATAAAGGATACTTTTATGTTTGGGATGAAACAATAGCATCCAGAGGATCGCAAGAAATAGCATCATGTTTAGTTAAACATATTAAATCTGTTGCTGGTAATAAAGATAAGATAATTATTTATAGTGACTCTTGTACTGGACAAAATCGTAATATAAAAATAGCTTTGTCTCTGTTAAAATTAGTGCAAAGTGATGATATTGCAGCGAAGGTTATAGAACAGAAGTTCTTAACATCAGGACATTCGTTTTTACCGAATGATTCGGATTTTGGATGTGTTGAATCTGCAGCACGCCATACATCTATTTACATCCATGAAGATTGGTATCGCTGTATGAAAACTGCTCGACATTCTAACAAGTTTGTGGTTTGTGAAATGAAAAAAAAAACGAATTTTTTTCAACTAAACAGCTAGAACGATCAATAACAAAGCGTAACAAAAATACAGTACTACAAACTGTAAATTGGCTCACCATTCAGTGGTTACACTATGAACGCGGAAAACAGTTTGATATTTTTTATAAAACTAAGATTGCTGTGGATGTTGAGTTTGAAATATTAAATATTCAGCGTGCTCGGTGTGGTAGGCCATTGCAGTTGAAAAATATAATGCAGGAAAATTTATATCCATCTGTGCGTCCTGTTTCTACGGCCAAAAAGAAGGACATGTTAGATTTGCTGAAATTTATCCCTCCGATTCATCATGCATTTTTTCAAGAATTAAAGACCAGTACAATTGAAGAAACTGGTGAAGAATCCAGCAACGAATAAGTTTCTTTAATACATAGTATACAGCAAACTTGTAGTGCATTAAAAGTAACATTTGTGTAACTTATGATTATTAATACATTAATAGCCATATGGCGTAAGTCACTTTCTCACAAAAAAGTGATATCATAATTCAGTGCAATAATGGCACTTCATTATTCGTTACGTTACTGTTTGTTTACTATTGAAAAAAATATGGATTTTATTTTAAGTTATAATGACATAATTACTATTCTTTCGCTTTATCTGGTTACAATAAAGTTACATTGTGTATTTAATTTTTTGTACGATATTATACGGAAGTCCTATTTCTACAATATTAAGAAAAGGGACTTAATTCACTCGTCAACTAAGGGGCTCAAATAATGACTGTATTCAATTCACTACAGCCACTAATACACTAATCACTTGTCACGATCACTTCATTTTTGTTTTGCGGAACGAGTTGTTTCTACGTTATAACAATTGGTGGCTCCGAAAGGGGTTGATTGCTGTCAATTTAGGAAATATTCCACATAGCCACCGTCAGGGTTGACGCACGTTTGTGCACGCAAAATAATGTGCCACTGCACGTGTTGGAGCATCGCTGGTATGATGTTCGCAATTGCATCATGTGTACGTGAAACGGCTTCTTCTGGGATGTCCACATGTTGACGGTACACCTCATTCTGAAACGATTGTTGTACAACAAATACAAAACGCAAGTAAAAAAAAAATAATGCTTATAAGAAATGTAAGTAAAAGGTAACAGCAATAATCAAATTACCTTTAGGTGTTACTGGGTTATTGTACCGATCCTGGTCATCGACGCACGCAATGTCGCCGGGTCTGGCGTTCTAATTCGCGGATACAGCCTTGCGAGTACTCGCACATTAGCAATCGCACCGAGCATGCACCCGAAACACCGTGTAGTACTCCTGCGCTGTGTGCATGCTGGATTGGAGATTGCTGACTGACTGACAGAATTTTTCCGAAGGAGCTTCTCCTATCCTCAAGCAGTTTCCTAGCGTTTCATTATGGGTTAACTCCCACTACTACAGGGAAACTTAGGGAACAAGAAACTAGCATTCGTTAAAAAGAAATACGTGCTTTGCTGAAATGCGCTACGCATGGACCATCGAGCAGTTCCAAAAGGCGCTTGATCTGCTAATTTACAACCTACGTACCCATTGCTTCGAGATAGAAAACAGACACCACGTGCATCGGTCCGACAGGGCCCGAGAAAAAGAGGCGCAGAGAGTCCTTTCTGTATTCGAGGGACAGGAGAAACATTTTCAGCGACACGTGTTGAGTTGACGCTGCTAGGGTCACTCCGACTACCTTGGTGGAGGCCTAACCGCGCGCTTGAGTAATTTATGATTTAATTGTTTCGCCTTTGTAACGGACGCGAACGGAGAACATCGCAAACGGGAAACAGAAATGGGTAGTTTCCATTCCGTTTCGTGAGGGAATTTTTGTGCCCCTTCTCACCCCTACGTACCCATTGCTTCCAGAAAGAAAGCAGACCCACGTACAACGCTCCAAAAGGGTCTGAAGGAAAGAGAAAACTTACACAGGAAAACGCATGCTATTCTTTTTTTCCTTTCACCGATTCTGATGAACAAATTTCGAAAATTATTCATTAATAATTTATATCAATTATAATTCATCCAATTATGCAGTCTATGTAAATTATTAGTTTATAATTTATAAATTACTTTTTAATAAGTAATTATTAAGTATTTTTAAAAATACACTGCTCACGAAAATGATGTGAACAATAAAATTTTCCGAAAACGTTGCTAATTTTTAAGTGACTACACTTACATATCCCCGCGATACATGTGCTATAAACTAATAATTTAGATAAATTAGATAATGTTATAAATTATAAGTGATATAAATTAATAATTAATTACTTTTTCAAATTATTATTTAAAAAAAATGAATTATGTCGATTTTGTTTCACAATTTCACAAATGCAATGTTTTATCTAAAGGGTAAAAGTAATCTTTAAAAGGTAAGAGATGGTGGTAGCTATCACTACATATTAATCAACTATAAATAACCACAATAAATGATATTTAGGGATTGTTACAATCGGGTAACTGCTTACTGTTCCACATTGTCAAAGATTATTTCTAGGCGGTTGTGCGTCCATGCTTTTCTAGACTGTATTAGAAAACTTGTTTTAATACTCCTGGGACAAGATACATTAGAATCGGAGAAAGGAAAAAAAAGAATAGCATGCGTTTTCCTGTGTAAGTTTTCTCTTTCCTTCAGACCCTTTTGGAGCGTTGTACGTGGGTCTGCTTTCTTTCTGGAAGCAATGGGTACGTAGAGGTGAGAAGGGGCACAAAAATTCCCTCACGAAACGGAATGGAAACTACCCATTTCTGTTTCCCGTTTGCGATGTTCTCCGTTCGCGTCCGTTACAAAGGCGAAACAATTAAATCATAAATTACTCAAGCGCGCGGTTAGGCCTCCACCAAGGTAGTCGGAGTGACCCTAGCAGCGTCAACTCAACACGTGTCGCTGAAAATGTTTCTCCTGTCCCTCGAATACAGAAAGGACTCTCTGCGCCTCTTTTTCTCGGGCCCTGTCGGACCGATGCACGTGGTGTCTGTTTTCTATCTCGAAGCAATGGGTACGTAGGTTGTAAATTAGCAGATCAAGCGCCTTTTGGAACTGCTCGATGGTCCATGCGTAGCGCATTTCAGCAAAGCACGTATTTCTTTTTAACGAATGCTAGTTTCTTTTTCCCTAAGTTGCCCTGTAGTAGTGGGAGTTAACCCATAATGAAACGCTAGGAAACTGCTTGAGGATAGGAGAAGCTCCTTCGGAAAAATTCTGTCAGTCAGTCAGCAATCTCCAATCCAGCATGCACACAGCGCAGGAGTACTACACGGTGTTTCGGATGCATGCTCGGTGCGATTGCTAATGTGCGAGTACTCGCAAGGCTGTATCCGCGAATTAGAACGCCAGACCCGGCGACATTGCGTGCGTCGATGACCAGGATCGGTACAATGACCCAGTAACACCTAAAGGTAATTTGATTATTGCTGTTACCTTTTACTTACATTTCTTATAAGCATTATTTTTTTGTTACTTGCGTTTTGTATTTGTTGTACAACAATCGTTTCAGAATGAGGTGTACCGTCAACATGTGGACATCCCAGAAGAAGCCGTTTCACGTACACATGATGCAATTGCGAACATCATACCAGCGATGCTCCAACACGTGCAGTGGCACATTATTTTGCGTGCACAAACGTGCGTCAACCCTGACGGTGGCTATGTGGAATATTTCCTAAATTGACAGCAATCAACCCCTTTCGGAGCCACCAATTGTTATAACGTAGAAACAACTCGTTCCGCAAAACAAAAATGAAGTGATCGTGATAAGTGATTAGTGTATTAGTGGCTGTAGTGAAGTGAATACATTCATTATTTGGTGCCTTAACCCGGATGCACCTGATGTTGTGACCCTTAACTGTGGGTGGTGTCGTATACCTGCGATCAGCTGTGGTCTAGGCGCTGGGCTACCATCAACCATGACCAGGACCGGTACAGTGACCCAGTGACACAGGTTTAAAAACTACAAGTGAATAGCCGAAAGGGTGAGTCGCATGTAATTTATTGTTAATTATTATTTTTTTACTTTAACGCGGACTTCTTTTCCCCAACAATTCTCCCACGTTCCATATGCACACTTTTCTTCGGGCTTTTTGAGCACACTTATTCATTATAAAAAACACTGCTGACCGTTGTTCAACTACAAACTTTTATCTCAATAATGAACTAGGATCACTTTTCATCCATTTTTGATTACATTACCTTTTCCTTTATACGTTATTTGAAAAAGAAATTTACGTATTCCTTATTCTTTCGCTTCAAATAATTATTATTTTCAATTCACCTTAACAAACAAACTGTGTATTTACCTTTTTACGCTACACGTGATTTCCTCCGATTTAAAATAATTAATCACTTTCAATGATAAACAAAAAATGGTAAAGGACTTGACTTTATTTGTTATGCCGTTTAAATTTCTTAGAATAATGTTATTTTCATCGATGCGTGTCGACTTGCTTGTTCGAAGCACAAGCGCAGCGCCTAGCGTTGTAGACTTCGCTACCGCGGCCGCTTCACCGGTAAACTCGCGTTCTGATTGGTCAATGTTTTTCGTTAATAACTCGTTAACAAAGCTCCACCTAACATTTTCGCTAAGGAAAAAGTTGTTTGAAATCGTCTCAGGAATCACCCCTTTCAAGGAACTGCAACATTTTTGTTACACCCTGTATAGGTCTTTAATGGGAAAAGTAGATGACCAAGCTGCTTCTTGAATTATTTGTGTTAGGCAGTCTACTGCATTTTCTATGTGTTCTGGTTGCTTAAGTGGAATTTTAAAATTCAGTTTTTCGTTAATTTTTTATCTGAACATGTTCCAGTCTGTAGTGCTATTGTATAGTGTGGGTGGTTTTTCTATGTAAAGTGGCTTCTGCAGGTAATCCATTAGAATAGGTGTGTGGTCTGAGCTGAGTTCCGAATTTGACTGTAGTTTAAAGTGCGTCCTATTTAGGCCTTTGATTATTGCAAAGTCTATGAGGTCCGGTGTTTTTTTCCATTGCTGTTGGCCAGTAGGTAGGTTCGCCAGTAGGTAGTGGAGTTAGTGTTAACTTCTCTATGGCGTGCATCAATGTTTTACCCCTGGGAGATGCTCGTTTTGATCCCCAGTACCTATGTTTTGCATTATAGTCACCTGCCGCTAGAAACCTATTTCTTAAGGATTGAAAAAAGTTTTCATACTGCTCTAGGGTAAGTTTATGTTTTGGTGGTGAGTAGACAGCCGATATCTGCATTTCTCCATTTGTAGTCTCTATTGTTACTGTTGTTGCTTGTAGATAGTCGTATGTGGTCGAACTGTGTAAGTGGTGTTTGATATTATTTTTAATAATGATGGCAGTTCCCCCGCGTGCTTTCCCAGAGGGGTGTTTGGTATCGTATATTGTATATTTGGAATTTTTGCATAATTTTTGTTTGTAAAGTGAGTTTCTGAAATTGCCATGATATCAATATTGTGTGTGTAGATAAAAATTTTAAGTTCTTGTAGTCTTTGTTGTAGCCCATTACTATTCCGCACAGCTAATTTGATTTGATGGTCCATTTTACTTGTGATTGTTTACGATTTTTGTTAGTAGTTCTATCATAGCAGTTATTTGTTGAGTTTGTTGTTGCAGTAGTGAGGTTTGTGTTGTCAGCATTTTAGTTATGAGTTCTGTGTTTCTAACCGATATAATTAATAGCTGTTTTAATTCTATTGTTCCATTATCGGTTAGGACGTGTGGGTTTGTGGTGGAAGTTCGATTTGCTTGTTGAGTATTGTTAGTTGCTACTTGTGCGTAAGTTCTATTGTCTTTTTGGTGAGGTTGAGAGAAATTTGATAAGTACATTGAGTTATGGCTGTGTGATGATGCATGCGATAAGTAGCTGTTGTTTGTTTCTACTGGGTGTCTTTCGGTTCTATTTCTCAGGGTTGGGAATAGCTTCTGCTGTAGTTGTTTGCGTGCTATGCAACCTTTATAGTTTGCTGGGTGATTCCCTTGACAGTTACGGCATTTTACGTTTTCTACTTTTCCTTGCTGTGGGCAGTGCGTTGTTAAGTGATCACCCGCGCACTTCACGCAGGCTGGTAGCCTGTTACAATAGTTTTTTGTGTGTCCAAACGTTTGACAACGATAACATTGTGGTATGTCGCGTTTCGGTCTAGGAGGTTCAAATCTAATCATGGTATTTAGTAGCTTTTCTATATTATATATGTCTTTGTTATTATCTTTTGGTTCAAGTTCAAGTGCAAATAGTGGTAGTGGTTGCTTGGTATCGTATTTTACTATATTAGTTATTGTTCTGACGGTGTGATTATGAAGTTTTAATTCTTCGATAATTTTGTCTGTACTTGTTTTCGGGTGTGTTCCTCGAAGTATTACTTTATAACTTCTATCTGTTTTAGGTTGATACGTATGGAAGTTTGCTTTTTTGTCTTTTAATGCATTCACTACTTTTCTGTAATGTTCTGATGACTCTAGTTGTATTTTTGTTTGGCTATCTTTTAGTTATTTTAAGGTGAAATTATTGTTACCTGCTTGTTGTTCTAATAATTCTATTAGTGGGTCGATAACTTGTGCTTGTATATAGATAGGTGGTGGTTTTGCTGTTTCAGTTACGTTTGTTATGTCCGTTTGTGAATCGTTAACTTCTGTTAGGACGCTGTATGTATTGCTTGTGGGTATATCTTGAAGCCACGATTCTGCTTGTGTGTGTGTATGAATGTCTGTCATTGTTTCTGTCACCTCTTTGCCTAGTAGAAGCTTCCTCTTTTTGTTTATGGCTGATTTATTTGCAGTGCACGTTGGCTCACCTGTGTTCATTTCGATATCGTCGTTTGTAGCATTTGGCAGATTTTGTGAGATATAATCTCCACCGAGTTTAGAAATTCTTAGCTGTATCGGCGACATTTCTGGATCCTTCTCCGTGCTGTGGCGGGCACACGGACACGCACACACATCACGGCAGCGGTAGCCGCGTGTATTCTTATATTTGGAACACTCTGATATGAACTGTATACAGGGTGTAACAAAAATGTTGCAGTTCCTTGAAAAGGGTAATTCCTGAGGTGATTTTAAGCAACTTTTTCCTTAGCGAAAATATTAGGTGGGACTTGGATAACGAGTTATTAACGAACAACACCGACCAATAGTAGCACGAATACAGCGGATGAATTTCAGCGCAGGCTCCAGCTGTAAGTAGTATTGGTCCGTCATGGTCCGCGTCATCATTAATCCACTGTACTCGCTTCCCGATTGGTCGGTGTTTTTCGTTAATAACTCGTTAAGAAAGCCTCACCTAACATTTTCGCTAAGGAAAAAGTTGTTTAAAATCACCTCAGGAATCACCCCTTTCAAGGAACTGCAACATTTTTGTTACACGCTGTATATGTTTACACTCGCGAGCATTACAAATCACGACATGCCCGTCCGACGTCTTGTCGATGACTGGTGTATATTTAAGTATTTAATAAGAATGAAATGAATATTAATATAAAATAAAAATAATAAAACATTTAAAATATTAAAATGACACACTTAAACTTTTTCCTATTAAAAATTTGTTTGTCATTTTCGATCAATTCCAACACAAGTACTAATTAAAAAGAAATAGAAATAAACAAAAAAAAAAAAACGATAATTGTGCATAAAGAGGTACACCTCACCGATTTCGATGAAATTGAGATATGTTATAAAGCTCGAAATTCTGAACAACTTTTTCTTATACATATAACCGCTGCTCGGCCTTAGTTTTCGAGATATTTGCGAAAAACCGCTGCCACTACACAACGAATTTTGCGTATATGTAGATACGCGCCCGTGGCAACGTATGCGTCAGCATCGAACGATCGCTTTTCGCCTGTTTCTTCGAGCGACGTACGAAACTAAGCCAAATGCATAGACATAGTAAATAGTAACTATGTCTATAGACAAATCATAAAGCTGAAAGTTATAGCTACGCATTTCCAGTCGTGAAACCGGCACACCGGGGGACGGGGGCAGAGCCCCCGGTGGGGGGTTGGGGGAGCGAAGCCCCCCCACTACTTGGAAAGTAAGGGTTCAACTTTGAAAACACTGTCTACGCTCGGTGGTCTGCCATGGAACAAGGGGATGTTAGATTTTTTGCGCGCGGAGCGCGTCACGGAGAAGCCAGTGACGTGTATACTTTCGATATACTTAAATTAGTCCTTTTTCCGTGGCGCGCTTGGCGCGCAAAAAATTTGACATCCCCCTTTTCCATGGCAGACCACCGAGCGTAGACAGTATTTTCAAACTTGAACCCGTACTTTACAAGTAGTGGGGGGGGGGGGGCTTCAACCCCCCTCAACCCCCACCGCCCAGTGGTCAGGCGGCACTTCTAAACTGCGTTCCACGAGAGAACGAACCTGTTTCGCGCAGGCCATCATCATTGCCCCGACTGACTTCTCCACGGGAGTTCGTGAAAAGCCCCAGTGGTAGAAAAGGCTCCGCCTTACCCCTGCCCTACTCTCAATATATGGTATTGGAAGGTTACTGATTTTTACGTTTTTAAGTAAGCCATGCGCTGCTTTAAAAATTGTATGTATAAAGGAAAAATTAGGAAAAAGCGGTATACGGTGGAATTTTTTCCCAGTATGGTATCTATTCGATGTGACCAGGTAATTAGAGGACTAAGTTGTTTATGATGGGATAATTGCGGTCAAAATTCTGACAGGCACGGGATGTTTTCGGCTGACGGAGGCAAAATTTAAGACGTTACTCATTTGATAACTGTAAGAATACATAGCTAATCAAACAAATTCTAAAAAATCTAACACTAAAATAATACAAAACGCGAATATATACAATACTAATACTATAAAATACTAATAATAATATAATATAAAACACAAAGGCAAACACTTATCTAAGAAAAAAAATACAAAAAATAGAAAAAGCTAAAACAATATCGCCTGTCAATCCGAAACTTCTTTCACACCCTATCCGTCACTAACGCTCCAGGAACTGACTTTCCTTAAAAATGGTGGGACCCTCGAGGACCCAGCAGGGGGTGCGTAGGTAGGGATGTGCTCTGGGGACATAACGCCAATAACTAATGAGGGTAGGCGTTAACTGCGCGAAGAGTGCGAAAACTGGTCGACAGGCGAGTACGTTCTTTCGTGGAACGCAGTTTAGGTGGAATAAATTCGTAACTCATCAGAACTAGCTGCTATCTCAACTTGTGTGGGATCGTTGTAAAGGGGAGACTTCATTCTTTAAGTTCATGATAATTTGGATTCCAGAAATAATTTATTAATTTTTTTGCAGTTGGTTAAACAATAAATAATTATGCATAATATGACATTTAATTGGAGGATGTAAAAGTAGAGAGTTAACCATTTAAAATGCACCCAAAAACATTAGTATACTTTTTTTTTATTGCATTTTAAAAGTTCATAATCATTTACCCAAGCGCGCTGTGGGTTATTTCAGAATTCTGGATAAAATTAACTATGAAAGCTGATTTTGGATGTTTTTCTAAACAGAAATTGTATTGGTTAGATGTTCTATTTGTGTTTGTATATTTTATTAACAGTTATTTGACTTCCTGCAATTTGGTATTCAGTTCCCTTCTACTTATCACAAAGTGATTTCCTAAAACATAAAAGTGTTTCAAGGTCACAGCTGCAAACTGCTGCAGCTAAATTATGGCCTAATCTGAACCGCAATATTTACTGAACTTAATACTGTAAAAATTTTTATATAGCTATATATAGCAAAACAGTTATAACCTTCACAGGCACTACATAAAGAATAATCTCATTTGCTTATGTTGACAATGGAATACCAAATTATACCTTTAATGTGAGATAAAAAATCTAAGAATTTTTGAAAAATTAATTAAATATCTGTAACACAAGTATCCTTGCTGATTTGGTAAAGAAATTAGTTTAGAACGAAAAGAAGGCACTCGCACTCGTAACGTAAGAAAAACTGACTGATGTGCAGTTTGTCAAACAAGAACGATTTTTGTACAAATTTTTATTCTAGTTTACATATTTTATTAATAATTATTTCATAATCAGGCTATAGCAAATTCCGATGTGGTTTTACGTATAAACAAAATATATTAGATTAATTGAAGTTTATTATGACCGAAGAAGTATAAATAGATCTAAAAGCCAAAAGAATTAGGACAGGAGAATATAGTATGCAGTAAATAAGTTTCATAAATGATATCAATTTTTATTCGAAATCGCTATTATCAGTACAATTATTTATTTCGTTTAGGAATGATTTTTATTCGTAAATATCACTGAGAAGAAAACAAATGTCTTTTTTAGTTGGTGATTTATTCTTAGGAAGTGTCCTTAAGAAAAAGTGTTCGTAGGAACACTTCCTAAGAAAAAATTTATGAAACTTATTTACTGCATACTATATTCCCCTGTCCTAATTCTTTTGGCTTTTAGATCTATTTATACCTCTTCGGTCATAATAAACTTTTCAATTAATCTAATAAATTTTTTAATACATAAAACCACATTGGAATTTGCTATAGCCTTATTGTGAAATAATTATTAATAAAATATGTAAACTAGAATAAAAATTTGTACAAAAATCGTTCTTGTTTGACAAACTGCACATCAGTCAGTTTTTTTTACGTTACGAGTGCGAGTGCCACCTTTTCGTTCTAAACTAATTTCTTTACCAAATCAGCAAGGATACTTGTGTTACACATATTTAATTAATTTTTCAAAAATTCTTAGATTTTTTATCTCACATTAAAGGTATAATTTGGTATTCCATTGTCAACATAAGCAAATGAGATTATTCTTTATGTAGTGCCTGTGAAAGTTATAACTTTTTTCCATGGATAGCTATATAAAAATTTTTACGGTATTAAGTTCAGTAAATATTACGGTTCAGATTAGGCCATAATTTAGCTGCAGTAGTTTGCAACTGTGACCTTGAGACACTTTTATGTTTTAGGAAATCACTTTGTGATAAGTAGGAGGGAACTGAATACCAAATTGCAGGAAGTCAAATAACTGTTAATAAAATATAAAAACACAAGTAGAGCATCTAACCAATACAATTTCTGTTTAGAAAAACATCCAAAATCAGCTTTCATAGTTAATTTCATCCAGAATTCTGAAATAATCCACAGCGCGCTTGGGTAAATGATTATGAACTTTTAAAATGCAATAAAAAAAAAGTATACTAATGTTTTTGGGTGCATTTTAAATGGTTAACTCTCTACTTTTACATCCTCGAATCAAATTTCATATTATGCATAATTATTTATTGTTTAACCAACTGCAAAAAGATTAATAAATTATTTTTGGAATCCAAATTATCATGAACTTAAAGAATGAAGTCTCCCCTTTACAACGATCCCACACAAGTTGAGATAGCAGCTAGTTCTGATGAGTTACGAATTTATTCCACTTAGAAGTGCCGTCTGGCCCACTGTGCACCGGGGGCTCTGCCCCACAGTGGTCCGGATTGAAGAATAGTGTGTCATTTTTATATAACTTTTAAACCATCGGAAGTATTGGTATGAAACTTGGAACAGACAATTTTGTGATGTTAAGTTACTGAAATATTAAAGAAAAAATTATGTTATACATTTAGTGCTAATATTATTATTATTCTTGTTATTGTTATTCATATTATTATTATTACCATTATCCTTATGTATTTCAGATTATTCACTTATTAATTCTAGAGCTTCTGGATCTAATTTTTTAATTTTTTTTTTTTTGATGACTTCATTCTTATATTAGACATGTATGGGTCCGATGTTAAAAGAAGCCGATATAATATCTCTTCATTTGTTGCTGTTCTCGAACATTTTTGAGTATTTCTACTTCTAATTTGTTTGAAATCTTTATGTCGTGTTTCCTGAGCCTCTTCAGAAAGTTGTCTTATTGGAAGTAATGCATACTGTATTATATCTGCTCCATGCATTGATAGCTTGTGCACAGAAGATGGCATGTAGTACCACCCATAATTTTCAACATAATATTTTGCAGTGTCTTGTGTATATTGCCGGAATTTTTCAAGATTTATTTTGTACAGGGAAGAAATCAGCTGTAATAAAATGTAGATTTCATAAGTTAATATAACACTAAATTCTACTTTTCTAAATCTATTTAGTTCAGAGAGCAAGTACTTATATGAAGAAGATATCGTACAATATCAACCATAATACAATATTTTAGCTGAACTAATGCATAAAAATGCATAAAACTAATATCAAGACATACTCCATGCTATACCATTTAACTTTGTCTCATGACATTTTTTCTATCTCTAAGCGTTCTAAAGATATAGCTTATTTCTGTTACGTGGGACGTGTGTTTGAACGCTGTGCCTAGACGCAGCGTCAGACGCATACACGACGTCCCATCTCACGCTGCGCTGGTGACTTTAAACAGCAATAACTTCAACAGTGGGACCAAGGGGGACACGATTCTTGTATAATTATGTTAAGAAAAGTATGCCAAACATATTCCAATTTGTCAAAATGCGCGATCTCTTGGGACTTAAAAGATATCCCTTGTCAATTGAAGAGAATTCTAAGACTTTTTCATATTTTAATTAATATTACTTTTTTTTCTATATATTGTACAGTAATTGTTAATATAAGGTATGATTTCTTATCGGAAAATTACGCTCTTTATTTACAAAGAAAACTGAAGTGAAAATATTAAACGAGATTCTCAGGATACCTCCGACAAAAAAGCAGTTTCATAAATTGAAAAACACAATTCTTAAACGTCCGACTTTAAGTGTTGGTTTTTACTACAATTTCTATTAAATTAGATTAATATTTTCATTTTCGAAACCAATGGACATTTAGGAAGTAATATATATTCAGTAAATATCGATGTGAAACAGTTCACTTTTTGGCAAAATGGCATAGCATTCTTAAATCCGGACCACTGTGTGCTCCCGGCCCCCGATGTGCCGGTTTTTCGCGAATATCTCGAAAACGAAGGTCGAGCGGCGGTTATATGTATGGGAAAAAGTTGTTCAGAATTTCAAGTTTTATAACATATCTAAATTTCATCGAAATCGGTGAGGTGTACCTCTTTCTACTGTTACGAGCCGGGGCCGAGTGCAACGCTTGAGGCCGGCGAGTGTGTATGTATATTTTCCACAGGAATACGGAGTCAGTTTGTTAGTAAGGTACGCAGACGAACCTGACGCGAAGTCAGGGAGCTGCTAGGATTATTGACGGCGAGGACGAACCTGATGCGAAATCAGGGAGCCTTTAGGAAATGGAGTCAGATGCGGACGAACCTGATGCGAAATCAGGGAGCCTTTAGGAAATGGAGTCAGATGCGGACGAACCTGATGCGAAATCAGGGAGCCGCAGGAAGGTGAAACTTCGTGGACGAACCCGATGCGAAACCGGGGAGCCACTAGGATTGAAAATCGCAGACGAACTCAACGCGAAGTTGAGGAGCTGCTAGGAAGTTGGTAAAAGCACAGACGAACCTGACGCGAAGTCAGGGAGCTGTTAGGAGGTTAGCCGATAGCAGGAGCACTGCGCTCCTGCGCAGTATACAGCGGAGGCTGGCCATCAGGTCCATTAGGGCGTACCGCACCGTCTCGCACGAGGCGGCGGACCTTCTGGCGGGCATTCCGCCTCCGGAGCTACAAGCCGTGTCCTTAAGGACACGATATTTCGGGATGCGGGAGCTCCGGGATAGGGGGAGGCCCCCAGACTATGATGAATTCTGGGAGCTGGAGCGTCAGTCCCGGGCTGACCTCCTGGCGGCTTGGCGGGCTCAGCTAGAGTCCGCCTATGACCGCCGGGGGATAGTCCGGGCTGTCCTGCTGCATCTAGATAAGTGGTAGGGCAGGACTCGCGTTCTCACTTACCGCATGGCACAGGTGCTCACCGGGCATGGCTGCTTTGGTGAGTACCTGTGCCGAATAGGACGAGAAGTCGGCGACGACTGCCACCATTGTGGAGGAGGTCGGGACACGGCGCAACACACGCCCGAGGAGTGCCCTGCGTGGGCTAGTGAGCGCCGTGTCCTGACCCAGGCGTTGGGTACGCCGGATCTGGGGCTCTCCAGTGTCATCCTTATGGCACTGGAGGGCCCAACTAAATGGAAGGCGGTGGCCTCCTTCTGTGAAGCCGTTATGGTACAGAAGGAGGCCGCCGAAAGGGTGCGGGAGCGGGAGGAGCACCCCTCCCGCATTGGTCCGCCGGCGGCGTCCTCCTTCTCCCCCGCCGGCGGTGTGAAAAACTGCCGGCAAAATCTCAGGGGCTGCGGGATGTTTCCCGCGGTATGGGTATGGCGAACCCGGGGTCCCGAGCCCTCCGCCCCCGCAGGGGCGGAGACCTCGCAACACTGAGCGGCCAGGAGTGGGGGCTCCTGGTCGCTCCGTTCAAGGTGTTGCGGGAAGGGCGGCGCGTGGTGTGGCCCCACGCGTTGCCAATAATGGAGTATAGCGGGGAAGGGGGATCCCCCTCCCCCGGGATGTGTGCTTCGGCGCTGGCGCGAGGGGCTGCCGGATGCGTTCTCACGAGTTCCCGGTACCCCCTCCGAATGCGCCAGAGAGGTCACCGAGGGGGTTTTAGTGGGTGCAAGCCCCACACTACCCCGGTGCCCCCCCCAGGGACCCGGGGTGTGCGTTAGGCATTTCCCCTCGGAAAAAAAAAAAAAAAAAAACCTGTTAGGAGGTTGGAAAACGTACAGACGAACTTGATGCGAAATCAGGGAGCCACTAGGTTGGATAAGATTTGTGTTTGGAATGTTTGGTAATGCGGACGAACCTAATGCGAAATTAGGGAGCCGCAGGATTGTTAGTTTAGCCCATAACTTTGAAATAATAAAATTAGAAATATAACTCGAGCGGTAAAGTTACACTTCGTGTGGGTACGTTTGATTACTATTAAGGATTGTGGAGTTAGATCGTAGGTTCAAACTTATACTCAGAATTTAAAAGTTAACTCTAAATATATTGTAAATCAGTCTTTAAATACAAGTGTATCGTGTAGTGTTCGTCACAAATGTGTATATTAAAAATGTGTTGAATTTACCAAATAGTTGGTGCTCGGTTTTCACGCACTGGCAATGCGGGGGTAGAGTGAATTTAGAAAGAATTGCAAAATAGAAATTTATGCCGACTCGCGGATCCTATAAGGTTAGTTTTAGATTCGAAGGGGAACTTTAGCCCGATCTCACAATATTCGACTCTAAATAGAGAATGTGACGCGACGTTGTCTCCAAACGTGACGGTACGATTCTGAACCCCCGAGAAATGAAATCAGTGAGTTTATATAGGCCTAAAAAATGAGTGGGGATGCCTCTAATTTTCCAAATAAGGCAAGTTCTAGAAGGTTCAAAAGTTGCGTCAGCTTCTTCGAAATTTTGGTTAGGGTGCAGCTGCATCCAGAGATAAGCGGTAAGGGGAGGTTAAGAGGGTTTTTCCTTGCCAGACTCGAGCTCAAAGAATCGTGGAAGCGAGAAAATAATCATGCATATGATTATTACGTAACACTACACAATTACCAAAAAAACTTGTACTAATTAAAAATAAACTTATTTTTATTATTACAATAAAAAATTCATTTTTTTAAATAATTTTATGATGTCCTAACCTATTTATGATTTAAGTGATCAAAAACTAGATACACGAGAAAACATTGGAACTAAATAATTGATCACAAATTCTTTAATAAAAATTATAGATAAATTATTAAAATTCTTACTCTACATTGTAAATAAACTGTTTAATAAGCAAAATGTATGAAAATAACCTTCAATAGTTGCTACAGCATAAACATCAACTGTATTGCTGACGGTACTTTCGGTACTCTCTTACGCCGTTTAGTAAAGCGAGATTCACACATATCCGGGCGACCCGATCCGGACCGGGCCGGGCTGTGTGAGTAAAGAAGAGGGAAGGTCTGACCTCTTGACCTTAAAACATGGGGTTTAATAAGGACTTTCTCCAAGTGTGCTACCTTTCACAATTTATTTTCACGAAAACGCATAATACTACCTGCTTTCATATGCCATACATTTTTGAATAGTCAATCTTAATTTTAGGAATTATTTTAAATAATTACTTGTTGACATAAACTTAGAAAAACGATTTATATCACGAACTGATCAAAAACTAGTTCCTTAACGGTAGTATGCTACATTTTTACATCGTTGACTTCCATGACGAAAACATTTCTCTAAAGAGTCTAAGTAGGATAAGGACGTCGAAAGTGCCCTTGAGCCGATTTTACTCAGGAACGAGTCATGCGATAGGGTATCAAAAGAAAATATACTGTACCAAATTTCAACCCCCTATCTCGATCGGAAGGATAGTTATGTGGAAAATTCAAAATATCGGTTTTTCCCCCTTTTCCCTAATTAGCGGAATGCGAAAATCCTGAAAAAATTCTAAAACATGACAAACGTGGTGTCACATGTAATAGAATTTTTCAGATTTTTGAAATGCATATCCTAAGTATGAAAAATCAAAAACTCAAAAAAAAATACAGAAAAATGGAGATTTTGTAGTGAAGTTTTCGAGCAACTACTTTTTCATTTATACAGTAGCAACATACATATTGGTAAAACTATTATTCACAATTTTTCAGACTTTTGATCAGGTGCGCCGTAATTTAAGAAATCAAAAACCGATTTTTTCGGTGTTTTTCGGGCAAAGAAAGCATGAATATATTTGATTTTTATATTATCTTCACACAGCAAGTGTATTATATTATCTTAAGAGAATCCTTGAATAAAAAGTTTATTTCTCTGCGTCAGTTAAAGGTCGAGTCACACATATCCGGGCGTTCCGATTCGGACCGGGCCAGGCCATGTGAGCAAAGAAGAGGACAGACCTTTCCTCTTTTTTACTCACACAGCCCGGCCTGGTCCGGATCGGAACGCCCGGATATGTGTGACTCGACCTTAACACGTTCCATTTTTTGTATTCTATTTTTATAAAAACATCTGGCTTTAGAATATAAACATTACCATTCGCAAATAATTCCTCAAATAATAATCTAATATAAAGGTTGCACCGCCGTTCAAAAAATATCTTACGTTCTGAACAATACTGAATAGTTTTAGTTTTTAATGTTAATCTGTGATTGATCCTGTGCAAATGTTTCAGACTTGCAATTAGTGGAACTAGTGGCACATCTGTGTTTAGAACAAAATATATTATTTGATCGATTGTACTACTAGCCGAAAAATATCACACATTCTGAACTTTCCTTCTGCTTTTGTAATTAGCCTACGATTAGTCATGCGCGCATTTTCCAGGCCTATAATTAGTCCAATTAATTATATATCTTTGTTTAGGAGGCAAGATATTTTTTGATCGATTGCTCAGTGGTGATACGAAAAATTTATTTCGTAACGGAGACAAAGATACGAACGAAGTGTTTTATTTTCATCTATTCGTGAAGTGAAAAGGAAGTTCGCAGTCATTCCATCCCCCACAATTGGACCGTCTTGAAAAAGATCGGCGCCCAATGCCCTTGATTCTCAAGTTACAATTAGTTAACAACTGCCGCGTAGGCTTGTCAATTATGAAATTACCCTTGTTTACAACACTCTACACATAATTACTGGCTCCCGACGGGTTAATGCATGGGTGATCTAGTTATTGAATTAGTCCTTTCTTATACCTTCATAAAAAAAGAAATTTTCTGAATAGGCGGAAGACACGTCACTTGTAAACTGCAAATAATTTCTATTTTTCACTATATTCCAGGTATGATCTTTTTGTTATTTTTCAAATATCCTATCTGCACTTTACCTTGAATCGTTATCATGAGACCCAGAGACACTTTGTATAATTCTATTGAAACGGAAAATGGGAAAGATTTTGGAATGATCTTTGTAATGAAAATAGATCTAAATTCATAGACTTAAATGCATAAAACATATATGCCAATTAAAGAATCTAACGTAGAAAACGTGTAATATAGATATTACTTGTGTTCCTTCGAAATGAAATCGGAGTATGATTTTAATTACATGTATTGTGTCATAATTTCAATAATTTAAAATATGCACAAATTACGACGAACATGATTTCGTAATTAGACTCCTTCACAAATACATAATGGATATAGTAAAAAATTAAGCCGGGAATTCACCACAAAACTAAGCTAAGCTAAGCTATGCTATACTAAGCTTAAAAAAATTAACTTCAATACAATTTTATGGATCTGCTTCCACCAAAAGCTTGCGCTAGAAGCTTCCACCGAAATTACGCAGACCACAATTATTTTTTCGTCGTTTGTTGCTATGTATGCTAACATTTGACAAACGGGAACAATAGCGCGGTGATCAAATGGAGGTGGCGTGGAGGACTGGAGGTGTGAAGACGGAATGCTCCTGGTATGTTTCCGAAAAATCACTCGCGAAGGAATCTTGTGCTACGTCAAGCTGAATTAGCTTCCGAAAAAACATAACATAGCTTGGCTTAGCTCTTGGTGGAAACGGATTTATAAAATGTAGTGAAACGAATTTTTTTAAACTTACAATTAGCATAGGGCTGTACTTCCGAAAACCTAACAAACCGGATTTAGCTGAAACTTTGCAAATAGATTCATTTTGCATAAAAACAATGTTTGCAAGAAGGATTTTCGGCGACTAGAAGTTTAAGACCCAAAAAATGTGAAAAATGTTTATTACCATTTTAGTATCACTCCCTGTAATTTTGAAAGTTTCTATGCTTCGATTTGTCCAAAATCCTGGAAATAGGTTCCTTTTAGATAATAATAGTATTTACGAGAAGGATTTTCGGCAATTCGGAAGTTAAGACTCAAAATTTTGCCCAAAACGTTTCACTCCTGTAATATCACTGTCTACGTTACGGACACAACGAACAATAAGATTATACCGTGATTATATCAGTGCTCCAATATAATACCACAGAAAAAAAAGAGAGCAATTGGAAAAGAAGGTTGGGGCGAAAAGGAAGATCAGGATTAGATCGGGGCTAGAAAGGAAATAATAAAAAAAAAATCGAAAAAGGATTCAAAATTTGAAACTTCTAGTCGCCGAAAATCCTTCTTGTAAACATTGTTTTTATGCAAAATGAAGCTATTTGCAAAATTTCAGATAAATCCGGTTTGTCCCGGTTTTCGGAAGTTTACCCTAAATTCTGCTTTCATCATGTACAAGACAATAAGTGACACCAACTCAACGTTTGTATGTTACTCCGAGATTACATCGTAAAACTCACTTATATAAATCGGCCTATATCCTGTAAATATGCTCGATAAGAATAATGGCAGATAAATAAAGAGTATATTTATAGGCACAGACAAATACCTATCAATGTGTTTTTTTCTATTATCAAGAATATAAATGAAAATTTATTTCATACAGACAATGAGGAGTAACTTTATTTTTCATTGAATAATATATATCGTTAAATACAACCGGATTAATTATCGCAAGTGTAATTGATGTTTAAATACATTTAAATAACACGTACGCAAGAAGGTCAAAGTGGCTCTATAAACAACTCGATCAAACTATTTACATTTCCAATGCAGATTTTCTATCAAATCATTGTCGGAATACAATCGCTCGTTAATAATACGATACATCAACTCTCTCGTCTCTATTAAATAACTATACAGGGTATAACAAAAATGTTACAGTTCCTTGAAAGGGGTAATTCCTGAGGTGATTTCAAGCAAGTTTTTCCTTAACGAAAATGTAAGGTGGGGCTTTGCTAACGAGTTATTAACGAAAAACACGTTTCAGCGCGGGCTCCAGCTGTGAGTAATATTGGCTCGCCATCGTCCGCGCCAGTATTAATCCGTTGTATTTGCTCCCCGATTGGTCGGTGTTTTTCGTTAATAACTCCTTAACAAAGCCCCACCTAATATTTTCGCTAAGAAAAAAGTTGCTTAAAATCATCTAAGAAATCATTCCTTTCAAGGAACTGTAACATTTTTGTTATACCCTGTATAGCATTGTGATGCTGCGAAACAGCTATTGTGTCTGCACAATTGCAAAATAAATAATTTTCAACGCGATTCCTTTCTGCACGCCTTAAAACTTTAATTAACTGTGCAACGCATGTGATACACAAGTCTGGACCCTCGTAGAAAATCTAAAGGGCATGAGCTTATTACGATTTCAAATTAACACTAAATATTTATTTAACCTGTATTCAGATATAGCCTTTCGCGAAATCAATGATTTAAGTTACAAAGTCTGGAATTCTTTTAGGAAAACCTATAAATAAACATGTAACGAACTGCTTTTGCACTGAAAGATATATTTAGTTATTAAATTTTATTAAATTTATGTTAAAAAATATTATTTATTAACTATAATATCAATATCGATATCAATATAAAATAACCTAATGATATATCCAAATGCAAAAAATTGAACAAATTTATAAGATAAATTAAACGTAAAAGTCGTTTGTTATTTTTTCCCCAATGCTAATCTTTGTTTTCTAATAATTACAAAAAGGTAAGATGTTTTCATTGACTTGTTACTTATTTTTGTGAGAAAATACAAAATTAAAAATCGTTTACAAATTCCATTATTTAACTTTTGTATGGCATACGTAAAAAGACATCAAAAAGCGAATTTGAATCGAATTAACAAGGCATGAACGTAGGAATAACATTCAATTCGTATACTCATTTTTTCAGCTAAAATTGTAATCCACACAACACAGTAACAACAAGAAAATAAGGATTGGCAATTTTATTTTGTATCAAATTTACTCCAGTTTCCGTACAAGAGTTAAACTCGTTCCAGTTTCTGCTTTCAAATACATCTACTTCATAAGTGTTTAGTAATAAAAAAAAGTACATTTCTCATCAATAATAATGCTTTTGTTAATATCAACATTTTCCAAAACAAATATAATTAATAAACGAATTGTGGATGTTTATGGGTTTATAATAAGCTAAAATATACAAGACTGTGCACAAATACAAAAATACAGAAAATATAAAAAATGTTATCCATGTTAGAATAATTATAAAATAAAACACGGTAATTATTAAGGATTACGTCCTCCTCACCGATTTCTTTGAAACTTTTTTATATCGTGTATTTCGATACGTAGATTAATTACTCTAAATGAAATAATTGTCGCTCTCTTTGCGTTTTCGAGATGAAAATTTTTATATGTATGAAAATACGGTTTTGGCGGAACGGAAGTTGTACGCGTGCGCGTCTTATATGAGATCACAAGACGCGCATGCGTGTAAAGAAACTTTGAAATTCCCACATTATTTCTACATTATTAGGAACAATGGCTACCAAGACTCTAAATGGGGTGTGGGGGCGCAGCTCCCACGCACACCGGTGGCCGGGGGCAGAGCCCCCCGCGGGGGGTTGGGAGGGCAAGGCCCCTCCACCAGCCAAAAAGCAAGGGTTCAACTTAGAAAATACTGTCTACCTTCGGTGGTCTGCCACAGAAAAGGGAGATGTTATATTTTTTCGCGCGCGAAGCGCGCCACGGCGAAACGGGTGGTGAAGTAAACTTGGGTCGTCAGCTAGTTGAAGTCAACTTACTAGCTTTTGTAACTCGTTTCTTCATGGCGCGCTTCGTGCACGAAAAAATATAACATCCCCCTTTTCTGTAGCAGACCACCGAAGGTAGACAGTATTTTCCAAGTGGAACCTTTGCTTTCTGTGTAGTGGGGGGGCCTTGCCCTCCAACCCCCCACCGGGGTCTCTGCCCCCGGTGTGCGTGCGGGCTGCGCCCCCACCCCCCGCTAGGGAGTCTCAACTGACTGAAGTCGTTGTCAGTGGTTACCGCAGCGAGCGAGCGTAACTTCAAATCTAAGGCTAGGGTCACACGAACGACAAATTGACGTCCGTTTCTACGTCTGTCTCATGTTATACTACGACGGACGTTGCGACAGACATAGAAACGGACGTCAATTTGTCGCTCGTGTGACCTTAGCGTAACCCAGACCTATTCTGATCATTGTTTCAATCCCTTTTCTCTAGATAATGGCCCAAAAAATATGACATCCCCTTTTCCGTGGCAGACTATCGAACGTAGACGGTATTTTCCAAGTTGAATTCTTATTTTTCTGGTACAAAAACTCCGTTTTAGCAGTACCGTATGACTTATGAAGGTGCCCGCCACCATACTTTTCGTACATATAAAAATTTTGTATCTCGAAAACGAGAAGAGAGCGACAATTATTTCATTTAGATTAATTAATATACGTATCGAAATAGATGATATAAAAAAGTTTTAAAGAAATCGGTGAAGAGGACGTAATCCTTAATAATTACCTAAAACACTCTTACTAAAGTTTGTTTTAAAATAAAATATTTAATTTCGATTTCTCTGTACTTTTTGAAAAATTTTGTAATGTGAATCTCTCTTCAGTCATATTATAGGACAAAAAAGTGTTCAGTTCGGCAACGCATAACGCAACACAATATTAAAATGCAACATTAGTAAATCTGACAACACGAAAATCAAGCGTTAAAAAAAAAAAATAACATAATTGACATGGGAGCCAACTCACCCTGGGCGCCGGTCTTTGCTGCAAGCACAATACAGACACGTTTCAGTTGCATTATGTTCGGTCGAGGGGTAGGACCGGTGTGTACGACCTTACGGTGCCTCTCATTCATCGAACGAATCGTAACAGTTTCAGTGAAGGAAGAACAAACATCGCCGTACTTTCGTTTTTACCTTTTCTCTCTCTCTCTCTCTCTCTCTCTCTCTCTCTCTCTCTCTCTCTCTCTCTCTCTCTTTCTCTCTCTCTCTCTCTCTCGTAGGCATGCAGTGGGATCCTTTTTAATAAAATAGGGTCTCCTATCAAGTATTCAGTTTCTCCATAACCTCACGCCATGAATATTCACATTATAGTACGGTCCTTCCTATCAGACTTACTCTGGGGTTGTATTTAGTGATTTCAACAATCGAGACTTTTCGAAAACATGGACAAGGACGGCATCCCGAGTAATGTGGAGGGTTGCCGGCTTACACAGTTTTCTCTTAGTCTTCCTCTTGGTTTCCACAGTCGCGCCACGCGGACGTGACACTGTTTTTCCGACACTAATATCGCAACGCGGATATGGGAACTGATGGCACGTTAATCACGGAACGGCACGTGCGACTTCTGTCACGCACTTGTGCTCTCGTGCGATTCCGCAGACTCGCTACTCTATCGACGTGTCCGACCCTCGCGAAACTCCGTCTCCTACTGACGGAAACACGTCGAACGAAGTCCCCTTTAACTTCGCCGTCGCTGTTGCTCCAGCGCACACGCTGGCTTCGACGCGTGGTCGCGCGCGCGTGCACCGATGCATTGACGATGGCTTTCGACAGAGCTCGAATCACTCCAAATGTCATCGAATTCTAGCGGTTCTCGCTAGAATTCGCAATACTTCCCCTAGAATTCATTTTTGGGATTTATTACTCACAATGACTGAGACTTACTTCTACATATACACTGCGTTCAACGAGACAAGTCACAACTGTTACCAACTTCATCAGCGAAAAGCATGAATACATGGATAATATGTCCATGCATGAATACGACTTTGTGCTTGTAAAGTGCCATGAAGTTGGTTACAGTTGTGACCTATGGTTGTGACTCGTCTCGTTGAACGTATTATAGTAACTACTTGAAATGTTTGAACCCTACCGTGCGTGGATGAAATATTTTCCTACCTCAAGACGGGGTCTTTGAGGACGAAACAATATATATTATTGTTACAATAATTTTGTTTTTTTGTTCCTGAAGATTAGGGGACAAGCGTATTTTACGTATTATATCTCATACCTTTTTGACAAAATGAGACAAACATTCTCATGAAATAAGTTTCGTGTATGTGATTACAATATTTGTAAGGTGATATAATTAACAGTGTTACGTTTCTCTTGAAAATCCTAAATGGTACAATTTTCATTTATATTGTGTTATTAGAAGTATAATAATTTAATTTAACTTCAAGAAATAAGAAACCTAAATACCCGGACAATATAACAAGAATATTCCTTATCAAAAAGCTGACATAGGAATATTGCAGGAATTAACATTGGGAACATTGCGCAACCTTAAATATTCATGTAATGTTCCTGCAATATTCCATGCTGTCCGGGTATTAACATTAAACCTTTTCCCAAAAATAAAACAGCTACTAAAGGAAATGAAATACATTAATGAATAAAGAAAGACCCAAAAAATACAAAAAATAGAGATATTAAAATTTAAATTACAAGCGAATATTAAATTCATTAAAAAAAGATTTAAACATGTATTTATGTGATTTCTACCCAGAAAGGTGCCGGAGTCCGCCACTATCCACAAACCGTAGCAGGGTTAAACACCGTCCAGGCTCAGACCTGAACATTTGGGCAAGCCGAGCGCCAAATCGAATCAGTAATGCTTACACTTTCGCCCGTAAGAGATCCATTTTGCCTGGCTTTGCTCGAATTCTCGCAAGTGAAAGTGCTGGCATTACTGGTTCTGGCATTTGGAAATATTCAGGTCTGAATGAGGTCTTAAATGCATTGGGTCTGCAGGGGCCGGCTCAAAAATGCGCCGCAATTAGGAAAGGCCCAATGTCTGCAATTATAGAAATAGGAATATAGGGACGGAGTGTAAACCTAGATTATTGGCGAGGGGGATAGCCAAGATTTCCAGGATTTTCCAGGATTTCCAGGAAGGATATACTTTATAGAATTTATATGAAAACAATATTTTATTTGAAGTATATAATATTACAACAACATGAAATAATTGTTACTGTTAAGATATGTGATTTGCATTTGGCGGTTGCATGTATGCGCATGTGTGGCGCTGCTGAGTGAGTGTGGTAGAGTGGGTATAAGGAGAGTGTGGCTGATTCATTGAGCTCTATACCTAACTGGAGTGGGAACTCCGGAGGGGGGGGGCCGTCCAGAAAGAGAGGCAAGAGACTGGGGTGATGCTATCGCAGTTTAACCATGCAGGTACGTATATTGCATGCCAGGGATCCCTGCGCAAGAAATAATAATGCGCATCATAAAATAAAAGAAAAAAGAGAAATGTGTTAAAATGACTTATGACTACTATTTTGAGAGTCGTACCTAATGCGTTTTATTGTTACTAACTATAATATTGCATCAGTAATGACTAAAAATGAGATTCAGTTGTTAAGAGTTTTAAGCATAATTTAACAATAGCAAATGTATTGAACAATGTATGTTTTACGATAATTAACTATTATTAAAATTAAATAGATATGTTATAAAATTGAGAGTGATCTCAGACGATTTATAAGATGGATTAATCATAACATAATGTAGAAGAATGAAATACAGATTTATTGTACTTTTTTATAAAAAAAATGTAATTTAGAATACATATTTAGTATAGAATACATACAATTACATAAAAATTAGTTTAATATATACTAACAATTATATATTTCCCAAGTTGAATGTTGGAAATCTGAAACAAAATGTATGAATTGATATTATAAAGTAAGCATGCAAACTTTCATAACACATAAAACATGCCAAAAAAGGCAAACCATGTACAGCAAATAATATACACCATTTTCTTGAAAGTGAAATAAAAAAAGACACATGCAAATTACACGTTAGCAAATAATATATTTTTATATATATAATTGCTGTCAAAGATTGATGCGTGTACCCAAATGCCTTTGCGTAGCCTTTTTAGCATATTTAATGATTCTAATATTTGTGTATGTATTTACAATTCAGTTTAGCAGTGCTAAAACCTGGTTCGCAATTATATGTACATCTTTAACTTTTGGGTTATCACATTCCTCCTGTAACAGTAATATCTAACGTTAGATTTTCATTCAAGTCTCATAAAAGAAATTATAAAAACATAAAGAAAAGTAGTACCTTGGTGATGTTTAATTACATTGTATTTTGTTATTTAGGTTGTAATTGTGAGGTATCGCCTCCAAAAATCTTCCTCGTGCCTCTGGTTCTGTTGGAAATCTGTATACAATTACAAGCTCCATTAATCCTCCGCGAATCAAGTGAAAAAACATTATTCTTGTGAAATTAATTTCGCTTTAAACATTTATCTAAAAATTATGACTAGAATAAAAAACTTTAAAATGGTTTTGTACATTTTTTTTAGTGATAGGATTAAATAAAACAAAGATCTGAGAAATTTTCAAATTCTATATGCCGTACGCGGTTTACGGAAGGTTAACTATAGCAATTAAATATACTTTCTCTTACAGAATATATGCGTTTTCAATTTCATTTATACTTGCCTATGGAAAGTAACACCCTCGCTTATCTTCCACTTACTTTTACACCTTTTTATAGAGCACTCTTTAACCATTTTACAATTTTACAAATGCTTTGAAGCAATAGGTACTTTCGTGAACAGCGATCTACTCGAAAACACGAAATTACGGCTGCTCGTAGCTTCGTGTAACTTCGTTTCGGTACCCCCTCTACAGTAAAGCACTTAGTAAGAGAGGAATAATAGGAAGAAGAAGGACAGAGTCACCTGAGTTCGGATCTCTCGCTTTGACCTCCCCCGCTTCTTCTTCTTACAGGGGTTCACACTCTAGTTAGGTATAGCTCAATGGATTTCGGTATTCCCGGGGAAGTGCTGCCCCAGCGGCTAATTGTTGCAAAATAGTAGGAATCTAACCGCTTTAGTTCCACATTAGCAAATACAAGAACTTATTTGCAGATTTGGTTCCACGTTAGCAAATACAAGAACCTATTTGGTTCCTCGTTAGCGAACCTATATGTTTGGTTCAACGATAAGATATCAGAACCAAAAAATTGACTACATTCGAGTTGTTTATATGTTAATATCTAAGAGGCGTAAAAAGAACAGAGATTTCTACTAAGAAACTTTATTTTGTAAAACTCCTGACAGGCAGGCAAATCATCGCCTACATCGAATTTCGTTGTAATTGTAAGACTGACTGCCCTTCTTTTTAGAAGCTTTTCTGAATGTTAATGTTTTCCCGAAGGTTTTAGTCCTTAAGGACTCGGCACTCTAACTCGTATTTTTTATTCAGACCTTTGCACGAGCGTCCCGTTCAAGAGGCTCACCACAATTTTCGTGCGAACATGACTGCCTCGCGCTCTGTGTCAAATTGTATGTAGGTTTCAAGGGAACAGAATTCGAAGGTTCATTGAATCAATCAAAACTTTATTCCATTATTCGAGAAATAGTCGCATATCAAAATTATATTTATGTTATTCTCTTTCCGAGTCGCACTCTGGGATAAAGCGATACGGATAAATCAAAATCGTTGTCGAACGATCTTGCTCAAGATCAGCAATGCCAAAATGTCAAAGTTGTTGAACGTGAGACGTGAGACAAACGCCTACCTACCCCCCCCCCCCCCCCGCCCCGATTTTTGGACGATAGGAAAAACGAGGGAGTTGCTAATTAATAACAGGTAGTTACCCCCGCGCGGACTCTACTATTAGCTCTTTAGCCAATAGTATTTGAGAATTTGGAAATAATCATTTAGATGCATCGACTTCTGTCCCTTCTTTTTGTCACGCGTAACGTAGTTTTCCTGTGAAAAACGCGATTCATGGAACTTCAATTCGTCGCCGATATTTTAAAGTGCGAAATTTACGCTTCGTTAGCTCGCGCACGCATACAATTTTTCGAAGTGTCCAAGAACTATTTGAATAGTTTTTTTATTAAGTTAGCTTCGTATTTTTAATTAAGTTTAGTTCTAAATACATTATTAATTAACTTCCCGATTTATAGGGAAGTTATTGTATTTGCCCCTAAAATGGAAAATCGATTTTTTAGCAGATCTCCATGTTTCAAGGTCATTGGAGTAATTTTAGGCTATTTTTAACAAATTGTTCGTGTGTGTGTGTGTGTGCGCGCGCGCGCGGTGTGTGTGTGTGTGTGTGTGTGCGTACGTACGTACGTATATGACCAAATGTTTCGTTAACGTTTTCTAAAAAACTAATAGTGATATCAAAATGGTCGATGATGCAATCGGTGTGTATCAATGTAACTTAGAGCTGAATAGATTTTGTTCTAATTCGGTCCAGTAGTTTTTTAGTTTTTTTAAGAAAACCTAACAGAATAACGCAATCTAAATGGGAGAATATAAATTTATGAGAGAATAACTAAACTGAAATAATATATATACATATATTATTACTATTATTATATTTATATAACACACACACACAAACACACATATATATATACAGGGTGTAACAAAAATGTTGCAGTTCCTTGAAAGGGGTGATTCCTGGGACGATTTCAAACAACTTTTTCCTTAGCGAAAATGTTAGGTGGAGCTTTGTTAACGAGTTATTAACGAAAAACATTGACCAATCAGAGCGCGAGTTTACCGGTGAAGCGGCCGCGGTAGCGAAGTCTACAACGCTAGGCGCTGCGCTTGTGCTTCGAACAAACAAGTCGACACGCATCGATGAACATAACATTATTATAAGAAATTAAAACGGCATAACAAATAAAGTCAAGTCCTTTACCATTTTTTATTTATCATTGAAAGTGATTAATTATTTTAAATCGGGGGAAATCACGTGTAGCGTAAAAAGGCAAATACACAGTTTGTTTGTTAAGGTGAATCGAAAATAATAATTATTTAAAGCGAAAGAATAAGGAATACGTAAATTTCTTTTTCAAATAACGTATAAAGAAAAAGGCAAAGTAATAAAAAATGGATGAAAAGTGATCCTAGTTCGTTACTGAGATAAAAGTTTGTAGTTCAACAACGGTCAGCAGTGTTTTTTATAATGAATAAGTGTGCTTAAAAATCCCGAAGAAAAGTGTGCATATGGAACGTGGGAGAATTGTTGGGGAAAAGAAGTCCGCGTTAAAGTAAAAAAATAATAATCAACAATAAATTACATGCGACTCACCCTTTCAGCAATTCACGTGTAGTTTTTAAACCTGTGTCACTGGGTCACTGTACCGGTCCTGGTCATGGTTTATGGTAGCCCAGCGCCTAGACCACAGCTGATCGCAGGTAACGACATCACCCACAGTTAAGGGTCACAACATCAGGTGCAGCCGGGTTAAGGCACCAAATAACGAATGTATTCACTTCACTACAGCCACTAATACACTAATCACTTGTCACAATCACTTCATTTTTGTTTTGCGGAATGAGTTATTCCTACGTTATAACAATTGGTGGCTCCGAAAGGGGTTGATTGCTCAATTTGCTGTCAATTTAGGAAATGCTCCACATAGCCACCGTCAGGGTTGACGCACGTTTGTACACGTAAAATAATGTGCCACTGCACGCATTGGAGCATCGCTGGTATGATGTTCGCAATTGCATCATGTGTACGTGAAATGGCTTCTTCTGGGATGTCCACTGGTTGACGGTACACCTCATTCTGAAACGATTGTTGTACAACAAATACAAAACGCAAGTAAATAAAAAAATAATGCTTATAATAAATGTAAGTAAAAGGTAACAGCAATAATCAAATTACCTTTAGGTGTTACTGGGCCATTGTACCGATCTTGGTCATCGACGGACGCAATGTCGCCGGGTCTAGCGTTTTAATTCGCGGATACAGCTTTGCGAGTACTCGCACATTAGCAATCGCGTTACCATCGCACCGAGCATGCACCCGAAACACCGTGCAGTACTCCTGCGCTGTGTGCATGCTGGATTGGAGATTGCTGACTGACTGACTGACAGAACTTTTCCGAAGGAGCTTCTCCTACCCTCAAGCAGTTTCGTATCGTTTCACTATGGGTTAACTCCCTCTACTACAAGAAAACTTAGGGATAAAGAAACTAGCATTCGTTAAAAAGAAATACGTGCTTTGCTGAAATGCGCTACGAATGGACCATCGAGCAGTTCCAAAAGGCGCTTGATCCGCTAATTTACAACCTACGTACCCATTGCTTCGAGATAGAAAACAGATACCACGTGCATCGGTCCGACAGGGCCCAAGAAAAAGAGGCGCAGGAAGTCCTTTTTGTATTCGAAGGACAGGAGAAACATTTTCAGCGACACGTGTTGAGTTGATGCTGCTAGGGTCACTCCGACTACCTTTGCGAAGGCCTAACCGCGCGCTTGAGTAATTTATGATTTAATTGCTTCGCCTTTGTAACGGACACGAACGGAGGATATCGGAAATGCGAAACAGAAATGGATAGTTTTCATTCCGTTTCGTGAGGGAATTTTTGTGCCCCTTCTCACCCCTACGTACCCATTGCTTCCAGAAAGAAAGCAGACCCACGTACAACGCTCCAAAAGGGTCTGAAGGAAAGAGAAAGCTTACACAGGAAAACGCATACTATTCTTTTTTTTGCTTCCTCCGATTCTGATGAACAAATTTCGAAAATTATTCATTAATAATTTATATCAATTATAATTCATCAAATTATACAGTCCATCTAAATTATTAGTTTATAATTTATCAATTACTTTTTAATAAGTAATTACACTACATATTAATCAGCTATCAATAACCACAATAAATGATATTCAAGGATTCTTACAATCAGGTAACTCCTTACTGTTCCACATTGCCAAAGATTATTTCTAGGCGGTTATGCGTCCATGCTTTTCTAGATTGTATTTTAAAACTTTTTTTAATACTCGTAGGACAAGAAACATTAGAATCGGAGGAAGCAAAAAAAAGAATAGTATGCGTTTTCCTGTGTAAGCTTTCTCTTTCCTTCAGACCCTTTTGGAGCGTTGTACGTGGGTCTGCTTTCTTTCTGGAAGCAATGGGTACGTAGGGGTGAGAAGGGGCACAAAAATTCCCTCACGAAACGGAATGAAAACTATCCATTTCTGTTTCGCATTTCCGATATCCTCCGTTCGTGTCCGTTACAAAGGCGAAGCAATTAAATCATAAATTACTCAAGCGCGCGGTTAGGCCTTCGCAAAGGTAGTCGGAGTGACCCTAGCAGCATCAACTCAACACGTGTCGCTGAAAATGTTTCTCCTGTCCTTCGAATACAAAAAGGACTTCCTGCGCCTCTTTTTCTTGGGCCCTGTCGGACCGATGCACGTGGTATCTGTTTTCTATCTCGAAGCAATGGGTACGTAGGTTGTAAATTAGCGGATCAAGCGCCTTTTGGAACTGCTCGATGGTCCATTCGTAGCGCATTTCAGCAAAGCACGTATTTCTTTTTAACGAATGCTAGTTTCTTTATCCCTAAGTTTTCTTGTAGTAGAGGGAGTTAACCCATAGTGAAACGATACGAAACTGCTTGAGGGTAGGAGAAGCTCCTTCGGAAAAGTTCTGTCAGTCAGTCAGTCAGCAATCTCCAATCCAGCATGCACACAGCGCAGGAGTACTGCACGGTGTTTCGGGTGCATGCTCGGTGCGATGGTAACGCGATTGCTAATGTGCGAGTACTCGCAAAGCTGTATCCGCGAATTAAAACGCTAGACCCGGCGACATTGCGTCCGTCGATGACCAAGATCGGTACAATGGCCCAGTAACACCTAAAGGTAATTTGATTATTGCTGTTACCTTTTACTTACATTTATTATAAGCATTATTTTTTTATTTACTTGCGTTTTGTATTTGTTGTACAACAATCGTTTCAGAATGAGGTGTACCGTCAACCAGTGGACATCCCAGAAGAAGCCATTTCACGTACACATGATGCAATTGCGAACATCATACCAGCGATGCTCCAATGCGTGCAGTGGCACATTATTTTACGTGTACAAACGTGCGTCAACCCTGACGGTGGCTATGTGGAGCATTTCCTAAATTGACAGCAAATTGAGCAATCAACCCCTTTCGGAGCCACCAATTGTTATAACGTAGGAATAACTCATTCCGCAAAACAAAAATGAAGTGATTGTGACAAGTGATTAGTGTATTAGTGGCTGTAGTGAAGTGAATACATTCGTTATTTGGTGCCTTAACCCGGCTGCACCTGATGTTGTGACCCTTAACTGTGGGTGATGTCGTTACCTGCGATCAGCTGTGGTCTAGGCGCTGGGCTACCATAAACCATGACCAGGACCGGTACAGTGACCCAGTGACACAGGTTTAAAAACTACACGTGAATTGCTGAAAGGGTGAGTCGCATGTAATTTATTGTTGATTATTATTTTTTTACTTTAACGCGGACTTCTTTTCCCCAACAATTCTCCCACGTTCCATATGCACACTTTTCTTCGGGATTTTTAAGCACACTTATTCATTATAAAAAACACTGCTGACCGTTGTTGAACTACAAACTTTTATCTCAGTAACGAACTAGGATCACTTTTCATCCATTTTTTATTACTTTGCCTTTTTCTTTATACGTTATTTGAAAAAGAAATTTACGTATTCCTTATTCTTTCGCTTTAAATAATTATTATTTTCGATTCACCTTAACAAACAAACTGTGTATTTGCCTTTTTACGCTACACGTGATTTCCCCCGATTTAAAATAATTAATCACTTTCAATGATAAATAAAAAATGGTAAAGGACTTGACTTTATTTGTTATGCCGTTTTAATTTCTTATAATAATGTTATGTTCATCGATGCGTGTCGACTTGTTTGTTCGAAGCACAAGCGCAGCGCCTAGCGTTGTAGACTTCGCTACCGCGGCCGCTTCACCGGTAAACTCGCGCTCTGATTGGTCAATGTTTTTCGTTAATAACTCGTTAACAAAGCTCCACCTAACATTTTCGCTAAGGAAAAAGTTGTTTGAAATCGTCCCAGGAATCACCCCTTTCAAGGAACTGCAACATTTTTGTTACACCCTGTATATATATGTATATATACAGGGTGTCCCATTTTAATCTGCCACCACGGCTAACTTAAGAAATATGCATCGGATCAAAAAACATCCCGAACAAAAGTTTGATGGTTTGGAGGGGGACATCTGATCCTGTCAAAAAAATTTCACGCCTACCCCCCTGGGGGGGGATTACTTTAAAATTTTAAATAGGACCACCTACTTTTTATTGCAGATTCGGATTCCACGCTACAAAATATGTAGGTTTTATTTCAAACATTTTTTTTCATTCGCGATAGGTGGCGCTGTAATCGCGAAATTTCGATTTTTCGCCTATCCCGATTTTTCGCCTATATACAGGGTGTAACAAAAAGGTGGTTGGTTAGGTGATTTTAAATAACTTTTTCCTTAGTGAAAATGTTAGGTGGGGCTTTGTTAACGAGTTATTAACGAAAAACACCGACCAATAGAGGCACGAATACAGTAGATGAATTTTAGCGCGGGCTCCAGCGATGAGCAGCACTGGCCCGCCACCGTCCGCGCCATCATTAATCCGCTGTACTCGCTCCTCGATTGGTCGGTGTTTATCGTTAATAACTCGTTAACAAAGCCCCACCTAACATTTTCGCTAAGGAAAAAGTTATTTAAAATCACCTAAGGAATCACCCCTTTCAAGGAACTGCAACATTTTTGTTACACCCTGTATATTACAATATATAATTATAATGATATAATTGTGATAAATACATACAGTGTGTCCGCAATAACACTATACAGTCGATTATTTCCTAAACTATTAAAGATAGGAAAAAAATTTTTTCACGAAATTGAATGGCAAAGAGGGGCTGATTTGTTGGCTGTAACAATTTTTTTTTATCATAATTGTTCACAGAGATATGAATGTCAAGTTCGGTTTTTTAAATGGGATTATATATTTTTTTTCTGATCAATTTATAGTGCATTTCAAGACGAATTCAGTAACCATTAATGTATACACCTTTTTTTAAATAGTTTTTGAGATATTACGCGCTAAAGTTTAGTGATTTTCAGTAGAAGAAAATCTGCGAGACTAGGAAGCGCACAGGAGGTGGTCTCGACTCTCGACCGCACCTCAAGTGCCACGTGTTAAACATTGCCGCCTCTTGAAACTGATACGACAGGACGGCGGTAGAAACGGCAGGCCTAAATTCTAGACAATGGTTTTTTTTGAGACCACCTCCTGTGCGCTTCCTAGTCTCGCAGATTTTCTTCTACTGAAAATCACTAAACTTTAGCGCGTAATATCTCAAAAACTATTTAAAAAAAGATGTATACATTAATGGTTACTGAATTCGTCTTGAAACGCACTATAAATTGATCAGAAAAAAAATATATAATCCCATTTAAAAAACCGAACTTGACATTCATATCTCTGTGAAAAATAATGATAAAAAAAAATTGTTACAGCCAATAAATCAGCCCCTCTTTGCCATTCAATTTCGTGAAAAAATTTTTTTCCTATCTTTAATAGTTTAGGAAATAATCGACTGTATAGTGTTATTGCGGACACACTGTATATATGAGTATATTTATACACGTATAAATATATATATAAGATTATAATCTTATATCGCTGGGTTTCCTTCGGGGGTTGGCAATTTAATAAATCCGAATTCGTTGCTCTGTAAATCAGGTGTTTTTATGTACATTAATTACAAGTTTTATTTACATCACTTATGCTACTCCTACCTGTAAATCAGGAAACGACATTCAAAGTGTATTCTCCAAAATGTCAACTCCCTTCAACAATAATGTTTCTTCGTTAATTAGGTTTTTAATTATTCTAACCTCCTATAATGACTCACGTGGCAATTATGTTTATTTTTGTTTTCTCCGCCGTATATGACGGTCCCTACCTTTCCTACCTGGGGCGCGGCAAAATTTGATCTTAAAGGAATACATTTTCTTTACATCTCCCCCCCTCGGAAAGGAAAATTTGTACCAATATCTTCGCCAAGGCAATTCGACGCCTCCTCCTCGTCCTCTTCTTCCAGTGTAGGGGTCGGAATTAGTTTTGTGATGTGGAAGAGGTTTGATTCCGCTTTTTTTTTGTGACCTGTATTTATCCTGTATATTGAGTCTGAGATTCTTTCAGCAATCTCGTAAGGTCCAACTTTTAGTTCGTCTAATTTTTTTCTGTTTAGTCTGTTGCCGTTTTCGACGTATACTCTATCTCCTACATTAAATTTATAAGATTTTCTATGTTTGTCAAATAGCGTCTTGTTATAATTGTGTGATTTTATCGTATTTTCAAGTGCTATTTTTCTGTCTTTGATCCAATCACTGTGTGATATTTCTTGTTTCAATTCCTTTGGTAAAATAGAAACATCTGTACCATAACATAGATATCTTGGTGCAAAACCTGTGACTGAATGCTCAGTGTCATTGTATTTATTTACACATTCCTGGGCTATTGTTGTCCAGGCTTTCCTCTTTCCTTTTTCATTTATTTTGCATCTAATTTTGTTCACTAATGTTTGATTCAGTCTTTCATTTAGGCCATTTGAGAATGGTGCATTTACTGCCGTGAAAACTAATGGTATCCGCTGGTCGTCTAGGAATTTTTTGAATTCTCTTGAGTTGATTCCCGGGTATTGATCAGTGAGAAGCATGCCAATGTTTTCTGTTTCTGTTATTTTAGTGACTAATTTTATAAAATCATTTGCATTCTGACTTTTTGAAGTTAAGATGAATGCATGTCTTGTGAAGTGGTCCACTAATAGGTGTAAATATTTTTTCGTTGATCTCGACCCTCCAAAACCTCCTATTGTGTCAATGGACATTATCTCGAAAGGTTTTGTGGCTGGACCCAGATGAGACATCAATCCGAATTTCCCGTGTCCTCTTGATTTATTTTTTATACAAATATCACAGCTCCTGCAAACTTTTTTGATATTTCTCGTCAAGTTTTTAGCTGTGTACCGTGGACTAATCGTCTTTTGCATCTGTTTAATTCCAATGTGACACAGATTTTTATGTATATTTCTCATGAGTTCAGTACTAAACTCCTCTGATAAAATAATTTTTTCTTTTCTTCCGACTTTCTTGAAGTAGATATTATGTTTTTTGATCAGTTTATTTTTTTTTTTTTTTGAACTTCTTCGTTTTTATTCTGATCTGATAAAATATCTTCCGTTTTAATTAGGTTCACCATTTTCAATTGTTCTTCCATATTTTCATTTGGTTCCAATACTGGGTTTCTACTTAAGCAGTCTGCTTCTAGATTTGTTTTCCCTGGGGCGTATTTTATTTTGAATTCATATTGTGACAAGTAGTATGTTAAATCTCCTAGTTCCTCATCGGTCCTAGATTTAAGATTCATATTTTCCAGTGGTTTGTGGTCTGAGAAAACCGTGAATGCTTTCCCTATTAGCCAGTATTGCCAGTATCTCACTGCTTCTTTGATGGCTAAACATTCTAGGTATATTGCTTTTTTTCTTTTTTGATTTTCATTCAATTTTTTCGAAAAGTATGCCACTGGTTTTTCCTTTCCATCCGGTTGTGTTTGTTTCAGAATGGCCCCAACTCCTTCCATGGATGCATCTGTGTAAATATTAATAGGCAAATCTGGGTCAAAAATTTCTAGTATTGGTTGAGAGCATAGTAGGTTTTTTATCGTATCAAATTCTTTTTGGCATTCATTAGACCAAACAAATTGTTTATTTTTCCTTAATAGATTGTGTAGTGGATCTAAGATGATCGCGCTTCTTGGTATATACTCATGATAAAAATTTATCTTCCCCAGAAATTGCCTGATATTCTTCTGAGTTTTTGGAATGGGAAAATTTTTTATCGAAAGCAAATTATCTTTTATCGGTCTGATAGAATTATTCTGTATTATATGACCCAGATATTTTACCATGTCTGATGCAAAAGTGCATTTTGTAAATTTTAACCTGAAACCTTCCTTTTCTATCGCCTCCAGCAACTGTGTTAGATGATTAATATGTTCCGGGAAGGATTTAGAAAATATGAGGATATCATCTATATAGTTCACTGCAAAATCTGTAAGCTTATATTTTCTTAATATGTTGCTTAGGATTCTTTGGAAAATAGCCGGTGAAGTTTTCAATCCAAAAGGTAGACAAGTCCATTGGAAATGTCCTTCCTGTGTTACAAACCCCGTTTTTTTTCTATCTTCTATTCGAAGCGGGATAGACCAGAAAGCCGAGTTTATATCTAATGTTGAAAAGTGTTTGCAGTTTCTTGTTTTTGCCATCAGGTCCTCAATTAAAGGGAATGGTTGAGCTTGAGGAACTACTATTTTATTCAAGTCTCTAAAATCTATGCATAGTCTGGATTTTTTGTTTTCCTCTTTTTTAAATGCCAAAGTAACTGGCGCGGCGAATGGACTGTAAGATTCCTCTATTAGCTTTTTATCTAATAACTTTGATATTTGTTCCTCTATCTCCTTTTTGTCTTCCACCGTGCACCTGTAAGGTCGTTTGCAACAGTATCTGTCAACTAATAAGTCTATTCGCGCTTCGTATTCCTTCACCGTACCAATATCGTATTTATCTTTTGCGAAAACTGATTTATATTTATGAATCAGTTTATCTATTTCCGCCTTTTGATGTTGGTTCAAATGCGCTGTCTTTATTTCAAAATTCCTTTCTTCGATGTGTTCGTTAAAGTTTACTTGGTGTTTTTCCCTCGTGTTGTTTTCATCTTCATTATTGTCGGAAATTTTTCCTGCTTTATTTTCTTGTAAATTCGAACTTTTTCCTTTTTGAGTTATTTTTAAATCTTCATTTTGGATCAATCTGAAATTCCTTATGATATCTAATCCAATCAGGAAATCATATTCGAAATTTTCTTGGTCCATAATGTATACCTCAGTATCTTTCTCTATTTCGAAGATTTTTATTTTTAAGGTCGTCAAACCATTTGCTTTTCTAACACCATTAATTGTTTTTAAATCTGCTTTATTTGAACTATTTCCCTTTCCCTTTACTCTTAGTAACTTAGAATTAACTAAAGAAACGTTTGAGCCTGAATCATAAATTCCGTATATTTCCAGTTTATTGTTTAGTAGTAGTTTGACTTTTATTAATGGTGTTATTACTCGTTTTTTTGATCCGTCTCATTTAATTCAGTTTCTATCACCGAGTTATTTACATGTTTTATAGAATTTTTCTTTGCTTTATCATCCTCTTTTGTTCTAAACCAGCATATCGCTTCCGGGTGGTAGCGGGTGCCCTTATTTAATTTTTCGCAAATTTTGCATGGCTTCTGTTCCTCATTTTTTCTATCTGTGTTCTGATTTATACTTCTTTTCTTACCTAAAAAATTCTTTTTATTTACCATGTGTTCATACTTACTGACTTCGTAAAATAGGTCCGTTGTGTCCTTCAATGCTTCCCTATCAATTTTATTAAGTATGAACTCTGGTAAGCCAGCTGCAATAAGATCTATTAAGGTGCCCGTATCAATCGATCTTCTCATGTCCAATAACAGTCTTTCTTTCTTTAATGTATATTCTAACAGTGAACCATCCTTATATTTGTATAGTAGTGCATAGGTAACTGGGTTCCATCCTTTATTTTCAAATGATTCACAAAATTTTTTTCTCCACAATGACCATTCTGAGTTTATTGTTAGTTTTATAATCATTGAGCTATACCAATCTACACAGGACTTATCCATGAATAATCTGAGTACTTCAATTTTTTTCTCGTCTATTATTACATTGAAGCGTGTACATTCCTTTTCAAAGATGTCAATCCATTGCCTCGCATTAGGATTTTTGCTGGTGAATTTTTCAATTACAAATTTTTCTGCAATATTTTTCAGGTTTTGCTGTCCACTAGCTTGAGTGTTTTCTATCAGTTTTTCTAGGATTTTTTCCCAAGTATTTGTTTCTTTTGGATGGGCAGCACCAAGTTTTTCTTGAACTATCTCTTCCAAAAATTGGTCTCCAAATTGTAAATTACCATCTTCATCTATGTAAATTTTTGTAAGTTCGTCTGTCATTGTTATCCACACTTTCCTAGTCTGGTATCTTTTTTTTAAGCTATTCTTTATTTTATTAAAGGTTGTTGTTTTTACTATTTCTTTATGGTAAGTGGCTGCTTGTAATTCTTCTGGTATTGCATAAACCTTATCATCCTTTGTGGCAATTGAGGTTATGCAATACATACTTGATTTTGTATCACTTGCCGGCAACAAAGTGAACTCAAAACAGAGTTTCTCCATTTTTACCAGATTTTATGACTCTAAATGTCGTTTTATAAGATTATAATCTTATATCGCTGGGTTTCCTTCGGGGGTTGGCAATTTAATAAATCCGAATTCGTTGCTCTGTAAATCAGGTGTTTTTATGTACATTAATTACAAGTTTTATTTACATCACTTATGCTACTCCTACCTGTAAATCAGGAAACGACATTCAAAGTGTATTCTCCAAAATGTCAACTCCCTTCAACAATAATGTTTCTTCGTTAATTAGGTTTTTAATTATTCTAACCTCCTATAATGACTCACGTGGCAATTATGTTTATTTTTGTTTTCTCCGCCGTATATGACGGTCCCTACCTTTCCTACCTGGGGCGCGGCAAAATTAATACATTTTCTTTACATATATATACTCAATAACTACATATTGAAAACAAATGAATATACATAATATACATACATATATACCCCGGGGGGGTAGGGATGAAATTTTTTAACAGGGTCAGATGTCCCCCTCCAAACCATCAAACTGTTATTCGGGATGTTTTTTGATCCAATGCATATTTCTTAAGTTGTCCGTAGTGGCGGATTAAAATGGGACACTCTCCCTATATATATAGATGTTCGTTTAATGCGACGTCATATAGCAACAATGTTGATATGTAGAAAACTATTAAATTTCTCCGAATACGAATAATTTTCTAATTAGTGACAATTAATAATGGTAATAATAAATTACAACTCGCAAATCGGGAAGTTCTTTGCGTGGCCCGTAAAGGGTCACACACAAAATAAACATGAATAGCTACAGGCATCACTACTCGTGAGCGAGTGTAGCGAGCGAGCTACAATAACTCCACTCGCGAGCTCGCGAAGCGAGCGAGCAACACGGACTCCACTCGCGAGCTCGCGAAGCGAGCGAGCAACACGGACTAGCTAGTTTTTGTAGTATTAGTGTTATTTTTTTAGTGTTTTATTTTAAGTGTGTGTGTGTGTTCACTCTTCGTTAAATATGGCGCAATTTACATTTTCTTTACACAAGTCAATTCGTAAGAAACACAACTGACTGTTTTTATTCGTGTTTGTTCTATTTTCGCTCATGTACAGCGGTCCGCGTAATGTGTAGGTGTTATTGCTTCTGTTTTCAATAGTGCAGAAGTTTTTTCATTTTTAATATTTTAGTATGAAATCTTTTCCATGTATGTAATTTTCAAAGGTTCTATTCTTCTATTCATCGGTTCTATTCGATTCGGTTCTATTCTTCTTCTATCAACTATTCTTTTATGAGAAAGCAAAATTTTCGACTTGTATTTTAAAAATGCTAAAGCACAGTGTAACCCCCTAATCGTAGAAAAATATTAATTGTATTACATTCTTCATATTTTCAATTTTCAATTAGAAAAGGTGCTTTTTCGTTCGATGAAATATCTCTCGACACGCGTTGCGAGTCACCGGAGGCCCACTCAGGCTCAGAGATGCCTAGGTCTTTAAAAGCTCGAGGCCCGAGGCTTCGCCGAGACCCGGTCACTGACCTTAAAGGGGATGGACCACTGTTACGTCGGTATTTTACGAAATATAAAATCGCTTATAACTAATAAACTAAGCGTTTCCGAGAATATTGCATAAGAATTTTTCGGTTTATTTTCGTGTCTTCTACCTATATCTCCGAGTTTTCCCACGAATTCAGAAACACTCTGTATATACATATACATACTAAAATCAATAATAGATATTCTTTCGAATCATCTAAAAGGATTGGGAGCATTTTTATTGTTATTTCTATTTTTTGGTACATGTATGCGTAATAATCGTCCCACATTTTCCACGATGTTTCCATTTTTCCATAATAGAATTAATAAAAAAAAATTTCACTCGTCCAGGAATCGATCACGGGACCTTGCTGTTACAAATCACGCATCATTCCATTTTTTTTTTTTTTAAGTTTATTCAAAAGTTAGACTACAAACCTTACGTTCTAGGTGGAACAAACTTAAATAAAAACACCACATATTAACTTTCAGCCAACAAGGCCTTAGCAAAGGCTCGCATTGGCTATAATTATTTGCTTAGAAACTAATATAAAACTACACGCTTGAATAAACAATATATGACCTATGTAATTAACATATAAGCAATTACACATTGCATTTCAATGCTTGGGAAAAATACTATCATAAAGAAACCCTACAGGTTATATTATTAACCTGAAGTATCGATATCAAGTATGCTTTGATTTGCCAAACAGGTAAAACAACTAAATTCCGGAGTATATATCAGTTGGTATACTGAAGTTTGCGTTGGGGTGTATTATGATACCAATAGATCGAAAGGGTTAAAATAGTTGAAACTCATCTTTTACAAAAGTAACATAGGTTACGTTTAAAGACAGATGCTATTCTTTGATATTGAAAATTTCGATTTATTTCGGAACAAGATTACTTAGATTACGCGTTATCTGACGTGATCTGACGCGGGTACACGAATGACAGCTACATGCTACGTATCCCTCTGGCGAGTAAACCCAAGCAAACCGTACACCGCATCGGACAGTTTGGACCTGTCTATGACGAGCATAAACATCGTCGAGCAGATACATTAACTGCAGTCTACTGGCGTCTATGAATATCTGCAGTTCGTAACTGCCGCCGCCAGGGGGTCACCATGTACCGTGCAAGGCACGCGCCAGAACCGTTTGAGGTCACTGTACAATGGTTGAGTTAGAATAGCATAACCAAAGAAGATTAGTTAGAGCGGAAGGTGCTGTAGCCTCCTTTTACAGCTCTATCTCTGAGGGCGATGTATTTTCAGAAATTGTTCAATCCTATTTCCTTTCTTGTATTTTTCTTTTGCGTACCGACCCCAACCCACGCCACCAATGTTACGCCATTTTTCATTACAATATTTGTAGTAGTAGAATTGGCCGGAGTGTTTTATCACGTGGCGTACTTCGCAGTATTTTCGTGGGTTTGAAAAGACAAAAATGCCTATGAATTGCTGCATTTGTACAAAGAAAGGAAAGGAAAACATTTGCAGCTTATTTAGTATACCAAAAGAGCCAAATATGTAAGTACAAACTTATATGTAAATATGTAAGACGGAAGGCTTGTCTTTTGTTAAAAATGACATTTTTAATATTATAGCGTCGTGGGAGTGTGCATTTAATGATGCCATTGAGAAACTATTAGCAATAAATAATGTTTCTGCGCATTTGGAATCCATATTATCAAATGTATCTCATGCATTAAACTTATGCAGTACTCTGCATAACAAAATATTTATAAAAATATTTATCAGAATACGTTGTCACTGGGAGGCGCGATTTAAACGTAATGCTATCGCGCAAAATGCGACAAATTTAATAACAAATATAAAAAATTTTTGTAATCTTGTAAATATTTGTTTTGTGTGTGTGTGTGTGTGTGTGCGTGTGCGTGCGTGCGTGTGTGTGTGTGTATGTGTCAGTCTGTATGTAGCATGTATGTATATTAATTTTAAAAATAAATTTCAATATACTTTTCATTTGTATTTTATTTTCTTCCTAATAATCTAACGTGTACCTATATAAATTAATATTTCATATTCTTAAACATTAGATTTTGGAGGGAAATTACAAGTTCAAACCCCGAACAAAAATTTCAGATCCAGAAAGAAAATTTAGTAGAGCTTATAGTAAATCGGACCATGAATTGAATGGCTGTGGTGGGGATAGAGTGCGGTTTGCGGGGTAAGGGGATGGTTGGATAGTTCGTCCTCTGAGCCGTTTGAGGGCGTTGCAAAACGAGACACACTTTTAACATAGGGCTCTTATGGAACCTTCCCATGGATATAGGAATAAAAGGATGGAGCATAAACCCCGTTTTTAGGCGAGGGGAGTGAAGCTGCTCCTGAGGTGCGGGGATACCACAGACTTCTATATATGTATAACTAGACTGCTAACTCCCCAAATTTCGCTTATATAAAACGACCGCGAAACGTATGTACTGAAATACCTCATTGTGCGCATGCGCAGAAACGAAATGATAGATATATGTATGGTATTTTGACAGTTGTAACGAATTCAAACGAATTCTAACCGGAGTTTCAAAGTATTTACATAAAAAATGACGATTGCATGTGCTGTAAAAAAGTGTAAGAGTTCAACGGGAAACAACGAAAAAAGGAAAATTTCTTTCTTTAAGTCAGTATTATTAAATATATATATTAACCAAAAATGTATGATACAATTGTATTATAGATTACAGAAACACTGCCACGTTTTTTATCATTAGAAAAATTCTAAATTTAAATTAATTAAAGTTAAATAATTTAAATTTCCTATGGACATACCTTCGATATTGGAGCAGTGGATAACAGCGACTTGTAAATTCTCAAAGTTTTCATGAAGATACATGTAAGTGTATCAACAATTATACATATAAATATGAAAAATTAATTAATAATTAAATTGCATTTTATTTTGTTTTATACAGATCAAGGTAATACATCAAGTTTAATAAATGCAGATATTACCACTGACAGTAATTCTCATTGCCATATACTACAGCCAATTGATGAAATACCAAGTAAAATATATAATTTATTTATGTATATTTGGAATACATAATTAATATAATAACATAATATATATAATTAAGCGTCATGATTCTACATGAACTTTATTATTTTGTATATTACTAATTTTTCTAATATAAATTATATTTTCATTATTATAGACTTATTAAGAGATCCTCCAGAAACACATCAATGTGAAAGGTGTTCAAAATTAGATGACGAAAATAAACAACTTAAAGGAATAATAAATTCTTTAACAGAAGTATATGAAAAGAAATTGAAAGACCTGGCTAAAACATTTAAAATATATTTGAAAGAGGAACAAAAAAATTTGGCAAAAAAGTTTATTATATTCACAAAACAAATTCTGTTCTTAAGAGAATAATAAATGTTTTGAATTATTTGATTCCATTTGTGTATTCATATTTTACTTGTTAAATGAAAATATATATTTCTAATAATCGAACATAAACACAGTACTTTTATATAATACAAAAGAAAATGAAAAACACTCTTATACATGCTTTAACTTTAAACGTAAAGTATTAGGTTGAGGAAAAAGAAGTCCATTATTTTTATGTTTATTTCAAGCGGAAAAATAATGGATTTCTTTTTCCCCAACCTAATATATGATCGCATGTTCGACACACACACGCATGTCGGGAATATTTAACATTACTTAATTTTCTAAAATTATATTTAGTTTCGTTATTTTATAAAATTATGTTTCATTTTATTATTTCATAAGGCTTTTTAATGATAGTATTAAAAATATTTTTATACTTACAATTAGCAATTATACGCACACATTATATGTAAAGCGCTTCAAAGCGCATGCGCCGAAAGAGATCTTTATATACCACTTATATACTCGTTTTGTACATAAGAAGTAAGGACACCTAATACATAAAGAGTCAGCAGTCTAGTTATATCACGGACTTAGGAATATAGGGACTGGGCACACTTAGACGAGGGGCAGAGTGCGGTTGACGTGAAGAGGGTAAGCCGTCGGCCATCTTACGTTGCCCTCGTACAGCGAGAAATTTAAATAAGGCTAGAAGAGAAAAGCTGTTATTGCCTTGTATCATATTTTGTTTCAATTTTATATTAAATATCTTCTTGAATGATTACAAATCCTTATTGATTGCTAAAATTAGAGTAATTTGTGTTGTTTTTCAGGACAGATATAAAAAGGAACATAAGACAGAGTTAGAAATTAAACTTAAATTTTATTGATTTTTGAAATGTACAAGTTTATTATAAATATTTCTTATGTTCTTACTTCTTTGATTTTCAGTTACTTCAATATTTTCAACTATCTGAAAACAATTTCAAATATTTAGTTTCGATGCCTTTGTTTATTGAAGTCAAATGTGCTTTGTTGAAACTTACCTTTGGTATAGCATTTTCTCTAAGTCGAACACAACTTAATGATGTGCAATCGAACATTTCTTTCGAAAAATGTTTCGAACAAATTAATGTGTTATTTGTTACACGTTCTTCATTAAGTTTCAGAATGCTAATCCATTCCTTCCTTCTTTGTTCATTCTTCGGAAGTCTACAATAATATTTAAATAATAATTTTAAAATATTAGGTTACGAATAAATTATATAACAATCACAGAGCAGTAAATAAGGAACATTAAAAAAAGCTTTCATTTTATTAATTACAAATAGATAAATAATAGTTCTCTGCCAGTTAACTCCTTATTCGTTCATTAGGTTAGGATACGTGTAATTGCAATAAATGTAAATTATTTTGATCACTTACCTGTGAAATGTAATTTTTTCACTACTTTTTTTTAATATTTTGCGTGACAATTTTGTATTGGACAGGTAGGCATTTTTTATATCAGTATAAATACTGTAATCTAACTGTATGTACTGAGCTGTGCTGAGCTGTATATAGCAACTGAGGGCAACCTAATATGGCGGATATCCTCCCCTCTTGGCGTCATACCCCGCGTACCTATGCCCTGTCCCTATATTCCTAAGTCCGTGAGTTATATATAGAAGTCTGTGGGGGATACGGTCACGTGGTTTCTGGGGACCCGTCGGTGATTGGTTCTAGTATAAATGCGCGAAATTTCAATGTGAGACCTTCACTTTGTTAACAATTATAAATGTACATACGATAGAATATTTTCCACAAAATACAGAAATAAAGTGTCTTATTTATAAATCAATATATTGAAGTGTTAATGGTGTCCTGTAAATGCATGTTATTGAGAGATCAAAATAAAATTATTAAAGGTTAGAATCTATAGACATGAAAAATCTTTATTTTTGTTCCATTTTGTTTTCAAAATAACAATGATTGCAAGCAATTTTTACCTCAGTATTTGCCATTTAAATTCTTTTATTATTTTTATTTTTAAACACAGCGTCTCTTATATTCAATTATGTATTCAAATATTGTTAATATTCAAATTATATAGTCCTATTTTAAAATACGAATTATAAATACGTATTACAAATTTATATACTCAATCTTTTTGAAAATCATTTAATTTGTCTTTCAATAGCATAATACAATTATTCAATACAAACTTATATTTATACAATAAATACTAAAATATATAATACAATTGACATCTTTTGTTTGGAGAAAGATCTATTGGCCTCTGAATAAAATTAATTTATTAAAAATTTGTCGCATACTAGTGGAAGTATCATTGCTCTGTTCTGCTATATAATGTAGTCGCACCTTAATATATCTTTGAGATACGGCTCTTATCAAATGCGTGATGTGGTTTTCTAACGCATTTTGATTCGACACATGATTTTCCAAGTTTTTAAATAATTTATGTCCTATTAAATGCTGCAATACTTGAATCATCAAATATGTACCAGTAAATTTTTTGTTTATTTGCATGCTCCCACTTTCCAATAATACACTTCTGATTACTTTCTTTCGCCATTTATACTAGAACCAATCACCGACGGGTCCCCAGAAACTACGTGACCGTGTTCCCCGCACCCCGTAAGGCGGCTTCACCCCCCGAGGCTATTGCTCCATCCCGTTATTCCTATATCCATGGACCTTCCGCTCTATCTAATCCTCTTTGAGCATAACCTAGTAGGTGTAGCGTGCGAAGGACTTCGACCCAGAGATCAAACCCATCGACAAAAGCGGGTTAAAAGGGTGTTGGATACTGGGTTACCGCCTCTCGCGGCAGAAAAGTGAACTAAAATAACCTTGTGTATTTCTTATGGGACCGAAAATACCAGAATTCGGACAGAATAGGAAACAAAACGCATAATAATTGTGATATTGTTGTTCCGGGGCATAAAGCCCACAGCGCTATAGAGCCCTTTTTTGGAAAAAAGGTGCAGAAAAAAATATCTTCTATACAAACATTGACATTTATTTTTTACGAGGTTTTGAAAGCTAAATTGCAAAAAGGGCTCTATAGCGGTGTACGTGATTGAAAAAATAAAATTGTAAAAAAAATGAGAAACAAATATTGTTTCTGCGCTGCAAATTCTGGTATTTGCCAAACACATGAAATCCGAGCTCTTTGTTTATAAACATGGCCGGGTCCTTATCGCGCCCTGTCATAAATAGGTTAAAGCAGGGCCGACATAAATTACCTGGACCTTAGGTATATTCCTATATTTATATTAAACGCATTTATTAAGTTCTAAATGTTTACAAAGCATTGATTGTTATTGCAATTATCATAGAAAACACTTTCCTAAGTTAATTGCTTGTTTAGAAATAAAAGCTGTATGTATATATTTTATTATGCGTACACGGGCCCCTAGGTAACCTTGCTACGGTACTATCTTTAACCACGTGACTGCCATAAAGTATCTATATATCGTATCATATTTCATTTTTTTCTCGGAACTTCCTTTTTCTGCCCCCAGGCACCGCTAACCCAGTATCCAACACCTTGTTTTGTCTGTGTCTTAGAATAAGTTCACTGATGTGCGGATCAAACTGTTCGATCCACCAGTATTTTTTAAAATTAGTCCTATGAAAGTTAAGGATATCAGACTCAGGAATTGTTGTGGAGTATACCAAGTTATCAGGGATTTCCAATCTAGATTTATAGGAGAAAGCAATACGCTTATTGGCTTTGTTTCTTCTCCAATGGTACACAATGGGAATGTTAGCGCTGTCTTGAATTAAACCCCATTTGTCGCAAAAAAATGAAAGCTTGCGGGGTGACGTATCCCTTGTCTAATTGTCTGCGGGCGTACATCGGTTGCAATTCGACAAATGATCTCGCATATACTGAGTGTCCCAAACTAAGTGCGGGAGCCGTTAAGGGGAGATTCCTGGGGTGATTTTAAACAACTTTTCCCTTAGCGAAAATTTTCGTTGCGACTTTGTTAATGAGTTATTATCGAAAAACACCAACCAATAGAAGCACGAATACAGTGTATGAATTTCAGCGCAGGCTTCAGCTGTGAGTAGTATTGGCCAGCCATCGTCCGCGCCATCATTAATCTGCTGTACTCGCTCCCCGATTGGTCGGTGTTTTTTGTTAATAACTCGTTAACAAAGCTTCCAATGACATTTTTGCAAAGGAAAAAGTTGTTTGGAATCACCCCAGGAATCTCCCTTTAACGGCTCCCGCACTTAGTTTGGGACATCCTGTATATTGTCGATGGTTGGCAGTTTGGCGAAGTAGTCTCGAGTTAATTTTATGATAAAAGAGTCAATACGAGGAATTTCTGCTGAATTATAAATCACCTGATTTGACAAGAAATGCTGCCAATTGGAGTGGGCCGACCGGTAGATTGATAGACAGGCTCTTAAACATTTTCGCTCAAACACACGTAGTCTTTCTATTGTGGTGTGATTAAGATTCCACCATATAGGTGCAGCGTAGGTCAAGATAGGTCTAACTAGTAGCATGTAGAGGATGACTCGACATCTAGCTGATAAGTATTTGCAGTGAAACAATCTACTGTGTGCCTGAAATGCCTTCCTAGCTTTTTCCAGCAGATAATTTGTACTAACTCCTAAATATTTGACTGATCTTTTATGTGGAATGGCTACTCTTTGATCCGAGCCTGGTTTGAACGTGGAAATCTGAAATCGGTTGCTACCAGCTTTAGCCCTGGAGGAAAGATTATTAAGCGGTTTTCGGAACAGGATTGTTTCGCATTTACCCGGGTTCAGCTTGGGATTCCACTGAGCGTAGTGGGTATTAATTTTATTTACTAACTCTTCTAATTTTTCTTTGATAATGTTAACTCTGTTGCCGGATGTATATACAATTAAGTCGTCTGCGAATGCTATAGCTGAGCTATTCTGGTTCTTAATGAGATCAAAGAGGTTTAGAAGATCTGATGTAAAAATGTTAAATAATATGGGTGAGTTAACCGTACCTTGTTGGAGGCCTTCCGTGATCATAAACGATTCAGATGATAATTGCTTACCATTAGATGTGACAAAAGACCGGTCTTTAATAAATGTAAAAAAAAAAAAATTCAGCTGAATGGAGTTTTGAACTCGCGCTAAAATAGTGTGCAGCGATTTAGCAGCCAGACACTACCGCTGAGCCACCGACGCCGTTCATTTGACTGCAACTTTTATATAATATAACCCACTTGGGCACTATTTCAATTGACCGATTTTAGTGAATTTTTTCAATTCCTATTGTCTTGTTATATACCAATTCATTGAAAACCCTATACAACACTTATTTAACAAACCTTACACGAAAATACTGCGTATAAGTAACTTTGACAGGCAAAAAGCTACGAAAAAATCGGTTTTTGATTTTTCTCGACATGGCGCACCAAATCTAAAAATCTGAGAAAAATTCAGAGTATTGGTATTAATAATACCTATTTACTGTAAAAACATGGATGTGGTATCGAATCTGCTTTGTATGTGCTTTGAATCTGCTTTACTATGTGTATTGATAACTAACATACCTCTGATTTTTGTCAGAATTTTTTGTCCGATAACATTGGCGTGATTGGCCAAAAACATGAATTTTGATTTTTCCCCATTACTACCCCCCCAGATGCGATACAGGGTTAAAACTTGGCAAAAATTGTTTTTTCTGCATGACCTTTTGAATGACTCATCGGAAGTCGAAATCGGCTTGGGCGCACTTTTGACCCCCTTATTCGGCTATACCCTTTACTTAAAATAGGTGAAAATGGAGTTGCATCTTTCTTGCTGTTAAGTCTTCAACTGTGGAAAAATGAAATATAAATATACGTACATAATATAAGTATGCATATAGAGTTATCCATGTATTTCGAAACTTGCACGTGTAAAAGTACAAGCGAGCTCGGGTTTCGAGATGAGTGGATAACCCTGTACATATGCATCAGAGTTGGGAAAAATGTAATCTGATTATAAATCATAAATCGTAATTAAAGTTTAGTAATTAATTATAGTTTCTGAAATTGTTGATTTTTATTGACTACGGAGTCAAATTGTAGTCAGTAACAAAGGTCTGTGAAGTTGGCACCCCTAAACGCGAATTTTCATAAAAAACTAATCTCATTCGCTTGTCCACGACTTGTCCAGATTTGTCCAACAAAAATTTTCGTTTGTCCACCCTCCAAAAAAAAGTTATGACCAAATCAAAATTTCGAAACATCAGCACCCCCATGAAAATTTTTTGATGTTTTTCAAATTGGATTCGTTTGTCCACGATATGTCCAGATTTGTCCACCCAAAATTTTCGTTTGTCCACCCTTCAAAAAAAAGTTATGGCGAAATCAAAAATTCGAGATATCATAACTCCATGAATGCTTTCCAAGGATTTCTCATTGCAAAACGATTGTTTATGAATCGTGAACGTTTGTCCACCCAATATATTCGATTGTCCACCCAAAATATTCGATTGTCCACCCAAAATTTTCCTTTGTCCGCCCTCCAAAAAAAAGTTATGGCCAATTCAAAAACTCGAAATATCAGAACTCCATGAATGCTTTCCAAGGGTTTCTCATTGCAAAATGATTGTTTATGAATCGTAAACGTTTGTCCACCCAATATATTCGATTGTCCACTCAAAATACTCGATTGTCCACCCAAAATTTTCGTTTGTCCACCCTCCAAAAAAAAGTTATGGCCAATTCAAAAACTCGAGATATCAGAACTCCATGAATGCTTTCCAAGGGTTTCTCATTGCAATACGATTGTTTATGAATCGTAAACGTTTGTCCACCAAATATATTCGATTGTCCACCCAAAATACTTGATTGTCCACTCAAAATTTTCGTTTGTCCACCCTCTAAAAAAAAATTATGGCGAATTCAGAAACTCGAGAACAGTGCAATAGTTGAAATGTCTAACCCCCCAATAGTGCGCTAGAAACCTAGATGACTTTATTCTAGCCGCAGAAAGACTTTCCTTTGTGACATGCAAAACTGGCACGTCACAATACAAACAAAAAAACACAGTATAATTAGGAAAAATTGTACCATCGACTGAATGCAGACAATTTTACCGACAATCCAAAAATTCAGATCCGACAAATGCAGGTAAGTCACGGCTAATTGAATCACACTTAAAAATCAATAAAAAATGATATTGAGAGTGACTGTCAAATTTCTTGATTTCGTCATAACTTTTTTTTGAAGGGTGGACAAACGAAAATTTTGGGTGGACAAATCTGGAGATATCGTGGACAAACGAATCCAATTTGAAAAACATCAAAAAATTTTCATGGGGGTGCTAATGTTTCGAAATTTTGATTTGGTTATAACTTTTCTTTGGAGGGTGGAGAAACGAAAATTTTGGGTGGACAACCGAGTATTTTGGGGGGAGAATCGAGTATTTTGGGTGGACAATCGAATATATTGGGTGGACAAACGTTCACGATTCATAAACAATCGTTTTGCAATGAGAAACCCTTGAAAAGCATTCCTGGAGTCCTGATATCTCGAGTTTTTGAATTGGCCATACCTTTGTTTTGGAGGGCGGACAAACGAAAATTTTGGGTGGACAATTCAGTATTTTGAGTGGACAATCGAATATATTGGGTGGACAAACGTTTATGATTCTTAAACAATCGTTTTGCAATGACAAACCCAGGCAAAGTATTCATGGAGTTCTGATGTCTCGAGTTTTTTATTTGGTTGTAACTTTTTTTTGGAGGGTGGACGAACGAAAATTTTGGGTGGACAATCGAGTATTTTGGGGGGACAATCGAGTATTTTGGGTGGACAATCGAATATATTGGGTGGACAAACGTTCACGTTTCATAAACAATCGTTTTGCAATGGGAAACCCAGGCAAAGTATTCGTGGACTTCTGATATCTCGAGTTTTTGATTTCGCCATAACTTTTTTTTGGAGGGTGGACAAACGAAAATTTTGGGTGGACATTCGAGTATTTTGGGTGGACAATCGAATATATTGGGTGGACAAACGTTCACGATTCATAAACAATTGTTTTGCAATGGGAAACCCAGGCAAAGTATTCGTGGACTTCTGATATTTCGAGTTTTTGATTTCGCCATAACTTTTTTTTGGAGGGTGGACAATCGAATATTTTGGGTGGACAATCGAATATATTGGGTGGACAAACGTTCACCATTCATATATAATCGTTTTGCAACGGGAAACCCTTGGAAAGCATTCATGGACTTCTGATATCTCGAGTTCTTGATTTCGCCATAACTCTCCTTTGGAGGGTGGTCAAACGAAAATTTTGGGAGGACAATCGAATATTTTGGGTGGACAATCGAATATATTGGGTGGACAAACGTTTACGATTCATAAACAATCGTTTCGAAATGAGAAACCCTTGGAAAGCATTCATGGAGTTACTTCTGATATCTCGAGTTTTTGATTTGGTCATAACTTTTTTTTGAAGGGTGGACAAACGAAAATTTTGGGTGGACAATCGAATATTTTAGGTGGACAATCGAATATATTGGGTGGACAAACGTTCACGTTTCATAAACAATCGTTTTGCAATGGGAAACCCAGGCAAAGTATTCGTGGACTTCTGATATCTCGAGTTTTTGAATTGGCCATAACTTTTTTTTGGAGGGTGGACAAACGAAAATTTTGGATAGACAATCGAATATTTTAGGTCGACAATCGAATATATTGGGTGGACAAACGTTCACGATTCATAAACAATCGGTTCGCAATGAGAAACCCTGGGAAAACATCCATGGAGTTCTGATATCTCGAGTTTTTGAATTAGCCATAACTTTTTTTTGGAGGGTGCACAAACGAAAATTTTGGGTGGACAAATCTGGACATATCATGGACAAACGAATCCAATTTGAAAAACATCAAAAAATTTTCATGGGGGTGCTGATGTTTCGAAATTTTGATTTGGTCATAACTTTTTTTTGGAGGGTGGACAAACGAAAATTTTTGTTGGACAAATCTGGACAAGTCGTGGACAAACGAATTAGATTAGTTTTTTATGAAAATTCGCATTTAGGGGGCCAACTTCACAGACCTCAGTAACAACTAGCAACTACAGAAACTGTAATTAGTGACTAAACTTTAATTACGATTTATGATTTATAATCAGATTACATTTTTTCCCAACCTTGATATACATACAACAATGTCGTTCAAGAAGCTGAATCCTTCTGGACGTTTTTGCGAGGATGGCTATACAGCAGAGGCAGCTATTCCGGCATGGGTGTGTCCTGAAAGCAAGAATACCACAATTGAAATGCCGAAGAAAACACAATAAATTGTTTGTTATTTTATTTACAGATGAATGCAAACAAACCTGCGTTTTCGTCGCTATGCCCTACCGACACGGCGCAAGCAGAATATAGGCAGGCTGCTCGAAGGGTCTTAGCTTCACCTGCGGGCAGAACCATAAGCATCTGTTTCTTCGACTGCGTATAGATCTACCAGCAGGCTTGTCTACACCAATGAACGAAGAATGTTGGCAGAATTTGATGAGAGCCTGGTAACATAACCTATAACATATTGTCGGCAGTATTCGAATAGGGATGTAGATATGCGTATGAGCAGAATTCGAGCAGGCCTGTTTACAGACGTGAAAATAGACTGCTCGGAGAATTTGAAGACAACGTGGTGACATAGCCTACAGCATATTTTCGATAGAATTTGAGAAGGGATGTAGACATACATAGTAGCAGTTTTTTAGGAGAATATAAGCAGGTCTGTTGACAGACGTGGCGATAGATTGTTGGGAGAATTTGAGCAGAGCTGTTAACATACCTAAGACCCCGTCCAGATCTGAACTTTCGGACGAGCAAACGGGCGAGCCGAGCAGGTAAAGTTTTCTTCCGCAGATGCGCGGACCCTTTTTTTCGGGAAAGTAACCGTAGAGTCTCGGACCGAGACTTGGTCGCTGTTTACGGGGGATGGCTAAGGGAGCCATAGAGTCTCGAGGAGAGGCTTGGATGGTGTTCAGAGGGGGGCTGGCCGAGGGAACACAAGCCTCTAGGCGTTACATTCAAATAATTTTCCTGTGGCTAATATTAAAACGACCATATTTTTGAAAAGTTGACCATGAAGGAGACGAACAAGGCTATACCCTCATTTTTTTTCAAATTTTTAAATATTTACCTGCGGTTACAAATGGCAATTGTTTAAAACAATTGCAAAATAAATAGTTAAAAAAATTATTGTCTCAATTGAAATAATTTTTAATAGATACTCCAAAGTCTCTACTATAAGCACCAAAAAGCTAATTTTAATCGGTTTATTAGTTCAACTGTTATAATTTTTTGAAGAAAGATCACAGATACAATTTTTTGAAGGAACATCAAACTTGAAAGAGTTGTAAAACAGACATTTTTTGACATTTTAAAAAATCCTTCGAGGTACGCCTATATGCCCCTAAAAACTACAACATATCCAAATTTGAACAAAATCCAACATGTTACTCGTTTTCGCATGGAATGACCTCACTGTAAAACAAATGAATCAAATGATTCTGTTTCCTTGGGGGATAGTGGGGGTAAAAATAGAAAGTCAAGTTTTTGGTCAGTTTCTCTTACACTATTGCATGAAATATTGTTAAAAAAATCAAAAAGGGCACATGTTATACAATTTGTTCAGATTTTATACCCTATATAAACATCTAATCTTTAATAAATACTAATTGCTAAATGTATGAATGTACTAAATAAAATGAAAGAAGCATGCACCAAGTACACACAACCGAGTGTCGGTCAGAACCTCAAGTTTTAATAAAGTCTATTTAGATCGACGGTGAGTTCTAACTCTTCAATTGAACAACAATACTAATATTTATTCGGCAATCCCAAATATCTGGTCTCCGGCATAATCAAACGTATCATTTGAAATCCGACGGACCATTGTACGCATTTCTGAATCTTTCGAAACAGTCGATGAGTACACGACGTTACAACCTGTAACACTAATTACGCAGACCGTTTGCAAGCAAATCAGCATAAATTTTAGGCAATAAAAAGAATAAATAGAATTGTTCAGGTATTCGCCGGTGAGGGTTACGATTTTCCATAAAACCAGAAAACATATTGAAAAACTAACTCGAAATGAAATATAAAATGCAATACATTTTGCGAAATAATCGTGCAAAATAAATGTATACAAAATGGGAGATTACGTTATTGATAGATTTAGCAAAGAGACTACGTAGATATAGAATGAACGACAAACTCCCGAAACAGCAAACTATGAAACATGAATGTAGAAAAGAACGGGAAATCTGTTGCCTATAGACGTACTCTTTTTTACAAGCTCTGTGGGTATCCGTAGTTTTTTTGCCTACCCCAGGGCCGGGAGTAGTAACACCCCGTGGTGCAAACGATGCGGAGGACCCCACTACCACACTTGCATGGGTCCTGTACGTGTACCATTCCTTTGAAGTTTCGTCGAAATACCGACTTTGGATGGATACGGCCCGAGCCGAGCCGCGAGCTCAGTTAATGAGGGGCAAGACCTCGAAGGCTTTGTCCTGTTGTCGCCTAGCTGTCCCTGTCTCGGTCTGCACTCTTCTAGACACGTGCCAGAGTCGTGCGCCTAGCTGCGCAGAAGACCAAAACTGGATCCTCTGCTAGCAAAAGTCACGGAGAGTCAAGCAAAGTCAGGGAAAACGGGCCTCTCGCAGGTAAAAGTGCCAGCATTATAAGCTCGGCTCGCCAGTTTGTTCGCCAGAAAGTTCAGATCTGGACGAGGCCTAACAGTAATTTGGCGGCAGAAATGAAACTGCTTCTGTTTTTATTTACATACCGGAATTAATTTTGTATACAATTTTATTCTTCAAAAATATTTATTTTTCAAATATGCATAGATACACTTATAATTATAATACAAATTCGTCTTATAATTTTACTTGCGCTTGCAATTTGTACAAAATACGAATAACACACACACATATATATATGTATCGCTAGACCGTACAGCCAGAATAATAAATAATGTACAAAATCCACTTTTTCTCAAAAATGAAATTGTATGCGTTTCCCGTATGAAATTTTTCACTCTTTCCGCATATAATAGTAAGAAGTATTTTTGTTCGAAGAAGCGTTTAGTTTTAAATATTATAAAACAGTGTAAAAATAGATATTTAAGGCTTTCACAGCCTGCCATCATACGCAGTTTTCACTGTTGAGACACTGTTGTCTTTTGACCTCTGAAAAAGCTATAGCTGCAATAATGCTTGCGAAACACGGGGAAATCTTTTCTCATAGGACACACGCACGGTTGTATGAATGTATACAAATAATATTGAATCCATATGTATCTTATATTTAAGGGATCAGATGGATTTTGTATAGATATTATGAAAAATGAAGTTGAAAAGTGACTCATACAAGGTGGCGTTCCTAAAAAGAGCTACCGAATATAAAAAGGAGAATTTGCGACCCACGGTAAAATACGGCGGAGGGTCCGTATTAGTTTGGGGTTGCATGAGTGCAGCTGAAGTGGGTTCTTTGCATTTCATTGACGGAATCATGGATCACAAAGTTTATATCGACATATTAAAACAGCACCTCCATACTAGTGCTAACAAAATGGGTCTTACAGATGACTTTATATCCACACATGATAATGATAAATACCGGCTGCTGTAACATGTAATTTAATAAATTCGATGCCACGAAGACTGGAAGCTATCGTAAAGGCAAAGGGAAATCCCACAAAATATTAAAATGTTAAATATTGCTGATTGCTGACAAATATACAATGTTTTATTTAAAATTGATCGCTGTACGAATACTTTCTACACCGACTGTATTTTTGGCCGTCTGTACCTGTTATCTATATTTTCAACATTAACATGTTGTTCATTTTCTGATTGTTCAGCATACTCTGCGTCTTCAAATTCTGCTTGTGGTTCATATTGTGCTTCATCCTGTGCTTCATCTTGTGCTTCATCTTGTGCTTCAAGTCCTTGTTCTTCGAGAAATTCTGCTTGCTCTTGAAATTGTGGTTCATATTGTTGTACGTGCGAGTTTTCAACTTGTATGTTTGACACAGTTTCGACTCTAAGTCGAAAATCCTGTACATCCTGAAATTCTGTTTGCGTATTCGTGAAACTAGTAACGTCTAGTTTACGAATGAAATTATAATTATTTTCAATACTTATTGGATTATTACTATCAACAATTATAACTACGCGGCGTAAAGCATAGAAATCCGAATTTTTGTATGAATATTAGAAAAAGTACAACGTTTAAAAATTAATATCACAATCTTCAATTCGATATTTTAATTATATAATTTTATGCGCACAACAAAAAAGTAATTTATTCCTACAAAATGAATTAAAAGATAACATTTATGCTAGTGATATCAATTGCAACATTTTGAATTTTACACTTTTGACAGAATATTCAAATTCAGTTATAATAAAAACGAGTAACGAATCCATAAGTATTATCAATATGATATAAAAGTATGAAAGTTATACTCATCTTAACTTTTTGTGCTTCTCAAAGACGAAGGGCATAACCGCTGCTGTTGTCTGGCTCATTGTTCTTGCTCTCGACGCGTTGCTTCCCCCACAACTTGTACAAACACGAGACAAGTGACCGGTATTTCCACATTTCAAGCAGTATTTTCAATTTTACGACGCAGCTTAAATACCGGAGTGACGCAACTGAATAACACTGTTCCCCTGCCCGTGTAAAATAACGACTGTTCACCTAACCACGTGCACGATCTCGCGACTTTCAATCTCACGCCTGCAATTCTGTAGGTGCGATTATTAATAAGTTTGTATTCAATAATGCTCGTACACATTATCGTTTCTACTATCGTACATGCAACAATCACCAAATAACTTTATTATAAGAGAGTTGCGTGATATTACGTCGCGGTATTTTGACCGCGCACGTTGCCGGTACACAGTCGCCACAGTCCACGAGGATATTAACTGGTATTAACATTAAACGACGCACGCCGCACGCCTCTTTTCTTGCTTCACCCTCTCCGCTATCACGCTACCCTTTCTTCTACTCTCTCTATCACGCTTTCTCTCTCATTCTTACATCTACTTTCGCATTTTTCGCTCACCATCCAAAATAAATAAAATATACTAAATAAATAAAATAAATAATATAAATAAATAAACTATAAAATATATATAAAGTAGTTTTTCGCAAATAACTCAAAAATGGTTAATCTATTTGAAAAATATTTTAGATAAAAGTTTCAGAGCGTGGAATTCTGCGTAAAAAAGACGCTCTTAAATTTTTATCTAAAACATTTTTCAATTAGACTAACCATTTTTTAGTTATTTGCGAAAAACTACTTTTTTAAACATTTAACCTAAAAAAGGGGGGAAGCCGGCTTTTTATTACGTCAACTTATTCTGTGGATTTCTCTGAACAAAATATCAAATTATTACATTACGAGCATTTATATAAGAATATAGTATAAAATAATCTATCGATAGATTATTGCAGATAGACGTGCAGATCTGCACGTCACTGAACAGGCCTGATTAAATTCTGCCGAAAACCTGCTAGTTCGTATGTCAACATCCCTGCTCGAATTATTCCGCCAACCTTTCCTAGGTTATGTTAACACGTCTCCTCCCATTCTACCAATATTCTGCCGACAGTACTGCATGTAACAGATACTCCATACTATCTGCCGAAAATCTGCCCTTATGTCTGTTAACATGCCTGCTCGAATTCTGCTCAAAATCTGCTCGCTCGTATGTCGACATCCCTAGTCAAATTCTGCCCACAGTATACCAATAGTACTACAAACAACACATCCTGCCGTCAGAATGTCACTAGTCTTTCAATATTGCAGTTGTTGCGTGGCCTCCTGGTGGTTTTTCAGTACCGGAATGGATTCTCGCCCGTGGAGTGCTAAAGCACTCTGCTCGCAAAAAGATTCAGACAATTTAAGATTTGAACAGAATGATTTTATTTTCAGAAAAGCAAAATGCGTCTATACTGTTGGAGAAAAAGTATCGAAGTGTAGTACAAAATGGGTTTTCACCTGAATCTAATAAATCTGTTGATTTTTCATGTACCTTAGTTACTAATAACCAATCAAATAAATGTCTTATAATTATTAAATTCTTATTTGCTAACGCTGTCGTCATCATTTATCGATTAATTATTTATTATTTTACAACTTGGCGATGGATATATTTCCTTAGAGGAAGGGGAAAAAGGTGAGGTTTGAATGTTTAAACAAGCGTTTCTAAGCAAATATTGATTTATACAGTACTCTGAAACTTCTTGTTAGAAATGTTCTTAACTATTTTCAAACCTATTAATTTGTACCAACTTCACCTTCGACTCCTTCTTCTATTACATTTAATTTGAACTCCGCGCCTCTTGAGTGAGCGTTTCACAACACGCTCTGTATCGACCTCGACATTTCGATATCTATTGTGGGAAACATAAAATATTCGAGACAAATAATGAAGGGTGCCATAAATCAGGCTTTGATACCTGTGTCTTGACTGGAGAAAAGTCCGGTATAGGGCACTCACTCACTGTGTGACCGTCGACGAGGACAGAGCTCCGAAATTATACTCTTATAGATAGTTTGGAAATGAAACGGCTTACTACAGATCAGAAGTGGGATAGACACACGTGTCTGTGAAATTAAAATTTAATTTGCGAATAGTAGAGTGCTGTGTCCGGTGTGTTCGACTAAGTGCATTAGTGCAGAAGCTGGACGATGTAGTAACCTGTATCGTTGATTCGAGTGAATGCCGTAAATATGGAAGCTATTCCTGAATTTAACGGAAGAGATTTTGGTAAAAATGCGACGACATGGTGTGATTTAGTTGAATAAATCACTAAAGACGTTTCAAGACAACAACGACTATGTTTGGCTACTCATTCTTTGAGAGGTGCTTCCTGAGATGGTAAAACTTTGTTTGCTACTGGTAACACAATATGAGGCATCGAAATCGGTGAGTGAAAAAGTTCATTATAAAAAAAAGTATAGGATGACGAGGTATCAATTGCACGAACACTTTCCCTGGAAATCTTATTAATTACTGTTAGTTGTGGCGACATAACAGAGCTAAGAACAAAGGCCACAGAAATTTTACTTGAGTAAAGATCCTAATACAGGGATGCTTGATAATAAGAAGCAATTATTGTTTATTTATGATTGTAACATTACATTTAATAGAATGGCCGAACAGATTAACATGTACAGTAAAGTTTGGCAACAATGTATGGATGAGTCACAAATGGACTAGTACCATACGACCTTATCTTGGAAAAGAATATATTAGATTCCAGAGGGTTGAGGATGGTCACTGTTTCGGATGGGATAACAAAGCTTAAAAGTGTTCCACAGGAGAGTCAACATCTTGGAGAGACATCGGATCCTGTGTGCTGCCTTTTAGGGGAGGTAGACGAGGAAGCGCGCAGCAGTTTAAGATGACTACTGAATCGGTATAAGAATATGGTTGCAGTAGAAAATAAACTTCGGCGTGTAAGTACGGCAGAGATGAAAATTACTCTTACGAAAGATCAAGCGGTGAGTTACCATCCATATCGTTTGTCTATTATGAACCGAGAAAAGGTTCGTAATATTATTTCTGAATTATTAAGTGACACTTGGTGTGCGTGCAATGTTGAACCCTTATTGGGTAGGATGAAGTGTCGTTTAGACTTGTGTACGACTGTTATTGTGTCTTTAACTAGGTGTTTGAATTATCACGGACTCCCTAAAGCGTTGTGACGTCGGAGAGAGTGATCAGAAAGATGTTCATGAATTCCGTAAAGCGCTATGTCGTAGGACAGGTGATTTTTGATGGTGAGATGCCTATGGACTCCATAGAACAGGATGCATCGGAGAGATGGCATAGGATTGCCATAGATACTGTAAAGTGCGGTGCACATGATTATGGTGGCATGAAATAATGCCTGTGTAAACCCTTTTCTATTAGGTGCAGGAGGGTAACGTCTAACGCCAAGAACCAAGTAAAGCGCTGTTTGTGTCTGTATTCAAGAGGATGGCATTATATAGTTAGATGAGACGACCACGGACTTGGAAAAGTTACGAATATTTCGTAAGGGTTTGATTCGACGAATGATAGTAGTCTGCCCTGGTGAATGAGAGTAACCAGAAGAGGTGAATGATAGTAGTCGGCCCTGGTGAATGAGAGTAACCAGAAGAGGTGAATGATAGTAGCCTAGTTTTCGACGAATGATAGTAGTCGGCCCTGGTGAATGAGAGTAACCAGAAGAGGTGAATGATAGTAGCCTAGTTTTCGACGAATGATAGTAGTCGGCCTTGGTGAATGAGAGTAGCCAGAAGAGGTGAATGATAGTTGCCTAGTTTTTGACGAATGATAGTAGTCGGCCCTGGTGAATCAGAGTAACCAGAAGAGGTGAATGATAGTAGCCTAGTTTTCGACGAATGATAGTAGTCTGCCCTGGTGAATCAGAGTAACCAGAAGAGGTGAATGATAGTAGCCTAGTTTTCGACGAATGATAGTAGTCGGCCCTGGTGAATCAGAGTAACCAGAAGAGGTGAATGATAGTAGCCTAGTTTTCGACGAATGATAGTAGTCTGCCCTGGTGAATGAGAGTAACCAGAAGAGGTGAATGATAGTAGCCTAGTTTTCGACGAATGATAGTAGTCGGCCCTGGTGAATGAGAGTAGCCAGAAGAGGTGAATGATAGTAGCCTAGTTTTCGACGAATGATAGTAGTCGGCCCTGGTGAATCAGAGTAACCAGAAGAGGTGAATGATAGTAGCCTAGTTTTCGACGAATGATAGTAGTCGGCCCTGGTGAATCAGAGTAACCAGAAGAGGTGAATGATAGTAGCCTAGTTTTCGACGAATGATAGTAGTCGGCCCTGGTGAATGAGAGTAACCAGAAGAGGTGAATGATAGTAGCCTAGTTTTCGACGAATGATAGTAGTCGGCCCTGGTGAATGAGAGTAGCCAGAAGAGGTGAATGATAGTAGCCTAGTTTTCGACGAATGATAGTAGTCGCATTTAAGTTGATAAACAATATTAATCAGTATTACCAATGATGGCTCATGTCTGTTCTGATTCGCACAGGCAATCATACGGTCGCTGAGTGTTCCAAGCGGAGGCTGGGACCCCAATATTTTAACCAGAAGAGGTGAATGATAGTAACCTAGCTTCAACAAATAAGTGTAATGGTCATCGTGAAAATTGAGGAGCCATTCTGGGTCAGGAAGGCCGAGACTAAGAGCAGTTGGAGTCAAGAACATTTGGACTGAGTGAACGCTGGTTACACCCTCAGTTGAGTAGGGCCCCTGGCAAGGCTGGCAACCAGTTAAGGTTAGACCTTCCCTCTTCTTTACTCACACAGCCCGGGCCGGTTCAGATCGGAACGCCCGGATATGTGTGACTCGACCCTTACAGACGAGAAGCAGAACCATTAAAGAGTACGTCGACGAGAAAAGACGAAGGACATCTATATTTTTGAAAGATTGTCGATTGAGGTACATTTTAACAAGAGAAGAAGATAACCAGTCTGAGGACAGACTCATAGTCAGTATGGCCGAATGTGGGAAACATAAAATATTCGAGACAAATAATGAAGGGTGCCATAAATCAGGCTTTGATACCTGTGTCTTGACTGGAGAAAAGTCCGGTATAGGGCACTCACTCACTGTGTGACCGTCGACGAGGACAGAGCTCCGAAATTATACTCTTATAGATAGTTTGGAAATGAAACGGCTTACTACACTATATCTGTAGTTATGTTCATACTGTACACAGGAACGAAGTTCGCAACATCTCCCTCCTTACAAAAAAGGTGTTTCCAATGGGAACATCTTTCCAACAATGCTTACATCAGTTTATAATTGAACTACAAAAACTTGAACATAACATTATGCATAACTGTAGACTTACATATACCTAAATAGAGATTCCTGTGCATTCTCTTCCCCAGTCCCCCCCACGATAACCGAGCTACTCGGTCCACGGGGTCCACCCGGCTTCTCGTGGAGAGTATGAGTTGAAGAACACAACAGGACGCATGACAAGTGTATGAAATGTATACAGTAAATAATATGACAGAGTAGTACAGTATTCTTATCCTATATCTTCCAATAGTATAATTGAACTATTAAGTGCTTATTTATTTAAACGCAGTAACGTTAAAATAGGAAATTTGAATTATAAACAAACAACACACGAACATTTTACAGTAGTCTAGTCGTATCCGCAACGAACAATAACTAATTTGAATGTTAAGAAAAAGTAATTATTTTTATTTATGTTTGTATCAATGTGTGTCCTTTTGTTTATTAATTTTGAATAACGCGCCATGAGGTAGGAGGAGGGCAGATCCCTCAGTTGAACATTTCCGTCTTTTTTTCGAATTCTACGCAGCGTGTGAGGAGGAGGATCGCGACGCACTTGCGTCCGCAAACGCGAATTATTTGTTTGGTTTGTTATTTTATATGGGTCTCGCAAATTGAAAATCCATGTATGAAACCGAGACGATTAGTCTAAAAGCTAATATAAATAAGACTGTGTTATGTATTTGTTAAGGTAGGAGAACTTTATTTCTGTTAATTAGGTTAAGTATAAAACGTGACTACAACGTTCATTTGTTCTATTAATTATCGTAGGCGCCTTTTTCAAATACAAATTTCTATAAAACAACACTTGGATGTGATTTCCTCGAACTATCCTCGATCGCAATAAAAGGGGGCTTCCAAGAAATGCAAACTGCTTCAACATTGAATTTCGAACAAGCAACGCGCGAACAAGTTACAATGGTTAAATAATTATTTCCGGAAAGAACAATAGATAATTCAAAATATTTTTTTTTTCTTTTTATATATATATATATATATATATATATATATATCAAACAACGCACGTTCAATCCAATCTTATACAGGCTAACCTTAATTTGTTCGCGTGTACAATTTTAGTCCTATTGGCTCTTATTTCTATTTCGACGTTTAGATCATTGAATGTCCTAAGAACTGGGTAAGGTCCTAGCCAATTCGAATCGAATTTGGAAATCTTTGGTTCTCTAAGTAGGTATACATGATCACCTACCCTAAATTTATGTGGATTTATATTTTTATCATACAATAGTTTGCTTTTTTCCTTTTCGCGCTCTAGATGAAGTGCTGCTGCAGTCTGGGTAGTAGAAATTTTAACAAATAGATTGTCTAAATAATCCACAAATGTTCGAGGTATCTCCTGGTTAGCAAATTCCGTAGGGATTATGGCCTTTACGCCGAAAACGAGCTCATGTGGAGTGAAACCTGTAGCCTCGTGTACACTAGTATTATATGAGAATATTCCAAAACGGATCCAGTCATCCCAATCCGTTTTAGTACAATAATGCTTCAAATAATCAACAAAGACACGATGTGCACGTTCAAGAGAACCTAGGGATTGAGGGTGAAACGAAGTGGAGGTTATCCTTTGTATCTTAAAGATTCTACAAAGATGGTTCATTATTTTACTAGTGAAATTCGTTCCTTGATCTGTTTGAATAGCTCGGGGGCAACCAAAACGACTGATAAAGTGTTCGGCAAGGGCAGATGCTACACTCGTGGAATCAATATTAACAAGAGGAATTGCGTCCGAATATTTGGTTAAATTATCCTGGAGGGTAAGCAGATAGCGGTTTTGTCTTTTTGTCCCAGGTAAGGGTCCTACAATGTCCATTTGGACTTTTTCAAATGCTCTTTTCGGTGTATCTGTAATTTTCATAGGTTGTTTCGTCTTTGCAGACAGAATTTTATTCCTCTGGCAACTTGGGCACGTGCGAACGAAATCTGAGATGTCTTTGCTCATCCTTGGCCAATGAAAATCTTCCCTTATTCTTTTAAACAACTTTGTTATACCTTGATGGCCACCAATTACAGATTCATGGTATTCTTGTATAATAGAAGATCTTTCAGATAGAGGGGGAAATATAATTTCTCCAGTGCAAATAGTAAGATGATATTGTGAATCGTTAAAGACTTGTTTTAGAATACTTTCAAAATGGTTCCATGTAATTGGTTCTAAATCGTTATGATCTCTAGATATACTAATGGTAGTTACGTTTAAAGATTTCATAAGGTTTTTTAAGGCTAGCAAAGAATTTGTTAAATTGTCAGCATTTTGGGGTTCTGTAGAGTCTTTTTTGGAAAACAAGTGAAAAATGTGATATTTTTCATCTGGGAACACCATTGCATTTCCTACCTCAGTCTCGTAAGATTGTATTTGTTCTACAGAGAATTTCTCATGAGTCAACAATTCTATGCTTGTTTGGGAAACAACTTGACCGTCAACAGGGAAGAAGTGGACTAAGTTATCTTTACGCATATAAAGGTAATCTTTACAATAAGAAGTTCTAAAGGAAGAGAGAGAGCGGGGCGTTGTAGAGAGTGAAGAGGAATTTGTTATTAAAATTCTAATGGAGCTGTTATTTTCCAAATTTTTTTCTACGGAGGATCGTGTTTTTTTTTTATTAACTATGCCGCTCGCCACAACAGATGAGGGGAGGGTATCAGGTACGCTCACCTGTGCCACCTCATCTGGGGGAGAGATTTCAGGCCGCTGAGCCTGGGCCACCGAACTCGCGGGGATCTCAGCTCCTGACACGACACTAGTCTCGGGTCCCTTATTACCGACTTGAAGCGGAGTCTTATTTATGACCTTGCCGTTAGCCAACAAGTCAGGTAGTGCATGGGTACCCGGAGAAAATACTAGGACAGAGGCGTCTACCGAGGCCTGAAGCGGGGTGTATTTCAATACCTTTCCGATAACCAACCGACTCCCGGGTCGACACACGACTCTAGAATCCGTTAAAAGCGATCCTCCACTCACTACGTTTTTACAAGGAGGTGTTATCTCTCCTTCATCAGCTGTATAATATTCATCACTATCGATGGAACAAGAATCAGTACTAATAAGAGTGTCTGTCTCAGCTTCTCTACAGCCCCCTCCCGTTCCATGGGTAAGAAAAACTGTAGCTATATCTTTTTCAATTTTATTGTTTTCTGATCTGTTCCAGTCCGTAACCTCAACTCCCTCAGAGTCTGCAAATGGCAAATCGTTGGCGCCTACGACAACCCTTTGCACACCCTTTGAAAGCGAAGTGTCAGTACGTCCAGTCTCAGTGAGGGTTGATACTTCTTTGAGTCCAGAAGTAGGAATGCAATCAGGTGTGTTAGAGATAGGAGGGTTGCGAGACAAAGCATCAGCATTAGAATTGACTTTCCCAGGTTTGTATACAATATTATAGTCATTCATTTAATTTGATACGCCATCTCATGATACGAGACGTGGGCTCTTTCACGTTGTGTAACCAGACTAATGGTCGATGATCAGTTACAAGAGTGAATTGTTGACCATATAGATAAGGTCGAAAATATTCAACGGCGAAAATGACTGCAAGCAATTCTTTCTCAATAGTTGAATAATTAATTTCAGCACTATGAAGCGTCCTAGAGGCGTATGCAATAGGAAGATCCTTCCCAATTTCGCCCTGACTTAACACAGCTCCAACAGCAAAATTGGAAGCGTCAGTTGTGACAAGGAAAGGTTGTTTGAAGTTGGGGAATTGCAACAAGGGTTCGGAACAGATGTCACGCAATTTCTCGAAAGCTAATTGAGCGTCACTATTCCATGCAAAAGGTACGTCTGTTTTCAATAAAGATGTTAAAGCTTTGGTAATTTTAGTCGTGTGAGGGATAAAACGGTGGTATTAACCGACTAAGCTTAAAAATTATTTGATATTCTTTTTCTTTTGGACTAGGAAAAGATTTCATCGATTTTATTTTTTTTCAGGATCAGGCTTTACCCCTTCAATGAAGATGATATATGACCCAGCATCGACAAGGAAATTGACGGCTTCCGTTTGGAATGATCTGTGAGCTAAGGCTAAGACAAGTAATTGTCCAACTCTCATTACGTTTGCTTGGAGACAGATTCTTTGATTTGACGACGCGCAATTAGAGGATCATTTCGTGTCGCGTCCTTCCGCCAAACTAACCGAGAATTTAAAGGCTGATTATTAGCGATGTTAACCGGTTTACGTAGCTCTCCAGGTGCATTTTCTTTATTTTGCCTCTTAAAACAACGAGATTCATGATGTCCGGTTTTCCTACAAAATCTACACCTAAATGCAGGCCTATCATAAGCCGATACACCAAAATTGCCTCTATTATTCTGTGGACAGTCATTTCGAAAGTGACCGTCTTGGTTGCATGAAAAGCATTTGGGACTATTAATGACAAAAACTCCTGCATCGCGAATTAAAGGTTCTTCGCCCATCTCTTTTCCTAATTTGCCAACGAAGCTAACAATAGTTTCAAAATCTTCTGCCTTCTCGCTCGATAAATGCAGTTTGAAAGACTGATTTCGAAGACCTTGTTTAAAATTTGTAACGGCAGCTTGTTCCAATAAAGCCATAGCACCCTGTAGTTGCTCCGCGCCGAACTTTTCTTTTGCTGCCTGCAAACCCCTACTCAAAATTTCGCGAGCCCTAGCCACATAGAAAGCTATAGTTTCTTGTTGGCCCTGCTTTAAGCTCCTCAGCTCGCCGTGAATCTGATTAACGTCAAAGGAAGATTCATATACCTTCTTGAGTAAATCGAGTAGCTCGTCGACTGATGTCGGTTCTCCTCGATTTGATATTAAGATATCTGCGGGGCCCACTATTTTGTTACGAATAATAGTGAGGAGAGTGACACGGTCTATAGGTCTAATTTGGGAACTAACTAACTTACATTGGTTGATAAACTTGAATATGGAGGAGGAAGTTCCATCGAATTTAGGGATCAAATCAGAGATTAATTTTATGGGAAGATATGAAGTCTCCGACGATTCTAAGGATGGTAAATCTACGACCGCAATGGTTCCTGAATTAGATAATTCGCTAGAAGGATAGGCTGATTCTATTCTCGGGCTACTTGACTGCAGCGGCGAAATATTCGGCTCATTAGGTTGTAATGCGTTAACTTGAATGGGTGCGTGCGATATTTCAACAGACGCGAGGTCTTCCACTTCGAAAGTGGAAGCAGTAGTAGCGTTAACTCTACAATTGCGATTACGCCTTATTCTTTTCGAATTTACAATTCGCCGAAACATTATGTATATGCGAAAATATATTTTAATTAATACGTTCTGTATTTTTTACTCGCCGCTCCTCTCTCGTGTCCTCTTAGATCCCCAATCCAGGCAGCAATTCTCCAGGCAGCAATCCCCAAGCAGCAATCTCCAGGCAGCAATCCCCAAGCAGCAATTCTCCAGGCAGCAATTCTCCAGGCAGCAATTCTCCAAGCAGCAATCGAATTCACGAGCCGGCGAATTCGAAACCTGAGCTTCAGCGTTCTCAGCTCCTCGAATTTTCGAAATATCCCACCGCTGTCACCAATTTTTGTTGCGTGGCCTCCTGGTGGTTTTTCAGTACCGGAATGGATTCTCGCCCGTGGAGTGCTAAAGCACTCTGCTCGCAAAAAGATTCAGACAATTTAAGATTTGAACAGAATGATTTTATTTTCAGAGAAGCAAAATGCGTCTATACTGTTGGAGGAAAAGTATCGAAGTGCAGTACAAAATGGGTTTTCACCTGAATCTAATAAATCTGTTGATTTTTCATGTACCTTAGTTACTAATAACCAATCAAATAAATGTCTTATAATTATTAAATTCTTATTCGCTAACGCTGTCGTTATCATTTATCGATTAATTATTTATTGAGTATTTTACAACTTGGCGATGGATATATTTCCTTAGAGGAAGGGGAAAAAGGTGAGGTTTGAATGTTTAAACAAGCGTTTCTAAGCAAATATTGATTTATACAGTACTCTGAAACTTCTTGTTAGAAATGTTCTTAACTATTTTCAAACCTATTAATTTGTACCAACTTCACCTTCGACTCCTTCTTCTATTACATTTAATTTGAACTCCGCGCCTCTTGAGTGAGCGTTTCACAACACGCTCTGTATCGACCTCGACATTTCGATATCTATATCTGTAGTTATGTTCATACTGTACACAGGAACGAAGTTCGCAACACAGTATACAGAGGCAGTAGACAGTCTATATCAGGGTCTGCTCTTCAGGTTTGGCTATCAGGGATGTTTAGGATGGGGCACTTCGAGTTACTTCGAGTCCACAGCAGTCCACAGCAGTCCACTGGCCAGAGCATCACCCTATATGAACAAATGTTAATTTTAAATTTACAATTTTATAATTATTAAATATAGTTAATCTGATAGATATTTGGAGACTGTAACCTTAAACTCATCTGTTCGTGAAACTGCGTGTTGAGATTATCATCGACGCCATCATGGATAATTTCCGTGGACGCCATGTTCTTTTTTCGACTTTCCTTGTGTGTAATGTCAGTGACACGTTATACATGTATGTGTGGAGCGATAGCAGCGCACTAACTGGTGAGGCGGGCGAACTAATTCGTACGTAAAAATCACAAGTGTGTCGATTGAAAGGCCTGCTCTAGGGCGAATCCCCCATAAGAAATTTTTTTATTTTTTTTTTTAGGTAGGTTTTTCTTCAGATTTCTTATCTGAAGATGGCGTTTCGAATGACTATTGTCTTCATATTGCCCAACGAACGAGTACTTCCAATTTTTAATCCTTCTTCTTACAATCCCTTTTTGGTGACGCGTCTTTCAGTCCCATTATGTCCTTATTCATTTTGGGAGGCTTTGCCCCCTCCCTCTGGGCACCAGCAGCATCGAGACCCGGCAGGAACGGCGGTCACCATTCCTCAATCGGGACCCGACCGTGACATCTTAACTTCGGTGATCTTACGGGAACCGGTGTTGCCTGTCCCGCTACGGCCGCTGGTTCCCATAAGAAATACATGGGGTTAGTTTAGTTCACTTTTCTGCCGCGAGAGGCGGTAATCGCGTGCTGAATACCCATAACGCACGTCGTTCATAAATTAAACCAGAGAGGAAATTCTCTGGTATGTATAATAGCTATTATGAGAGCGAAATTCAAACGCTGATTAATTGTATGTGTGATCTTGAATGAACGTTGCGTGTGACGTTACGGGAGAATCACGCTGAACGCAGCCAATAACGTGCCTGCTGCACATTATTCCATCCAAACTTGGAATCAATCGATAAATTAGAATTTGAGGTATCGTGCGTACCATTCCAAAAATCAAACTTCAAGGAAAATGCGTTCAAATTAACACTCTGTTATTTAACTATGAGTTGTGCTATACAAATAGGTGAAACTGTAAATTTTGCGAATTGAAACAAATCCTGTAATAAGCAACAAATTTTTATATTAATTATTAATACATATGTAGTTTTATACCAATATAGGTGTAGTAACTCAGAAAATATTGTACAAAATATGTACGAAATCACTAGCTTATTTTATAAAGCGTTTAATTTTATTTTTTCCTTTCTATAATCGTTTTATACATCAATAAAATAGTATAAAATTTTTAATACTATCAAAAGTAAAGTTTTATTTAATTTTCTTTTTTCAATTTCTCAATGATCTACATGAAATATTATTATTCCAGATATTTTGAAATAAACTTTCCTTTTTTCTTACATCTGTTGGAAATAGTTTTACCTATTTAGCACAGTAAACTTAGATTAATACATAAGCTATTTTGTTACATAATTACAATTTCCTCCTACAATGTCCAAATACTTATTTGACAAACTTAATTGTTACTGAAGCCACTGAATACAATTTCGATCGCTGCCTGAACATCGCCATTTGTAAACTGTAATGCCTGAATATTCAGTGTATCGTCTTGCAATCCCATCTCATGCATTTGAGCTAACTGACTTTGTAAATTTGTAAGTGGCGATATAACCGGCGGTAACATTGGTGGCAGCGTGTAATCATTTATCAAACCTGTTGCCGCAGAAGCTTGTTGCATGGCTTGATTAAACATTTCTGTAGTTATCACTCCAGTAGTTGTACTGCCAGCTGAAGTAGATGACGGTGAATTGTTAAGAGGGAAAGTCCTAGCCCTCATTCTAGAAACCTCTGCTTCGAGTTCTGCTGCAGCAGTGATCATCGTATTTGATTGACTAATTGATAGATTTGGTGGTTGAGTAGAATCTGAAGACTGCGAAGAGTCTCCTGCCATTTCCTCGTCATCGCTTAAATTATCTAAACTATAAGAGTTAGCAGTTGGCTGCGAATTGGATAACGAATTGTTAGTACTAGCAGTTGCATTATTGTGTGCTTCTTCACGAACAGCAGCAGCTATATTTTGTGCCGCTTCAACTAGAAGTGGATGGGCCTCTGCCAATCTATTTATACAAATCATTTATTAATTATGTAGTTCTGCATAATATAAGCAACAGTGCAAAGTGAACTGTACCTTCTGACAGTCTTAAAGTCTGTGAAATACGTCAGTAAATCATTACTTTGCAAGATAGCGATTGCTACAGTATCGTCATGTAAACCAGGAGTAGATGCAATAATATTGTCTATGACTTCTGGTCTTCCTGCTAAACGCTGAAATTAATAAAAAAATTCATATCATGCAAATTACAAAAAATCAATATTTTACTTACACGCAAAGCACTTCGAAGTGCTAGATCGTCTTTAAAGGATTTAAATGCACATAGAACCCGTATCATATTCTCTTCTGAGATATATTTGGACTTCCGTATTTCTGAATCCTTTTTCTTTAAAACATGTACCATCGAACCAGTTTTTAAGCCATAAGATTCTAACGTTAAGTTATCTTGAAGAATGCATCCACAATAAATCAATTCTAAAACAGAAAAGATAATTATTTTTTTACTGTAAGTTCGCAATTGTTTTCGTATAAAATCTACCTATATTCAAAAATTGAAAGACTGATTGAAATGGAGGAAAAGCAAAACAAAGCTTGGAAGGCGAAATGTCATCTTACCCAATAAATCTTTTGATAGGTTAACCCTCTCAGCTGTTTCACATCTGAGATCTTCAACTTTAGTTTTAAAATTTACATCGTTTAATTTAATAGTAGTTAAGGTTTGAGGATCTACTCGTACACCTAGGATCAATTCTGAAGTCATTATCATCAGTCAGAAATAATACGTAAAAACACAATGCACTTCGTAGTCGATACGCTTCAATTTTACGAAATCATCAACCAAATGACGCTGTTCATTGTATTTCGTATGTCACTATCTTCTTTGTATTAGTTTATAATCATATATTATGAAGTTTTAATTTTCGCAAGGCAAAATAATTAATTTTTACTATGGCACTATTTCCATAGAGATACGTGAAGTAGAATGTTTGTAATGTTCCATTTAGCTACCTATTCGAAAATATTTTATGCTAGAACTAATAATGAAAAAATGTTTGAAACTTCGATTTTGATACAGACAGCATTAGATTTTCATACCATACAAGATATTATAATAGGTTGAAATAAGAAGAAAGCGAAGAAAGAGTTATCTATTCAATTTACTTAAAAAATTAGATTAGGTATGATAATAAATGTTTTACGAACAAATACAATGTAGCACTGATATGTATACAATGGATACGGTATTGCCATAAGCTGCGTTGAAGCCGAATTGAAAGTGGTTTTTGCATGCCAGCGCCGCTAGTGTGATACGGAAGAACTTTACTTCTCTACACTTTCAGCGGAAATAAAGAAAATGCAACACCAGATTTACGTTTTACAAATTGAGAACATGTTTCGTTTGTAAAATTAAATTATATTATTATAGTTGTAATACTCTCACATTAAACAGCAAAAACTAAATGTAGTATAAAAATATACACACTATGTAGTATATTATGGAATTTCTATGTATTTCTGTTCTTTTCTCTTTTCTGTTCAATATCTCCTATGGAAGTATTACTTATTTTTGTTCAAATTTGTATAGCTTCTATTAAACAAAAATAAGAATAATGAGATAGGGTGAAGGCGCTATAAGTCAGTTTTCTTATTTAGCTTAAAATTAAACACTTTAATCAAGCCTTTATTAAATCATAGTTAACTTATTTTTTGGAAATTTTACTGATCAATTACTATAGTGCTTTCACCCTATTATATTGATAAATAAAAGTAATATTTAATTATTTGCTATTTCTGTTTATTCTGAAAAATTTTTCATTAAATATTCTAACATTATTTGTAAACAATAGTAAAAATAAAATTAAAAATCAAAATTAATATCACAAGTTTTTAAAAACGTAACGTAACGTAACAGATTATTTCGATCACTTCTTCAGAATTCGTGTTTCTCTTCTTGTTTCGCGTGGAAAATGTTGCACTCTTGACATTGCCCTGTAAAACAGTTACAACAAGTTTGTAATAACTTCAAATTAATTTGAGAACTGTCAAGAACCCAATTCCTGATCGGAACCCAAATCCTGACCAGCTTAGTATACAACTATCATGCAATAAATTATAATGCTAAAAATGAATCCCAAACACTTACTAAATAGTTATTAACTGTTTCAAATTTTAAAAGTAAAATTTAAAAGCTAATATTAGAGATAATTTGAGTGATCAGAAATTGCTCCCTTTGCTTTTTTCACCTTTTGAACTTAGATTAAAATTGAATTATTGTTATTTTTGCACTTTCATACGTGTCAAATTAAAGCTTAAACATGGATTTACTCAAATATCACACAAATTTTGAGATTAGGTTAATGTTCATATTTAAACATTGGAAAAACCATGATAATCTCTAGTCATGATAATCAAGTCTATCTCTCTTAGTGATAGGAATTGGATCCTTGATGGTATTGTATACAATAAAAATATAAGTGAGTACCTTTTTGTACATGCAATTCCTACTTTATACAAAAGAATTGTTCCTCTTAGAAATCTTTGCGCTTCGTATGAAGTAATTGTTTCCATAATATATACCTGTAACAGAAATATGTGCAAGGTAAATTGTGATTAATTCACTTACACGCAATAAAACTAAATTGTGCATGTGTACGTAGTATCGAATGAACTAAATATCTAAAAGTAAAACGGAGCGAGTAATTTCTATACCAAAATTTGCAGAGTGGAACTTTACTGACGAATTTAAGCAAAAATAAAGATTGTTGCACTCAAACCAATTTTTCCTTCACATTTTACAGAAAAAATAGTCTAATAATTTTTTAAGTTTTACAATAATTCAATGCTGATGCACAAGTTCCACTCTGCAGATTTTGGTATAAAAATTACTCATTCTAAGGCACTTTGCTTTTAGCGCTGAATAATTTTAACAATTTTGTATACTGTGACAATTTCATTTTTTTAAATTACTCACAAATGTGTCTACAGTGAGGTGTAACAAGTTCCAGTATAATGATTATTTAGTGTAATTGAACACAAAATTGATTTTACTTACCAAATAGTCCTGTACCCCCTTATGGGGAACCAACACTGTAATGGCTCGAAAAATATGTTTTTTCCCTTCTTGTTTCACACAGCAAATTTTTACTCTTGATATTACCCTATAAAACAGTTATGATAAGTTTATAATCATATTAAATTAATTTGACTATTGTATATAATATAGGTGTACATGTGTCCCTTCTGGTACATGCAATTTCTACTTCATATAAAAGAATTGTTCTTCTTACACATGTTTGTGCTTCATATGAAAACATTGTTTTGATGACATGGACCTGTTAGACAAATATGTGCACGGTAAAGAAGATTTGTAATTAATTCACTTACACACAATAAAAGTAGAAACATTCTACTTAGGTGTTTGCATATGTTGTGAATTTGGTCTGTTTCCGTCTTCTCCTCAAAGGCTTACATGTAGGTGTACCTTATCTATAAAGGCTCCATAATTTTTTCTCATATTAATGCAACCTTTTCCATTCAGCCAAAGTAATGAAGAAACGTCTAAAACTAAAAATAAATAGGAGACTGTAAACGGAGCCACCATTTTTGTCAAAGACAGACGTCTGTGGGGATGAGTCATTGACGGCTTTGCCACCAGGGTACATTCCCGGCGCTGTGGCAAGGTTCATATTTCGTGCTTCTGGTTGATTCAATCGCCGTTCCTATACATATACAAAAGTTGCATGGTTTAAAGGGGTACATTATACAGTGCATTTATTTTTTTATAGGTGTAAGCGTTTCGGAGATTTGAAGGTCAACTTTGTTTTCTTAAATAGAATACTATATTTTTTAAATCAAAATATGGAAGAATACCGAATTCTGAGTAAAAAAGTATTGATCTTTATTAGCCCTAAATCTAATAGCTAACGAGTAATTTCACTTTATTTCTTGAAAATTTTCTTCAAGTAATATCAAATCGCAGAAATCTATGATACGGTTGAATCTCCAACTTGATATTACGTGAAGAACATTTTCAAGAAATAAAGTGAAATTACTCGTTAGCTATTAGGTTTTGGGCTAATAAAGGTCATACTTTTTTACTCAGAATTTGATATTCTTCCATATTTTGATTTAAAAAATATAGTATTCTATTTAAGAAAACAAAGTTGACATTCAAATCTCCAAAACGCCTCCACCTATAAAAAAATAAATGCACTGCATAATGTACCCCTTTAAACCATGCAACTTTTGTATACAAAATTTTTTCGTGCAACGCATATTTTGGAAGTTATAGAAGGGTAGAAGTTGCGTGGACCACCCTGTATAGGTTCAACACTTTTCCTATTTAAAAGACTAACATTTAAAGAGTATTTCCTAATTTTTGATTGTAAAAATATTAATTTATGTGGAAATTATTAGCGATGACCGACAATCACTTTTCAAAAAATGATTTTGCGGTGAGCACTGTCGTTCGGAATCAGGTTATGTAAAATTAAAAAATTCAAAAGATTTCGTTAATTTGTTAGTTTCTCCTCTGATTAATCGAAGGAATTTTCGAAAGATTATTTTATAACAAAATGGTGACTGTTTAAAGTAAAAGTTTAATTTTTGAAATAAAAAAACGGTCATTTTTTGTTCATAAAATTAAAAATATACATTAAAAATTCCATCAACCACTAAATTTTTATTTCTGAAATAAGCTTACCAAATTTGGAAGAGATTGGCGCAGTAGTTTTTGAAATATATTTTGCTTACAGTCTTTGAAAACGTAGTTTCAAGAAAAATGCGTTTAAAGTTTCAAAAGCTACTTACATATAACGCAGAAATTAAATTGTAACTGTCTGTATCTCTATGTAATTTTTAGACAAATTTTTAACTTTCAGAGAATAGTTCTAAAATGAGATAAGTACATACCCAGACAGCACACAGGTGCCGAAAAGGCGCCTTAAAGGCGCCTACAACCAGGCGTTGAGGCCCTGAAAAGGCGCCTTAAAGGCGCCTGCGAACGCCTTAGTTTCGTTGTATTTTGCGCCTCCTAAATGCCTTATGTTACCAATCCGACCGCCTTTAAGGCGCCTTTTTCAGGACTCGAAGGCGCCTTTTAACGGCCTCAAAGGCGCCTTTTAACGGCCTCAAAGGCGCCTTTTAATGGACTCAAGGGGACTTTCGCTGGTATTAAGGGCGCCTGTAAGGCGCTCATAAGGCGCCTTTCAGGACCTTATAAGGCGCTTTAAAGACGCCTTTTAAACCTTCTTTCGGCGTTTTTCCGGCGTGTTTCAGGCGATTTTGAGGCATTTTTAAGGCGTTTTAAAATAAAAAATAAAAATAAAAAAACAACAGTACAAACAATATCTATTATTTATAATAATATATTTTTTTTAGTCCGTGGACATTTTTTTTTCTCTTTTTTTCTCCGCACTACACAGGACAAACAAACCCCGGAGAGCAGTGGTAGTGGCACCTAATCCTTCTCAGGAACTCGACCATGCCATCTTAACTGAACTGAGATAAAACCTTGCAGTACCAGTGCATCCATCTTTGCTACAGACGTTGGTCGTTGATGTAATCAGTATAATGTTATATTTGTGCAAATACTTTTTCAATGCATATTAAAATATTATAACTCATTCTGTAACGATTAATTTTCAAAAAACTGAGCTATATATGTGATCCATGATTTTCAATTAGATCAATATATAGCACTATATGTGGTATAATTCAAATATTTTACAATTATTAAATACATTTTGAACAAATTGTCACTTTTGTTAAATGTGTGCGTGATAATATAATAATTTTTTAACATTACTTCTTGTGTTTTCAAATATTTATGTACATGTGAAGTTTCTCAGTTCCGCACCTACGATGTGTGATATACGAAAACGAGATTTCTCGTAGTACACACGCATTTTGTTGAGAACGTAAACTTTAGAATTAATTTCGACATTTATTTTGAACATCTTGAAGATACCTTTGAGGCGTGAATGACAAAGATTTCTTTAAGTATATTTAGTATATTTCATATACATACATATACTTCGCATCTTTATAGTATATTTCAAACGTCTTTAGAAATCGACTAGAATGCACGCCGGAAAGGCGCCTTTTAGTCTTCTTTTTCAGGCGCCTTTAAGGCGCCCAAAATTAACGCCGGAAAGGCGCCTTTTAGTCTTCTTTTTCAGGCGCCTTTAAGGTGCCCAAAATTAACGCCGGAAAGGCGCCTTTTAGTCTTTTTTTTCAGGCGCCTTAAAGGCGCCCAGAATTAACGCCGGAAAGGCGCCTTTTAGTTTCCTTTTTCAGGCGCCTTTAAGGCGACTCCTAACAAGGCGCCTTAAAGGCGCCCAAATTAGGTTGTAAGACGTTCAGGCGTAAAATCGCCCTGAAAAAGACGCCTTTGCGGCCACGTGTGCTGTCTGGGATACTTTCAGAAACTGTCATTTTTAAAAATTCGATTGTAAAGTTAATGTTGGGAAAAATAATTAGAAAGAGTCTCCAGGCGTCTGTTTAATAATTAGGCTTTTAATGAAATGATAGATACTGAGTATAAACAAAAAGTTAAACAAAACGTTAGTTAAGGCGCACATAACACGTGCGATCTTACACACATACACACACACCCATACCAACCATTCTGCTGTCTTCTAGGGATTATTTTTCTTACACCCCCTTTTAATCTGTAGCAATCTGCGCAAAAAAAATATTAAAGTGACAAATAAGATCTTTTCTCAGAACTTAACACTAATTTTACATAAACTTTTCTTCGCATTGTCAAACAAAAAAATTCAGAAAACAAAATAGAGATTCATTTGTATCAGTCTTATTAAAGTTCTGACGGAAATCAGTTCATAAACATCACCGTCTGGGAAAACAACCAAAGACACAACTATCCCCACGAAGGAGGAAGCAGTCGAAGAAAACAAGGCGTCATCAGGGAGTATAAAAGGAAGTCCCAATCAACACCCACGCATTATTAATTCAGCAGCGATCAGTATTAATTCAACGAGTATTACAATTCTTGATTCTTTGTAAATCCTAACGTCTCCTTTACCAATAAAGTATACTTTTTAAAAACTTCTTTTGGTGTATCTCGCGTGTGACATAAATTGGTGGCAGCGGAGGGATACGCCAATCGTTCTGAGTAACGACAAGAAGAGCGTATCAAGAACCTACAACACATCAGTACATGAGAAGAAGATTCTCGTCGATCATCAAGTCAAAAAGAAAACTGAAGTCTGACGTCCTGAGCGACTCCACTTCGCAAGAGTTTTCTATTGAACCGTCGACAACCTCTGAGAAAGGTAAGATGGTTGAACTTGAGAATATCACACAACTACTTGAAAATGTGCTTGGCCGTCTCGAACGGTTAGAAACAAAACTAGAGAAGAGAAAAGATTCAAAAGATTCAAAAGGAAAGAAGGACGAAGAGCCTTCTCCTTACCTTACAGAAGATGAAAGTTCAGATTCAAAAAACGGTTCTGTAAAGACCTTTTCGCGACAGAACCAACGTTATCCTCTAAAAGATTTATTAAGCGTTATCACAGAATTTGATGGAGAAACAATCTCTGTCGAAACATTTATTTCACAAATTGAGACCGCCAGGCATAATTTGCACAAATCACAAGACGAATTGTTATTACTAAGTATGATTTTGGGCCAAAAAATAAAAGGGAAAGCACAACTCGTTATTAGAGCTGAAATGATTCTAAACTTTGATGAATTGATTGAACAATTGAGACAAAATTATGGCATCACGTCTGATCTAACTGCTTTACAACTCAAACGTATTCATTGTCGCCAAGGCTTCAAAGAATCGATCAATTTTTATATAACTCGTTTTACTCAAATTCATGATGAAGAATTAAAAACAATACTTAGCCGAAATCTTTCGGCATCTCAAAAGGAAATACTAATACAAGAAGAAAAACAAAGGGGTCTAAATGATTTCATTAACAGTCTAGATAAAGAACTTCGCTTAGATGTTAAAACACCTTCTCCTAAAAATATGAATGAAGCTATTAATTCAGCTAGAACTGCCGAAATCATACAAATAAGGCCTTTTCAAATTAAACAACCGATAAATATTCCTTCGAAAGTCAAATTTTTCAAAAAATCCCCTTTTACAAAATCATCAACGTCTTACACCTTCCAAAATAATTCGCAAAACGAAATCCAACGCAGGTACGTACACCTGTGCAATGTACATATTGTCAAAAGATTGGGCACATAGAAAAAGAATGTCGAACAAAGCAATATCGCGAAAATTTTCGAAAAACCATGCCTTTTGCAAAGTCACCTCCCATAAATCAATTGAACGAGGAAATTCCACAGGAAAACAACGAGAAAGAGCCTATTCTATCAAGGATGCAGGAAGCAAACTTGCTTACATTCCTTTAAAAATACCCCTTATTATGCAAGGATTATATCTAATAGACCCTGGAGCTTCACTCTCACTGTTAAGCGAAAATGCAATTGAAAATAAACGAGACATAGATACAACAGATAAACGCTTTATAAAAACACTAAACTCGTGCTTATAAACACTGGGTTCCTTACGAACTCATTATCAAGGAAATCTTTTAATTTTCCACATTGTTCCAACTAATATACTGCAAGGAATTGGACTTTTAGGATTGGACTCATTAAAACAACTAAACTGTATTTGGAATATGAAAGAAGGATTTTTACAACTACAAAATCAGAAGTTTCTAGAAGAAAAACCTCTCGAAGGAAACACAACAGAAAATAATAAAAACACTGTTCCGCCTCAAACATCTAAACTGATACAATTTCCTGTTCAAAATATTAAAAATGGAGAAGCAAAATTTTACATAGGTTCTTATGAAATACTTGCTACTGTCACAAATGGCTATACTTATCTACCCGTTAACAATTTTTCAACGCAAACTATTCAGCCTTGTACCAAATTAAACCAAAAAGGACTAATCGGGTTTACAATAACGGCAATAGACTTACAACCAGAACAAAAAACCGCATATCAGAAACAACGAGTAGAATTGCTTCGACAAAATACACGCTTAGACCACATAAAAGAAGAAAAAGACACTATTTGGAATATTATTACCGAATTTCACGATATTTTTGTCCTCCCCGGAGATCCCATACCGTTGACAAAATTAACGGAACATTCGATCACTCTTCAAGATCCTACACCGATTCACGTAAAACAATACAGATATCCTCAAATACATCAGGAAGAAATCAAACAACAGATTCAGAAAATGTTAAAAGACGGGATCATTCAAGAAAGTGATTCACCGTTCAACTCTCCATTATGGGTTGTTCCCAAAAAAGCCGACGCTTCAGGAAAGAAAAAATGGCGCATTGTCATTGATTATAGAAAATTAAATGAAAAAACTTATCAAGATGCTTATCCATTACCAAACATAGATGATATTCTGGATAAACTAGGAAATGCTAAATACTTTTCTGCTTTTGACCTGGCCTCAGGATTTCATCAAATTGGAATGAAAGAAACCGACAAATTTAAAACAGCTTTTTCAACCCCAGATGGGCACTTCGAATATAACCGAATGCCTTTTGGATTAAAAAATGCCCCAGCAACATTTCAAAGAATGATGAACAACGGACTAAAAGGATTAATCGGAACCAGCTGTTTCGTCTATATGGATGACATCATAGTTTTCGGTAATACTTTATAAGAACACAACAAAAATTTGCGATATCTGTTTACTCGCTTACGAGATGTTCAATTGAAATTACAACCGGACAAATGCGAATTTTTGAAACCAGAATTAGCCTATCTAGGACATTTGTTAACAGAACATGGGATAAAACCAAACCCAGAACGAATCCAAAGCATTGTGAATTATCCAACACCTTTTTTTTTTTTTTTTTTTTTTTTACGAGGGGGAAATGCCTGACGCACACCCCGGAGTGTGGGGCACTCCGGGGTAGTGTGGGGCTTGCACCCACTAAAACCCCCTCGGTGGCCTTTCCCGATGCCTCTGTAGGGGGGCGCCGGGTACCCATAAGGCACTTCCGACGCCCCCCCGACATCGCTTGCGTTAGAGCGACTTCCTGTTGAGGGGTTTCCACCCCTCCCTCCCTGGGCTGCGGGGACCCACGGGCCACGGTCCCCCCTCCGGTCCGGGGTACACCCGCCAGCAGGCCCCCCCCAAGGCCTGCCGGCTCCCTCGGACCGAGGTACCGGCTCGGGTCCCCGGGCGCGCCACGCCCGAACCGTGCTCCATAGCGGAGCTCGGCCCCTGGGGTTTCCACCGGCTAAACCGTCGGTGGGGGCGGAGGCGGGCCCACCCGCCCTCTCCGGCCCGTTCTCCCAATTCGGGAAGGGTGGTTTGACCTTTCCCTCTCCCGTTCCGCCGCCTCCTTCTGGAGCATGACCTGCTCACAGAAGGAGGCAACTGCTTCCCAATTCTCTCCCCTCTCCAGCATCGCCGACACGATGCCGGGGAGGGAGAGATCCCGCCCGATCACCGAGGTCAACGCCGCACGCTCGCGGTTCCATGCCGGGCAGAACTGCAGCGTATGTTGCGCCGTGTCTAACCCCTCTCCGCAGTGGTGGCAGTTAGTTTCCGCCTCCCTCCCAATCTTGTGCAGGTACTCACCGAAACAACCGTGTCCGGTGAGTACCTGCGTCATCCTGTAGGTTAGGGGGCGGGCCCTGCCCAGCCACTTCCTTAGAAGCGGCAGGACCGCCCCCGCCACCCTTCTACCACTCGACGATGTCGGCACCTCCAGCCGAGCCATCCAGCGGGCAATCAATGTGTCCCAGGAGCGGTGCCTGAGCTCCCGCTCCTCCCGCTCCAGCACCTCCGGCGGCCACCCACTATCCCGGAGCTCCCTCAGCCCGAAGTACCAGGAGCGGAGGTACTCCGCATGGAGCTCCAGTGGCGGGAAGCCAGCCAGCAGGGTTGCCGCCTCAAATGAGACGGTGCGGAACCCCCTTATATGGCGGATGGCCATCCGCCTCTGCCACCCATGCAGCTCCCGGCACCAGCGTCTGGCGGCCGTTAGCTGCGGGGCCCAGATGGGTGCTCCATAGAGCACCATAGAGCGCACCGCCCCATAATAGAGGCGGCGGACCCTCTCACTCGGTCCACCGAGGTTCGGTAGCAGGCGGCACAGGCCTGCCGCCGTTTTTTCAGCCCGGGGGACGAATTATCCAACACCTAAAACACCGAAAGAAATTAAACAATTTTTAGGATTAGCCGGATATTATAGAAAATTTATCAAAGACTTTTCAAAAATAGCGTTGCCTTTGACCACCCTACTAAAGAAAACTACTGAATGGCAATGGACAGATAAGGAACAAACAGCTTTTGAGACATTAAGGAAGGCACTTTGTCACGATCCAGTTTTAAAATATCCTGACTGGTCTGAACCATTTCTCCTCCTTACGGACGCTAGTAATCAGGCAATTGGCTCTATTCTATCACAAGGAACTTCAGAAAAAGAACATCCTATTGCTTATGCATCACGTACATTAAATAAGACTGAACGAAACTATGCAACAACAGAAAAGGAACTCCTAGCTATTGTTTGGAGTATCAAACATTTCCACCAATATTTATATGGAAAACACTTTACCATAGTCACGGACCACCAACCATTAACATGGATCATGTCAGTAAAAGATCCAACATCACGATTAATGAGATGGCGCTTAAAACTCGAAGAATATGATTACACTATTATTTATCGAAAAGGAAAAGGAAATACAAACGCAGACGCTTTATCTCGGATCTTTCCAGATAAAGACAAAGTGAACGCGATGGAAGACGAAGAAGAAAACTTACAAGATTTAATACAAGATACACTGGATGACCTAGCCAGAGAAGCTAGTCCAACTTACGACGAATTCTAAAATGAGAGACATACCCTTGAAAGGGAAGAAACCCTTCGTTATGAAGAAGGTAGAACAACACGAAAGGGATTAATTGTTTCGACCAATATAGAAAATCCTGGTCTATATACAGGGTGTAACAAAAATGTTGCAGTTCCTTGAAAGGGGTGATTCCTGAGACGATTTCAAACAACTTTTTCCTTAGCGAAAATGTTAGGTGGAGCTTTGTTAACGAGTTATTAACGAAAAACATTGACCAATCAGAGCGCGAGTTTACCGGTGAAGCGGCCGCGGTAGCGAAGTCTACAACGCTAGGCGCTGCGCTTGTGCTTCGAACAAACAAGTCGACACGCATCGATGAACATAACATTATTATAAGAAATTAAAACGGCATAACAAATAAAGTCAAGTCCTTTATCATTTTTTGTTTATCATTGAAAGTGATTAATTATTTTAAATCGGGGGAAATCACGTGTAGCGTGAAAAGGCAAATACACAGTTTGTTTGTTAAGGTGAATCGAAAATAATAATTATTTGAAGCGAAAGAATAAGGAATACGTAAATTTCTTTTTCAAATAACGTATAAAGAAAAAGGCAAAGTAATAAAAAATGGATGAAAAGTGATCCTAGTTCGTTACAGAGATAAAAGTTTGTAGTTCAACAACGGTCAGCAGTGTTTTTTATAATGAATAAGTGTGCTTAAAAATCCCGAAGAAAAGTGTGCATATGGAACGTGGGAGAATTGTTGGGGAAAAGAAGTCCGCGTTAAAATAAAAAAATAATAATCAACAATAAATTACATGCGACTCACCCTTTCGGCAATTCACCTGTAGTTTTTAAACCTGTGTCACTGGGTCACTGTACCGGTCCTGGTCATGGTTTATGGTAGCCCAGCGCCTAGACCACAGCTGATCGCAGGTATACGACACCACCCACAGTTAAGGGTCACAACATCAGGTGCATCCGGGTTAAGGCACCAAATAACGAATGTATTCACTTCACTACAGCCACTAATACACTAATCACTTGTCACGATCACTTCATTTTTGTTTTGCGAAATGAGTTGTTCCTACGTTATAACAATTGGTGGCTCCGAAAGGGGTTGATTGCTGTCAATTTAGGAAATGCTCCACATAGCCACCGTCAGGGTTGACGCACGTTTGTGCACGCAAAATAATGTGCCACTGCACGCGTTGGAGCATCGCTGGTATGATGTTCGCAATTGCATCGTGTGTACGTGAAACGGCTTCTTCTGGGATGTCCACTGGTTGACGGTACACCTCATTCTGAAACGATTGTTGTACAACAAATACAAAACGCAAGTAAATAAAAAAATAATGCTTATAATAAATGTAAGTAAAAGGTAACAGCAATAATCAAATTACCTTTAGGTGTTACTGGGCCATTGTACCGATCTTGGTAATCGACGGACGCAATGTCGCCGGGTCTAGCGTTCTAATTCGCGGTTACAGCTTTGCGAGTACTCGCACATTAGCAATCGCGTTACCATCGCACCGAGCATGCACCCGAAACACCGTGTAGTACTCCTGCGCTGTGTGCATGCTGGATTGGAGATTGGTGACTGACTGACAGAACTTTTCCGAAGGAGCTTCTCCTACCCTCAAGCAGTTTCCTATCGTTTCACTATGGGTTAACTCCCTCTACTACAAGAAAACTTAGGGATAAAGAAACTAGCATTCGTTAAAAAGAAATACGTGCTTTGCCGAAATGCGCTACGAATGGACCATCGAGCAGTTCCAAAAGGCGCTTGATCCGCTAATTTACAACCTACATACCCATTGCTTCGAGATAGAAGACAGACACCACGTGCATCGGTCCGACAGGGCCTAAGAAAAAGAGGCGCAGGGAGTCCTTTCTGTATTCGAAGGACAGGAGAAACATTTTCAGCGACACGTGTTGAGTTGACGCTTCTAGGGTCACTCCGACTACCTTGGCGAAGGCCTAACCGCGCGCTTGAGTAATTTATGATTTAATTGCTTCGCCTTTGTAACGGACTCGACCGGAGGATATCGCAAATGCGAAACAAAAATGGATAGTTTTGATTCCGTTTCGTGAGGGAATTTTTGTGCCCCTTCTCACCCCTACGTACCCATTGCTTCCAGAAAGAAAGCAGACCCACGTACAACGCTCCAAAAGGGTCTGAAGGAAAGAGAAAGCTTACACAGGAATGCACACATCCCGTTTGCGATGTTCTCCGTTCGTGTCCGCTATGAAGGCCAAACACTTAAATCATAAATTACAGAACCGCATGCTTCGACCTCCGCCGAACGTGACGCTAGTAGGATCACTCCGAGTACCTTAGCGGTTCTGTAATTTATGATTTAAGTGTTTGGCCTTCATAGCGGACACGAACGGAGAACATCCCAAACGGGAAATAAAAATGAATAGCTTTCATTCCGTTGCGTTTGGAAATTTTTGTGCCGCGTCTCACCCCTACGTCCCAATTGCTTCCAGAAAGAAAGCAGACCCACGTACAGAGCTCCAAAGGGGTCCAAGAGAAAGAAGCTTACACAAGAAAACGCATACTATCCTTTTCCTTTTTTTTTTGCTTTTTCCGATTCTGATGTTTGTCATCCTCCAAGTATTAAAAATGTTTTATAACACAATTTAGAAAAGCATGGACTCATAACCGCCTAGAAATAGTCATTGGAATGTGGAGCAGAAAGTAGTCACCCGATTGCAAAAATCCTTAAATAACGTTTATTGTGGTTATTTATAGGTGATTAATGTAGTGATAGCCAGCTATCTCTTCCCTCTGAAGGGTTACTTTCACCCTTTAGATAAAACATTGTATTTGTAAAACTGTGAAACAAAATCGCATAATTCCTTCTTTTTTTATTAACAATTTTTAAAAATAAAAATTAATAATTTCTATCAATTATAATGTAAGTAAATTATGCAATTTATTTAAATTATTAGTTTATAACACATTTTTCGCGAAGATATGTAAGTATAGTCACTTTAAGATTATCAATGTTTTCGTAAAATTTTATAGTCTCCTTAATTTTCGCGAGCAGTGTATTTTTAAAGACAATTAATAATAATTATTCAATATTAAATGATAAGTGGTCAACTAATAATTTAAATAAGCTGCATAATTTAATAAATTATAATTGATATAAATCATTAATTATTTTCGAAAATTGTTCATCAAAATGGGGAAAAGGAAAAAAGGAGGATAATATGCGTCTTCTTGTGTAAGCTTCTTTCTTTAGGACCCCTTTGGAGCGCTGTACGTGGGTCTGCTTTCTTTCTGGAGGCAATGGGTGGTACCGTAGGGGTGAGAAGCGGCCCAAAAATTTCTTTACGATACGGAATGGAAACTATTCATTTCTGTTTCCCGTTTGCGATGTTCTCCGTTCGTGTCCGTTACGAAGGCGAAGCAATTAAATCATAAATTACTGAATCGCACGCTTCGGCCTTCGCCAAGGTACACGGAGTGACCCTAGCAGCGTCAACTCAACACGTGTCGCCGAAAATGTTTCTCCTGTCCCTCGGATGCAGAAAAGACTTTCTGCGCCTCTTCTTCTTGAGCCCTTTCGAACCGATGCACGTGGTGTCTGTTTTCTATCCTGAAGCAATGGGTGCGTAGTACGTAGGCTGTAAATTAACGGACCAAGCGCTTTTGTGGTACCGCTCGATGGTCCGTTCGTTGTGCATTTTAGCAAAGCGCGCTGTATCTCTTTTTAACGAATGCCAGTTTCTTTTTCCCTAAGTTTTCTTGTCGTAGTGGGAGTTAACTCATAATGAAACGATGGGAAACTGCTTGGGGGTAGGAGAAGCTCCTTCGGAAAAATTCTGTCAGTCAGTCAGCAATCTCCAACCGAAAATGTACACGGCGCAGGAATACTTCCAAATGTTTTGGGTGTATGCCCGGTGCAGCGGGGACGCAATTGCTGCAGTGCGAGTACTCGCGCAGGATTACCCGCGAATTCGGACACCAGATCCAGCCAGATTACGTCGCGTGGCATCACGTTTTTATTCCACGGGGTCTGTAATGCCCCATGGTAATGAAATAGGAAGACCTAGAACGAGCCGGAGCATGGCAACCACCGATGAGGTGTTGGAGGCCATTGAGGAAGACGCCACCGTCAGTGTGCGCGATTTGAGCCGCCGCCTAAAGTAAGTCACAATACAAGATGAATGCAATAATTATTGTATAAAAAAAACCCTTTTATCTAATAGTTAATGTTTGTGCATTTTGTTCTAGTGTCTGCCACATGACGGTGCACCGCATATTAAGGGAGCATCTGTTGCATCCGTACAGGTATGTGCGGGTGCAACATCTACACCCACAGGATTACGTCCAGCGGCTTCAATATTCCAGGTGGCTGTTGGGCGAAGTTGCACGGAATCCGTCGTTCTGCAGATACATTTTGTGGACGGATGAATCCCTCTTCACCAGAGAGGGGTGCTTCAACTCCCACAATTTGCATGTGTGGAACGACGAGAATCCGTTAGCGCTTCGTCCACGCGGTTTTCAAGTCCGCTGGTAAATAAACGTTTGGGCCGGCATTTGTGGCGATTTTATCGTTGGGCCGTACATCATGCCCGATAGGCTGGACGGCACAGCGTACAAAGTATTTTTAGAACATGTTCTGCCGGATCTCATGGATGATATTCCATATGAGATTCGACAGAACATGTTCTATCAACATGATGGCTGTGCGGCACATTATGCCACAAATGTCCGCGCGTATTTGGCCGAAACGTTTGGCGATCGGTGGATTGGCCGCGGCGGTCCTGTCGCGTGGCCCCCACGGTCACCTGATATGAATCCGCTGGATTTTTTCTTGTGGGGCTTCCTTAAGGTAATTTCGTTATTGCTATTACTTTTTACTTACCTTTGTTTTAAGTATTATTTTTTTACTTGCGTTTTACATTTATTGTATAACAATCGTTTCAGAATGAAGTGTACCGTCAACCGGTGAACACTCCTGAAGAAGCCGTTGCACGCATACACGGTGCAATTGCGGCAATTACACCGGCGATGCTCCAACGCGTGCAGCAACAAATTATTCTGCGTGCGCAAACGTGCATCGACACTGACGGTGGCTACGTGGAGCACATCCTCAATTAATAACAATCGGCCCTTTTCAGGGCCACCAATTTTTATCACGTAGGAACAATTTGTTCCGCTAAACAAAAATGAAGTGGTCGTGATAAGCGACTAGTATTAGTATTCCTGCAATAAAGTGAATACATTCATTATTTGGTGCGGTAACCCGGATGCACCTGATTTTGGGACCCTTCACTCTGGGTGGTGTCGCATACCTGCGATCAGCTGTGGACTAGACGCTTTCCTAACATAAACCATTTCATCCGTCGATGACCAGGACCGGTACAGTGACCCAGTGACACAGGTGTAAAAAGTACAGATGAATTGCCGAAAGGGTGAGTCGCATGGAATTTATTGCTGATTATTATTTTTTTAATTTATCACGGAATTTTTTCCCCAACAATTCTCCCACGTTCCATATCTACACTTCTCTTCGGGTTTTTTGAACACACTTATTCATTGTAAAAAACACTGCTGACCGTTGTTGAACTACAAACTTTTATCTCAGTAACGAACTAGGATCACTTTTCATTAATTTTTTATTACATTGCCTGTTCCTTTATTTGTAATTTGAAAAGGAAATTTACGTGTTCCTTATTCTCTCGTTTCCAATAATTATTATTTACGATTCACCTTAACAAACACACTGTGTATTTGCCTTTTTACGCTACACGTGATTTCCCCCGATTTAAAATAATTAATCACTTTCAATGATAAATAAAAAATGATAAAGGTCTTGATTTTATTTTTTATGCCGCTTTAATTTCTTATAATAATGTTATTACCATCGATGCGCGTCGACCTGCTTGTTCAGAGCACAAGCGCAGCGCCTAGCGTTGTAGACATCGCTACCGCGGACGCTCCACTGGTAAACTCGCGCCCTGATTGGTCCATGTTTTTCGTTAATAACTCGTTAACGAAGCCCCATCTAACATTTTCGCAAAGGAAAAAGTTTTTTAAAATCATCTCAGGAATCACTCCTTTCAAGGAACTGCAACATTTTTGTTACACCCTGTATACAATTAATACCTTTGACTACAAAGACTCCAAAAGAAGTTCTAGAAGCACTATGGATTAATTATATTCAAATCTTTGGTGTACCGAAAGAAATACTAACAGACAACGGACTCGAATTTCGAGCAGAATTTGAAGAAACAATTAAGAATAAATTAAGGATCAAATGGAAAACGACATCCGTTTATCACCCGCAATCTAACGGCAAAAACGAAAGATCGCATAAAGAAATCTTAAACTACCTAAGAAGTTATTTAGAAAACACCGAAAATTGGATTTCTTTATTGCCAGATGTTGTCCTTGTTGGTAGTAATAGTGTTAATCTTTTACAAGTTGGCGGCTCTACCGAGCCTGTGTGTCTTTTGTCACATGTGTGCTTCTGATGATGTGTGTTCGGACATGGCGTCTGAAAGAGATACTCTCCGTAGAAAAGTTTATTTTTACTTTAAAAGAATATTACTTCAAACGAGTATTTTATGTTAAACTGTTCTAATAACAATCAGTATTTATCAGAAGTGATATTGTTATTCTGTTTTTATATAATACGTATATTTCTTAATAAATATACACCACGTGTTTCTTATTGCGCACATCACGCTTTATTTCATTACGCATCACACCTTCTAACAGGTTATGGGACCAGAATGTGCGCAGTATTGTAAGATTTCAGTAAAAATATCGTTCTAATACGATAGAATTAAAAGTAAAAGTAAAATTAAAAAACTGAAACAAGTAAAAACTGCTAGGATGGCGAAAGATTCGGTCGATGATATTGGTTACATCGACAAACTGGATGGCGTGGATACGTATCCGGTATGGAAATTTCAGTTAACAATTTTATTTGGTGCACACGACGTGCTAAACGTTGTGGAAGACCAAGCGGAACAAGCAGCGCGGAACGATGCTCGGAAAAAGAAAGACGCAATTGCGAAGAAACTAATAATCAAAACCGTGGATAAAAAACCGCTGATGCATTTGCTAAATTGCAACACAGCCCATGAAATGTGGGAAAAATTAAAATCAATCTTTGAAAGAGACAACGATCAACAGAGGTGTAAGCTGATGGAGGAATTTTTCCTATACAAATTTGATAAAACGTCAGACATTGCTACTCACGTGAGTAAATTAGAAAATATAGTGTATAAAATAAAAGCTCTGAAGCATGAGATAACTGAAGAGATGCTGACATCTAAAATACTTACATCACTCCCTGAGCGTTTTAGAAATTTTGCAACATCGTGGGAATCAACGCCATTTCAGGAGAAAACCTTGCAGAATCTGACGGCAAGACTGCTGTTGGAAGAGCAAAGGAACGACAGAGAAAAGGAGGAACCGATTGCCTTCAAAGCGACAGTGAGATGTTTCAAGTGCGATGAAATCGGACACATGGCAAAAGCTTGTACAAAAAATATGGACAAGCGAGAATGGAACAAGGTAAGACGTTCTATTCCCAACAATAATAAAAAACGCCCAAGGTGTTCGATCTGTAAAAAATCAAATCATGAAGAAAAAGACTGTTTCTTTCGCGATAAAGACAAAAATGGTAATAATAAAATTAAAACTGGTAAAATAAGTTTTCTAACTGGTTATAAAACTAAATCGCAAGTCTGGATAGTAGACTCAGGGTCAACAGCTCACATGACGTATGACGATTCCGGAATGGAGAAAATGTCGCAGCAAAAATCTGACGTCAGTGTAGCCAAGTCAAATGAGTCAATGAAAGTGCATGGAATGGGATCGATGACGTTCGATGCGTGCAATCTGGAAGAAGTACTGCATGTACCGGAACTGCGAGCCAATTTGCTGTCTGTTGGTGCCATAACCGAAAACGGTGGTGAGGTAACCTTCCTAAAAGATAAGGTATTGATACATAAAGATAATAATTTAATACTAGAAGGAAATAAAACAGAAAATGGTTTGTATACTGTAAATTTACAACCTGAAAATACAAGTGAAGTTTATCTGACAGAAAACAAAATAAGTAACGCAAAAATGTGGCATAGAAGAATGGGTCACATGTACATCGAAGGATTGAAGAATCTTTTGAAGCTGTCAGACGGAATGAATATATCAAATGCAGATTTTGATGCAATCAATGATGTCTGCGAAGTCTGCATGAAATCCAAACAAACAAGACTGAGTTTTGGTACTGGAAGGAAAAGAGCAAGTAAGCCCTTGGAAATTGTTCACACGGACCTATGTGGACCGATCGAGCCAAACACATGGGATGGTAACAAATATTTTCTTACCTTCTTGGATGATTTCACAAACTATTTAATGTTGTTCGTAATAAATAGTAAAAGTGAAGTCACAGAGTTAATTAAAGAATATGTTGCCAGAGTTGAAAGGCAACAAAACACTAAAGTGTTAAAATTAAGATGCGATAATGGAAGAGAATATATAAATAATGAACTTAAAACGTGGACAAGACACAGGGGAATTGAACTTGATACAACAGTACCGTACACGCCTCAGTTGAATGGCAAAGCAGAAAGGATAAATCGAACAATAATGGAAAAAGCGAGAGCAATGCTATTTGACTCTAACTTGGAAAATTCAATGTGGGGTGAAGCAGTTTACACAGCTGCGTACCTACATAACAGATCGCCTAGTAAAGCGATAGTTACAACGCCACTGCAATTGTGGGAAAAGAAGAGACCTGATCTGAGTCGCATCAAGCTGTTTGGATGTAAGGTCTACGCGAAGATTAAAGGACCTTTGAAGAAACTGGATGAAAGAAGCAGAAAATATAACATGGTGGGATATGCACCAAATGGATTCAGACTCTGGGATCCTGCGAGAAGAAAAATTGTGATAGCTCGAGATGTTAAATTTCAAGAGGAAGAAAGGGAATCAGAAGAAAAATCTGAAAACAAAATCAGACTGATAACTTCGACAGACGAAATATCAGAAGAAGAAGAAACTGAAGATCAGCTGCAGGAAGAAACAAGAAATGAAGAAAATGAAATCGAAGTTACAGATGACTCATTGTATGAAGAATCGCAAGAGGATTTGCAAGAAGTTTCCATAGAAGAGGAAATCCAAGAAAACATAGAAATTACTGAAGAAGAGGAAACAAGTGGATTGAGACGATCACAAAGAAATAGACAGTTTCCTGCAAAATATAAAGACTTTGTTGCTTTAACGTATAAAGAAGCTGTTTCAGGTAATAACAAGGACAAATGGATCGAAGCGATCGAAGAGGAGAAAAATTCATTGAAACTGAACGACACTTGGACTGTCATGGATGCATAAAAAGTAGGAAAATCAAGACCATTGAGTAGCAGATGGGTCTTCCGAGTAAAAGACGATGGAAGACATAAAGCCAGACTAGTCGTAAGAGGATGTGAGCAGAAATATCAGTCGATACCAGATGAAACATTCAGTCCTGTGGTGAGTACAAACGCACTACGTACTCTTTTTGCTCTAATTGCCAAAGAATCTTATTTATTCTATACACTGGATATAAAAACAGCTTTTCTGTATGGAAAATTAGATGAAGAGGTTTATATGTATCCTCCTGAAGGATATGATTTTAAAAATAAAATTTTCAAATTAAATAAAGCACTGTATGGACTTAAACAGGCTTCACTCAGATGGAATCAACATTTTTCATCATTTTTAAAACTAAAAGGTTTAGAAGCATTGAAGTCTGAACAATGCATTTCTAAAAGGAAGAACAGTAATTTAACTATAGCCATTTACGTGGATGATGGACTATTAATAGGAGATAATAAAGAAGAAATGGAAACATTAATAAATGAATTGCAGAACGAATTCCAAATGAGTGTAAACAGAAAACCAAAGGTGTTTGTAGGAATAGAAATAAATAAAGAGAAGGAAAAATTAAAACTGGTTCAAACGGAGTACACACAGAAGACTTTAACAAAATTCAAAATGCAAGACTCAAAGGCAGTATCAACACCGGCAATAAAAACGGATGCAGATGAAAAAGAATATGTAAACTCGTATCCTTGTCGTGAGGCAGTGGGCAGTCTTTTATATCTTAGCAATAAAACACGACCAGATATTAGCTTTGCAGTCAATAAAGCTAGTAGATACGTTTAAAAACCCACTAACAAACTAATCGTAGATGTAAAGCGTATTTTTAGGTATCTAAACGGAGCAAAAGAAAAGGGGCTAGAGTATCTGCAAGGAGGTAAAAATGAGCTGATTGCCTACAGTGATTCTGACTATGCCGGAGATGACGATACAAGAAAAAGTACCACGGGTTATTTGATATACTACAACAATGGACTAATAAGCTGGTGCTCAAGAAGGCAGCAGACAGTGGCCTTGTCCAGTACAGAGGCCGAATACATCGCAGCATCAGAGTGTTGTAGGGAATTGCGGTACTTGCGAGAGTTAATAAAGGAGTTGACGGGTGAAACACCAAAAACCAAAATATTAATAGATAACCAAAGTACAATTGCTCTAATTAAAGCTGGTGTAACAAATAAGCGATCCAAACATATTGACGTGAAGTATCGTTTTGTTCATGACTTGATTAAGAATAAGATTGTTAATATAGAGTATTGTCCGACACAAAAACAAACCGCGGATATATTAACTAAGCCGTTAGAGAGGGTAAAATTTAATTATTTTTGTTCTAAAATTCTAAAAGACGTGTAATTTAATAGCGTTAAGACTGAAAGGAGATTTCTTGTATGGAAGTATGCGATTTTGAGTGAAAACAACAGATTGTAAAAACTTGTGAAAGATTAAGGGGGAGATGTTGGTAGTAATAGTGTTAATCTTTTACAAGTTGGCGGCTCTACCGAGCCTGTGTGTCTTTTGTCACATGTGTGCTTCTGATGATGTGTGTTCGGACATGGCGTCTGAAAGAGATACTCTCCGTAGAAAAGTTTATTTTTACTTTAAAAGAATATTACTTCAAACGAGTATTTTATGTTAAACTGTTCTAATAACAATCAGTATTTATCAGAAGTGATATTGTTATTCTGTTTTTATATAATACGTATATTTCTTAATAAATATACACCACGTGTTTCTTATTGCGCACATCACGCTTTATTTCATTACGCATCACACCTTCTAACAGTCCTTTCATACAATTCAACAATTAATGAAAATACAGGTTTTTCACCTGCCGAATTCATGTTTGGATACAAACCATACATGCCGGTCGAAGCAAGAGAATTAAAACTAACAGAAAAATTTCTTTACCAAGCCTTAAGATCTCAAAGGAAAAGAATTGCGAAACAAGCAAAAGAACGAATAACTAATCTACAGAAAAAGACGCAACGATTATAACCCCAAAGTAGAATAGCTCGTCAATATCGAGTAGGACAAAATGTTTTAGTTAGACGCAAACAACCACAAGATTCAAAATTGAAAGCACCATGGGAAGGACCCTATCGTGTAATCCAAGTTATCAATGATCAAGCCGTGACTGTAGAGAAAAATCAACGAAAAGTAACATATCACATCTCAGATGTGAAACCTTTCTTTGTTACAGGAAAAGAAGATGAAGAAGATACTACTTCTGATTTTCTCGATGATAATGATGAGCCACAACCAGGCCCATCCTCTGCACCAGGCTGAACCAAGTTCACAAAATTCACTGACTGTTAATCCCTTAAAAGATGAACAAATAACGTATCTGGAATACCAGAAAAAAGCCCAACTATTCCACGAAACGTGGACGATAATCGTTAGCATAGATTATTCTCATACAAAAGAACAAATTGATCATTTAGAAAACCAAATACAAAATTTAGAATACCACTGTGCCGAAATCGACCCCTGCTTTAGTAAAACCCGAATTTTGATACAGAAACACAAACTAAAATTATTACGAGACGAATTACATACTTTGCAACAATTTGTTGGACATACCAGAAAACAGAGAGGATTATTACACATAGTTGGAGAAGGAATAAGGCTTCTATTCGGAACACTAGCTGCATCAGACGCAGAATACTATAACAATGAATTAGACAAGCTTAGAGAAGATAATTTGAAAAGTAGCTGAATAAGGCCGGTTCTAGACCATGGTGCTCGAGGGGAGCGCGGGGCAGGGGGACCGGGGCCTCGCGCTTTTGCGGGCTATGGTTGCGGGGCAGGAGGGGAGGGGGAAGCCTCGTGCTATTGCGAACGATTGACGAGGGGGTGAAGCGGGGCGAGGGGAGGGGTACCGCCGAGCTTGAGGACACGGTGTGCGAGGAGCAAGGGGAGGCGAGCCGTGATTTCCTTAATCTCTCTCTCTCTCTAACACTATTGCCGCGTAACGCGACACGCGTTCGACCTTGGGCTATTTCCTTCCGTAACGATGCAACGAATTATTTATCGCGACGAAGCATGATCCCCGCTTTCATCGAAGACACGTCGCATCCGGACGGGCCGCGAGTTATCTCGGTGAAATCCGATCGCTCCTATGCGCGTCAAGTAATGCCGAGCTTGTCGGCGAGGGGGTGAAGCGGGGCGAGGGGAGGGGTACCGCCGAGCTTGTGGACACGGTGTGCGAGGAGTAAGGGGAGGGAATCAGCGATTAATATGAAACAATCACTGTGGCGGTGCGACGAATTTTTCGTGCATCGCCGCGTCTCTCTGCTGCTATTGCCGCGTATCGTCGCGTTTGACCTCGAGCTGCGTTTGCGAATCGTCGTGACGAATCGAAGAATCGTCAAGTTCGAAGGTCGTGATTTATCGCGATGAAACCCGATCCTTGTCTTTCGCGACGAATTCGTCACATCGAGGGTCGCGACGAATTCGGCGCATCGAGGATCGCGAGTTATCTCAATGAAACCCGATCCTTCCTGTGCGCGTTAATCTTCCAACGTGCCTTTGTTGAATAAGAAGTCACATGTTTATTCTTTCGTACAGATGTACGCAATATCGAAAAAAATAATTTATCGCGATGAAACCTGATCCTTGTTTTTCGCGACGAATTCGTCGCATCGAGGATCGCGAGTTATCTCAATGAAACCCGATCCTTCCTGTGTGACAACAAATATATAAAGTAGTTTTAAGAAATATGTTTATTCATCTATAGAAATGTTAATATACACGTACATATAAAAAATTATATTCAATGTTAATATTTGTTCGCTTCTTGTACAATTAAAGGTAATCCTAAAGCTAGTAACTCGCAATCTATGAGCGAGTGCTGTTCAAATTCTTCGCTAGATGAAATAATTGTCGCGGAATCGATGTTGAGCGAGGTAGCCGTGCGTAAAACGTTTACAAAGAAAGCGAATTTACTGGCTACAAGGTCTAGACTTTCGGAAAGCCAAGAGTACATGTGGTTCAAGCAATATTCGTACGCAAACAATTTGCGCGCAGTTTCTTCCATCATGTAAATTTGCACGATGGAATCGGAAATTTTCATTATTTTATCTCCTCGCAACCGGAGGAATTGTAGCACCAGATGATCGATGCTGAGTGACTCATCATTGTCTTTGGAAGCCGCGTCGACGTTGTCTCGAAATCGTTGCAGGATGTTCGTTTTTTGTCCAATGAGCGATTTCCACGTTGACATGGCGAAACAAATTTCGGTTCCTTTGGTATCAGTAATCGCCAATTCAACGCGACAGTTCTTGGAGTTTTCAATACGAACGCCGATTTCCAGACGCTTGAACGCTGTGCTCGTGAGAGGGTACTCGCGTCCCAGGATACGCGTTCCCTTGTTTGCGTTCACCGCGTTCGTCGCGGAATTGCTGGGAAAGAAATAAGAAACAAAATAATAAAAGTGTAAAAAAAAAATGTACGAAAAAAAAAAATGGAAAGTGAAGGTTCAATAAGACCGTGAAGTATGTACTCACTCGTTACGCGGTTTCTTGTTTCGGAGATCTTCGTAACGTTCGAAACTGTGTTTCTCCATTGTGTCTGTGATAGGTACACCGTGCGTATGTAGTGAGCACAAGCCGTCGTTCCTGCTAGCGATCGTGCAAGCAACTGACTAAATAACGCGATTTTAACGCAGTTTTATACCCTCGATTGCTTAATTGTATGTATTTGTAATGACGAATTTCTTAGATGCGATGCGACGTTGCACGATTTCAGCGGTCGCGAAACGTTTCGGATGATGCTGTCTTTTTCCAACTTGTGCGAGACATTCATCCGCCTCTGTTTGTCATGTATGGAAAAAGTGCTCTTATAGGACATCGTAACGACGAAGCTCAGTATCGAGTCGGAGATCTGAACGAATCAAGACGTAAAGATCAAGATGGACAGTGAACACAAGGAATTCCTCAAGAGGTGCAACATGGACAGTGATCTGAAGGAATTGCGCGAGAGATTCAGTGCGGCCTGTAGATCCGAAAACCCGAATCAGGATGAAATATACAAGTTGCACAAGGAATGTGTTAATATGGAGCATGTTATTAATTTAAGATTACGTGTGCCATCATTACAAGAAAGTGCATTGATAAATTTATTCAAACGCGACTTTAAACAAATGTCCTGGAGTGATCGAAAAATCATAGATCGCCTTTTGGAGCATGCATATAAAAATGTAGAAATTACGGTTTGGTGCATCGTTATAGAAAAATATACAATAGTGCGTCCATCAACTGATCAAGTTCTGCGAAAACTTCCAATCGTAGGCGGATGCATATACAAGATTCAGGATCTGTGAAATGACATCCAAAGCGAGGAAACGAAGCTGCTGGAAATATATGCATCCGTGACATACAGATCTACATATTTGAGCAAATTTTTAATCAAGAAGATGGATGAAAAATATGTAGAAAACTGGAGGAGAGTAGAAGTCCATACAGAGCCGACAAGGGGGTTGACCGCAAGAAAATCGTGCATGAGTGGCTTCATCCTCCAGGAAGAAAATTTACGGATCCGTTTCATCCAGATTTTCGCATATATTGAATAAGGAACGCGATCGACGCAACGTTGCACGATTTCAGCGGTCGTGAAACGTTTGGGATGATGCCGTCTTTTTCCAACTTGTGCGAGACTTTCATCCGTCTCTGTTTGTCGTGTATGGAAAAAAGTGCTCTTATAGGACATCGTAACGGCGAAGCTCAGTATCGAGTTGGAGAGCGCGATGGGGATATCTATAGATATATATCTAAATAGTGAAGCGGGTGTTTCCAGCAAAAGATGCCCGCGCCGTTGCAGTCGCTGCAAAATTTGGCTTGGCCATGTGTTATAAACTTGTATTTAAACAATTGCTTTTGCGATCATGAGAAAACAGTGATTGAACGTTTAATGAGATGCGATACAGTGAGCAAAGTGTCTTTTTATCATACAAAGAGATTCAGTCAGATAACTGTCGAATGACCAGCTTTTGCATCACCATACGAAATATTAGACTTGATTAAATCAGGTGAATATCGAATAATATGTGCGATGAATCTAAATGGTTACGTTGCAGACGAAGACAGATTCGTTGAGTGAAAACTTTTGCGATTGTGTATTAAATAAAAAAATAAGAAACTGTATCATGGATGAAGAGGATCAAGAAGTGGCGGGATTGTTTGCAAACGATGCGTTAGAATCTTCCTCTTCCTCCGACGACAATGACAGTGATGTGAGCACGGAACAAGATTCGGGATGTGAAAGTTTACAGGGAGAAGACACTACAGAAACGCTTTCAGTGCGCGCACGTGTATCGGATTTGAACAATTATAATATGTTCCGACCCTTTTGCATCATTAAGAATTTTTATATTATAGGCCAACGTTTCCTAAAGTATTGCGCCATATGTTTTGTACATCATTGTGTGATATATGATGATGAAGTGAATTATGTGTATGCTATCAGAAAACACCAAGTGATGCAAATAGTGAACATAGAACACATAGAATGTGCGATTTGCAGAGCTCCTTTGTACGAAGTTGTTGATCGTTTATTGTGTTCCATATGTACTAACACACAAAATCATTGAATATACATTAATTATACGTGTATGTCAGTGTGTATGAGCGTGTTTCAAGTGTTTAGTTTCGACGTCGTACGAGATTAGTCACGTTAGAGAGAGAGGGAGAGAGAGAGAGAGAGGGTGAATCGTGGAGGAAAACGGTGTGCGGAGGCGTGCGGAATCGGTGGGGCCCTCGTAGGGAGGACTAATCGTGGAGGAAGACGGTGTGCTGAGACGTGTGGAATTGATGGGCCCGCGAAAGGGGTTTTCGCTAATATACAACACTGCAGCGGCCTGTGAAATCATTTGCATTTGAACCGCCGAACAATTTTTACTGATAAAAAATGGATAGAGAAATCACGCGTTTGGTAAGTACCTAATATTTCATAGATGATATTGTACAAAACACCCTAATACTCTGACATGTAAATTTAAAATAATATTTATTATTTTTTCTCTTTTCAGACCAAGAGGTATCCCCAGATTAGGGGATACATCGCGGTAAGAGTGCGGCAGGCGGTGCACCAACACCGAGTACTGCTGCGATCAAACAACGATTGGCCAGAGTGGTACACGGAGGGGTACCATTGCGACTTTCTAGGATTGGGGAGGCTTTTCACCCTGTAAGTATATACTTTTGAGTTTTTACTTTAATACAATATCCTGCGAACGACGTTCTTCTTAAAATTTAAAAAAATAACATTGTATTTCTTTGTTTTTTCAGAGACTGTGAGAAGCCTCCTTACTGCCCCGAGGCCCAGGCATGCGAATTTTGCCTCTTCTGGGCCCACCAGGGCGACGCGGAGCTCCACCGTCGCAGTGGTACCGGTACGTAGCAGTACAATTAAAATATTATTAATGTGAAACATATGAAATGAAAATATCTAATCAATGTATTGTTGTTTTGTTTGTTTCAGCCTCAAAATAACAAAAGGATTAAAAAAAAAAAACAAAAAAAAGTGTATTTTAGTGTTATATATTTTTTAATTTTTAAAATAAATAGTTATTTTTTTATATATTAAAAAAAAAGTGAATGTTTTTCCGCGAGTGTTCCTCGAGTGTCGATGTAAATTGTACGGTCGGTGTAAGAAAGCGCTGTTTTTAGTTTAAATGAGATTTTTTTATTTTTTTTAAATTACATTTTTTTCTTTTTTTTCAAAAAATTATAAAGTTTAAAAACGTTCTCTATAGCGCATACACCGTCGTAAAGCGTACAACGATACGTATCCCCACGCGTCATTAGATTTAGTTTAGGAATTCTGCGTTCGCAGCCGTCATCGTTGGTGAAGGAAATTTCCGAATCGTTGTCGTCGTTGGTGTTGATGTATTCGTTGTTGTCGTCGCTGGTGTCGGAGGTGTCTCTGCAGTCATCATGTTCGAGTTCGGTACCGATGTCGATGGAGTCTACTTTCGCGAGGTCCAGCAACCATCTCTTCTTCTCGAAACCCTTGACGAGAATTAGGTCCGCGCGTGCTAGCACAGATTTCAGCAGCGGTCGCAGCTTGTCGTAGGATACGGAGCCGTCGGACCAGCGGAAGCCGTGATGATTCTTCACTAGCCAGATCGCTCGACACTTTTCAGCTGCTGTCAACCGATGCCAAGGGTGCGGTGGTTGGAAGATCCAGTGTGAAAGTTCGATTCCATTCACAACGACAGCCACCTCTTTCGCGACGAACACGTTTCTCTCCGTTTTGAATCCTTGCAGGTCGACGATAGCTACGCGTTGCGACAGCATGTTTCCGCTTTGTTAGTTCCCATCGAAATGATCAACGAGGTTGCGGAGGTAGGGTTTTTTCTAGGTGATCCTGCGGACGATGTTTGTCAACGGACTGTACTCGACGACGCGATCGTGCAGGATCAAACAGTAAGCTGTGGTGTTAGCCGGTACGTTGTCTCTGCACTCGAAATCGATTCGAACGTCGACCGTCGCGCTCTTCACAGACTCGTTTTGGCGGGAGCAGTCGATGACGGCGATCGGCGCGAATTGTAAGAACTGCATCGCGTTCAACAGTGGTTCGCCGTAACCGTAATACGATTTTCAGAATTTCGCGTACATGTCGTACAACAACGCGTATTTGTTCTTATTAAAATCCAGGTTGAGGTCGTCGTACGGATACGTCTCGGAGTTCAAGTAGAGTCGAACGTTCGCGAGTTTGCACGCGTCGAATGTGCTCGCGCTCCTATCGATAATGTTTTTTCGGCTGGTTTGCCTGGCGAATATCACGTAGCGCGGCTTCTCCGTTTGCGACGCGGCTTTCACGGTCCACGTGTGTTTCGTAGTCGCCTGCAACAGCGGATATTCGTAAAGATCCCACGAACGAAAGCTCATGGTGATCAGTCTGCCGCTCTCGAGAATCCGTAGCATATGCAATTTATTCATCTCTTCCAGCGTGACGTGCGGCATTCGCCATTGCACTTTGTACAATTCGAGCGTAGGTTTTGCAGCAACGTGTCCATGCAACGCGTTTTGGTCGAGTCGCGCGCGAATCAAAATCAACTCGTGACGCGCGTTCAAGACGATTCGTCGGTAGTCTTCGCAAAATCCGAGCAACGCGTTCAGAGGCATGCAAAAGTTGAACGAGGTCGTATGGAACGGGTCCTTCGCGTAGTCAATGTTGTAGTCCCATCCTGCGTTCGCCAGCGTCTTACTCTTCTCGGAGGACAAGGACGCAAAATTTTTCAGCGCAGTAGTTATTCCTGGATTTTGACAACGTTCAATTTTCACGCCGTCGAGCTCGTAGCGAATCTCATCGAACATGAAAGCTACACAATTGTTGTCTAGGACGGCGGCGGGGGCGACGTCGGTCGAGCCAGCGCCTTCGGTTTTCGTTTCAGGGTTCGACAACGATACGCGACCTTCGATGTACAGGAAACTGTCGCACGGGAGTGTGTACAGATCCTGTTGTTGTATGGGTATTCGTATCTCGTCGCTGTTGCCGTAGGTCGTGTTAGCGTACGGATTGTATGCGTGTAACTCGATCTTCACGATACGGTCGTCGAAGACCGGCGAGGTCGTTACATCCAAAATATTTGTCATCGCGTTATCGGTGATTCAAAGGTACAATGAATCCCAACGATCGGAGAAAATGCGCGTTACGCGGACTGAGTTGTTTTCTCGCGAGTTTTCGCTTCCTTCTCGATTCGTCAGTTGTCGCGGCGCGGGGAAAAGACGGTAACGGCGGAGAGTCGTACGAGATGTCGCGCGTGTGAGCGACTATCAGCATATCAGCATTTACAACTATCGACGGCGTTGAATGTGCAGTCGAACGGTTACTTCTTCTCCGCGAAAATCTATGAGACGATCCTGCTGATCGACTATTCTTATCGTCAAGTCGTGTATGCTCCGCGCAACGAGCGGCAAGTAAATGACGTGCTGCGGCGTTTCCGAGATCTCATATCCTGGCGGTACCTGAATCGAAAATTCGTGTATCGTGTGTACCGGCTTGTGGTTGCTGTACGCGCCCGCGGTCACGTTACACTCCACCCGGAGCACGTTGATGTTTGTAATGTTTACGGGTACGTCGGACTCGTGCCACGCGTCTGGCGATAAGATCCGCGTGGGGGAAAAGCCTAGCAACGGCCCTATGCTGTTCGGTAGCACAAAGTTTACGCGAAACGCGCAGTACAATTCACTCTTCATGGTGTTGTTTGCTCGCAATACCAGAGGGTACTTGCGATCGTCGGGGGCGTCGTCGTCAGTCCAGTGTTCGCGAGATCGACGCTTCGATAGCTCGCGTCTCAAGTACTTGTCGATAGCGTCCAGCTCGTAAGAGCCTTCGGGAATCGTAATCGCTTCGTCCGCGTCGTCGAAGTAGAATTTGTTGTTGCTAGAGTCGACGTTCGGAATCGTGTGAAACGTCTCTAAATCGGTGAGTCCGAGTTCGTACTCGCCGTTGCTCAAATCTATCGGTGGAAAGTAATTGACCGTGAGCACGCTGCCGCGGCCCGTTAACGTAAGCGTCAACGACATGTCGGCGAATGACGCGATCGCGCAGCGGTGCGAACATTTATCATTATCGATTTGCGTTCCGTCGAAGAAATTGCACACACAAATGTCCGCAATTCGACTCGTCGAAACGTTGAAGGCGGTCGTGATTGTACTTGATCGTCGCGTCCGCGCCGAAATAACGACGCAACTCTAGCGGCGGACGCAAGTTTCCGAAACTATCGAAATACTTTACGCAACGACCGCGTTTCAGGTACGCGACCCAATGCGTGCCGGCTCCTCGAATCTCGTCCAAGTTTACGATACCGCTCTCGTCGGTCCATGCGCGCGAAGGGAGCGTGTCGCGCATAAACACCCCGCGAAAAAACGGCACGTTTCGACATATGCGTTCGAGCTGTACGTTGGTCAGAGGTTTCTTTATCGCTTTCGCTTCCGTTTCGCGACCCCCGCTCCGACCTTGCTGCCGCCGCCGTTGCGTTTGTACGGTGCGAGATACAGTCCTCGCCCCTGCATACCGCCGCCGCTGCGACGTCGTCGATCCGCTGTTGACTGTTCTTCCATAACGCGATGATGACGCAACGTTTCGTCCCACTGTTTTCGCGCGGCTTTCGCGTCGTTGACCGCCTTGGTTATGCCTGCCGCTCCGCCGGCCAACAACGCACCCACGGCCGATAAGGCGGGTAGCAAGAGCGCCGGAAGGAAACCGCCGCGTTTCGCGACCGGAAGCACGCGCTGTTTTCGTTTTTTCTTCTGAATTGTTCTTTTTATCGTCACCACAGCGCTTTTTCTTGTTCTTGTTCTTCTTGTTCTTCTCGTCCTTAGTCCCATACCGAGCTTCGTCTTTGCCCTCATCGTTCCCCATACGGCCGCAGCCGCAGCTTTTTCGCCTAGACCCGCGTCTCTCGCGAACACTCGTTCTCTCGCTTTGTCACCCAGTACGCGGTCCGCCGCGTGTCTTTCCTCCAAGTCCTTGTGCTGCGAGTACGCGATATCGTGCTCCCGACAAGCGGCGTCCAAAGGATTCACACCCTGATTACCGCGAGTCAAGCGTTTCTTCAATCGCGTCCCCGGTCCGCAAAACTGATAGTCCGGCACGTGTAATTCGAACGGCAATCGATTTATCAGATCGTTCACTAGACCCGCTCCGCTTCGTTCCTTCGTTCTCGCGTGCATTCGTCGCAGTCCTTTATCATAGGTGGCGGTCCGTCTATATGATCTCTCTGATCGGGACGATTGTAGTGTCTGAGACACCGTCTGCAGGCCTGTACGTCGGGGTCGCGTTTCACGGAATCCGACAAAGCGTTCCACACGCGATGCACGTCCCTGGCGAAATATCGCAAAAGCAAGCTCTTTGGCAAGTGCTCCCAAAACTGTTTCTCCTCTGTTATCGCAATTGCGCAAGTACTATCGCTCCGCGAGACGGACATTTCGAAAGTGAGCGCTGCGTCGCGAGTCGAGGGTATAAATAGCCGCGAAGAGTCGCGAGTCGCTCTTCGATTTCGCCTACAACGGACGAGCGTGTTCGCGTACGATGCGATTCGCGCGTCTTCGAGGAAACGGAATTCGCGTCGCGGCGAACAGAATGTTCGAGTGACTCGACGACGACGACGACAACCAATCTCCGCGAAAACACGGACCGCTGTTGCCTGACAGCGTGCGATGCGTGATATGTGGCCCGTCAGGGTGCGGAAAGACCAACGCGTTGCTCAGCCTGTTGGAGAGCTCGAACGGTCTGCGATTCGAGAACGTGTATGTGTACTCCAAGTCGTTGCAGCAACCAAAGTATCGTTATTTAGAGAAATTGTTGTCGTCGGTGGACGAGATCGGCTACTTTCCCTTCTCGGACAACGACGAGGTCGTTTCACCGGCGTCGGCTCTACCCAATTCGATTTTCGTGTTCGATGACGTGGCGTGCGAGAAGCAACAAGCGATTCGCGAGTACTTCTCCATGGGTCGTCACGCCGGCGTGGACTGTTTTTACCTGTGTCAATCGTACGCGAGGATACCGAAACACCTGATTCGCGATAACGTGAACTTTCTTGTACTGTTCAAGCAGGATCGCAAGAACCTGCGTCACGTGTACGACGATCACGTGAACCCGGACATGACGTTCGACGAATTTAACCAATTGTGTGCGAAATGTTGGCAACGCCGATTCGATTTCGCGGTCGTAGACAAGGACAGTCCCATGTACGAGGGTCGCTATCGACGAGGATTTAACGAGTTCGTCGTACGTTAACGAGGTCATTCGATCGCGAGACGTTTCGCCGAGCGCATTGTACGCGAGATGCAGGAACAAGAGCACGAGGAGAGTGCAGCCGCAGTGCCCGCAGCAGATCCCGGTGTCGGCGCAGCCGTCGCCACCGAGAGTAGTAGCAAGCGCGCAAAGCACAAACGAGACGTCGAGACGAAGCGACAAATCGCCGCAACCAGCGAGGCCATACGTAAAAAGTATGTGGCCTTGAAGGTGGGCAAAGATGACCGAGGAAGCGGCGTTGGAGAAGAGAACGCGTCCGATCGTCGAGCCGCTGAAACGACTAGTCGAGAGCAGTGGCAGCGCGCTTACAATGAAGTCGCAGCAGCAGCAACCGCGTTCGCCGTCTCCTGCGTCGTTGTACGCATCGCCGCTTTCGTCACCATTGCCGTCGCCGCCGCCGACGCAACCGTCATCGTTACCGCTGCCGTCGCTTACACCACCACCACCACCGATTTCTCAGCTCGAACCGACGTCGAAGAAGAAACGACAACAAACGCCCATCGTCCTTCTCGGGAAACGTAGACGCGCGTATCCGTCGGCGACGACGACGACGTTGTCTGGCCAAGAAGAAGCCGTCGACGATGGTGCAGATCGCGGTGCGGGGGACGTGTGGCGCACGCTGTCCACGTATTATCCGCGAAAGAATCTCGGTCCATTGGCGCGAGACTATTTGTTACTGTTCTTCACCGATACCCAAAGACAAACGGACAACGTGTACGGTGTGTACATGGTACCCGATGCCTCCAGCGGCGGCGGTCAACTCATGCTCGGTGATTCGACGTTCGGCGTGCACGATAAGGATGACGTCATCGTGGGTGATACAACGTACAAGGGTACACCAGGTGTGTACGAGTTGCTGTTCAAGCGAATACCGAACGACGAAATATACACGAGCGACGATTTGCAAACCTACAGGAAGATTTTGCTGAAGACGAACGCTCACAGACGCGACCACTCTGCGAGCAAGCCCGTATTGGGGAACAAGGGATACAAGTACAAGAACATCATCTTGCCGCTGATAAGCAAGTCGCGCGAAGGTAGTGGTCTACCTCGCGTCGATGAAATGAACGTTACCGACAACGCCATCGATTACGTGTACTGGGACGATCCGAACGAATTGGTCGACAGGTTACGATTGCTCGTGGCGTCGCAAGCCGCGGGTCATACGAGTCACGACAACGAGATCGTGTCCATCGTGGAAGAACTTCGCGAAGCCGGGCTCGTTGTAAATTGAGCGTTTTCACACCGTTCGTGCCAGTTGTCGGTGAGATGTCGATCAACAAGTTTGGCGCATCCTTGCGAACGCGCGCTCCTTACGCACCTGACGAGGATTCGCGGTCGAAGATAAACCTATACGTCGCGAGATACGTTCGCGCTAACGCACTGTTTCGCGAGGAGAACGCTTTCGACGCGGGAGACCTCAAAATACGGTGTGTGGGATACCCGGAAGATGATACGGACGCGGCGACCGCGACGTTTGTAAAGAATCAAATTCGCGAGTTCGAGCAAAAAACTATACGCTTCTTCGACGACATGGTCTCTCTTAAAATACATCAACTGGAAGAACGCGTGATGCGTAGGATCGATACGGTTTCAGCGAATCTACGAATCGATAGTAGACGCGAGAGAAACGAACTCGAAACGCGGATCGGACACGCGATAACGGATAGCGCGAGTGCGGACACGCCCTCGCTGTAACAGCTGATAAATTCAACTGTCGAGAAGGAGATGTAACATTTGGCGGAGAACCTCCAGAAGCGTCGCCTCACCTAATTATGACGCGATATCGCGAAGAAGAAGAAGAAGAAGAAGAAGAAGAAGAAGAAGAAGAAGAAGAAGAAGAAGAAGAAGAAGAAGAAGAAGAAGAAGAAGAAGAAGAAGAAGAAGAAGAAGAAGAAGAAGAAGAAGAAGAAGAAGAAGAAGAAGAAGAAGAAGAAGAAGAAGAAGAAGAAGAAGAAGAAGAAGAAGAAGAAGAAGAAGAAGAAGAAGAAGAAGAAGAAGAAGAAGAAGAAGAAGAAGAAGAAGAAGAAGAAGAAGAAGAAGAAGAAGAAGAAGAAGAAGAAGAAGAAGAAGAAGAAGAAGAAGAAGAAGAAGAAGAAGAAGAAGAAGAAGAAGAAGAAGAAGAAGAAGAAGAAGAAGAAGAAGAAGAAGAAGAAGAAGAAGAAGAAGAAGAAGAAGAAGAAGAAGAAGAGAAATCAGCGTGCGTGAATTGCTGCGTTCAAGCGTTGCAAATGTTTATGCGATTGCTTTCATTGTCCCCTCTCGCGACGAAAGAGTCGAACGCGAAATAATGAGCACGGAGAAGCATCGACTGGTGGATGAATTGCACGCTCCCGCGAGACGAAATTTTCCGCGGAGACGCGTCGCGATTCGTGGCTACGACGATCTCTGGCAGGCAGATTTGGTGGAGATGCGCGCTTACACGAGATACAATCGCGGTCATAATTATATTCTAACGATCATCGACGCGTTCAGCAAATACGCCTGGGCCGTGCCCTTGAAGACCAAGGGTGCTAGTGACGTCACCAAAACGTTCTCGTCCGTACTGCGAGAGAGCGACCGCTGTCCTCGAAATCTGCAGGCCGACATGGGCAAGGAATTTTACAACGCCGAGTTCCAACGATGCATGAAATGACACAACATCAATCATTACTCCACCTACAGTGTAATGAAGGCGTCGATAGTCGAACGATTCAATCGCACCCTTAAAACCAACATGTGGAAACGATTCTCGATGGACGCGTCATACCGCTGGCTGGATATGTTGCCTGCGCTCCTGCGAGACTACAATCACCGAAGGCATCGCACCATCGGCATGCGACCCGCTGACGTCACTCCGACCAACGCGAATCAGCTACTGTTTACCGCGCGCGATACCGTTCCCTCTTCGGTTCGCCGACGACGAGTTAAATTCAAACTCGGTGACAAGGTGCGCGTGAGCAAATTCAAAACCGTGTTCGAGAAGGGATACACACCAAACTGGTCGACCGAAGTGTTCGAGATCGTCACGGTACAACCTACGCGACCCGTGACTTACCTGCTTCGAGATTCCGCGAACGAACCCGTAGCCGGAGGATTCTACGAGTACGAACTGCACGCGGTCGCGAATCCAGACGTGTACTTGGTGGAGAAAGTTCTGCGTCGGAAAGGAAGCAAGGCGTTCGTAAAGTGGCTGGGATTCGATTCGTCGCGCAATTCATAGATTAATGAAAAAGATATTTTATGAATATTATAATTATAAAATATATATCTAGGGAAGTTATATTGTTATGGAATTAGAGGTAATTCACTTGATTTACTTAGCAGCTGTATTGTAGGTAGGCAACAGAAAGTTAAAGTTAAAGATAATGTAAGTGAATATTGTGATATAAATACTGGAGTGCCACAAGGTTCAATATTAGGACCTTTGTTATTCATTCTATATGTAAATGACATGTTAAAGAATATGCCAAATGAAACAATAGTCTCGTATGCGGACGATACTGCCATTATATCCACTGACAATTCCTGGACAATGGTCGAACATAGAATGAATGAATACCTAGAGAATATCGCAACGTGCCTAGAAGTAAATAAATTATCTTTAAATATAAATAAAACTGTTTATGTTGCATTTGGAAGTTACTGTGACAGTGTACCAAGAGACTTAGAAATCAAAGTAAATGGTGAAAGCCTAACAAGGGTGGAGCATTGCAAGTATTTAGGTGTTATTATTGATTATAATCTTAAATGGGATAAACACATACAATGGATAATTAATAAAACAAAATATCTAATTTTTATATTTTATAAGTTAGCCAAAATGATGCAATGTGAAACTTTAAGGTTAATATATTATGCGTTCTTCCATAGCGTAATAAGCTATGGTATAATTGCATGGGGTGGTGCATATCAAAACAATTTAAGTCTATTGCAAAAACTGCAAAGAAGATTATTAAAAATAGTCTACAGAAATATTTTTAATTTTCAAAATTACCCTTTTAATTTGAATCAATTATTCAGCTTAGAGTGTTTAGCGTATCACTACCTAGATCTCAAAAATGAGTACGAAAAATCTAACAGTAAAACAAGAACAAAAGCGATTCGGATACCCAAATTCAAAAAAACTATCAGTAATAAGAACAGTTTATTGGTAGCTATCAGACTTTATAACAGCTTACCGAATGAGCTAAAATTAATTGCCAAAGATAAAATTAATATTAAAAAAAAGTTGAAATTATGGATAAAATTGTATGTTTAATAATAATAATATTCACTGTGTTGTTTTAAATATAATTTTGTTATTATAAATTGGAAAGTTTATATAGTAGAGTATAAGTTAGTATGTAAGCCTTATGTTGTGACCAGACCTACGAACAGATGCTTCTATGCATCTCTGTAGGATGTCAGTTGGGTCTAGTATAGTACGTGTATATTACGTGTATATTTGATGCAACGGCATTGTTTTTCTGGCAAATAAATAAATAAATAAATAAATAAATAAATAAATATATTTATTAACAATAAATATGTATCACTATTACATAATAAATAAATAAATTAAGATAAATTAAATTTCGTTTCAAAAATACTGTACATTCATCACATTCAATACATACAATACATACATTACATTACATACATTACATACATTACGTACATTACGTACATGACGTACATCACGTACATTACGTACATACTATACAATACATATAATATATACAACAAATACATTTCTATATACAATTTTCATCGTCATCCTCCTCCTCCTCCTCCTCCTCCTCCACCCTCCCCATGTACTCTGGAATTCGGTGGTGGCCCCACGGAAGTGTTCGCACACCGTCGGGTAAGACGAATCTCTTATCGTCGTGCGAACTGAGAGCGAGTTTTGATTCGCTTATCGAGTAAACATCATGTAATTTTGAACGAATTAAATTTTGACGAATATATTTTTCCGAGTGGTTACGTAAGCAACGAACGTAATCTTCGAAACTGATTTCGTTTTCGACTACGCTCTTTTTTACGCCTTTAATTTTTCTCGTCTCCTTTTTATTGTGCACGCGGACAGAGTACATCTTTGCTCTCAGTCCGACGAACTCGGTCATTGGAACTCCGTTGTTTTCGTCCTTCATGAGGCCGGGCACCTTCTTGTTTACGCACGGCATACCGTACGGGTTGTCCGCCTCGTAATCGCTCGTATCGAATCGGCTGTCGACGTCACGCTTCATCGTCTCGTACGCGTCGTCGCACGCGAGTTCGTAAATTAAACTGTCTGTATCGGTGTAGAGAATTTTGCATTGTTCGTTGAATTTAGGAAGCATGTACTCGTAATGGAAATCATACAGACATACCTTCGACACGTCCAGTACGCTCATACCGACGTATATCGGTTTGTTGAATAAAACTTTCAATTTACGTAATTCTACCGCGATCGTGTTTTCCGAAAAGATGGCGCGGCTGTGAAAATTTGGTTTCGCGATTAGAGCTTCCGCGCCGTACCGACCGTCCCACCGCGTAACCAATTTCACATCTACGCGATTTCGCACGTTCTCCATCGTTTTGCCGAATACCGCGTTATTCATCAGTTTATACAAATTTTTCTGGAAATCGCTAGTTGCTCGAGTTCTGAAACCGGTGTTTAATTCGATGTAGTCGCGAAGCCAATGAGATTGTTTAAATTCAATAATTCTATGAATCTTTTTAAGGCGTAAACCGTGCCGTAAACATTGTTGTAAATATCTGTAGTGTATGACGTATCGGTCTTTGTCCTGTACTGTCGCAAGTAATTTTGTCTGTTTACCGTCGGTCGGTTGTTCGCGTACCGGGCAAAACGGGAGATTCGCGTGCGAATCGTGAAGTTCCATCGGATACTCGAGGTCTACTTCTAGGAAGTATCCCTCGGACCCGTCGATCGGAACGGAATTCACGTCGAAATTGGCCACGCGGTCGGCGTCGTCGATCCATCGAAGACCTCCGTACGGCATGCATTGCGACATTGCCCAACCGAACAGGTTGTTCACGTCGAAATACATGAGGTACGTCGACGGTTTTGAGGAATCGTACGTGGGCAGGTACTTGTTGTTGGCCGATGCGTATCTGTGCGAACATTGACTCAAACCCCCGCGAATACCACGTTCGATGAACATCACCATTTCCACGTCGGTAAGCAATTCAAAAACGATATCGGTGTATTTTAACATCGCGTCCCAAGCGAATCCCGGCAGCGTGTAGTAATACGCTGGGTCAAGCTCGTAACTTTCGAGACAATGAATTCGGAAATTCTCAAAAACTTCTCTCCCAGACGTTTGTCGCGTGCGCGTAATCTGACTCTGTTGCGTGCTTGTCGTTCAGGCGATTGTAGAACGCTTCGCGAGGCGGTAATCTCGTCTCGCTTAGTTTATCGTATGACGACACGTAATCGTACGGGAAGACGCCCTTTCTGGCGAGGAGATCGAACTGATTCTCTGAAAGGTTAGGAAATTCCTTTTTAATTTCCTTTCGAAGGATCGTCAGTTCTCCCTTACCCAGATCGGACGATAATTTATCTAAACTCGCGGCCAAAAATTTAAACGAGTCGATAAATCGGAATTTTATTTCCTTCTTCCATTGGATACCTGTTCCCTGAACGTGTTTCGTGAAAGAGATGTACTTTTCCTTGGTCAGCGGAAGTAGGTCCACCTTTCTTTCGAAAGCGGTCGCCAATTCTTTAATTACTAAATGCGCGTCGTAACCCGATAGATTGTGAAATACTACGGGAATTGTAAACGCATCCTGATAATTTAAATTACAATTTGAATGCGCCGCGCCCCTGTATTTTCCAGTTATGTGACAATGATCGCGTACTTTTATGTCCGTTTCGACGAAAGGTTTTCTGCAAATATGACATTCTGTAGCATGCATAAAATTATTGATCTGTGCTATGGACAATGTTTCCATAGGCACTGTTCTTTTAAATATATTACTGACAAAATCTGCGAAACTATACATCTCTCTTACGAACCACTGTACGCAGTCCGAGTCGCTGTTGTACGTACGATACGCGCAAAGAGATTCGTCGTACGCACACTTTACATAATAGCCGACGCCGAACGCCCTGTGATGTTGATACGCGATAGACCACAAAAAGCACGCGTTGTCGTTGCACTGCACGTTCACTACCGCTCTCTTCGCTTGCACTGCGCGCGGTAGCGACACGTTACATCCGGCGTGGAGTGGATTGTATTTATTAATGTTTATCATTAGATTTTCCACATTCACTAGCGTCCATCCGCTGTCGCGTTCCTGGAACTCCTCCATGCGAACCATTCGCGCAAATTCGACGACGAAAACAGTACGTGATTTCGCGTATTGAAACTTTTCACGTCGGTCTTGTCCTTGTGTGAAAATTCCGTGTTCAACACCGTATTCACGGCGACACTAGAATGTTCGGTGATTGCGTCCGTTACGTGCGAAAGCACTAGCGGGCGAGCGTCTTTGAAAAATCTGCTGGGTTCCAGATGCTTCAAGTTTATCACCACTCTCGTCACGACGCGTTTCCGAAACGCGGATTCTACGTTTTCCCAAGCGACGGTCGGTCTGCTCGATCGCCCCGCAAGTCCGTGTCCCGTTCGCGAAAATTTCGCACGCACGACGGCACGTAAAGTTTTGATGCGAGCGATAACGGCGATAATTAGTTGTTTCGTTCCCACCGCTAATCTTCGATTATTCACATAATCGCTCATGAGACGTAAATTTTCGTCGCATAGTTCGGATCAGTTCCGGTAGTCCGCGGACGTACGCAATATCACCGACATCTTCGTCAACGTTTTCAAAATGTTTTTGTATACTTCCATTTTTTTGGTGAAACGATTCACTTCGGACACGAAAAACCCTGGTACACGTTTTTGAATAACGGTCGCGCTAGTAGCTCCTGTATCGATGTGCTCGCGTAATTGGTCTCAGAAACGCTCGTCTCGAAATTTAGATCACAATTGATCGCTCCACGCTGGAGATCGCTCATTAATACCTCCAGAAATTGGCGGGAAAGTTCTTGTAACCGTCGATGGGCGGTGCATAAGAAAAGGACACACGCATCTTGCACGCGCTAGAAAAGGGCATCAAGAAATTCATCACGCTCTTACACGCTTCTTCGTAACCGTCAAGGTTACAGCGCATACTTTGAATTGTTTCTCACAATTCCGCAGCACCCTATAAGCATTCGCTAGATTATTTTTTTATACGCGGCAATAGCAGCAGAGAGACGCGGCGATGCACGAAAAATTCGTCGCACCGCCACGGTGATTGTTTCATATTAATCGCTGATTCCCTCCCCTTACTCCTCGCACACCGTGTCCACAAGCTCGGCGGTACCCCTCCCCTCGCCCCGCTTCACCCCCTCGCCGACAAGCTCGGCATTACTTGACGCGCATAGGAGCGATCGGATTTCACCGAGATAACTCGCGGCCCGTCCGGATGCGACGTGTCTTCGATGAAAGCGGGGATCATGCTTCGTCGCGATAAATAATTCGTTGCATCGTTACGGAAGGAAATAGCCCAAGGTCGAACACGTGTCGCGTTACGCGGCAATAGTGTTAGAGAGAGAGAGAGATTAAGGAAATCACGGCTCGCCTCCCCTTGCTCCTCGCACACCGTGTCCTCAAGCTCGGCGGTACCCCTCCCCTCGCCCCGCTTCACCCCCTCGTCAATCGTTCGCAATAGCACGGGGCTTCCCCCTCCCCTCCTGCCCCGCTTCACCACCTCGTCCATCATTCGCAATAGCACATAGCTTCCCCCTCCCCTCCTGCCCCGCTTCACCCCCTCGTACATCGTTCGCAATAGCACGAGGCTTCCCCCTCCCCTCCTGCCCCGCAACCATAGCCCGCAAAAGCGCGAGGCCCCGGTCCCCCTGCCCCGCGCTCCCCTCGAGCACCTTGGTCTAGAACCGGCCTTATTCAGCTACTTTGAAAATAGCTCACTTAGTCCGTAATCAAACAACCTTTCTATTAAACAAATTACAAAGCAGTATAGGAGCCTCTCATAAATTCGATGAACAACTCGCAACACTCAATTTAAACTTTGCAAATATCCAAAATGCAACTCGATTAGAAATTTACAATTTAAAGATTGACGAATACCTTATTTGACTATACGAACCTAATTCATGATCTATCAATACAAATACAAAAATTATCGAACGCTCTAATTGACGCAAAACACGGAATAATACATCCAAATCTCATTCAACCATCGCTTTTGATCACAACATTAAGAAATACAACAAAGCAACATTTTCCAGTACCATTGCAAGAAGAATATTATGCTCTATTATTGGATGTAAGCGAAATTGCAGTAGCAGCAACTAAAGATGAATTATTATATACAATAACAATTCCCTTATTAGAAGAAGATCTGTACATCCTCTATAAACCAATAGCTTTACCAACATATTCGTATGTACAAGGATATCAAATATTCGACATTGACTTTGAATATCTCCTCCTAAACGAAGTAAAAACAAAGTTTATCCCTATCACACCGGAAGAAAAAATCCATTTTAAAGATCTAGGAAATCAATATATAGTACATCGGAAGAATCCAGATTATACAACTGCCTCATCTGATGCCTGTCTCATTGAGTTAATTTTAAAGAAAAAACATCACTGCACGCAGCACTATATTCGATTCCATTCAACACTCTTTATTCAATTAATAACAAACCAAGATTGGATTACTATATCACCGAAGGAAGAATATCTACACGTGTTATGCGAAAATGAAGAACCATACTTTATCACACTAAAAGGAAAAGCAATTTTACATTTACGCCCAGGATGTCTAGGAACGACCGATGAAATAATCCTTAAGTCAGGGAAAACGGGACAAAACACCACGTTAAATATTCCGTTAGAAACAAATAATTATACAACAAATCTTTTCCAGCAAACCACGGTAGATTTTAATCAAATTAACATAACGTACTTAAAAAGAGCTCAAATTACCGCCTAGGATCTACAAAACCTAGGAACCTCATTAAATGACATTAACCAGCAAATTGAAACGCTCGCATTAAGAAAACGAACAGCAACTTTATATGATAACATTAAATACTATACTATGTTATTAGGATACATCAGTATGGGAACTTTAATCACTTATATTCTCTATAGAATAAGAATTCTAAAGTGGGTATGGGAACAATTAAAATCTTGGTGTAAACCATGTACAATTATTTATGATCACTGTTCATTTGGAAACGCGTCAAGAACAATTGACCGAAGCCCGATCACAACAGAACCAATACAGTTATCGGAATTAACAGAGCTTGCTCAAATCAGAGATGAACCGGAAACCCTTTATGCCGATAATGATAATGATATAATGACCCGCTTGCGAAACATACATAGAAAAAGTTTTACTCGAAAACTTTAAAATCATGACTTCTTTACAGATGGGAACCTATCAAAATCCCAACCTCAGAAGCGACGTCTCCTTATTGCATAATAGTTACAAAATTCTTCGATTACTAACATGCGCGAAAGGAAAAGATAATGGCTACGTATATCAAACTTTCAACTCTGAAAATTTCTATTGCAAAGACTGTTGGCCTGAACCTACGGAAAGCACACACTTATGGATTAATCCAACGCACCAAAAAACGATTGTCAGAATACGAACGAAAGTACACACACTATATAATCCAAATACAATCGAATTTCCGCGGTGCTCGAAATGTCATATTCTTCTCTATACTTACCAACCAGTCGAAGCATGCGAAAAATGTTCCACCATGTATCAAAGACTATAATACTCATACTTACGAAATCATTTACCGAATCGATACGGATTTGTTAGATGGCTAAAAATCTTTCACTCCAACGATGTCAACAAAGAATTTCAAGAAAAACGGCTATTTGGGATGCTCATTGCCTATTTAAAAAGTCTACGGAATTTCGATCAACTAATTGAAAAATGGAAAGACATCGAACAGGAACAACAACGTATCGCCCAAGGATTCCTTGCCCTGTAAAAATTGTGAGGACACAATTTCAAAAACCCCCCGGAGGAATCTGACGGAAATCAGTTCATAAACATCACCGTCTGGGAAAACAACCAAAGACACAACTATCCCCACGAAGGAGGAAGCAGTCGAAGAAAACAAGGCGTCATCAGGGAGTATAAAAGGAAGTCCCAATCAACACCCACGCATTATTAATTCAGCAGCGATCAGTATTAATTCAACGAGTATTACAATTCTTGATTCTTTGTAAATCCTAACGTCTCCTTTACCAATAAAGTATACTTTTTAAAAACTTCTTTTCGTGTATCTCGCGTGTGACAAAGTAAATAAAAAATAATATATTTTCCCTCTTTTTTTTAGGTCTACGCTACTTATTTAACTTAATTTGAAAATTGTCTATCTTGGTTTTAAATTTCTTAAATTTTTCAGCTTTGAGTGGCTTAGTTAGAATGTCTGACAATTGATCATTCGTGGAACAATACATTATTGTTATGTTTTCATCCTTTACTTTTTCGCTTATATATTTATACCGCACATCAATGTGTTTACTTCTTCTGTTCATTGCACCATTCTTAATTATGTGTATTGCACTCTGATTGTCCACCAAGAGATTAATTTTTACCTTTACGTCTGTTAGTTCGTAGATTAATTCTTTTAAATAAAGCAGCTCTTTTATACATTCTGCTGCCGCAATAAATTCGGCCTCAGTGGACGATAAGGCAATCACAGGTTGTTGTCTCGAACACCAGCTTATAGGATTATTTCCAAGGAAAATTATATATCATCCAGTAGTACTTCTCCTTGTCATGGGGTCACCGGCGTAGTCTGCATCGCTGTAGGCTGTTATTTCCTTGAAATTACCGTCTCTTCTAAACGTCAATCCGTCGTTTATCGTTCCAATTAAATACCGCAGGATGCACTTCACGTTGTTTACATGCACCGGAGTTGGGTTCTCAACGAATCTACTGTTGAAGTTAACTGCATAACTTATGTCTATTCTCGTTTTATTACTCAAGTAAAGGAGACTCCCGATCGCCTCTCTGTAGGGAAACACCTTTGCTGAATCGACGATATCCTTTGATTCAACATACTTTGATTGATTCTGTATTTCCATTGGGATATGCCTGCTTCTTGCTTGATTCATCGAGAATCTTTCAATGACACTCTGACAATAACTTGACTGCTTGAGTGTTATACCGTCTGTCGTTTCAGGTAACTCCACTCCTAGGAATGTTCCCAATTTATTATATATTTTAATTTCAAATTCTGTTTCTAGAGAGCTAAGTAATTCTTTGGTTCTATGTTCGTCATCACTCAGTATTACGCCGTCATGTACGTAAATTGCCAGTATCACATTCCCTTCTGGGTTTCTAAATATGCATCTATCTGTCTGCATTGGAGCTAGTCCGTTTTTCTTTAAGAAGTCAGTGAATCTTCTGTTCCATATCATGGGAGCTTGTTTTAAGCCATACAGTGATTTTCTGAGCCTGCAAACTTTTCCTTCCTCTTCATATCCTTCAGGAATCCTCATGAAGACTTTCTCCTCTACTTCACCGTAGAGGAACGCAGTTTTCACGTCAAAACTCACCATATGATACCCTCTTTCTGTAGCCAAAGCCAGCACCACTCTGAGTGCTGTGCTGCTTACCACCGGGCTGAAAACTTCATCAAAATCCACTCCCTGCTTCTGCTCGTATCCTCTAACTACCAATCTTGCTTTATATTGACCATTGTCTTTAATTTTAAAGACCCATCTGTTGGTAAGCACTCTATTGTTCGCAGCCTCTTCTTTATTTACCAACTCCCAAGTCTCGTTTTTTCTTAAAGACTCCTTTTCTTCTTCTATTGCTTTGATCCAATTCCGACTATCTTCCGCGTTGACTGCCTCTTGATACGTCAGAAATGTAAAGTCTTTATATTTTTCAGGCAATTTTCCTCGATTTCTTCTCTCTGATCTTCTAATCTAAATACTGTCCTGCGTTGTTTCTTCTTCTGCGTTTGTTGTCTCCTCTTCATTGCCGTTGACAGGTTCTGCAAATATCATCTCTGATACGGTGTCGGTTGCTTCATCGTTTTCTTCAAAGTATGTGATTTCAAACATGTTCATTTCTGGTGACTCTTCCTTCTAGTATTTATTTTCTTCGAATGCAACATCTCTATGTATCGTTATTTTTCTTTTTGTGCTATCCCATAATCTATAGCCGTTTGGTGCATAACCTATCATTATTAGTTTTCTGCTTCTGTCACCTAATTTCTGAAAGATTCCTAGAATCTTTGCATGTGCCTCACATCCAAATACTCTAATGTCAGACAGATCTGGTTTTCTACCTACCCAGTATTCGTACGGTGTCTTATCCAAAGTGACGCACAGTGGTCAAAAATCGCAAAAACGTGGCCAAAACCTCAAAAATGAATGTTTCGTTAGAGGAATTTCAAATGCTGGGTTGGGTACTCTAAACACGTGGCTATGGAAAAACCAAGGTGCGAACTTTTTATGACTTATACCTGCAAAATGGTCAACGTTCAAACATTGGCTTCATTCGTCACGGAGTTTTCATGGAGTGAAGTGCAGTGGAAAGCAAAAACTGTTAAACGTATAATTTTAAAACGAAGAAAGATATTCCAATTCTGTAAAATAGACGCTGTTTCTGGAAGTAAGTAGAATATTTTTAAGTATCAGTATATATAAAATAGTTAACAACTGCGGTATATAACTGTAAAATGTACTATTTAAAAAAGCGGTAAAGTTTTACACGGGAATTTTAAAGATGCAAGGTAAAAGTTGTATATTCCACAATATCACGCTGAAATTTTTTTTTAGTCTTGTAGTTGGTACTTTTATCTTACGATATTTGTAAAAATTAGCTGCGGATAGCTGCGGACCTGGTCGTACGACCTTTTTTTATGATGCAGTGCAGCGTTCGTGTTATTTTTAGATGTTTTTTCTCGAAAACTGTAGAAGATATTGAAAAGTTTTTCAAATAAATATTGTATGGTTTCGAGTTGACTTGTTAGTTGCAATGCATTTTTTTTATGTTGATGAATAGAGGTCATGTGAAGGTCAAATTTGTTTTTTTTTGCGTAACATGATACAGTTTTTTGTGAAACGTTTTAACCAGATCATTATACCCTATAAAAAAGTACTAAATTACTTACTCGAAAAAATCAATAATTTTTTACATATTTTGACATGTAAAGAGTGTTTACTTTATCTAAAAAAAATGGAAATATCTCGAGAGGGAGTGAACCTATAAAAAAAATATGTAGACAAAAGTGACTTGGTATAAGGAAATACAATTTTTGGTGTAAATTATTTTTTCCCAGATCGAGTGGTGGGGGAGATTTAAAAGTCAAATTCATTTTTTTTATGGAACTAATTTTTATCCCCACAGTTCGATGGCATTTTTTACAACAAATTCAACGATGTGCGACGTGATGTGGCTTTTAATTATTATATATTATATAATAATATTATAGGGGTTAACAACTACACATTAGGCTGCGCATTGTAAACGAAGACCGCATTTTTTATCCTCTTGTATCTTTGAAGTTACCGACATAAATAAAGGAAATTAATATTTATTTGCCAATATTTAATTAAAGGAAACGCAAAAATTCGAAACATAATTTATTGATTTATAGTATGTATATTATAATTATTAACCACATCATGTCGCACATCCTTGAATTTGTTGTAAAAAATGTTGAATTTAGTAAACATACTTTCATTTTTGATATTTACTTTTAATCATAGATCATTCAAAATTAAATTAACACGACATTTCAAATTTCGATCACTCTAATTTAAAAATTTCGCAATACCGATTTTCGTGAGAATATGGCAATTCGCAGTCATTTTTTTTGTAATTATAATTGCAAATTCGTATTCAGCAATCCGAAAAACATTACAATATAAATTTTTGAATAGAATGAACAATTTTTTAATGTACACATCCGCCATTTTGTTTTTTTAAATTTTAACTTCAAATTTGTATTCAGCAATCCGAAAAACAGTACAATATAAATTTTTGAGTAGAATGAACAATTTTTTAATATACACATCCGCCATATTGCATCCGCCATTTTGTTTTTTTAAATTTTAACTTCAAATTCGTATTCAGCAACCCGAAAAACAGTACAATATAAATTTTTGAGTAGAATGAATAATTTTTTAATGTACACATCCGCCATATTGCATCCGCCATTTTGTTTTTTTACATTTTTATTTCAGATTCATAATCAGCGGCCTCAAAAACCCCCGACTACCAATTTTTGTCCAAATTGGAATTCATCTTGAGGTTTTGGCCACTTTTTTGCGATTTTTGACCACTGTGTGACGGTTGGACTTCGGTTTGTCAGATACGCAGCTACTCTCACAGCCTCGCCCCACATAGTTATAGGTAAGTTTGATCCCTTAATTAAAGCCCTTCCTTTTTCCATCAAAGTCCTGTTCAGCCGTTCGGCTTTCCCATTTAATTGAGGCGTGTGTGGTACTGTAGAATCAATCACGATTCCTCTTGCAGTGCATCAATCTTTAAAATTATTATTAATGTACTCCTTCCCATTATCGCATCTGAATTTATGCGTTTTTATATTCCACTTAGCTTCAGCCATGGCGATGTAGTTTTTCGTGATTTCAGCCACTTCATCTTTACCCTTAGATACACTTCGTATTTAATATAATATTTATTTCCGTCCCATGTAGGTGGGTCAATCGGCCCACATACGTCAGAATGAATTATTTCTAAGGGTCTTACGGCTTTAATCCTTTCATAATTGAAAGGTAATCTACATTGCTTTGCCTTTTGACATACTTCACACACCAGCTCAAAGTCAATCTTTTCTTCTTCTGAAAGTTTCATTCCAGTAGACATCGTTTCCAATTTGGTCAAATTTGTTTTACCCATGTGACCCAGTCTTTGATGCCAGATGTCTTTTGATTTCTCAGTCGTGGTCATTGCTTCTTGCTTCATTTTATGATCCAAATCCACCATATAGAGACCATTTTCTTTTCTTCTAGTCAGGACAATTTCATCATCCTTATATATTTGAACTCTATCTTTTGCAAACGTTATCACGCCACCATTTTCTGTTACTGCGTTTACCGAAAGCAGTTTCTTGCGAAGTTCTGGAACATATAGGACATTCTTCAGAGTACACTGGTCTGACTGTACTTCACCAACCGCACATGCTTTCATGCTGGCGTTTTTATTCACAATACCAATGTCAGTTTCCAATGACTTCTGGTTCAAGAGATGAGTTTTATTATTTGTTAGATGTGATGTAGATCCTGAGTCTACCACCCAATCATCTTTCCTCATTTCACTAGTATCCGCCAGAAACGATACCTTTGAGTCCTTTTTACTTTGCACCTGGAACTTCTGTCTATTTTTCTTAAAATAACAATCACTCTCATTATGATTGTTCTTTTTACATATACTGCATTTCGGAACCTCTTTTACTTTACATTTCGCTGCAAAATGACCCACCTTATTGCATTTGAAGCATTTCTTTTCAGTCGTTTGGAAGGCCACTGTTTCTTCTTTGGTTGTGTGTCTTCTTTCTTCTGTAAGTAATCTTGACGTTAGATTTGCTAGAGTCTTCTGATCCTTCGCTGTTGATTCCCAAGCACTCGCAGTGTTTGTACTTCTCTGGTAATGAAGAAAGTATTTTTGATATTATCATTTCATCGCTTATGTTGTTGTCTAAATTTCTTAGTTTAGACGCCATATTTTCTAGTTCGCTTATGAAGGTTGCCATGTCTACTTCCTTTTTGTACGTAAAATTAAAAAACTGTTGTAGAAGTGCACATTTATACACATCCAGATCGCCTTCGAAGATGTTTATTAGCTTCGCATACATTTCTTTACTTCTTGTGCAGTTTATAATGTGCGTTAAACATGTTTTAGAAATTGTCGTTATCAAAATTCTTTGGGCTCTCGCATCTTTTACTTGCCATTCACTCTTGGCTTCCTCCGTGGCACATTCTTCTAATTTCAATTTTCCCGCCACGTAGTCGTAGAGTCCATTTGCTTTTATTAGTATGTCTACTTCGAATTTCCATACTTTGAAATTATCTTTACTTTCTAGTTTTACTATTCGACTTAATTCTTCCAAGGTTACCGCCATTGCTTTACGGTTTTCTTTTCCTTTTAAACAATTTTTTTTAACTTTCAACGCAACACGTGGATATTCTAACCTAGCAACTTAGCAACCTGGCAACCTGGCAACCTGGGCCCATAACCTGTTGGGAAAAATAATTAGAAAAAGTCTCCAGGCGTCTGTTTAATAATTAGGCTTTAATGAAATGATAGATACTGAGTATAAACAAAAAGTTAAACAAAACGTTAGTTAACGCGCACATAACACGTGCGATCTTACACACATACGCACACACTCATACCAACCATTTTGCTGACTGCTAGGGATTATTTTTCTAACAGTTAATATAACAATTGATATTTTATTGTACATTTTGGCGATAGCTGGTTTTGCCAAGAGAATGAGAGAGGAAGGAAAAGGAAGGGAGAGCGTTTCGTCCTAGGATCCGCCGGAGGACTCGTCAGTAAGGCTGACCAGCGGACCCCTGCCTTAGACACTAGGATAGTCGAAGGACAGGGAACGAAGCTTATATACAAACGAGGGCCGAACTGACCACCCGCGAGAAGGGAAGAAGCCCGGAGTCCCTCTCGCGGCAAGTAGTGGTGGTTATGATCCCGACCGCCATAGCACTCCTCCTCTAGTGACCTGCACGCGGTAGCGCGGAGGGAACGATGTCCCTTGGGTTTGAGGCCTGAGAGGATATGTGTGAAGTGTTGCGTATGAGTGTGCTACCGCCGGGTCGTCGGTGAGGAAGCCGAACAGTGTATGAGACCGGGTGCGGACACGGACGCAGCGTGCCGGTGTGGACCTGCTGTATTGTAGGGGCTGTCACGGCGACGGAGCTGCCAGACGCGGTAGTGGCGGTAGGGATGGCACTGAAGGCTTGAAACCAAAGCTGGCCGCGTGGCTCGGGTGCGGAGTTCGCAACGTGCCGAGCTGTTGAGAAAGAACGTGATGTCGTTTCTCCCAGGTTGTTTTTGTAAAAGGCTGCTTTTTTTTGCTTGAGATGTGTTCGAAAGTCGGGGACACCAATTTGGCGATAGCTAATCGAAGGGGAAATAAAATGGCGGAACTTCGGGTTAGAGGAAAATTCTAATACGTTTATTATCACTAAAATATCACAGACGTTCCCGATCGTACAGGTTACGCGGCGGAAAGGCGCGGGGCGGCCGCTGGGTTATGCAATGTAGCACATAGCGCGCGTAAAGGGAAAAATCACTTTTCTGATGAGCGCGGCCGGACACGCGTGCGTCTTACGCGAAGCGAGGAAACAGAGAGAAGGAGGAAACGAAGAAGGAAAACATTATAAGATCGCGCGTGGGTTTAGCGTTTGTTTACGCGGCGCGCGAGGACGACTTCCGCCGTGCGTTATGGCGACGGCCACCGCGTGTTCGTACTAAGGTTATCCGTCGTAATCATACGACGCAATTCAGGCCGGGTAATAAATCAAACACAGATTAACAAAAATATTGACTAGCTTATTATTAATATTGTCTATACAGACAGATTATTAGTAATTTAAGAATCTCCAAAATATACACCTTTAAAACCTTTGTAAGCGTTTACACGTGAACACGCACAAAGAACAGAAGAAGATGCGGACGCGCGCTTCAGTAATCTTTTTTAGTTCTCGAAAATGACGCGACGCTGGTGGCGCTCTAAAGTCCCTACAGCGCACAGTGGTCCAGAGAGCGGCGTTTTGTGGCCAAAATTTATATTGTCATTATTTTGATGATCTTCAACATAAATTTATTTTCTATGGTATAATACGACTATTTACATTATGAAAATACATTATTTAAACAGGGACTTCCGTTCCCGGGTGTGAGGAGAGCAGAGTGTTGTAAAGAGGTGAAGGGAAAAAAGGAAGTAAGAAGGGGAAAAAGAGAGAGCGCAGTGGGAAATTGTGGTGGAGCGGAGTAGGGGTGATCGGTGCAGTAGGGTGGAGTGAGTGGAAGCGTGAGAGGTTGAAAGGGTTGATAGTTAGAGAGCGACGGGAAGCGAGTGAGGTTAGCAGTAAGTGAAGACGCGGGAGAGAGTGTGGAGAAAGGTGGGGAGAGTGTGGTGACATCTGTGGGAGGATATAGGAGTGAGAAAGTGTGGGTAAAGAAGGTGGGTAAAGTAGAGATGGAGGAAAAGGGTTTGGACAAGAATGAAGAAGGAAGTGTTAGGAGGGAGGAAGTGGAAAAGAATAAAAAGAAGGGGAGGCCGACGGCTATGATGGTGAGAAAAAAGTTCGAAAGGGAAAGAAGGCATAGCACGAGCTTAGAAGAGATATGGAAAAGGAAGAGGGAGGAGGGCGAGAAGGAGATGCAGGAGGGAGAGGAGGTGGGAAAAGGAGAGGGCTTTCAAAAAGAGCAAGGTAACAGGGAGATCGCCGGAAAAAAGAGAAGGGAATGAATTAGAGGAGGGGGGAGGATAGAGAAGCTGATGATGGCAATGTGGGGGGAGATGAAGGGAATGAAAGAGGCGATGGAAAGAGGGATAGAGGAAATGAAAGGGTATGCGAGAGAAATTAAGGCGGAAGTGGAGGGGTTGAAAAAAGAGATGAAATCAAGGGAGGAGAAGTGGAGGAGGGAGAGGGAGGAGTTATGGGAGAGGATCACGCAGATGAAAAAGAATGAAGAGAGGGACAGGGAAGTAGAAGGACTCAGAGGAATGGAGAAAAGAGTGGAGGAAATAGAGAGGAATGGAAAGGCGGTAGAGGCGGTGAGGAGAGGAGGGGTGGAGGGGGAATGGGAGCAGAAGATAAAGGGTATAGAAAAAAGGATGGAATGGAGGGAGAGGGAGGAAAGGAAAAGAAATGTGGTGGTGAGGGGTTTAAGTAAGAACGAGGGGAAAGAGGAGGAGGAGGTGGAAAAGATTTTAAAAGAGGTAGGAGGAGTGGTTGAAATAGAAAGTGTAAGAAAGGTAGGAAGAGGGGAGATTTGGGTAGCTAGGGTAGGGAGTGAGGAGCAAAAGAAAAAGGTAATGGAGGGAAAAAGGAAATTGAAGGGAAGAAAGGAGAAGATAGAGGATGACCTAACCTTTCAAGAAAGAAAGATGATGTAGAAGCTGAGGGAGATTGCGGGGAGAGAACAGGTAGCGGGAAGGAGGGTGTGGGTGAAGTACGGAAGAGTGCAAATAGAAGGGGAGTGGTGGAGGTGGGACGAGGACAGGGGGGTACTGAGGAACGGAAAGGGGGAGGAGAGAAAAGAGGAGGGAAAGAAGATGCAGGGGGGAAGAGAAGGAGGGGTCACTAGGAAAGAGGTGAGGGAGGGGGAGGTCGCAGGAGGGGAGAGGAGGAGGGAAGAGGTAGACAGAGTAGAGGAGGAGGAGGGAAATAGTAGTAGTGAAAAGACGTATAGCGAAGGGAGGGCAGGAAGAGGAAAGGGGAGGAAGCAGAGGAAGAAAGGGATATGGAAAATAGGGTTCTGAAACGTGGCAGGGTTGAAAGGGAAGGACAAGGATTTTTGGAAAGGGTTGGAACAATGGCAGGTGATAGTACTAATAGAAACGTGGATGATGGAGAAGGAATGGTGGAAGATAAATGGAAAACTGCCAAAAGGATATGAATGGAGAATGCAAGGGGCGACAAAGAGAAACAAGAAAGGTAAGGCTATGGGAGGGATAATAATAGGGGCGATAAAAGAAATGGTGGAGGAAAGAGAGGAGGGTGAGGGAGAGCTAGAAGGGTTGATGGAGATGAAGGTGAAGGTAGGGGGAGAGAGATGGAGAATAGGGGGGGTGTATGTGAATGGAGATATGGAAAGGAAGATAGAAGGGATGAAAGGATGAATGGAGGAGAAGGGAAATGGGATAAAAACGATAGTAGGGGGACTTTAACGCGAGGACGGGGAGGGAGGGGGGGAATAGGAGTTGAAGGAGAGGAGGGGGAGATGAGGAGGTCGAAAGATAAAATGGTGAACGGGGAAGGAAGGAAACTGTTGGAAGGTATAGGAGAGAGAGGGTGGATGATTTTCAATGGTGGAATAGAAGGTGATGAAGAGGGAGAGTATACGTACACAGCGGCAAGGGGAAGCACGGTGATCGACTATGTGATGGGAAGCGAGGAGGTAAAGGAATGTATAGTGAGGATAGAGGTGGGGGATAAAGTAGATTCGGATCATCACCCGATTGAGGTATGGTTGCGAGGGGAAGAAGGAGAGAGGGGGGAGGCGAAAGGAGGGAAAATAAAGGAGGCAGGGGAGTATGGACGGAACAGGGGAGAAGAGAATTCATAAACAGAATAGGGGAGGTAGAGGTAGGGGAAGGAAGCGTGGAGGTAGAAATGGAAAGAATGATGGAGAGGATAAAGGGGGAAATGGGAAGGGGCAATGAGGGAGAGGGGAGGTGGGAGAACAGGGGGTGGTGGGATAAGGAGTGTGAAAGGGGGAAAAGAAAGTTAAGGGAAGAATTAAGGAGATGGAGGAGAGGGGAGGGGGAAGGGAAGAGATACAAGGAGAGGAAGAGGGAATACAGGGAATTGTGTGTAAGGAAGAAGAGGGAGGAGAATGAGAGATTCGAGCAGGAGGTGCAGGAGGCAAAGACGGAGGCGGATGTTTGGAGGATTATTAACAGGGAGAGGAAAAGGAGAGGGAGAGTGAATGAAGAGATTGGGGAGGGGGAATGGCGGGAATATTTCATGGAGTTGCTAGGAGGGGTAGAGGAAAGAGTGGTAAACGGGGAGAGGAAGGGAAAAAGAACAGTAGAGGAGAGGGGGATTCAATGGGAGGAAATAGAAAGTGATAAAAGGGATAAAGGATGGGAAAGCGGTAGGGGCGGACGGGATACCGGGGGAAGTATGGAAGTACAGAGGGGAGGGGATGAAAAAGTGGGCGTGGGAATTTTGTAATAGTGTATGGAGGGGAGATGGATGGCCGGAGGGGTGGAAGGTAGAAATAATAGCGCCAGTAATGAAAAAAGGGGAGGGAAGAAAGGTAGAAGAGTACAGAGGGGTAACCTTGATGCAATCGCTATACAAGGTGTATGCGACTGTATTAGCGGAGAGGTTGAGAGAGGAGGCGGAGAAGAAAGGTTTGATTCTGGCCAATCAGATGGGGTTCAGGAAGGGAATGGGAACGATGGACAACGTGTATGTTTTGAACTACCTGGTAAATAAAAGAATAAGGAAAGGGAAAGGGGGGATAACGGCGTTTTTTATGGATTTAAGAGCGGCTTTTGACTCAGTGGACAGGGAGGTATTGTTAGAGGTGCTTAGAAAGAAAGGAGTAAGGGAGGGGTTAGTGGAAAGGGTAGAGGAGATCTACTGGGAGACGAAAGCTAGGGTGAAAGTGAGGGGGAGAATCGGGGAAGAGTTTTGGACGGGGAAAGGGGTGAGGCAAGGGTGTCCGCTGAGTTCGTTACTGTTTAACATGCTAATTGCGGATATGGAGGAAGAGATGAGGAAGGGGGGTGGGGTGGGGTGAAACTAGGGGAAGAAAAGATTTACACGTTAGCGTATGCGGACGATGTGGTGGCGTTGGCAGAGGAGGAGGAGGACATGAGGGCGCTGATGGGCAGGATGGAGAGGTACCTGGAGGAGAAAAAATTAGAGCTAAACATGGGAAAGTCGAAGATACTGAGATTTAGGAGAAGAGGGGGGAGAAAAAGGAAAGTCAGTTGGTATTGGAAGGGAGAAAAGGTGGAAGAAGTGAGGGAATTCAAGTATTTGGGATACGTGTTGAGCAGCGGAGGGGGACAGGGAGCACATATAAAAGATAGGGCGAGAAGGGCAGCGATGGTGATGGGGCAGGCGTGGGGAGTGGGGAAGAGGAGATTTAGGGATGACTGGTGGCGGAGGGTATGGGTATTTGACAGACTGGTTTGGACGGTGATGGCTTATGGGGCGGAGATTTGGGGTTGGGAGGAAAGGGGGGTAATGGAAATGTTACAGGAGAGATATTTGAGATGGACATTGGGGGTGGTTTGGAGGTCACCGGGGTATATGGTGAGGGAGGAATTAAAAAGGGACAAAATAAAATTGAAAGCACTGAAAAGGGCATGGGGGTAGGAAGTGAGAATGGAAGAGGGGAGAGGGAGTGAATTATCAAGGAATTGTTGGTGGGAGATACTGAGTAGGGAGAGGGGAAAGGCGGAGTTGCCGCAGTGGGAGGTAGGGAGAAGAAGAGCGATAGAGGAGAGGGAAGAAGTGGGGGGAGGGGTAGAGGAGAGAAGGAGGGTAGGAGGAATGGAAGGATTTAAAGAGGTAGAGAGAAGGGAAAATGAAAAGCAAGAATGGGAAAGGTGGGAGAGAATAAAGGACGCTAGATACAATAAGTGGTACAGGGAGGTGAGAGTGGATGGGATTACCGGTGTATTCGAGGAGGGGTTGGGGAGAAAGTAGATGGAGAAGAATAGCGAGATTCAGAATGGGGAACGAAATGAAAGAAGCGAAATATTGGTTAGCGGAGGAGAAAAAATTATGTAGGGTGTGTGGATGGAGAGAAGAGACATGGGAGCACGTGTGGGAAGGATGTACGAGAATAGAGGGTACGGAGGGAAGCTGGCAGGAAAGGGTAAGGGAAATATTGGGGGAGGAGGGGGCGGGGGAAAATTGGATGAAGAAGATTGAAGAGATAAGGAATGAAACAAGGACGAAAGAAGGGGGGAGGAAGGAGGAGGGAAGAATGAGAGAGAGAGAGAGAGAGAGAGAGAGAGAGAGAGAGAGAGAGAGAGAGAGAGAGAGAGAGAGAGAGAGAGAGAGAGAGAGAGAGAGAGAGAGAGAGAGAGAGAGAGAGAGAGAGAGAGAGAGAGAGAGAGAGAGAGAGAGAGAGAGAGAGAGAGAGAGAGAGAGAGAGAGGGGGGGGGGGAGAAAAGGAAACGGAAGTCGGGAGGGGGGTAGGACTATTAGGTTAAGATAAATGTAACATAGATTAAGAGAAATAGGTTAAGGAAAGGCGTGCGAGAAAGGCGAAATGAGCGAGAGGAGAAAGGGAACGAAATAGCGAAGTAGGAGGAGCAGGACGTGCGAGGCGTATAAGTAGGGCGAGCGGCAAAGGGCGGTGGACAGTGGCGCGCGATAAAATAGTATTAAGTAGCGTAAATAGTAGTAAGTAAATAATTGTAAAAATAGACATTAAGGAAAGAGGTTGTAACCCCAAGGGGATCAACGAACAAACAAATGTAATAATGTAATGTAATAAAACATTATTTAAACAGAAATAGTAATTGTTGTGCGCAAAAAAAAACGAAATATTATAGCTAAAAGTTAAAACATCTTTCTGTTTACTTTTTTCAGTAAACCTTATTTTTTTATGATGGAATTCGATTGCATATATATGAAATAAGATTTCTAGAGAAAGGGAAGTAGTATACTTCTTCCATTTTATCAAAAATAAAGGATGAAACCGCACTTATTTTTTTGTTCAAATTACTTTCATTGTGCCATGCATTGAAAAGATCTTCCTTTTTGAAATAATAGTTGCCTATAAAAGTAGAACTTTTGCACCTTTTGTACAGATAGGATCTATCGATGCAATAGAAAAGTGAAATATACTTACTTGAAGATCTGTCCGACATTATATTATATAAAATATTTGAAATATTATTAAAAAGTTTATTACACACTATTGTATACACATACAATAATAAATATATTATATAAATGTAATTAAACTACGAACACTGCTATAGACTCAGCTATGAAAACTATGAATAAAATGATAATATACGTAAAATAAAACTATAAAATATACATGTAATTATCCAATAACGCATAGAATTTACACTTCAGTATATAAACTTGATGCGTTACTTTGCACATTCGGAAGAAAACTGAGTCGATCCGAAGGAGACTGCGAGAAAACTAATCTTGTGTTTGTAAAATGTGATACAAAGTATTTGAAGATGAGGTTCACGCAATTGAAACATGGCAGTTCGGTCTGCATCTTCAGCCGCCACTTAAGCGATCGCATAGGGACACGCGTTTCGAACGCCAAATACGGCGTGCCACTATTCCTTAAAATCCGTATATAACTGAAGGTTGCAGGAGGTTGCACTTGAAATTTGTATGATCTTGGCAACAATTGTGCAAGTTTTCATATAAAAAAAGTCTCATGTTTATAACTTTTCATCATTTTTTTATAATCGTCCTAGTTTTAATTGTTGTAAATTTTGTATTGTTTATAAGTGGATTAAACAATGCTTATAGCACATATATATAATTAAAATATACCTATTTACTTACGTAACAGTATACTACAAATCTTTATTTTGAGATTCTGTAACGAATAATTCAGCGTTTAAGGTTTACTTAAAATTTCATATTTTTGACTTTACAATATTATATCTGGTGACAGAATTATCTGAAACGATTTATACGTTTTGATTTTAAAGCTTCAAAATGTTTTTAATTCAAGGAAAAAAACATTTTTCTGAAATGTTGAAGTTGCAAAATTGACTTTTGGCCACGAAAAAGCGGTTTCTGGATCACTGTGCAGCGACCCGGTGCGTGGCGCGCTCTGCCGGTTGGCAGACGGAGTTGCCACAGTCATTCTCCCTCCAGCGATGTTCGCAGGATGCGAAGGGAGCGAAAGAGTCACGGGTCTTCCGTGTGTCGAAGCTGGCCGCTCTTCGGGAGTGGATGGCTACTCTTCAGGAGTGGATGGCCGTTCTTCAGGAGTGGATGGCTGCTGCGGATGCGTTTGGACCTCTACATCCTCTCGAGCTAGGAATGCCGGCTTGAGAGAGTCGATGGAAATCGCCTTTTCCTCGCCATCGATTCTGATGGTGAAGACACGGTCGCTGTCTCGTCGGACCACCTCATGGGGGCCTGAGTATGGCGGTTGAAGCGGTCTGCGGACCGAATCTATCCGCCTGAAGACGTGGGAGCAGCTTTGCAAACTGCTGAACACGAACTGCTTCGTTTTGGCGTGGTGCGAAGTGGGCACAGGCTTGATGGCCCGAATTCGCTGCCTGAACCTCTCAATAAAGTTGCACGGGTCGGGAGAGCCGTCACTCGAGACGAAGAATTCTCCTGGAATGCGGAGAGTAGTGCCAAAGAGCATCTCAGCAGGAGAGGCTCGCAGATCCTCCTTGTAAGCCATACGAAGGCCGAGAAGCACGGAGGGCAACAGTTGAGGCCACGGCGTTAACGGGTTGCACATGAGGGCAGCTTTCAGGGTACGATGCCACCTTTCGACCAGGCCGTTTGATTGAGGGTGATAAGGCGCTGACCACCCGCGAGAAGGGAAGAAGCTCGGAGTCCCTCTCGCGGCAAGTAGTGGTGGTTATGATCCTGACCGCCACAACATCTTCATTTTGTACCAAAATGTACAAAATATCAAAAATATAGTCGTAGTTAAAATGACTAGAATATTAAACATACTGTTATTTAAGATCTAATTCTTTATTTGTACTTGTAAAGATTTTATTTTCCATAAAAATCCGCAGTCTAATGATTACAATAGAATAGAATAAAATAGATTTCATGGAGAATTCAGTTATAAAAAAATTCTATAAGAATTTTCAAAATCGACTTATACTCTTGCTTCAAAACTGACATAAGTCAAAATTCGATGTTTTCAGAAATTGCCAAAACTGTTTCCAACATAAAGGAAAAGTTTAGAGGAATAAAAAAGCAATTTAACGTTTTAATTACTTTAGGTTCACAACTCTTTAAAAAAAATAGTCTTTCAACTTGTGACCTTTTTTTGTTATTTTTGACACACAGAGAACTGAATTAATTTGAGTTATGACAGCCAAATTATAATGTGAAGTTAATAAATTCTGCAAGAAAAATAGCAACATGTAACATGTGTTGTATAACGGAAACAATATCTCATAATATTAAATTGTTACTGTAATTTTATATGCATATTTAATTTAGAGTCCCAACATATATCATTTTAAAGCGTGTGAAATTCACAAAAATATCCATATGTATCCGTATCCAAACTGACGATGGTTAGAATCAGTTAGAATCTTGACACAATGAGGTTATTATGCAGTCAGGTGCAAGGACTTCAAGAGGGAGAAAGAAAAGAAAAACAAAAAGGAGGAAAAGGAATGTTGGTAACATCATTATTACATTGGATAATGCAGTTGCGCTACAGATATGGCTGATAAAACAGGCACCACTGTCGATATCTCAGTTTTCTGTGGGTAGGAAAACCTACCTTTACTCGGGGGTCTCTGGGACCCCGAAATCCATGACCCTCGAAAACGGCGAGTTGGGGCGTCTTATAGGAATAGTCAATGGTATCACTGAGGGGGGGGGGGTCTTGCTCAGGGAGGGGCGACGAGGTAAAAACGTCACGCTTTGCACCATGCGTTCATTGGCTGCTGCCTGGCGCAAGCGCAGTTTACCATGAGTGTTATGCGCCCCCTAGTTGAACTAGACGTGGGACTTGAAATACAGGGTGATTCTGTCGCCAGTGGACTCAAAGGCAATGACTCGAGACCCTGTCTCGTATCTCATGACATGTGATTGCATTCTTTAATGATCTGTGCCATCTCTCTATTATTCCATTTCCTTGAGGATGATAAGCAGTTGTTCTTACCTTCTTTGCACCTAAAAGTTGTGTGAGACTTTGAAATAATTGAGATTCAAACTGTGCTCCTCTGTCACTGGTAATAGTTGCTGGTACTCCAAAACGTGAAACCCAAGTGTTGTAAAAATAAATTGGTTGCAACATTTTCTGCAGTAATGTGACTTATAGGTATATCTTCTGGCCAACGTGTGAACCTATCTATCATAGTAAGAAAGAATTTGAAACCTTGACTTTCTGGTAATAGTCCAATTATATCAATGTGTACATGCTGAAAACGTGAATTTGGTATTTCAATATGATTAGGAATTATCTTCGTATGACGATGGATTTTATTTCTTCGACACTGTAAACATGTTCTAGCCCATTCTTTGACATCTTTTCGCATCCCTGGCTAAACAAATTTCTTCTCTAATGTAGTTAAAGTACTTCTACCACTAGGATGTGACAAATTGTGAACTACTGCAAAAATACTTCGTCTTAATGATAATGGTATATAAGGACGTACTTTTATTTTCTGAAACATCACAATACATGACATCATTTACATCTGAAACATAAATTTTCTTGAGGATTAACTTTGTTGTCGTTGTTTGTTGTAATAATTCTTTCAACTAATTATGAGTTTCTTGTGCCTTTATAATATCTTCAGTAGCAACTATTATCGGCATGTTTATTTCTTCTATTCTTGAAAAAGAGTCAGCAATTATGTTTTCTGAACCTTTGACATATTGAATATTCGTTGTAAATTGTCCAATTAAATCTAACTGTCGAAGTTGCCTTGGAGATGTTTTACTACTTTTCTGATGAAATGCATAGATTAGTGGCTTATGATCAGTTTTAATTATTATTTGACGTCCTTCAATAAGATAACGAAAGAATTTAATACTATTATAGATAGCTAATAGCTCTCCATCATAGGTACTGTACTTCTTTTGTGTATCACTTAATTTCTTCGAATAGAATCCAATAGTTTGCCAAATTCCATCTATTTCTTGTTGCAAAACTGAACCTATTGCAGTGTCAGATGCATCAGAATGAATCTCTAATGGTGCATTCACTGCTGGATGTGCTAATAGTGTTGCATTGTTAATTTGTTCTTTGCATTTATTGAACGCTTTTTCTGTTTCCTGATCCCAAATAATTGGTCGTTTATCCTTTTTCTTTGCACCTTTTAATAAATTATTCAGAGGTGCTTGCGTTTCTGCTGCACTTTTAAGAAACCTTCTATAAAAATTTACAATACCTAAAAAACGACGAAGCTCTGCGACGTTCTTAGGTTTAAGATATAGAGCTATACTTTCTACTCTACTTTCTAAAGGCTTAATTCCATTTTGTGTAATTTTGTATCCTAAATATTTCACTTCTTCGACTCCAAATACACACTTTGCTAAATTGATAGTTAATCCGTATTTCTGAAGTCGAGTAAATACAGCCTTTAAATGTTGCTGATGTGCTTCTATAGATTTCGATGCGATGAGAAATGTCGTCAGTATAACAATGACAATAATCTAATCCTGGTAACACTGTATCTAACTAGCTAGTCCGTGGTGCTCGCTCGCTTCGCGAGCTCGCGGGTGGAGTCCGTGTTGCTCGCTCGCTTCGCGAGCTCGCGAGTGGAGTTATTGTAGCTCGCTCGCTACACTCGCTCACGAGTAGTGATGCCTGTAGCTATTCATGTTTATTTTGTGTGTGACCCTTTACGGGCCACGCAAAGAACTTCCCGATTTGCGAGTTGTAATTTATTATTACCATTATTAATTGTCACTAATTAGAAAATTATTCGTATTCGGAGAAATTTAATAGTTTTCTACTTATCAACATTGTTGCTATATGACGTCGCATTAAACGAACATCTATATATATAGGGAGAGTGTCCCATTTTAATCCACCACTACGGACAACTTAAGAAATATGCATTGGATCAAAAAACATCCTGAATAAAAGTTTGATGGTTTGGAGGGGGACATCTGACCCTGTTAAAAAATTTCATCCCTACCCCCTGGGGTATATATGTATGTATGTGTGTGCTGTGTATATGGATATTATGTATATTCATTTGTTTTCAATATGTAGTTATTGAGTATATATATATTTATACGTGTATAAATATACTCATATATATGTATTTATCACAATTATATCATTATAATTATATATTGTAATATATATATAGGCGAAAAATCGAAATTTCGCGATTACAGCGCCACCTATCGCGAATGAAAAAAAATGTTTGAAATAAAACCTACATATTTTGTGGCGTGGAATCCGAATCTGCAATAAAAAGTAGGTGGTCCTATTTAAAATTTTAAAGTAACCCCCCCCCCCAGGGGGGTAGGGGTGAAATTTTTTTGACAGGATCAGATGTCCCCCTCCAAACCATCAAACTTTTGTTCGGGATGTTTTTTGATCCGATGCATATTTCTTAAGTTAGCCGTGGTGGCGGATTAAAATGGGACACCCTGTATATATGCATATATATATGTGAGTGTGTGTGTGTGTTATATAAATATAAGAATAGTAATAATGTATGTATATATATTATTTCAGTTTAGTTATTCTCTCATAAATTTATATTCTCCCATTTAGATTGCGTTATTCTGTTAGGTTTTCTTAAAAAAACTAAAAAACTACTGGACCGAATTAGAACAAAATCTATTCAGCTCTAAGTTACATTGATACACATCGATTGCATCATCGACCATTTTGATCTGACCATTAGTTTTTTAGAAAACGTTAACGAAAAATTTGATCACATACGTACGTACGTACGTACGTACGCACACACACACACACACACACACGAACAATTTGTTAAAAATAGCCTAAAATTACTCCAATGACCTTGAAACATGGAGATCTGCTAAAAAATCGATTTTTCATTTTAGGGGCAAATACAATAACTTCCCTATAAATCGGGAAGTTAAAAATCTTTGAAAGGATTGCGCAGCATTACAGAGTCCAAAAGGCATTACATTAAACTCAAAAAGTCCGAAAGGTGTAATTACTGCCGTTTTCTCTCTATCTACCAATGCCATTGGTATTTGATTATAAGCCCTTACTAGATCCAGTGTAGTAAAGATTTTACATCCACGTAATTCATAAGCAAAATCATTAATATGTGGAATTGGATACTTATCAGGTGTTGTTACTTTGTTTAGTCTTCTGTAATCACCACAAGGTCTCCATTCTCCGTTCTTTTTGGGTACTAAATGGAGTGGACTCGCCCATGGACTTTTGGAGGGAGAACAGATTCCATCAGCCATCATACTCTCAAAAGCCTTCTTTGCGATAGCATACTTGTCCGGTGGTAGACGACGCATAGGTTCAGCTATGGGTGGACCAGTTGTCACAATGTAATGTTCTACATCATGTTTGACAAGATTCTTCCCTGTAGGCGTGGTAATATCTACAAATTCTTTTAAAATTGTAGTATATTTGTTGCTTTTGTCTACAGTGGATATTGAGGAACAATAAACAGTTGTAACCTGACCTACAGTTTTGAATTGAGTAACTCTATCTAACAATTGACGATTTCTAAGATCTACCAACAAATTAAAATGACGCAAGAAATCCGCACCGAGAATCGCATTCCTAGTATCAGCTATTATAAATTGCCAGCGAAAAGCGCGTTTTAAACCTACATCTACAACTACTTCTTTAATTCCATAAGTATTTATAATAGTGCCATTTGCATATAATCTCCCTAACTCCCCTGTAATTGGGAACGTACGCTTTAGGTAAAACAGAAACATCTGCTCCGGTATCAATTAAATATCGTAAATTACTTTTTTTGTCTACTAAAATGAGCCGGTTTTGAAGTTTTTCTCCTTCTGTTACCGTCTCTAAACGCGAAGGATTTTCTAGTTTCCCTGAGTTGTCCAATTACAGGGTTTTTGACATTTAAAAGACTTATCTCCAAACCTTTTATGGTAATAACAAATTGCTTCGAAAGTACCTTCTCTCTTTCAACTGAAACAGACTTTTTTCTAGATCCAGAACTATACCTAGCGGGAGTTCTACTTCTGTTCCGGTATCAGGGACGACTCTTCCGATGAAACTGCGATTGTTTGGCTGAACTCTCCACCATTAAAGTCAACTTCCGCACCTGTTCACATAGCTCCAAAGTATCGCCGTGTTGTGTTCTTTGGGGTTCTATTGCGGCTACCACATTTGACTTCTGAGGTTCCGCCGTTACCGCCGCTACCGATGACGTGGACATTTCTAATATTTTGTCCGCTTGTAATGCCAACTTCGATAGATCCGTTTTATCACTTATAGCCAATATGCTTCGAATATTGTCGGGTAAATGCTCCATGAACAATGTTCGTAATACAGCATCTCCAGTCTGACCTCCTGCTAAATTGCGCAATCTTTGTAGGAAATTCGACGGTTTTTCATCAACAGCATCACGTCCTCGTAATCAACGTCGTAACTTAGACTCAGCTGTCTCGTCGAACGAATTAATAATACGCTCCTTCAAAGCCTCATATTTCTTTTCCGTTGGTGGCGATGCCAGAATGTCAGAAACAAAAGGAAGGATTGTATGATCCAAATTTATAATAATGTAGCGATATTTGGTTTCATCACTGGTTATTCTAGCTACGCCGAGAGTAGCTTCAACTTGCATAAACCAGATCGTCGGATTCTCCTTCCAAAAGGGTGGTAGTTTTTCTATTCGAGTAGCATTAATTGTGGCATTTTCTTCTTTCGACTTCTGATGTGCTGTTTCTCCTGTCCGACTATTTGATTCTTCTGCGTCTTCTCCTTTTCCTTTTTCAGAATTTTTCTGTGGTGTATGAATCATATTGGAATTTTGTTCCACTCGGGGTCACCAATTGAAGTGGCTTACAAGGATGTTTTCAATAAATAAACTTTAACACAAATTTAATTCAATCTTCTCGTTTTAATGAATTCTCTTTTTTAAGCTTTTAATACAACAAGAGTAGTTATTCATCTATTTTTTAAAACAAACGCCAAAATTAATGGAGCAAATGTAATTATAATCACTCGCTAAAAGAGTGCGCTGCTGATGCAACTTTGTGGGGATGAGTCATTGACGGCCTTGCCACCAGGGTAAATTCCCGGCGCTGTGGCAAGGTTTATATTTCGCGCTTCTGGTTGATTCGATCGCCGTTCGTATATACAGGGTGTCCCAAACTAAGTGCGGGACCCGGAAAGGGTGGATTCCTGGGGTGATTCTAAACAACATTTTCCTTTGCAAAAATGTCCTCCGAAGCTTTGTTAACGCGTTATTAACGAAAAACCCCGACCAATCAGAGAGCGCGAATAGCGAGCGCTCGGCCGACCAGCGACGGTGACCAAGCTACGCGTAGCGTCTACTACTCGCCGTGCTCGAGGCTTGTACAAGAAACTCAAGATCTTTACGTTATTGGCCAATTTCTCCTAACCTATTGGATGAAAAATTATGAAAAAAATCAGGGACACGTTAGCTATCATGACACATATTTTGGAATTTTTTGAGATTTTTTAATGTATTAGCAACGTTGCAAAAATAAAAAACGTGAGAAGACACGGTTATTGGCCGATTTCTGTTAAACTATTGGCTAAAAAATTATGAAAAAAATTAGGGACACGTCAGCTATCGCGACACATATTATGGAATTGTTTCAGATTTTTAAAATAATTAGTTAAGTTGTAAAACATAAGAAACGAGAGAAAACAAGGTTATTGGCCGATTTCTCTTAAACTATTGGTTAAAAAATTATGAAAAAAATGAGGGACACGTCAGCTATCGCAACACATATTATAGAATTTTTTCAGATTTATGAATTAATTAGCCAAGTTGCAATACATAAAAAGCGAAAGAAAAAAATTGTAAAAATGGTGCTTTTGTATTGTAGCAAAACTGGATCTATGATCATATTACTTCAGTACATAAATATCACTAATATCATTGTTGTCAAATTTTCTCACATTCTTTAACTTCATACGTCATAATAAAAAAGTAAAAAGCAATGTTTCCGTACTTCCTACGGATTGTAAATTATTCTACTATGTAAGAAAACATTGGAAACTGTACAAAAATACTTATTGCATAAGGAATGTACGAAAATTATACCTGTTACGGGCTGTAATCGGTAAAAAGTACGGAAACATCGGTTTTTATTTTTTTTAATTATGACGTACTAAAGTAAAATATGTTTAAATAAATTGAAGTTAATAGTATGACCCCCTCATTCGATTGTACCCCTTATGGAATAGTGAGTAAGTAGGCATGCAATTATTATCGATGAGACTCACCCATTCGGAGAGGAATTCACCTGCTGCTTGAACACCGATCCCTCTGGGTCAGTGGCCGATCCCGGTCGTTAGGGGATGATGCAAACCGTAGGTCCTGCTGGTCGCAGGTATTCGGTGCCACAGAAATACACCTTACGTTTAGAACACTCCGCGGTCACCAACACTGATCACTTCATTGAAAGAGCATTTGAGCTTCTAATCACTTATAACCGCGGATCACACCGAATTAAAATCCCCACGGTCTTGAATAATTTTGGAACGAGATCGTTCCTACGTTTGAAAATAATTTAATGCGGTTCGTGGCGGTCGGTGCGGGTACTTCTCACGGTACATCTGTTCCGCGGATTCCGCGTTGTCTCGGCACTCTGCAGCGAAGAAAAAGAAGAGGGTGAAGCCCTCAGCGGCGGAAATCATGATCGATACTAACGATTTTTTCCAAAGTCTCTTTCCTTCAGCCCTCGCATCCCTCCAGCGTGACTTTTCGGGGTGTAGCTTTGTCGAAATACTCGAAGTTGATTTGTTAATTGGCAACAATGAGGGAGGGCCTTCCTCGGCCAGCCTTTTTTGGTGGAGGTGGAAGTGTCTCTTTCAGGTCGAAAAGGTAGCGGAAAAATTTAGGGTACAAGGAAACGGTGTATGAGGAGGCGGTTATGAGTGTCTCGCAGATGCGGCCGTTTATGATCTTGAGTATTGTCCTGCAATTTGGAAGGAACCATCGGCACTCGAGGCCGAAGACCGCGAGGGCGCGTGGAGCTTACCGTTAAAGTGCTTTCGATGCATTCGGAGGGATGAAGTATAGAATTCCCCGTTATTAAAAAGCGAATTGGGGAAAGTCTTTCGCCGTCAAACATTTGATCAACGGATGTTTCGCAGAGACTATCTCGTCACCGTGCCGGGGGTAAAATACAGTTATTGTATTCTCATCCTGCGACCGAGTCTTGCTTTTTATCACCCTGAACATGCAGTGACCTTCTGATGTTCGTGTAAGCCATCACACAACTTTATACTTTATACTCATACTGTTACTAGATAAACCCTCCAAGTTATTACTTCTTTTTACCCCGTTACCTTTCAAGATAATTTTATGAAACAAAATAGGCACATATTTTCTGAAGAATTGTGAAGGAAAAAAATATGGGTCAAATTTTCTTGTAGGTGGGATAGGGAAATGATACGGAAAAATAACTTATCTTAAATTTATATTGGAATGGCAAAAGTGATTTAGTGGTCCGAGTGATTTACAAAGGAGATCCTGATTTTACGTGTAACTAAATGCTCGTATTCGTGTCAATGTAAAGGATCCGCGTAATGTTTAATACACAGGTAAACAGCCTCCCCTGTAGCTCAAGGAGGTTTACGAATAATGGAAAAGGAAGAAACGAAATTTCGGAGTAACGTAAGACAGATCCCCGCGAGTGACCCCCAAACTTACCATTCATGACTGCATTGTTTCGCGGACAGGTGGCAACCGTCGGCGTTGAGGGCGAGGTAATTACCTCGCGGACCCTTACCGATAGCAGGGCGACTGGGTCCACCGATGCTTTACTGCAGGGGCCCATAAACGGTGAACTCGGGGACACTCGCGGGGAGCCGACACGTACTACTCCGAAATACCGTTTCTTTTCCCTCAATCTTTTCTGAACCTCTTCGAGCTATTGGAGACGCTTACCTGGGCGCTATACGATCCTTTGGCTACATTTTCGAAAAAGTCGAAGAAAACATTTGGCGACCAAATGCGGTGCACAATAAACGGTTCATCGTTAGTTTTCTTTAACAATTCATTGATGGACATGAGGGAAACTAACGGTTAATCGTTTATTGTGCACCGCATTTGGTCGCCAAATGTTTTCTTCCACTATTTCGAAAATGTAGTCAGAGGATCGTAAATCGTAATGCAAATTACGAAAATTAATTGGATACATGACTTAAGAACTAGAAACTTCAAACTACAAAATAGCTGTTTTCAATATTTCTTATACTTATTTTTCACGGAGCCACTTGAAAATGACCAAATTTTTCGAAAAATGTTACTGTTCCGCAGTGTAGTAAGAGCACGAAAATAAATGTAACAATGAAGAAAGTTGTGTGATGGCTTACACGAACATCAGAAGGTCACTGCATGTTCAGGGTGATAAAAAGCAAGACTCGGTCGCAGGATGAGAATACAATAACTGTATTTTACCCTCGGCACGGTGACGAGATAGTCTCTGCGAAACATCCGTTGATCAAATGTTTGACGGCGAAAGACTTTCCCCAATTCGCTTTTTAATAACGGGGAATTCCATACTTCATCCCTCCGAATGCATCGAAAGCACTTTAACGGTAAGCTCCACGCGCCCTCGCGATCTTCGGCCTCGAGTGCCGATGGTTCCTTCCAAATTGCAGGACAATACTCAAGATCATAAACGGCCGCATCTGCGAGACACTCATAACCGCCTCCTCATACACCGTTTCCTTGTACCCTAAATTTTTCCGCTACCTTTTCGACCTGAAAGAGACACTTCCACCTCCACCAAAAAAGGCTGGCCGAGGAAGGCCCTCCCTCATTGTTGCCAATTAACAAATCAACTTCGAGTATTTCGACAAAGCTACACCCCGAAAAGTCACGCTGGAGGGATGCGAGGGCTGAAGGAAAGAGACTTTGGAAAAAATCGTTAGTATCGATCATGATTTCCGCCGCTGAGGGCTTCACCCTCTTCTTTTTCTTCGCTGCAGAGTGCCGAGACAACGCGGAATCCGCGGAACAGATGTACCGTGAGAAGTACCCGCACCGACCGCCACGAACCGCATTAAATTATTTTCAAACGTAGGAACGATCTCGTTCCAAAATTATTCAAGACCGTGGGGATTTTAATTCGGTGTGATCCGCGGTTATAAGTGATTAGAAGCTCAAATGCTCTTTCAATGAAGTGATCAGTGTTGGTGACCGCGGAGTGTTCTAAACGTAAGGTGTATTTCTGTGGCACCGAATACCTGCGACCAGCAGGACCTACGGTTTGCATCATCCCCTAACGACCGGGATCGGCCACTGACCCAGAGGGATCGGTGTTCAAGCAGCAGGTGAATTCCTCTCCGAATGGGTGAGTCTCATCGATAATAATTGCATGCCTACTTACTCACTATTCCATAAGGGGTACAATCGAATGAGGGGGTCATACTATTAACTTCAATTTATTTAAACATATTTTACTTTAGTACGTCATAATTAAAAAAAATAAAAACCGATGTTTCCGTACTTTTTACCGATTACAGCCCGTAACAGGTATAATTTTCGTACATTCCTTATGCAATAAGTATTTTTGTACAGTTTCCAATGTTTTCTTACATAGTAGAATAATTTACAATCCGTAGGAAGTACGGAAACATTGCTTTTTACTTTTTTATTATGACGTATGAAGTTAAAGAATGTGAGAAAATTTGACAACAATGATATTAGTGATATTTATGTACTGAAGTAATATGATCATAGATCCAGTTTTGCTACAATACAAAAGCACCATTTTTACAATTTTTTTCTTTCGCTTTTTATGTATTGCAACTTGGCTAATTAATTCATAAATCTGAAAAAATTCTATAATATGTGTTGCGATAGCTGACGTGTCCCTCATTTTTTTCATAATTTTTTAACCAATAGTTTAAGAGAAATCGGCCAATAACCTTGTTTTCTCTCGTTTCTTATGTTTTACAACTTAACTAATTATTTTAAAAATCTGAAACAATTCCATAATATGTGTCGCGATAGCTGACGTGTCCATAATTTTTTTCATAATTTTTTAGCCAATAGTTTAACAGAAATCGGCCAATAACCGTGTCTTCTCACGTTTTTTATTTTTGCAACGTTGCTAATACATTAAAAAATCTCAAAAAATTCCATAATATGTGTCATGATAGCTAACGTGTCCCTGATTTTTTTCATAATTTTTCATCCAATAGTTTAGGAGAAATTGGCCAATAACGTAAAGATCTTGAGTTTCTTGTACAAGCCTCGAGCACGGCGAGTAGTAGACGCTACGCGTAGCTTGGTCACCGTCGCTGGTCGGCCGAGCGCTCGCTATTCGCGCTCTCTGATTGGTCGGGGTTTTTCGTTAATAACGCGTTAACAAAGCTTCGGAGGACATTTTTGCAAAGGAAAATGTTGTTTAGAATCACCCCAGGAATCCACCCTTTCCGGGTCCCGCACTTAGTTTGGGACACCCTGTATAGAAGTTTCCCGATTCTTAGACTACCGCGTCTAAGGCAGGGATCTGCTAGCAAGCCTTACTGACGAGTCCAATAGCAGATTCCGGGACGAAACGTAACTTCCTTTTTATTTCCCCCACAACTTGAACATGGCATATAGAAGGAAATCCCTACAGTGTAACGCTCACTCAAAAGGCGTGAAGTTCAAATTGAATGTAATAGAGGAAGGAGTTGAAGGTGAAGTTGGTATAAATTAATAGGTTTGAAATTAGTTAAGAACATTTTGCAGAATATTTCAGAGTATTGAATAAATTAATTATATTTCAAGTCCCGTTCTTCGAGATTACAAGGTAGTAGACTTCGTCTGCTCGATATGTCACAACGTTCAGAGTTCTAAAAATCCCTAGCTCCTAGGTTCCGGTATCGGGTTTCCTGTTTCTACATTGAATTTCGTTGAGCGACGAGAGTCACACGTGAAGAGTTTGTTGCGGACAAAATTTAGAAAAATTTTTTGTATTAGGATGGAAAGGGGAGTAAAAAGAAAGAAAGTCGATAAAGAGGACGCGTTGGAGTTAATATTAAAAAGACTCCAAGGAATGGAAGATAAGATTTCAAAATTAGAGAAAGAAAAAGAATCTTCCTCTCGCGACGACCACGTGGAAATGAGAGAAGAATGGTTAGATGACGAACCGGCTAAGAACTCAGGTACATAAAATTTTATTCATGAGCTACCCCTGAGGTCAGACATATGAATATAAAATCTGATGAACTTGCTCGGGAAGCAGGGCATATCAGAAATTAAAAAAGAACTGGTAAAAATTCTATTCATGAGCTGCCCTAGAGGTTAGACATATGAATATAAAGACTGATGAACCTGTTCCAGAAACAGGGCATATCAGAAATTAAAGACAACAGGATAATTAGGCCGTGTTATAAGATAAGGAAAATTCCATTCACAAACTAACCTAAAAACCAAGCGCCAAAAGATTGACTGATGAACCTGTTCTAGAAACAGGATATATCAGGAATGATAAAAAAAAAGACTAATTTTCGTTAAAATTTTATTTTTTTGTTTTGTATTAACAGGATCAGAGGATGTACAGAATGAAAATAGCGACCCAAATACTGAAGAGCACCATAAAAAGAAACAGAAGTCAATAGCGGAGATAATAGAGGAAGATAAGGAGGAGGGTGAATGCGATTTTCTGGACGACGATCTGCTAGAAGTACTGGGGACTGATCCGACAGAGTCGGGAGCAATAAAGACGGAGCTCCATACATCCTTACAATCCCGTTGGGGAACTTGGGCCAAATCGGGCATAACAAAGGAGGATTTGGATAGTATACAGAAAAAGTATGAGACATGTAATTGTTTCCAAACGCCCAAAATGAACCTGGAAATAAAGGCGGTAATGAGTGACTTGGCGATAAGGAAAGACAAGTATCTCTCAGACACCCAGTCGATAATTGGATTAGCATTAACCTGCTTAGGAGCAGGTGTATCAATGATCCTAAAGGAGGAAGAGGAAGAGATTGATAAAATGGCACTTCTTCAGAGGTTATGTGATGCAGGCAAGTTATTATCCGTAGCCCATTTTAAACAATTGAAAGCAAGGAAAACAGCAGTAACACCGCCATTAGATAAGAAATTAAAGGAGGTGCTAGAAAATACAGAACCAGACGAGTTTGTATTTGGGAAAGAGTTAGCAGTAAAGATTAAGGACTCTAAATCTGTAAAAAGCATCTCGCAGAGTTTAAAAATTCAACAGCCCACGAGGAAGCCATTAGTTCCCAGAGGAAGGTCTTTAAACTGGCAGGTCCCGTCACCAAGACGTCAAACAGTTTGGCAGGCGGGCTACAGACAGGCATCACAGAACAGCGGAGTCGGAGGAAGATGCAGAGCAAATCGCAGGGACGAGCTGCGAATTACAGAGAAAGCAGATGGAAATAAATGTAGGTAAGGTGGCTGGACAACTTACCTTTTTCCGGAAAGCCTGGGAAAAGATTACGAAGGATAAATTTATCTTAAGGTGTATTCAAGGATATAGATTAGTTTTCTCACAGGAAATAGTATATAAAGAAGAGAGTAAAGAGCCATATAGATCTCCAAAAGAGTTAGATGATTTAAAGGATGCGATTAGTTGTTTAAGACAAAAAGGGGCCATTAGGCAATGCAGAGATGAAGAAGGTCAAATACTCTCTCCTTATTTTTTAGTCCCGAAACCTGACGGCACAAGTAGATTTATTTTAAACTTGAAATATCTCAATAAATTTATGACAACGAATCACTTCAAGCTAGAGGACTTGAGGGTGGCGTCAAAATTAGTTCAACCAAACGATTTTATGGCATCAATAGATTTAGAAGATGCTTATTTTGCTATTCCAGTACATAAGCAAAGTACAAAATTTCTTAGATTTAAATTTAGAAATAGACTATATGAATTTACGTGTTTACCTTTTGGCCTATGTGTAAGTCCTTATATATTTACGAAGGTTATGAAACCAGTAATGAGCTTTTTGAGAACCAAGGGGATTCGTTCTGTGATATATTTAGATGATATATTGTTGGTGGCAGAATCCCATGAATATTGTAAGGAAGATGTAAATTGTGTAATTCAGTTATTAGAATCATTAGGCTTTAATATAAATTTTAAAAAGAGTGCGTTGCGACCCAGCACAAGATGCAGATTTTTAGGGTTTATTTAGAGGGGATATATAGAGGGGACTCGAATAATTTTACCATAGAATTAACAGCAGAAAAGAAAAGTCATATTAAGGAATTATTAAGATACTGGTTAACGAAACAAATAGCCCCAATAGAAGAGGTTGCAGTGTTAATTGGTATTTTAGTAGCAGCTTGCCCAGCTATACAGTATGGGTGGTTATACATAAAGAGACTAGAGAGAGAAAAATGTATCGCCCTAAGGACAAATGACAACGACTATTCGGCAAATATGGTCATTAATGAATTGGTGAAAGAGAATCTTAAATGGTGGCAAGAAGGAATTGAAAATAATTTTAAACATATTAAGAAGGATAAATATGATATGGTTATCAATTCCGATGCATCGAAGACAGGTTGGGGCGCAGTGTGTGGAGACAGCAAGGTATGGGGTTTCTGGAGTGAAACAGAAAAGCAAATACATATCAATTTCTTGGAACTCAAAGCGGTATTCCTAGCATTAAAAGCTTTTGCCTACAAAAAGAAAAATGTACAAATATTATTAAAAATAGATAATTCTACAGCCATAGCCTATGTAAATAAGATGGGAGGAGTAAGATTTCAAAAATATAATGAATTAGCCAGAGAAATTTGGCAATGGGCTGAGACGAGGAATATTTGGCTGGTAGCTTCGTATATTCCATCCAAGGACAATTTTGAAGCAGACAAACTATCTAGAATAAAATCATTAGATACAGAATGGGAATTGTCTACTATAATTTTTAGGAAAATTAGTCGTCGATTTGGTTACCCAGAAATAGATTTGTTTGCATCAATGGATAATAAAAAATGTAGAAAGTTTGTGTCCTGGCTCCCAGAACAGGAAGCAATGGCAGTGGATGCTTTTACAAAATCGTGGTCAGAATATTTTTTCTATGCCTTTCCTCCTTTTTCGATGGTATTAAAAACATTAAGAAAAATAAAAGAAGATAGAGTCACGGGCATAGTAGTGGTACCATATTGGACCACACAGCCGTGGTACCCGTTATTAGAATTGTTATTAGAAGAGCCGATGGTTTTTGGTCCAAATGACAGATTATTATCTTTATCTGTTGATAGATCACAGAACCATCCGAGGGCGAAACATCTGAGCTTAGTGGCAGCAAAATTGTCAGGGAAGCGTTCCGAAGAAGAAAGATCTCGGAGGAAACTATTGATATTTTGATCGCATCCATAGCCGAGTCAACATTAAAACAATATGAGACGCCACTAAAAAGATGGCAGCGATTCTGTAAGGCAGAGAATCACGATATTTTTAAGGCAGATGTTAAGTTAGTATTAAAGTTTTTAACCAAAGAGTTTAATAATAAGGTAGCGTTCGGTTCTATTAATGCGGCAAAATCGGCAATTACCCTTATTTTGGGAGATACAATTACTAAAGACTTAGCAGTAAAGAGATTTATGAGAGGAGTGTTTAGACTGAGACCAGTAAGACCCAAGTATGACTATACGTGGGATGTTAACATTGTCTTTAATCTGATAAAGAGATGGTATCCATTAGATAATATATCATTACGTTTTCTAACACTAAGAACTGTTATGTTGTTAGCCTTAGCATCAGCTCACAGAGTACAGACTATTGCGGCGATAAAATTGGGTAATATTTCTCGTATGGGGCAAATTATAAATATTAAAATACCAGACATGATAAAAACTTCCAGAGTAGGTCGAACGCAACCATTATTGGTTTTACCGAGTTTTACGAATAACAAAGCAATTTGTGTAGCTACCTCGTTAGAAAAATATATAGAGGCAACACAGGAAATAAGAGGAGATGAGGAATGTCTATTCATATCATTCAAAAAACCATTCAAGAAAGTTTCAACGCAAACGTTAAGCCGTTGGATAAAAATGGTATTACAAGAAAGTGGCATTGATACTACCATTTTTTCGGCACATTCAACTAGACATACAGCTACTTCAGCAGCGGCCAATAAAGGAATAGACATAGACGTAATTAAATGGACAGCGGGTTGGTCACCCGGGTCACAAGTCTTTGCATGCTTTTACAATAGGCCGATTGTTAAGGATAGAACAGTATTTGCAAACGCAATAATGGATGTGGGTGATATTAACAGTTAAGTCAAGAATTGTTTGTTAGATTAGAAGTTGTTTTTTGTGAGAATGTTAAAACATTCCGAAAAGATACCAAAGTATAATTTAAGTTGAGTAATCACAAAGAAAAGACTGTAATTTTTGTTTATTATATGTGTTTATATTTAGATATATATAGATGTATGTATATTGTTCGTTGAAAGTTCGGTTTTTGGATATATAATTATTTTGTAATAAAGTATTTTCATATGAATTAGACCGTAACGATTTGTGTTACTTGGAATTAAGATGTGAATAGAAAAAAATTGCAAAAAACGCTAAATAACTACCTTGTAATCTCGAAGAACGGGACTTGAAGTATAATTGTACAGTCAAACGAACTTACCTGTAAGTGAAGTTCGACTGTGATTATATGAAAGTCCCGTTCGAGATGATTACAACCCTCCCAGAATTAAACTATAAAATCTTAAATTATGACCCAACCCGAGAATTTTTGCAATTTTTGTCGCTCTGAAATAATGAAGAAACAGGAAACCCGATGCCGGAACCTAGGAGCTAGGGATTTTTAGAACTCTGAACGTTGTGACATATCGAGCAGACGAAGTCTACTACCTTGTAACAGAGAGGAAATGAGAGTGCTCACGCCCGGGATTTCGGTGTCCCCGGGCAAGTGCTGCCCCCAGCGGCCAATTGTAGCAAAATAGTAGGAATCTAACCGTTTTAGTTCAACGCTAGCATATACAAGAACCTATTGAGTTCAACGCTAGCATATACAAGAACCTATTGAGTTCAACGCTAGCATATACAAGAACCCATTTAGTTCAACGCTAGCATTTACAAGAACCTGTTTAGTTCAATTACCGACGGTGATTCTACAATACCATATATCAGAACCACAAGTTTTGTGTCACTACAGGCATCTTCCCCTTTTCACATTATACGTATTCGAATGTATCAATTAGCACTGGCTTTACATTACAGCGTTATTTATGATGGAAATTAAAATCAAAAGTAGTGGTAAGTATTTGTTCTTGTAAATAATTTTAAAAAATGTCGAATACCTGTAATTCTGTTATGCTTATCATGTAGCATACGTATGTATGTACATACATATAGGATTTAAGAAAAAGGGTGAAACGAGACCCCTGGATCGGTGAACATTATAAAAAAAACGTGCCGCAAAATTGTTTATAACAATAGAAAAATTTTTGTCAAACTTTTGTAATGCATAAATCTATTGTACTCGACGAGTAGAAGAAAACTCTAAAAGGAGCAATATGCCGGAAATGCTCTGTTTAACCGCTATAAAGCGTTAAAATCTACGCAAAATTGTCAATGTGTACCGCTACACACGCAAAGAAAATACGTCTGTGTACGAGCTAGAGCGGTGCTTCCGATTCCGATACATCTCAGCAGCTGATCCGTCACTGTATTATAAAATCGATACAATGATTTTCTCTTTCTTTTTCTTATTGGTTTCAGTGTCTTCTCGATCGCACGCACATGCTGGCTGTTGACCCCTAAATAAACAACAACGTCACGCGTGTGCGTGCGATCGAGAGGACACTGAAGCAATAAGAAAAAGAAAGAGAGAATCATTTCATCGATTTTCTAATTCGGCGGCGGGTCAGCTGTATTAGGCTGTATCAGTTGGTTAGCATCGCTCTCACTCGTACACAGCCGTGTTTTCTTTGCGTATGTAGCGGTACACATTGACAATTTTGTGTAGATTTTAACGCTTTATAGCGGCTAAACAAAGCATTTCCGGCATGTTGCTCCTTTTAGAGTTTTTTTCTACTTGTTGAGTACAATAGATTTATCGATAAAAAAAATTTGACAAAAATTTTTATTGTTATAAACAATTTTGCGGCACGTTTTTTTTATAATGTTCACCGATCCAGGGGTTTACTTTCACCCCTTCCAGCGGTATCCATAATTTTTTTTTTACATCAGAGATAGGCATGCAGTATCTGAATAAAAAATTACTGAAATTAGAATAAAAAAACGCTTTATTCATTATTTCGAAGTTTGAATAATGCGATGTATCTTTATTCTATGAGCAACGAATAAATGAATTTATGCGATGAGAATTTATCCGACGAATAAAGATTTTTTTTATTCGAATAGCGTTTTATCTGTAGTGTCGGAAAAAGTTTTCATCTGTATCTATGTTTATTCGAACAATTATAGGAAGGATTGGAATAGCTTTACGGGCATACTATACATGGACATTTTACACGTCCGCATGTTATACGTCGCGTTTTTTCCGCCGAAATAGTACCTGTATGTTTTAATGCAATTGAGTACGAAATTTTTGTTTATTTTTGTACTTAATCTTATTGCAAGCATTGCGATAATAAAACAAATTAATTTGACATGCAGCATCCTATTTGCATTCCCTGATACTTTCAGCGAATGTAAAAAAGAGATTTAAGACTGTTGGTTAATTGTTACATTAGTATACAAGTACATTATGTGCATTCTATGTACTAATAAATTCGAAAAATTCAAAAATGAATGTTTACTAGATCAATAATTCCTGTATGTCGATTGTATCTCTTACAAATCTAATAAAAATTCTTGAAAAATGAATCATAGTGCATTATTATTAAGATACTTTCTTTTGTTCTCCTTTCATTAGAGGTAACTTTGTATACTATGTATTGGTTCAAGCGAAAAATCCTTTCGTACATTTCCAAGAATTTTAATTCCAAATGTATGAAAGTAAAATTTTATTAACCAGTATATTATCCATTTTTCTATATCATTTTCTAAGTTTCTAGTAGTTTCATGATACATTATTCTGTTTCCGAAATGAGTAAATAAATAAATAAATTTTGTTGAAAATGAAACGAAAGTACTTTTTAACCAGAGCAATAAATTATGTGCGCATATATATATATATATATATATATATATATATATATATATATATATATATATATATATATATATATATATGATTAGTATATATATATATGAATATATATATGAATATATATATGATTTCTAAAGAATACGAAATACATATTGAATGACCCGTTTCTTTTTAAAAACTTATACCGACTTTTTAATTTTTAAATGACTTTCCATCGCATTTCATGTTGTAATGAATCATTTTTGGGTTAATTTATACCAAAACATGAATCACATTTTAAATCAATGAACAATACTTTGATTCCAAAAATATGTAAAAAATGCAGTGTTGCATGTATATAACATAGATTACATAGAACATAATAATATTCTTTTTCAAAAATCATCATTTCCGTCATATAATTTGAAGAAACAGTATAAATAATGTAAAATTTGTTCACTCACAATCAGCAAGAGTGTACACAAATTGGACTTGTATATTGACAAAATCAGTGCGATTGATCACTCTGATACAAATATACAAAAACACGAGAGCGCGTGGATGTGCTCCGGGATAGAAATCAAAATTAGTGGTCGTGTTTTGATGTGTTGTGGTTAATACATCAACGAAAGAAATGAAGAAAAGAACCCCGTCATGGTTCGGATCGGAGATGACCTGGTTATGTATAAATCGGGCTTTACTAACAAGAGAAGGACTCCAACTGTACCATTTCGATTTTAACGATTTTTCGTAGGATAATAGAATGCATATATCTAATGATATCTGTAAAATATTAGCCGCAGATACTTGATAGTTTTAAAGATATAATTAATTGAAGGTACGTAGCCTGTTTATCTACTGTAATGTAGACATGTATTCCTGTAATACAGAATAGTGATATGGTATGGTGTGTGGCTCGTGAACTTGATTCACATTGAAAAATATTATAAATATATATTTTATCACATTTGTATAAATCAGTCTTGCAATTGGTTTCAATTAAGTCGTGCAGTTTTATCTAATCGGATCGTTTTGTAACATCGTGGCCGGTTAAGTGGAATTCATTATTCTAGAATCGTGCTATATAATTTTTCACTATAATAATTACCATCCTGAATCGTGTACAATATCATCATAATAATATTAAAGAGGAAGAAGAAAAACGAAGAAAAAAAATGTGTATTAACCGATCCCATTTCGATCGCTGACCCACCGGATTATGAGTTACGCTCATACCACCTCGCTATTCTGTATTACAGGAGCATATGTCTACATTACAGTAGATAAACAGGGCATGTACCTTCAATTAATTATATCTTTAAAATTATCAAGTATCTATGGTTAATATTTTACACATATCATTAGATATATGTATTCTATTATCCTACGAAAAATCGTTAAAATTGAAGTGGTTCAGTCGGGGTCCTTCCTTGTGAAACGCGGAGAACGCTCGCGTACAGATAGAGAAGAACAACGTATCGATAATCGATGCCTCATCTACGACAAATGAAGATCGTGCCAACGATTCCGTCACTGTTAGACTGTTACCGAGCTCCTATGAGGCGTGCAACGACAGATATTTATATAGATATTTTTGTGCGGCTTTCTGCGTTTCTTTTCCGTTGCTCGTTGCAGATATTTTAGAAATGGATTCGACGAGGAAAAGAAAAGTGAAATTCGTAGACGTTTGTGCTTATGCACAATGCAACAACGGTCGACATCTAGGGCATCAGCTGCATTATTTTCCAAAAGAAGATAACCCACTTCGTCAAGAATGGATCTCAAGAGTTGGTAAGTACAGATACATGTATTATTGCAATCTTTCACGGAAGGTAATGACTTTCTTAGCAGCTAGTTGAACTTGTTTTAATATGCAGTATTATGCATGCTCGAAAAAAATTAAGGGATCATCTCAAGGAACACAAAAAATGAAGCAGTTTAACTAATCAGAACTCTTATATAAATGATCGTATCGACATCTTTATATACTTTTTTAAGATTTCGCCTATATTGTTTTTTGATAAAGTCATAGTAATATAAAGAGCACTTTACACATTTCACAAAATGTTTTACATCTTTTTAGTACTCTATGGGGTAAACCAAATTTGTTTTAAACATAGTATCGCATTTATTATAATTGTAAACGACTACATTCCTCTGTAAAGAAAGTGCTCGTCGTGTGTTGTACGCTTTATTTTCATGAAGTTATTTAATTCCGAAGTAAAAATCGGCTTTTTTACTTTGATTGACTCCGAAAAGGGATAGAATCATCGCGGAACGTAGGTAGAGAAACCAATACAACGTTTAGAGAAACAATTTTTCATCAAATTTAATAGAGTAACTAAAATTCAACAAAATCCGCGATGTTACTCCAAAAAGTGTCCGAGTTCGCGTGGAATGACCCCCTGTACTAAAGATAGAGATTATAGATATAAGATAGATCATTTATATCACAGTTATATCAGAGATCATTATATCGTGTTCGTTGAGGTGATCCTGTTGTGCGGGATTGTGCAGGATTCGTGAGCAGTTTAAGGAATTAGAATTCGTCGGGCTAATTTATCAATAACTCTCCGTTTATTGACTAACTGTTGAACTTGACTGAGATTACAACTTGGTTACAATTCTCTGATCTTTACTCGTTGACAATCAGGGCGTGAATCTGTCGCCTCGCGGCAGCGAGCGGCTTTTATTATCTTCATTCGTCGACGCGGGGGGTGTTCGGTCACTCCCATATATGGTCTGGCTAGCAACATCGTCGCGGAGCGACGGAATGTCCCGAAATGCTGAGTTAGCAGACCGCGCCTTTACCTTGGCTCGCGTCTAACGTGGCTTTGCTGATGCATCACCAAGATGCATCGCGTTTAGCGTTGGACGGGCACAACAATCCTTTCATTTCTTTCAGGTGTGTATTATATACAGAAAAATTCAACGTTTTATTAAAAAAATTAAATTAACATTACAATCTTGTCTAGTATACCAACTACATAATAAAAAAATAATGAGTTAATCGAATACTTGCAACTCTTTTAATAGGTAATCCGGCTTTCAATTGTTACGCAAGTTCAACTATAAGAAGAATGGGTATATGTGCCGAACATTTCTTGCCTGAAATGTTTAAATCAAATACCACAGCGAACCCAAGTAGGCCAAAAATGTTGAAGAAGAATGCCGTACCGCAACCATGGGTATATCACAGTAATGGTAAGTAATGAATTATTGAAATTAAAAATAATGAAAATACAGTAGACTCCTGTATAACGCGAGTTCTTACAACGCGAATTTCTATAACGCGCCAAAGATATTGCGACTAGGTACTGTTTTCATATAATGCGATTGTTCGTACAACGTGCCAAATAATAAAACATAGAACATATTTATTTATACATATTTGATATTTCAACATATTTGATAGAACATAGAAAATAAAAGTTAGCATAGCAATAATTATTTCAAACATGTTACTTATTTAGATTATACGCGTTATACGAGAAAAATTCCCGTCCAGCACGATTTCTTATAGCACATAATGTATTGACCGCATTATACGGGAGTTTACTGTATTTGATATTTTAACATAGTGGCCTAGCTGGAGTTTTCGCCGCCCGGGGCGCTTCCTGATTTTTCCACCCACCCTCCTCTCATCAATTTCGCAAACGTATTAAAAATACTACAAAATAATCAAAATAGCGTATACGGAATAAAAATGAAACATTTATTTTGCAAATTAAAACATTTTTATTCTGAAAAATAAAACTTTAATTTTAACGTTTTACAATCTTATTTTTCTTACTTTCCTATTTGCAAAATCATCGATGACATTGTCGAAATCTATTTCATTATATACTGAGTTGATGTTCTATGGACAGTACGGCGAGATTTCTTAAATGTAAAGTACTCATTGTGGATCTTAGATAATTTTTAATTAATTTCAATTTAGAAAAGCTCCTCTCACAACTACCGACACGTACAGCAACCGTGAGAAAGATTTGCAGTAATATGACAATATTTTGAACTGAGTTTTCAATACTTGAGATAGATGCTATTGTTCAATGTTAAAAAACAAAATTGTCTTGCGTGAAAAGTACCACCAGGGTCTGAGAAGGTTCCACAAATTACTGTTATTTAAGTGTTATATAAAGGTTCTAACTGAAAGAGTTATGAAGAACTGAAATGGTATTATAACTGTTATGAGTGGAAAAAGGTTCTAGGTAATATCGATTCCGGTTACAGTTAATGTATTGTGGTTAACTACAATATATCGGTTCTAAAACGGTTCTGAAACGGTTCTATATCAATTCTATATCAGTTTCAACACAGTTACGTATTGGGGATGGAGCGATAGCTACGAGGGGCGTAGCCACTTCCGGGGAGCTAAGCTAAAGGGACGTGGTACTTTGGTGCCGTATTGGTGCTTGGTTGTAATCGCGCAAGCGCAATTGCGTAGTAAATTTGCGTCCTAATCTAGTACTATCCGACCCAGGATTTTCTTACACTTGCAAATGTACACTTCGAAACAAAATGATAGCACACTTGTACGATCTTTAATTTCTCATATTAAGATAATGCTAGCGTGAAAACTCTGAATTATAGTATATAAACCGTACCTTTTACGAGTATGTAAACATAACATATAGATTGACTTTACTTTAATGTTCTGTTAGTTGAAAGAGAAATACTTCTTTTAATGAAAGGTATAAAGGGTCTAGCCAGATATGAAGGGGAAAAAATGCCCCCAAGCCAAATTAAACTTTATATATACCAGTCGATAGATCTCTCAAAAAACCCCTTTCTGCCAAGTATGAACCTGGTACCCCCACTATTGGGGTAGTTTCGGGGTAAAACGTAATTTACAGTTTATGCTTGATTGCTTCTGTTCTCAGTAATAGAAAATTATGAAAGAAATCAACAATATTTTACTCCAGTGGATGCATGTTTGCGAATTTTTTCAGAATTTTTACTTGCAAAACCGATTTTTTAAAAATTGAAAAAGGTTAAAAATGCTGATTTCGGCCTGAAGTTATCAAGGTACCACATTTATATTTTTACAGTTTTAGTGCCTTTTTATGGTTATTAACATATATTTTTTGCACATTTTTTGAAATAGTGAAACATACTTGAAAAAATTAATAACCGATTTTTCAGTGTATTTTGGTATTCACAGAAATGGCATGCTTCTATAATAATTGATACATTCCGCTTGTTAAATAGGTATTATATACAATTATAAGTACTTTTATATGTAATATACGAACCAATGTATTTAATTTGTAAACATCTTATCTTTAGTAAGAACGGATTCTTAAGGAGGAGCCTCGTTTGGAACGCTAAAATAACGATGGTTTATAAGAATTGTTTTCTTAGCAAAGATAGAGCGGATCTTTTCAAAACTTTAAGGGTGTTTTATTCTACATTCAGACAATAAAAAATTGTTGTGTTGACAATTAATTAATTTAATGTTGCTATATTTATGTATATCGGTAACGCCGCGTCGCCGGAGTTGCAAAATTGTGTATAACGTACCTACGTCACACATTCAATTCTTACCTGAAACACAAAAACCAATGTTTTTCTTCTAAATCTAATGTAATTACATTGTCAATGAACTAAAAAAAGAGCAACCTCCTCACGTTGTACATCGGGTAACGCTAATGCCGGCGGCACATAAGATTCCTCATTTAATATCTCCAGATTGATTAGCGCAAAATGCATGTGTAGAGTGTTTTGAAAACGTTTTAATGTCAACTATATGAATATAAAATAAAAAATATAGCGTTCCATTAAAAAATGTACCCGTGACCTTCACACAGCTTTTCAAGGTCATCACAGGGTCAATTTGATATAGGCATCATATGTGCCCCTTTGAATCCTACCAGTTTTGCCTTAACTATTTTTTTGTATCATCAATATTTTTCCACATATTTAAGTGTTCATAAATAAAACACACCCTGTAGAACCGATATGGAAGTGATAAAGAAACGATAAAGAACCGATAAAGAACCGATATATAACCGATATAGAAGCGATATAGAACCGATATAGAACCGATATAGAACCCGTATAGGGAACCGTAATCAGAATCGATATTACCAAGAACCTTTTTCCACTCATAACAGTTATAACATCATTTCAGTTCTTCATAACTGTTTCTGGAACCGGAACCGATATTATAACAGTTATCGATCCCTGGCCCCCACGCCCTCCCTAGCTACGCCACTGTTTTAACATATTTGATAAAATATAGAAAACAAAAGTTGGCATAGCAATCATTATTTCAAACATGTTAGTTATTTAGATTACGCGCATTAAAAATTCCCGTACAGCACGATTTCTTATATAACGCGATTTACTATAGCGCGTAACGTATTAACCGCGTTATACGAGAGTCTAGTAATAAAATTTAACAAATTATATTAAATAAAAAGGAGGTGAAGAGGAAATAGAGCAAGAACATGAGGAAGAGGACGAAAGAGAAGATGAAAGAGAACAGGAAGGAGACAACGAAGAACAAGAAGGACAAAGAGATCAACATTACCACCAATACCAACTGCATGAAGAAATAGAAGAAGAAATAGAGGAAGAAAGAGGGGAAGAAGAAAGCAACGTAGAAGAAGAACGAGAAAGATATCAACACTACCACCAATACCAGCTACATGAAGAAATAGAAGAGGAGATAGAGGAGAAGAAGAGAAGAAGAAGCAGAAGGCAACCAAGAAGAAGAACGACAAAGACATCAACACAACCATCAATACCAGCAACATGAAGAAATAGAAGAGGAGATAGAGGAAGAGGAAAGAGAACTATTTGTTAATAAGCCGGTATTGGATTACACAAGAGTGCCATTAACTTTTTCTGAGAATGAAGACGATTCAATGGAATGGATGACAATGGAACCAGAAACAAGTGCAGGAATACAAATTGAAAATCCCGTAAAGAAAACCCTGAACGAAATGAAGTTGGAAAATGAAAATGCGCAGCTTTTAAAAGACAATAAGCATTTAAAGAAACAAGTGAAATATTTAAATCGAAAAGTCAAAAGAATGAGAGAATGCAGGAATCGTTTTTCCAATTCACACAAAACCGAGACTGTGGATGGATTCTTAACTAGACACGGATGCAAAAATGACACTGCAAGAACCTTAGTTAAATTGCAGCTAAAACGTGAAAATGTGCCGTATACATCAGAAGAAAGAGACTTGGCCAAAATGATGTTTTACAACTCTGCATCGGCTTACATCAAGTTAAGAAAAAGCGGCTGTCATCTACCAGCTGATAGTACAGTACGTAAGTGGATTGCAGCGTATAATTTAGAAACGGGATTTTCACTTGATATTTTCAACGAAATTAAGCTCCGCTTATCAGAGTTACCAGAGGATCAAAGATTATGTGCCCTGAAGTGGGACGAAATGTCTATAAAATCATGGGAGGAGTATTCTGCATCCTTAGATTATGTGGAAGGATTAGTCGACATAGGAAATTTGGGTCGACGTGATCAAAAAGCACGGTACGTATTTGTATTTTGTGCAGATAGCATCAATGCTGAGAAGCGATGGAAACAGCCGCTAGCATATTTCCTACCAGGGACAGGAGGAATGAGAAGTGATGAAATAATCGCATTATTAAAAATATGTCTCCAACGATTAAAAGACAGTGGAGCACATGTAAAACTTTTAACATGTGATCAGTGCACAACGAATCAAAAAGTGTACAGAGAATTAGGCATAACGGAAGAAAATCCATTTTTCGTTCACGAGGGTGCAACGTATTATGCGACTTTTGATTTCCCACATTTAATCAAGCGATTAGTGGCACAGTTAAGAAATCATAAAAATATCTATGTTGGAAACCAAAGCATAGTTTCATTTAGTGATATGTGCGAGACGTGGAATTACGACAAAACGATGAATTCGTCAAGATTATTACCACATATCACTGAAATACACTTGTATCCAAATGCATTCCAATCAATGAATGTAAAACGGGCATTTCAAATTTTTGGAAGAAGATTTGCTGCAGCCATAGAAGTCGCAGGACATGATCCGAGAGGATTAATGAACAGCAGTAGCACATGGCCACAAACAGTGCACTTCATAAAAAAGTTAGACAAAGTGATCGATTACTGTAATTGTTATTACATTAATAACACTTCTAAGAAGAGACCTTTGTCTAATACAGAGAACGACGTGTATAATGTATTAATGGAATTTATGGAGTGGTCTACAAAATGGAGTTTAAAACCATATCCATTAGAAGAAATGGGACATGCAAGGCAAAAAAATACTACACGAGCCCCCTGTTTCAAAGGACTATACATGACGCTTCGCGCATTTTTAAATGTATATGACTCCATAAGAAAAGAGGAAACACTGCACGATTTTCAGTTCGCTATTGGGTTAGTCAAGATTCAGTGGAGCATCTATTTTCAAAATTGCGGCAACGAGGAGGATTTAATTTCAATCCCACATCGCGTATGGTACGCTTAAATTTACGCCACATTTTGTGTTCAAAATTAATTAAAATTGGAGAGAGGACTAACACACAGGAACAAGAGAAGGAAACCTGTACCTTAATTGGACAAGAAAGTAGCATTCCTGTGCAACTGAATGCAGAAATTAATGAACACGAAGAGGACGATGCCGACGATGGTGCACTAAATTGTGCAATGGACTTGTATGAAAATATCGAAAACGGAAATGCTAGTGTCGAAATGGATGACAATTTAAAAGATGCATCATTTTATGAGAAATCATCAATAACATATTTTGCGGGCTATATCGTACATCATATAATGAAAAAATACGATTGCACTGTATGCCGAGATAAAATGATGAAAACTCCTATGGATTATGTTCAACATGTAGAACAATACATTGAAGATCGCGAATATTCGGATGAAGACGAAGATGCTCCATCGATTACCAAGTTGTCAAGACCAACCGAAGAATTTGTGAATATTATTGCGTTTCAACTTAAAGTGTTTAATGAATACTGGAAGAGTTTTTGGTGCTCACGCAATGTGTTGTACAATTTATACACAAAAGGTCTTGAAAAAACCAATATGCAACATCCGGCTTGGTTTAAAAAAGAAGAAAATTGCTACGAACATCGAGTAGCAGCTTTGAAACACCTATATAAGGTGAAACTACACGACCAAGCACGGAAGAGAAACGAAGAACAGAGATGCATAAAAAAAGGTGTGCAAAAAGCAGAAATTAAGAAATATATTGCATCAGTGAACCAATATATGGAAAAAACAAAACAGCGCAAATGAAGAGCTGTTTCATTATTTATTGCAACTGCACCGGCGAGTGCAAAACAGCGCAAATGAAGAGCTGTTTTATTATTTATTGCAATTGCACCGGCGAGTGCAAAACAGCGCAAATGAAGAGCTGTTTTATTATTTATGGCAATTGCACCGGCGAGTGCAAAACAGCGCAAATGAAGAGCTGTTTTATTATTTATTGCAATTGCACCGGCGAGTGCAAAACAGCGCAAATGAAGAGCTGTTTCATTTTATTCCCCTCCGACGGTGAGCCACCTTGTCGTGGTGGAGGGGCTCAGGGAATGTCCTGCTAAGAGCTCACCATAGTAGTAAAAAAAAAGAAAAAACAATAAATATGCGACTGTGTTAATAATTTTTTGTGTATTTTATAACTTTCCATCCAAAACTTTTTTTCCTTTTTTTTAAATATTTTATTCCTTTTATTCATTTTTTATATGTATCATACATTAATTTTTGCAATAGAAATTTAATGTCTGTTACGAGCCGGGGCCGAGTGCAACGCTTGAGGCCGGCGAGTGTGTGTGTATATTTTCCACAGGAATACGGAGTCAGTTTGTTAGTAAGGTACGCAGACGAACCTGACGCGAAGTCAGGGAGCTGCTAGGATTATTGACGGGGAGGACGAACCTGATGCGAAATCAGGGAGCCTCTAGGAAATGGAGTCAGATGCGGACAAACCTAATGCGAAATTAGGGAGCCGCAGGAAGGTGAAACTTCGTGGACGAACCCGATGCGAAATCGGGGAGCCACTAGGATTGAAAGTCGCAGACGAACTCAACGCGAAGTTGAGGAGCTGCTAGGAAGTTGGTAAAAGCACAGACGAACCTGACGCGAAGTCAGGGAGCTGTTAGGAGGTTGGAAAACGTACAGACGAACCTGATGCGAAATCAGGGAGCTGTAGGATGCGGACGAACCTAATGCGAAATTAGGGAGCCGCAGGATGGGTGAATTTTCGTGGACGAACCTGATGCGAAATCAGGGAGCCACTAGGTTGGATAAGATTTGTCTTTGGAATGTTTGGAAATGCGGACGAACCTAATGCGAAATTAGGGAGCCGCAGGATTGTTAGTTTAGCCTCGTAACTTTGAAATAATAAAATTAGAAATATAACTCGAGCGGTAAAGTTATACTTCGTGTGGGTACGTTCGATTACTATCAAGGATTGTGGAGTTAGATCGTAGGTTCAAACTTATACTCAGAATTTAAAAGTTAACTCTAAATATATTGTAAATCAGTCTTTAAATACAAGTGTGTCGTGTAGTGTTTGTCACGAATGTGTATATTAAAAATGTGTTGAATTTACCAAATAGTTGTTGGTGCTCGGTTTTCACGCACTGGCAATGCGGGGGAAGAGTGAATTTAGAAAGAATTGCCAAATAGAAATTTATGCCGACTCGCGGATCCTACAAGGTTAGTTTAGATTCGAAGGGGAACTTTAGCCCGATCTCACAATATTCGACTCTAGAGAATGTGACGCGACGTTGTCTCTAAACGTGACGGTACGATTCTGAACCCCCGAGAGATGAAATCAGTGAGTTTATATAGGCCTAAAAATGAGTGGGGATGCCTCTAATTTCCAAATAAGGAAAGTTCTAGAAGGTTCGAAAGTTGCGTCAGCTTCTTCGAAATTTCGGTTAGGGTGCAGCTGCTTCCAGAGATAAGCGGTAAGGGGAGGTTAAGAGGGTTTTTTTCCTTGCTAGACTCGAGCTCGAAGAATCGTGAGAGCGAGAAAATAATCATGCATATGATGCATACGTAACATGTCATATATATATTAATGCATTGTATTGTATTCTGCGTGCTACATACTGTAACAACTTTTTCAAATTATTTCTTCTACGAACGTTTTTATATTATTATACTGGGGAAATGTTCTTCTCCGTAAATTCTTCATCAGACGTCGAAACTTTCGATATGAATATGTATATGTATATAAGAAATTACATTTCTATTGCAAAAATTAATGTATAATATATAAAAAAAGGAACAAAAACTTTTCACGCACATTACGCTGATTTGAACCCTAGTCCCACTGCGTGGTAATCCCATATCATAACGCCATAGCTATGAAGCACTCTTTTTTGTACAGAGTGTATAAAAAAATCATGGACACCCGTGATTGGAGTGAAACTAGACCTCGTGGTTGATGGAGATTTGTAAAAGAAACGCACCGCAAAATTGTTTATAACAATGAAAATTGTGGTTAAACTTTTTTATTGCAAGAATCTATTCTACTCGACGAGTTGAGAAAAAGTCTCAAAGGAGCCATATGCCGGAAATGCACCGTTTGGACGCTATAAAGTATAAAGCGTCAAATTTTACCCAAAATTGTGTTTGTGCGCTACACGCAAAGCGAAGCGCGCTCGTATACAAGGGCAACGGCAGTTCAGACCTACCTACCTTCTCTTTCTTAGTGGGCCCTGCTTCTCTCTCTCGCACTTATAGAAACCAAGAGGTTTTCATTATTTGTTTGACTAGCTCCCGTATCCTCTCACCGCCGCGGCGCGGCGGTCAACAACATAGTGAGAACCGCTTGGTTTCTATAAGTGCGAGAGAGAGGGAGAATCCTTCCATCGATATCAATTTTCTAGCTCGTAAACGAATGCGCTTCGCTTTGCGTGTAGCGCTACAAACACAATTTTGCGTAAAATTTGACGCTTTATACTTTATAGCGTCCAAACGGTGCATTTCCGGCATATGGCTCCTTTGAGACTTTTTCTCAACTCGTCGAGTAGAATAGATTCGTGCAATAAAAAAGTTTAACAACAATTTTCATTGTTATAAACAATTTTGCGGTGCGTTTCTTTTACAAATCTCCATCAACCACGAGGTCTAGTTTCACCCCAATCACGGGTGTCCATGATTTTTTATTTTGATTGCAATTAATCAAATGTACTAGAAACTTTAAATTCAAATATTTTAAAAACTATACGCTACAACTTCCATATAGTGCTGTTCCAAACGCGACTTCCACACCGTGCCTTCCCCTTGTAAGAGGGGAATTATGTATATATGATTACAAATCACATAATACACTTACTATGCGAAGGAAATGTAAAAATCATATGTATTTATGCTGTTTTTACCCGAAATCTCCCGAAAAAATCGATCTTTGATTTTTTTTTAACTATGGGGTCATTCCACGCGAACTCGGACATTTTTCGGAGTAACATTTCGGATTTTGCTGAATTTTGGGTATGTTTTAGTCTTTGGGGGTATATAAACGTGTACGAAAGGATTTGTGAAAATTTTCAAAATTGTAGATTTTACAGCTTTTTGAAGTTTGGTGTTCACTTTTTTTCTATCAATTTTAGCTCTTAAACTAGCAAACTGATAAAAATGTGCTTTTGGGTACTTATAGTAAAGACATAGGAGTATATAATAAAATTTTTTTCAGTTCAGAAAATAATTTTTTTAACCATTTATTTTGCAATTGTTATAAACAAATGCAATTTTCACACCGCGGGGTCACTTTTAAAAATTTGAAAAAAATGAGTATATAGTCCTATTTGTCCCCTTTATGGACCACTTTTCAAAAATATGGACATTTTAAAATTGGCCTTAGGAAAATTAATTGAATGTAACGCCGCGCCGTGCCGCGGCGCCTCGACTGGCCGAGCCGCGCGGTACCTCCAACAATCAAGCGGCTATATCTGCTATTCTTACGCAGAGTATGCGACTATTGAAAGGTACACTAGCGTTAATACTTATGGGAAGCTCACTCTTTGTCAATGGCACCCATTGTTAGTAACATTAAGGTTACCACTGTTCGATGGAAACCACGAGAAGGTGGTGAGTATCTTCCATCGGGAGAGGATAGGATGGAATTTGATGGGATAGGATGGGATAGGATGGAATAGAATTCGGTGAAAGGATGAGTTTTTGTTTGTATCTTTGGCCGTCTAATTAAATAAATGACCGGTATAAATATCTAATTCATAATTGCTACTCTTCTTGATGTTTCACTGTATAAATAAATTTTTGCAGTCAAATGAGACACTGTATCCGTTGGAATAAATGCATGAAAATTTCTCGTTCCATTAATTGTTTTAGCAAGCCCCACGTCTCTCTAATAATACGTCTGAATGTTCATTATATTCCTCCACCGTACTAAATTGAAAATTAATGTTTTTAATATTAACACTCGCCCAATCAAACAATTTTTGCGGTGTCGTTATTTGGTCTTGCAATGGTTTTTGTAAACTTGCTCGAGCTGCAAGGCGTTTTAAACACCCACCAATACCCTCGCATGCATTCTTGCCATGCGATGTTGCAAAATAATGCCATTCGGCGTTAATTCCGAAGTCTTCATAATGGAAACTGAGGTTCAATAAATTGTATTTATTTTTATACTTATTAAAATTTTTATACTTATAAATTTTTTTATTTAAATTTTGAAACATCAAGAAGAGTAGCAATTATGAATTAGATATTTATACCGATCATTTATTTAATTAGACGGCTAAAGATACAAACAAAAACTCATCCTTTCACCGAATTCTATTCCATCCTATCCCATCCTATCCCATCAAATTCCATCCTATCCTCTCCCGATGGAAGATACTCACCACCTTCTCGTGGTTTCCATCGAACAGTGGTAACCTTAATGTTACTAACAATGGGTGCCATTGACAAAGAGTGAGCTTGCCATAAGTATTAACGCTAGTGTACCTTTCAATAGTCGCATACTCTGTGTAAGAATAGCAGATATAGCCGCTTGATTGCTGGAGGTACCGCGCGGCTCGGCCAGTCGAGGCGCCGCGGCACGGCGCGGCGTTACATTCAATTAATTTTCCTAAGGCCAATTTTAAAATGTCCATATTTTTGAAAAGTGGTCCATAAAGGGGACAAATAGGACTATATTCTCATTTTTTTTCAAATTTTTAAAAGTGACCCCGCGGTGTGAAAATTGCATTTGTTTATAACAATTGCAAAATAAATGGTTAAAAAAATTATTTTCTGAACTGAAAAAAATTTTATTATATACTCCTATGTCTTTACTATAAGTACCCAAAAGCACATTTTTATCAGTTTGCTAGTTTAAGAGCTAAAATTGATAGAAGAAAGTGAACACCAAACTTCAAAAAGCTGTAAAATCTACAATTTTGAAAATTTTCACAAATCCTTTCGTACACGTTTATATACCCCCAAAGACTAAAACATATCCAAAATTCAGCAAAATCCGAAATGTTACTCCGAAAAGTGTCCGAGTTCGCGTGGAATGACCCTATGGCGCATATGATAAAAAAATCTGGTAAAAATTGTAAATAATACTTGTACCAATATGTTGCTACTGTAAAAATAAAAAAGTAATGTCTCCAAAATTTCACTACAAAATTTCCATTTTTCTGAGTTTTTTTGAGTTTTTGATTTTTCATACTTATTAGGATTTACATTTGAAAAATCTGAAAAAATTCTGACACGCGACATCGCGACATCACAAGCAACGCGATCCACTCCAATTGGCGGCTTGTCACTTGTTTCCCAAGCGCAAAGAACCGCTGGCGATCGATGACCGCAACAATCATTCCAAAAATTGCCGTGCATCGACACACATCGTAAGTACCTGACACATTTCGACAATTATTTAGAAAGCAGACACGTTTTCAATTTTACTGATTATTAAATATGTTATAGAAGTCAAAATTTTAAACAATTTTTTTGTAAATATAATTATTGTATAATAATTCATTTGCATCTAGATGGACGATAGCACAACAAAGCCGCAGCCACAGCCGCAGCCACAGCCACAGCCGCAGCCGCAGCCAGAGCCAGAGCCAGGGTCGTCGTCGGCTTCTCAATATTCTCTACCGGATCCGTCGACGACTTCGCAATCCCGGAAAGGCGAACGTCGACGGACTCCATTCCGGGAGGACGAACGTCGACGGACTCCATTCCGGGAGGACGAACGTCGACGGACTCCATTCCGGGAGGACGAACGACAATGGACTTCAACTTCAACTTTGTCCTCGGAAGAGTGGCGTCGCCTCCCCCCCCCAGGCTTTGCCCTTAATGAACAAAGTACGTATACATATATACATGTACCTTCAGCCTTCAGATAATAAATACCATTCTTGTTATGATTTATACTTTATACAATCATTAGTGGCTTGTGTAAAAAAGATGTATCATTTTCTAATACTGATTCACTTCACCGAACTTTTATCAATTCTTTTTAAAATCATAATTAGTTCAGTATAATCTCAGACAACTTTCTAGACTTATAAAAAGGAGTACGTTTCGTCAAGTATATAAAGTTGTAATAATTTATAAATATTTTAAAAAGTTCTAGTTCAATATTTCTTACTAATCGTGAGTACTATTTGTACTAATTATGTATACTTTTCATGTTACAGATGCAAAAGATGAAACGCGAACTGAAATTTTTACAATATTTGAATAGACGAGGAGGGCGAGGAGGGCGAGGAGGCAGAGGAGGACGAGGCAGAGGAGGCAGTGGGCGGGGGGGGGGGGGAGTAGAGGCAAAAACGTATTGTACTTCAATGTACACTAAAAAATAAAATGTTTCATAAAAATATAATGATTAGTTATTAGTTTTCTACCCTTTCCAATATAATAAATTGTTATTTTAACTTTATAATATTGCAAAAAGCCGCAATAGGTCTGTTTCGATCTATCGCGATCGTCGTATCGGAGAGTTAATACACTCTGGTTAATATAGTGACACAATATCATTGTAACGCGGGGGAATCGCATAAATATAAACATTTACATCAAGATTAACGTAGTCGAGTAGTCGAAAAATTCGAGGAAACCTATTCTTGATACAATGAGGCTATCCACGTTACTATACAGTCATGTGCAAAGTCCTGCCAGAAGTCCTGCAAAGCGAAATATTGCCACACACATCACACATGCAACTGCATTTAGTAAATTAGTAACACATCATAAATGTATATTACATACGTGTTATGCGCATAACGGAATTTAATACATGCGATGTATGTTATATTAGGTTATATGTAAAATGTCTTGCATTCAATGTTCCTTACGTAGTACCAGCTGATAGTATCATTGATTTTAATTTCCACCACCGATAGCGCTATGATGTAAAACCAGTCCCAATTGATACAGTCGAATGTGACATGAAATGGTAAGGGGGCACTAGTGATACAAAACACGTTGAACTAAAAAGGTTCTTGTATATGCTAGCGTTGAACTAAGTAGGTTCTTGTCTTTGCTAGCGTTGAACTAAAACGGTTAGATTCCTACTATTTTGCTATGATTGGCCGCTTGGTGCAGCACTTGTACTCGGGGACAACGAAACCCTGGGCGTGAGCACTCTCATTTCCTCTCTGCTTGTAATCATCTCGAACGGGACTTTCATATAATCACAGTCGAACTTCACTTACAGGTAAGTTCGTTTGACTGTACAATATTTGCTTAGAAACGCTTGTTTAAACCAAACCACAGTATAAGGAGTATACTGTGACCAAACCTCTTTGGTTTAAATTCAAACGTCACCTTTTTCCCCTTTCTCTGAGAAAATATATCCATCGCCAAGTTGTAAAATACTTATAAAATAAGTAATCGATAAATGATGACGACAGAGTTAGCAAATAGGAATTTAATAATTATAAGATAATTATTTCATTGGTTCTTAGTAAGCAAGGTATGTACATGAAAAATCAACAAAATTTATTAGATTCGGGTGAAAAACCATTTTGTACTTCACACCGATACAATTCTTTCAAAGGAGACCACACAACACTATAAATAAATCTTCATTATTTTAACACTCGTGTGACTAGCATAAACAGCATGGACGATTCGGTTAACCGAACGTTTTTGGCAACAATAGCCTCTGTGGGATTACGTTTATTTTCTGATGACGAAAGTAGTAGCAGCGATTCATCGAGTAGTAGTGGAAGTGAAGATGAATTTGATCTTGAAATATTATATGCGACAGTATTTATAAATGAAACACGTGGAGAGACACTGTTTACGGAAAAATTGACGGATTACGTGGAACGCGTGATTCCTGGCTATACAAGAACAGTGTTTAAACAACATTTTCGGTAAGCAATATAATTACATAATTTATATGAAAAAAATGAGAACGAGATAAAATTATTTTTTAATAATAACCTGAAAAAGAGGCAGCTCCAAATCATTAGAAAATTAAGTGTTATTTTTGGTCATTCCACGCGAACTCGGACACTTTTCAGAGTAGCACTTTGGATTTTGCCGAAATTTGGATATGTTATAGTGTTGAGTGATATACAGGGTCATCCACTCAAGTAGGAATCCACGCGCGCGTGCACTTCACGGATAGGCACTACTACAGTGACACTATATATGCATCTGCCCCCTATAGGCCACTGCTAGAAGTAACGATTCCATAGACACTACCAGAGGGCCCAACGTGCCTTTGGCAGCTGTGAGAGAGAAAGGATGAGAAATGAGTGAGAGAAAATGAAGGCCCCACGAGAACCGTTAGACCGCTAAGTTCTCTAATGAAAAACACCTGGAGTCACATTGTAACTCAGAGTCTGTCTCGGTTTTGGCTATGCTCCGACTCTTTTCTTCGGCAATCCTACGGTGTCCTACGCTTTCGCTGCTCCGTTTGCTGCGACCGAAAGCGCATTTTACTTTTCGATGCTTTTCGGTCGTGCTTCTGGAAAGCCTATAGCACTGAAGTTAAAAAATTCATAACATCTTGAAACTTTGTGTACAAATAAAATAGTTCATTCCTATTATAAAATTATTTTTTCACTTTTTCGAGTTTTTTTTGGAATCTTTTCAGACTTTTTTTCTAATCAAGGATTTTAAGTTGTAACTCGAAAATGTATTCAATGAATAACTGCCTCAAATTTTCCGCCGGGGAGTAACTATTCGTGGATAGACACTAATTTCGCATGCAATCCTGGGCATAGGACCCCATGTTCGAGAAAAGGAAGACAATAGAAAAAATGGTCAATAAAAAAACTTTTACTTTTTCGATTAAAATGGCATTACGCACGATGAAATTCGTATTATTTATACCGTAGATACCGTGGAGATACACTTTACACAGTTTTAAACGGGATTCGTTAAAAATAGTCCAATTTTTATGATATTTGGTATCATTTTAATTGGAAAAACGTAAGGAATCCATTGCCGTTATTCTCACAATGATATGTTACAAAATAAGAGTAAGTTCATATTTTATGGCAGTCATAAACCGTGAGCCAAAAGGTCCCAACCGCCCCAAACGTGGCACAACATCGAGGCACATTGGACCTGCCCTGGCATGCCGAGGGTCTCCAAAGATCCGAGCATTTAGGTTTGAAAAATTTAGGTGTGTAAAAATATAATACATTTATTTTATAACGGGAAACGTCTAGACACCGTCGGCATAAACACCCGTAGCCAAAACTATCCCCACACACGAGGAACCCCCAGGATAAACAGTACGCCATCCGACCGGATAAAAGGAGGATCTTGGAGTAGCAAGCAATCTTTCGATCTCTGTTCACGATCAAGTCATCAAGCGTATTACTATTATTTTGTAAATCCCTAATCTCAAGTAATTGTGTAGAAGTTAAAAACGTTTTTTTAAAAACTTTATTTCGCGGAACTCGCGTGTGACATAAATTGGTGGCAGCGGTGGGATACGCCGTCGTTGATCGCTGAGTCCTCAACCAAAGAGCGTACCAAAAGAACCCAGTCAACACCGGTTCATGCGAAGAAGATTGACAGCAATCGTCAGAGCAAAAAGGAAAGCGAAGCCCGACGTCCTGAGCGACTCCGCTTCAACGTTTGCTCAACAACTGCCAACAACCTCTGAGCAAGGTAAGATGGCTGAACTTGGAAATATCACACAATTGCTTGAGAATGTGCTTGGCCGTCTCGAAAAATTAGAAGCGAAATTAGAGACAAATAATAGTCACAAAGAACATAAAGAAAGGAAGGACGGAGAGCCTTCCCCTTATATTACCGAAGACGAGAGCTCAGACTCAAAAACTTCAGTAAAAACCTTCTCTCACCAGAGTCAGCGTTACGCTTTAAAAGATTTATTAAGCGTTATAACGGAATTTGACGGTGAAACCATCTCAGTCGAGACATTTATTTCGCAAATTGAAACAGCCAGGCATAACTTGCATAAATCTCAAGACGAACTGCTATTATTAAGCATGATTTTGGGACAAAAAATAAAAGGAAAAGCCCAACTTGTTATTCGAGCCGAAATGATTTTAAATTTTGAGGAATTGATCGAACAATTGAGGCAGAATTACGGCATCACGTCTGATTTAACGGCTCTCCAGCTCCGACGTATTCATTGTCGACAAGGTTTTAAAGAATCCATTAATTCGTACACAGCTCGTTTTACACAGATTCACGACGAGGCTTTAAAAACAATACTTAGTAGAAATCTTTCGGCACCTCAAAAAGAAATTCTCATGCAAGAAGAAAAACAAAGAGGCTTAAATGATTTCATTAACGGCTTGGAAAAAGAACTGCGTTTAGACGTTAAGACTTCCTCTCCGAAAACCATAAACGAAGCCATTAATTCAGCCAGAACTGCCGAAATCATACAAGCAAGACCGTTTCAAATAAAACCACAATCTTTCAGCGCGAATAACCGAGTTAAATTCTTCAAGAAATCTCCGTTAGTTAAACCGTCGACTTCTACTTTCCAATCGCCTTTTCGCAATTCAATTCAATGCACGTATTGTCAAAAATTCGGACACCTCGAAAAGGAATGCAGAACCAAGCAATATCGTGAAAATTTTCGGAAAACTCTGCCTTTCGCAAAAACACCTCCCATCAACCAGCTCGACGAACTCGGGACAGAACAACAACACGCAGAGTCTCGAACACAGAACGAGCCTATTCAATCCGAGATTCCGGAAGCAAACTCGCTTACATTTCTTTGAAATTGCCTTTTATTATACAAGGTCTTTATTTGATCGATCCTGGAGCTTCTCTTTCTTTATTAAACGAAAATGCCGTAGAAAATAAAAAAGCAATTAACACAACCGACAAACGCTTTATACGAACTTTAAACTCTTGCTTACAAACTTTGGGCTCTTTACAAACCAACCATCAGGGGACTTCCTTAATTTTTCACATAGTTCCTACCGACATTCTGCAAGGAATCGGACTGTTAGGTCTCGATTCACTACGACAATTAGGTTGTATCTGGAACATGAAAGAAGGCTTTTTGCAGCTAAACGATCATAAATTTTCAGAAGGATTAGAGAAACGAAATAAAACCCCTAAAATAAACGAAACACAGAAAACGAACGTTCCACCTCAGTCCTCCAAATTAATCCAATTTCCTGTTCATAATATAAGAAATGGCGAAGCAAAATTCTATTTGGGCTCCTACGAAATTTTAGCAACTGTAAAAAACGGAGTTACTTATTTACCAGTCAATAATTTTACGACGCAAAACGTACAACCGCTAAACCGTATAAACAGTTTAACAGGATACCCAATTACAAACGAAGATCTAAATCCTATACAACCAACTGCTTGCCCTGAACAACGAAAGATTTTATTAAAAGAAAACACACGTTAAGATCACATACGCGAAGGAAAGGAATCTATTTGGGATCTTATAACCGAATTCCACGACATATTTGTTCTTCCCGGAGATCCTATACCCTTGACAAAGTTAACAGAACATACAATCAACCTTCAAGACCCAACACCTATTAACGTTAAACAATATAGATATCCACAAATACATCAAGAAGAAATTAAGCAACAAATTCGAAAAATGTTGAAAGAAGGTATAATTCAAGAAAGCGACTCTCCTTTTAATTCACCACTTTGGGTTGTTCCGAAAAAGGCTGATGCCTCTGGAAAAAAGAAATGGCGAATAGTAATCGACTATAGAAAATTAAATGAAAAAACATATCAGGATGCTTACCCTTTACCAAACATAGATGATATTTTGGATAAATTAGGAAACGCAAAATATTTTTCTGCCTTTGATTTAGCCTCAGGTTTTCATCAAATCGGTATGAAGGAATGTGATAAACATAAAACAGCCTTCTCAACGCCCGATGGACATTTCGAATACAATAGAATGCCTTTCGGATTGAAAAATGCACCAGCAACGTTTCAAAAAATGATGAACAATGGACTAAAAGGTCTCATAGGCACTTGCTGTTTTGTTTACATGGATGATATAATAGTCTTTGGAAATACTTTAGAAGAACATAACAAGAATTTACGACACCTGTTCACTCGTTTAAGAGAGGTTCACTTGAAATTACAACCAGACAAATGTGAATTTTTGAAACCCGAACTTTCATATCTTGGACATCAACTAACAGAGAAAGGAATTAAACCAAACCCAGAACGAATTCAAACTATCGTTAATTATCCTACACCCAAAAATCAAAAAGAAGTCAAACAATTTCTCGGACTCGTAGGATATTATAGAAAATTTATTAAAGACTTTTCGAAGATAGCTCTCCCCTTGACCACACTATTGAAACAAAATATTGAATGGACATGGAAAGAAAAAGAACAACAGGCTTTTAATCTCTTACGGAAAGCACTTTGTCAAAAACCTATTCTCCAATACCCTGATTGGTCAAAACCATTTCTTTTATTAACTGACGCTAGTAATCATGCAATTGGTGCAGTCTTATCACAAGGAACTTTAGGCAAAGAACATCCCGTCGCTTATGCTTCACGAACATTGAACAAAGCCGAACGAAACTATACAACAACAGAAAAAGAATTATTAGCCATCGTTTGGAGTGTCAAACACTTTCATCAATACCTATACGGCAAGAAATTCACTATAGTAACAGATCATAAACCCTTAACCTGGATCATGTCTGTAAAAGATCCGACATCACGATTAATGAGATGGCGTTTAAAATTAGAAGAATATGACTACACAATACTTTATCGAAAAGGAAAAGGAAACACCAATGCCGACGCATTATCTCGAATTCCTAAGAGAAAGGATCTAATAAATGCCCTAGACAATGAAAATACGGAAAACAATGAAGAAGAAGAAGAAGAAAATATGGAAGACTTAATCCGTGATACCTTGGATGACTTGGAAAAAGAAGCCAGTCCAACGTATGACGAGTTCCAAAAGGAAAGAAACACCCTTGAAAGGGAAGATACTCTTCGATATGAAGAAGGAAGAACCACTCGAAGAGGGTTAATAGTTTCAACAAATATCGATAATCCTGGAGTCTATATCGACCCAGATGACGAAGAGATTATTTGGTACAGCTGTCTGAGAACACAAGTACCAGAAGCAACAGAAATCGAAGTACAAATAATGGATCCGTATTTAAGAGAAACAATTTTAAGAATGATTGAATTCATTCATAAGAAAAAGACACCTGAGAAGTGTCTCATTATTAAAACGACATTCGTCAAAGATCCACAAACATGGCAAGAAAAGGAAGAACTAATAAAAGCAGTGCATGAAAGCACGCACGGCGGTCATCAAGGACCAGAGAAAACCCTACAACGCCTACGAATACTTTATAATTGGCCAGGAATAACTCGCGATGTCGAGACATATATAAAGAAATGCGAAATTTGCCAATTTAAGAAATTGAAATACGAAGCCAATCGACCAGGCCCAGGAAATCCCGACATACCGGAAAGACCAAATGAAAAAATATCACTGGATATCATGGGACCATTACCCATTGATAGAAATTTTCGTTATATTTCAGTTGTACAAGATTATCTGACAAGATATTTACAACTAATACCTCTAACAACGAAAACCCCAAAGGAAGTATTGGAAGCATTATGGATTAATTATATACAAATCTTCGGAATACCTAAAGAAATCTTAACAGATAACGGCTTAGAATTTAGAGCTGAATTCGAAGACACCATTAAAGAAAAATTACGTATCAAATGGAAAACGACATCAGTATATCATCCGCAATCAAATGGAAAAAATGAACGAGCACATAAAGAAATTTTAAATTATTTGCGCAGCTATTTAGAAAATACAGAAAATTGGATTCCACTATTACCAGATGTGACACTCTCCTATAATACTACAATCAATGAAAGTACTGGATTTTCTCCTGCGGAATTCATGTTTGGATACAAACCTCATATCCCCATAGAAGCACATGAACTTAAACTAACTGAAAAATTCATTTATCAAGCCTTACGTGCACAAAGGAAAAGAATACAAGCACAGGCGAAAGAAAGACTGACAACAAGACAAAAACGGACGCAACAGCAACAGCCGCAAAGCCGAATTTTACGAAAATACCGAGTAGGACAGCAAGTTCTCGTACGAAGGAAACAACCTCAAGACTCAAAATTGAAAGCACCTTGGGAAGGACCGTATCGCGTAACACAAATAATTAATGAGCAAGCAATCACAATTGAGAAGAACCAACGTAGGGTAACCTATCATATTTCCGACGTGAAACCATTCTTTGTTTCAGGCGACGAAACTCGAAAAGAATATGAAGACCCTAATGATTCTTTTGATTACTTTGACGACGAGCCACAACCTGGCCCATCCACTGCGACGCCTTGAGGGAAAAGCAGAAGAAAATCTCCAAAATCAATTAACTTTCACCAATTTAAAAGACGAACAAGTTATCTACATGGAATACTTAAAGAAAGCCCAATTATTCCACGAAACATGGACTGTAATAATAGGAATTGATTACTCGCATCTCCTTGACCAAATAAGCCATTTAAAGGAACAATTACACCACCTTGAAATTTATTGTGAGGATATAGAACCATGTTTCAGTAAACATAGAATTCAAACTCAAAAAGGAAAATTACGTAACCTACAAGACGAGATGAAAATATTACAACAATTTGTCGGACATAAAAAGGTAAAAAGAGGATTACTAAATATCGTTGGAGAAGGGATTCGCTTACTCTTTGGAAATTTAGCCGCTTCAGACGCAGAATACTATAATAATGAGTTAGATAAATTACGCGACGACAATTTAAAAATCGCTCATTTAATTCGAAACCAAACAACCTTTTTACTAAACAAACTGCAAAACAATATGGGAAATTACCAAAAGTTCGATGCACAACTAACGACTCTTAATCTAAACTTCGCTAACATTCAAAATGCAACGAAAATTGAAATTTACAATTTAAAGATTGACGAAGCCTTAATCGATTACACAAACTTAATACACGAATTGTCCTTACAAGTTCAAAAATTATCGAATGCCATTATTGACGGAAAACATGGACTTATACATCCAAATTTACTCTACCCATCGATCCTGTTTGATACTCTAAAGAATTCAACGAAACAACATTTTCCAGTACCCTTACAAGAAGAATATTACACATTATTATTAGACGTTAGTCAAATCGCCGTGGCTACAACTGAAGACAAATTACTATATACAATCACCATCCCTCTACTGGAGGAAGACCTATATACGTTATACAAACCAATTGCTTTACCAACCTATTCATACGTACAAGGATATCAAATTTTTAACGTTGACTTCGAGTACATCTTATTGAACGAAGCTACAACGAAATTCATCCCCCTTACAACAGAGGAAAAAACAAACTTTAAAGACCTAGGAAACCAATATATTGTTCAAAGGAAAAATCCAGATTATACGACAACCTCATCAGACGCATGCATTATAGAATTAATCTTAAAGAAGAAGCATCAATGTGCACAACATTACATTCGATTTCAATCAACTCTCTTCATCCAATTAACCACAAACCAAGATTGGATTACCATCTCACCAAAGGAAGAATACCTGCATGTTCTATGTGAAAACGAAGAACCCTTCTTTATTACACTGAAAGGAAAAGCAATATTACACTTACCACAAGGATGCATTGGAACTACAGAAGAAATCATTCTGAAAGCAGGAAAAACGGGACAAAATACAACATTAAATATTCCTCTCGAAACAAATGATTTAACACTTTATTCCGAACAAAATCCGATCGATTTTAGTCAAATAAACATCACCTATTTAAAAAGAACACAAATTACTGCAAAAGACCTACAGACATTGGGAACATCCTTAAACGAAATAAACCAACAGATAGAGACCCTATCCTTACGAAAAAGAACCACAACTTTCTATGACAATCTCAAATATTACGCTCTCTTATTGGGATACGTTAGTGTTAGCACACTCTTTCTCTATATACTCCACAAAATTAAACTACTTGCATGGCTTTGGGAACAAATACGACCATGGTTCAAACCTTGTACTATCATCTATGACCACTGTTCTTTTGGCCATTCTTCAAGAACTATCGATCGTAGTCCAGTAACAGCAGATCCTATACACTTAGCAGATCTCGCTGAATTCTCACGAATAAGAGAGGAAGAGCCAGAACCCGCCTATCTTGAAAACGATCTAATGACAAGAATAAGGAACACACACAGGAAAAACTTTGCACGAACAACACTAAAAACATGATTTCTTTCCAGATGGGATCCTGCCCAACTGAAAGTCTTAAAAACGAATTAACCCTACTTCAAAAAAGTTATTCAATATTTCAACTATTAACATGCGCAACGGGAAAGGATGACGGCTATATTTATCAAACATTCCAATCGGAAAACTTATATTGCAAAGATTGTTGGCCAGAGGACAAGGTTCACGTTACTTCAGGACCAAAACCACGAAGAACGCTTATACGCATCCGGATGAAGACGCATATCCACTACAATCCAAACACCATCGAATTCCCTCGATGTGCTAATTGCCATACTCTTCTCTACAAATATCAAGCCGTCGACTCCTGTACAAAATGTGCAACCATGTACCAACGCCTTTATTCCTTTTTACGAAATCATCTTCCAAGACGCTATGGATTCATCCGCTGGTTAAAGATTTTCCATTCGAACAACGTCGACAAAGAATTTGCAGAAAAACGACTCTTTGGCATGTACATCGTCAACCTAAGACTTCTGAGAGACTTCGACCCCTTCATCGAATACCTCAAACAAATTGAAGACAAACAACAAGAAACAGCAGCCGGATTCTTAACATTGTGAGGACACAATTTTTTACCCCCCGGAGGAATATAACAGGAAACGTCTAGACACCATCGGCATAAACACCCGTAGCCAAAACTATCCCCACACACGAGGAACCCCCAGGATAAACAGTACGCCATCCGACCGGATAAAAGGAGGATCTTGGAGCAGCAAGCAATCTTTCGATCTCTGTTCACGATCAAGTCATCAAGCGTATTACTATTATTTTGTAAATCCCTAATCTCAAGTAATTGTGTAGAAGTTAAAAACGTTTTTTTAAAAACTTTATTTCGCGGAACTCGCGTGTGACAATTTAAATTGCGAAAAAACAATAGTAGTACTGAATTCCTTACTTTTTCCGATCGAAATGACACCGAACACTCTATAGTTTGGGCTGAAAAGCCTTACCTTATTGCCTGCGAGAATTGCCTTGCTGAGATTAACTAAAAATACAACCCCCGGCAGGTTCAATGTGCCTCGATGTTGTGCCACGTTTGGGGCGGTTGGGACCTTTTGGCTCACGGTTTATGACTGCCATAAAATATGAACTTACTCTTATTTTATAACATATCATTGTGAAAATAACGGCAATGGGTTCCTTACGTTTTTCCAATTAAAATGATACCAAATATCATAAATTGGACTATTTTTAACGAATCCAGTTTAAAACTGTGTAAATTGTATCTCCACGGTATCTACGGTATAAATAATCCGAATTTCATCGTGCTTAATGCCATTTTAATCGAAAAAGTAAAATTTCTTTTAATGACCATTTTTCCTATTGTCTTCCTTTTCTCGAACATGGGGTCCTATGCCCAGGATTGCATGCGAAATTAGTGTCTATCCACGAATAGTTACTCCCCGGTGGAAAATTTGAGGCAGTTATTCGTTGAATATATTTTCGAGTTACAACTTAAAATCCTTGATTAGAAAAAAAGTCTGAAAAAATTCCAAAAAAAACTCGAAAGAGTGAAAAAATAATTTTATAATAGGAATGAACTATTTTATTTGTACACAAAGTTTCAAGATGTTATGAATTTTTTAACTTCAGTGCTATAGGCTTTCCAGAAGCACGACCGAAAGGCATCGAAAAGTAAAATGCGCTTTCGGTCGCAGCAAACGGAGCAGCGAAAGCGTAGGACACCGTAGGATTGCCGAAGAAAAGAGTCGGAGCATAGCCAAAATCGAGGCAGTCTCTGAGTTACAATGTGACTCCAGGTGTTTTTCATTAGAGAACTTAGCGGTCGAACGGTCCTCGTGGGGCCTTCATTCTCTCTCACTCATTTCTCATCCTTTCTCTCTCACAGCTGCCAAAGGCACGTTGGGCCCTTTGGTAGTGTCTATGGAATCGTTACTTCTAGCAGTGGCCTATAGGGGAGAGATGCATATATAGTGTCACTGTAGTAGTGCCTATCCGTGAGGTGCACGCGCGCGCGGTTCCTACTTGAGTGGATGACCCTGTACAGGCTGCGCCAAAAGTATAGAAACGGTCAAATATTTCGAAAACGGAATATTTTTGAGAAAAATTTTTTGAAACAGTGTTTTAGGGTTTTAAGAATTCTATTGAACGGTCGTATCCGTTTGACCTTCAGAGGAACGAACAAGGTCACGACAAGATCAACATGATTTTTTTTAAATAGAACACCCCATTTTTCATCATGTAATGTTAAAGCTGACGATGAGACCTTTTCAAAACACTAGTTGATGACCTATTTCCCTGGAGAATTGCCCAAGTGCTGAGATTTAAATGCTTTGATGCTGTCAGCCTTATTGTTAGTATTATTTAGGGTGCACCTTGAAGAAGTTTCTTGATTGGACTTCGCACAATCATGGTACTCGCGTACGGGCTTATGAAGAACGATTTTAGCATTAATACGCATTGAGCATTTGAGATTTAGCATTAATGTACTTTAACTCGTTAAATGTTCGAATTGTCTTCTGCCTATTTCATGACAATTCTTGGCAATTTTCAACAGAAATAGGTCACCAGCTAATGTTTTGAAAAGGTCTCACCGTCAGCTTTAACACTGTCTGAGAAAAAATGGGGTATTCCATTTAAAAAAATTATGTCGACCTTGACGTGACCTTGATCGCTCCATTAAAAGTTGAACGGATACGACCATTCAATAGAATTTCTAAAGTCTTAGAACATTGCTCTAAAACATTTTCTTAAAAAATGGTCCGTTTTCAAAATATTTTACCGTTTCCAGACTATTTGTTACAGTAGACTTTCTTCATTCTCAACGCTCAGAACTGAGGCAATTCTCAAGAACAATAGGTCGTCAGCTAGTGTTTTGAAAGGTCTCATCGTCAGCTTAACACTGCATGATCAGAAATGGCATGTTCTATTTAAAAAAAACATGTTGACCTTGATATGACCTTGACCGTTCCTCTGAAGGTCAAACGGATACGACCGTTCAATAGAATTCTTAAAACTCTAAAGCGTTGTTCTAAAACATTTTTCTCAAAAATATTCCGTTTTCGAAATATTTGACCGTTTCCATACTTTTGGCGCACCCTGTATAAACGTATCTCGAAGGATTTCTAAAAATGACCAAAATTGTTGATTTATAGATGTTTGAAATATAGTCCTCACATTTTTCCAATCAATTATAACTGTTGAACTAACAAAGTGATAAAAATCTGCTTCTGGGTGCTTATAGTAGAGACATAGGAGTATAATAAAAATTGTTTCCGTTAAAAAATAATTTTTTTAACCATTTATTTTGCAATTGTTTTAAACAAATGACATCATTTTCCCGTTGAGGGGTTAAATTGAAAAATTCGAAAAAATTAGGAATGTAGCTCTATTTGTCTTCTTTACGGACCACTTCTCAAAAATACGGACACTTTACAATTAGCCGTATGAAAATGAATTGAATTATACGCTGCGCGTCGAAATCCACTGATTCGACTAGCTGAACGCGGCATGGCGGGGTTCCTAGTGCGGTCCTTGCACATTCAAATTCAAACCGACTCGCGCAGCGCTTGGCTGGTCGAATCAGTGGATTTCGACGCGCAGCGTATAATTCAATTCATTTTCATACGGCTAATTGTAAAGTGTCCGTATTTTTGAAAAGTGGTCCGTAAAGAGGACAAATAGAGCTACATTCTTAATTTTTTCAAATTTTTCAATTTACCCCCTCAACGGGAAAATGGCATTTGTTTAAAACAATTTCAAAATAAATGGTTAAAAAAATTATTTTCTCCACTGAAACAATTTTTATTATATATTTCTATGTCTCTACTATAAGCACCCAAAAGTAGATTTCTATCATTTTGTTAGTTCAACAGTTATAATTGATTGAAAAAATGTGAGGACTATATTTCAAACATCTATAAAATCAACAATTTTGATCATTTTTAGAAATCCTTCGAGATACGTTTATACAGGGTGTTCTGCAACAGGCGGGAGAAAATGTAAGGTGTGATTCCAGACGTCAAAATAATAGGAAAATCAAGAGTAACGAAATGGCGGTAGCAGCTTTGTTTTTTAGTTATTACCATTTTAAAAAATGGGTGAAAAGCGCCTGAAACATGCCAATCTGTATGGCATCCCTAATTCAAAATACGGGCCCTCTCACTCAAACTTACATTCATTCGGTCCTTCTTTGAAATAATCAATATATCGATCCGCGAAAAAAGCTGTGGTTTACGTTACACACACACCTTCGTTTCATACGGACAGCTCTACACACTCTGAATATTTCGTAAATTTTTATACATGCCATAGGGATTGCCATGTTTCAGGCGCTTTTTGCTACTCCGAAAAGTGTCTGAGTTCGCATGGAATGACGTGAATACTTATTTATAGAATGTATAGTAGTTGATTTTTTTTATTTGTACCGTGCCTTTACGGTAAATTCACTTACACGAACACGATTTTTCAATGAATTTAAAGATAATGGTTATTCAATGTCTTAACTACATAAAAATACTAACAATAAAACAAATAACAAAATATGAATACAGTTTCGGAAGTGATCCGAAACGTTGATCACTTCGTTAAAGTTTCTAAGTCCGCACGATTGACAATTAGGAGTTTTAAGTTTACCCGGCGATGATCGCGATGATTCTGACCAAAATCTCTTTTCATAAGTCCATCTCCTCCTCCCTTCGCGTTGTTCTAGTTGCGATTTGTGGATGGATTCCATCCCCACTACAACTGTGAAAAAAAGACTTCCCGATTCGTTACCAGACCTCAAGAAGGAGGATTCCTCTCAACAACCCCCAGGACGGTGGAGGAAGAAGTCCGTTGTGGGAGAAGTCTCCCCTTCAGGCCCAACAGATGACGGAAATCCCTGGGAGAAAGTATGGAAAAACCCAGAGGAGGAAAAAACGGGACTTCGGAGTAGCGAAAAACCGATGGCAAGGATCTCGCCGTTGCGTCGGTGGATGGTTGTATTGTCCAGGCACGTCGGCGGCCGAACCTCGCGTCTGGTTCGCAGGCGACCTGGCGCGTTACAACCTACGGTAAAAACTACGACCTCCGCGATGAGTTATGATGGGAAGGACCTTGTCTCGTTCCGGTGACACGAAAACGCGAAGTCCTGAAATGGGCCTGACGTTACGAAAGAAAAGAGTTTTCAATTTCTAATAACTCAAACTGCCACATCTGGACCCCGAATGTCTCGCGGAATAATCGTCACCAGACGGAACATTATTGTAGAATGTTTCCTGAAACCTTCGAAATGGTGTTATCAGTAGTTGGCCCAGGATTACGTGCCGTAAATAGATCATCAAGTGGTAGACAGGTGATACCTGAGGAGAAACAGTTAATTGTTGCCCTCTGGTTTATGGCTACACCTGATTCTTACAGGTATATTTAATACATATTTTATGTAATAACAATATGGCGACATATTTATTTATATATATGTGTAATGTATCATCATTGTAGATCGGCTACTACTAAATTCGAAACTGGAAGAGCTATAGCTTTTCGAGCACTAAGGCGCGTTACATGTACTCTTCATTGTGTTGCACCTCAATTCATTCAGTGGCCGAAAGGTCAAACTGCTGTAGATGTGATGGAACAATTTCAACAATCGTGTGGTTTTCCCAATGTGATTAGTGCTATTGATGGCATACATATCTGAATCCGAGCTCCTTTCACTGATGCCAACTGTTATATTAATAGAAAAGGCTTTCATTTTATTAATCTGCAAGTTGTATGTAATTCTCAAGGTCTATTTACGCATTGTTATGGTGAACATGTGGGATCTGTTCACGATGCCAGGGTATTCCGCAACTCACCAGTGGCTTGTTTTCTTGAAATGCCCGAGCAGTATTTTCCAAATGACTGTCATCTGATTGGAGATGCTGCCTATGGGATTCATCCTTATTTGATGGTGCCATTTAGGAATAATGGTCATTTGACGTTGCAACAAACAAATTTTAATTACTGTTTGTCATCAACGAGGATGGCAATTGAAAGAACTATAGGGCAACTGAAAATTCGATTCAGGTCTTTCTTAGATTGTTTGCCATTGACGAATATTAAAAAAATCCCTGAGTTTATCATTGCGTGTTATGTATTGCATAACATTTGTGTGCTTCAAAATGACGAAATGGTTATGGACATATCTAACCAAAATGTCAGTGAAGCACAACCTATTGTACATCATGGTAATACAGCACAATTAAGAAATGAAAAAAGAAATCGGATTATGAATATTTTGCCAATAAGAGTATAGTGATAGTGAATAGTGTAATGCTGTAATTGCCAATCTTTCCGTCTCTCTTCTTGTGCTTTTTCTCGGCACAATTTTTTCTCCTGCTTCTCTGCTTTTCTTTTCTCTTTTGTATCCGCGATGAAGTTTTCTAATATAGTTTTTACTCGTCTTTTCTTCGTTGGATCTATTTTAAAATTTCAGAAAACATTAAGAAAAAACACATGCAGAAATACGTTATACAGGGTGTCCCAAAATAATGGGACAATAGAACATGCATATTCCTAATGACAAAACGAATGTTTTGTGTTTTTTGATTGTGTGTACGCGTACTACGTGTGGTCTGTTCAACTGCTAATATCTCGGAAACGGAATCTCAGATCCCAAAATGGCAAAGGACTTTTCAGTTCGTTTTGTCATCAGGAATATGCTTGTTTCGAATTGCCTCATTCTATTATATTTTTACTTTTACTTTGTGTATTTTCCACTACTGAGGCATCCGAAAATTATAACGATGCCGTCGATACCGCCGATGATGATGCTGATGGTTGTGGAGGTCCATCACTGGAAGCCTCACAAATAGGCACCGTTGACGCTTTCTTATGTAGATCCTAAGTAGATCCTAGTAGAATTGAATCCATGACCTAATCAAGTAGTAAACGACTATTTTACATGTTTTATTAGTATTAAATATGTGCATATTTATAAAATATAAATTTACCGAAAAAAATAGCCATGAAGTTCTACAATTCCCACTACGCTTATTCTGATCAGAAATACCTCTGTACGTTCGTTTCAGCCCTGACCATTTGTTGGCGCATTGTTGACCGCTTACATTATAATTGATATTTTTCTCCTGTATACATTTTGCAATCTCCGTCCATAACACATTTTGGCGCTTGAATCCAGATGTGAATTCCTCCTCTCTTTCTCTATATAATTCAATTAGAAGGTATACCGCGTTGTCTGGCCAATTGAATGGTCTTGATTCCAATCACCTACAAGTATGTAAATACATTGTAATTGCAAAATTATCTATATAGTTGCCTATCGAGATTGCCTCGACTCGAAGGGGCCGTTTCTATTAGGCTGGGTATACACTTGAGCACAAATACGAACGAGGCAGACCCGAGGCAACGTAAAATTTGGAGTGGGGACATCATTTCTTGGCATGCGGAACAAATGTGGGGTGTGTTGGGGTTTGCGTCGGATCTGCCTCGTTTGTGTTCGTGTTCAAGTGTATTTAGTCAGCCTTAGAGCGCCGAGTCGAGCAACGCCTGGTAATGCCAGAATTTCTACCTACGAAAGGCTCATTTTTCCTGACTTGTGTTGGCAAAGATTAGAAAACAGGCATGCTTGGCTCGGTGCATTAATGAAAACTGCCCCTAATATGTTAAAGAATTCTTAAAAAGAGTAACCGCTGTTCATATTATTCACATCCTGATTTTCATTTACGGATTCCGCCGACATATGATTTTCAACTAATAATCTGAGAAAAACGTATTAATTAAGCAATATACAGGGTGTTTCGCAATTCGTGGGAAATCTCCGAGATACAGGCACTAGACACGAAAATAATAAGAAAAGTTCTTATGCAGTATTCTCGGAAATGGTCAGTTTATTAGTTACATGCGGTTTTATATTTCGTAAAGGCACATGACAAGGGCTCGTCCCCTCTAAGGTCAGTGACCGCGATTTGGGCCCCTGCATCGTGGAAAAGTATCAGTTGTGCTCCATTCGTCATCATTTCAATTTTTAATTACAAAATAAATGATTTTTCATTCGAAGAAACATCTCATTCCAATACACGTTGCGAGTCACCGGGGTCCACTTAGGCTCAGAGAAGTCTGGGCCTTTAAGCGCTGTCACTGGCTTTAAAAGGGATGAAGCAGTGTTACGTCGGCATTTTACGAAATGTAAAACCGCGTGTAACTAATAAACTAACCATTTCCGAGAATATTGAATAAGAACTTTTCTTATTATTTTCGTGTCTAGTACCTGTATCTCGGAGATTTCCCACGAATTGCGAAACACCCTGTATAGACACTGTATTCATAACACAACTTTACGATTTTAATGTTACCTTTAGTTGCTCTTGACGCAACTTCCTCTTCTACGAATAATGTTAATTCTTCATCATTCACCATTACGGTCAATTCGACTTTTTTCTCCATCCTAGCACTCTGTTCGCAAATTGCAACTCAATCTGAACAATTATATTTTTAACAAATAAAAAAAGTATGTCTACTCTGGTTGAGGAACTGGGTCAAACTGAATTACAAAAGGGCATTTTACCAAATTAAATACATTTCTATTGATTTTTGCTTAACTTAGTTACTAATAACCAATGAAATAATTATGTTATAATTAATAAATTCTTATTCGTTAATATTGTCGTCAGTATTTATCGATTTCTTATTTTACAAGTATTTTACATCTTGGCAATGGATATATTTCTTTAGAGAAAGGGGAAAAAGGTGAGGTTTAATTGTTTAAACAAGCGTTTCTAAGCAGATATTGATTTATATATTACTCTGAAATATTCTACTGCAAAATGTTCTTAACTAATTTCAAACCTATCAATTTATACCAACTTCGCCTGTCACTCCTTTACTATTACATTTAATTTTGAACTTCACGCCCTGAAGTTAGCGTTACACGTTATTACGCATGCTGGCATAGACTGCTTTTGGTCGGAGCTGAAGCAGTTGATGCACGCACAGAGTATTCCAGAGGCAAAACTCCGCCCCTTTCCAATTGTTTCCAGATTCCCAATTTTTCCGAACAACCGAACGAACAATAGCCGAACAAACATCCGAACGAACATGGCAAAGTTTTCTTCCACAGATGCGCGGACCCTTCGGCCTTCGGGGACGTAAGCGTAGAGTCGAACCCAGACTTGGTCGGTGTTTTGGGAGGATGGGTGAGGAAGCACATGCCTCCCATGACGAGGGCTTTCAGTAAAGGTCTGACAATGAAGACAAGATGGACAAGAAAGCCCAAAAAATACTAACAACTTACCTGTTTCTTTTTTTTTTTGTTTTCTTTATTGAATACAAGTTTAAATGTTTAAAAATGTAGACGTTAAGAGTCCGTTTCGGCCGAGTGATGTGGTAAACATTGGAATGATCATTGTACACAAGCGAGAGTCTATTTCTTCATTCTCAACATTCAGAACTTACACAATTCGCAACAGAAATAGGTCATCAGCTAGTGCTTTGAAAAGGTCTCATCGTCAGCTTTAACATTTACATGGTGAAAAATGGAGTGTTACATTTAAAAAAATCATGTCAAACGGATACGACCGTTCAACAGAATTTTTACAACCCTAAATCATTGCTGTAAAACATTTTTCTCAAAAATGTTCCGTTTTCGAAATATTTGACTGTTTCCATACTTTTGGCGCACCATAAGTTTCACACTATAGACGTTATTTGCCAGTTGTAACTTTTGGGCGTAAACTGTGTTCGTTATTTATGAACTGAATTTAAAATACACGGCTTGCTCCCACAAGTTTCAATTACTAATAATATTTATTCATTGTGTATGTTAAATAAGTCTGGAATATAGTACATAACTAGTACTATCACCTGAATTTAGAATATACTGATTTCTCCCACAAGCCTTAATCACTAACAGTATTTAATTGTTGTGTATGTCAAACAATAAGTATGAAATGTATCACACAGTCTCCATTGTTATTTATCAATTGTAGCTTTTGGGTGTAAACTTGTGTTCTTTTATGAACTGAAGTCAAAGTTAAAATACATCCATTGCTCCTTGTAGTCTCATTTACTAGCAACATTTATTCTAAAGGATCCAATATTATAATATTTTATATTTCTATATAATATTACCCACAGATTAAGAATACTGTGATATATGTATGTACGCATATATGTAACATAAAATTGTAAATTGATGTAATATTTATGTGTAATTTCACCTTTTCGTACGATGTAAATATAAATACTTAAAATTTCGAATGTATGTTATTTTTTAAAATGAAATTTATTAATTTTAAAGACTCGATTTCTTATGAAATATCATGTGGTTACAAACTACGCTTCAAATATTTCCGCGCTTTCCACTGTTGCTCTAACATCTCTCTTCCCTCTTTCAACCACTGATGGGTGAAAGGCAATGGAGATATACGTTGTGACGTGCTTTTCGTCCTCGAGCCGTGATTCGAGGCCGGAAGCACGCCGCAAGCCCTTGCAGAGCTCTCCACGCCTTTTCGAGAACCGAGGAAGGTTCTCGAGCGCCAGGTTATCCGAAGATACCGGCGTGGAGAGAAGCAACTCGCGAAGGTCTTCGGACCGGCTAGCTCGTTCGAACTCGCGAAGAGACGGGCGTGGCTTGGAACGAGGAATCAGGATCCGCAGAATTTAGCTCCCACGGCGGAAGGCGAATAACTCAGAGACACGTTTCGTTAATAAAAATGACTCTATTGAAGCTTCGAAATTTTAAAACGTAACAAGAGAAGTGTGCACACCTTGGCGCCGGTCGCCACGCGGCGGGATCGTCTCGCCGGATATGTTACAGACTCGCGAATCTTTGAATCACGCCTCGATACCCGTGATCTCCCGTTTTGCGCGACCACCGAAAAGCCCCGAAGACGCAGCAGCTCGATAACCACCCGGGAAGGCAAAAGGAGGTCCTTACCGCTCGGAATCCCAAGAGGAACAGGATGAGCCGTTACGACAGCTCGCGCTAGATCACGATCGCGCTCCCCCCTCCTTGGGCCTTCCCGTATTGGTTCTACGCGCGTGACATCGATTATCGCCCAATTAGATCGATCCGCGGAAGACGGTGTCGGGTGCTGGCTCTCTCTGGCTCCTCTTCTCGCAACCAGGCCGCGGTTTCGGCCATTCCGAGCGCCCTAGGCTTCTGCTCGGCGGGAGAGGAACGTCGGGACGGAGTGGCCAATTCCCCCCCCCCCCCCCCCCCGACGCAGACGACGCAGATCCGAGATCCGTGGCCCTGCCGTTCTCCTGCGACGACCTCTAAGACCTCACTCCTCGGGAAAGTCATCCGAGGCAGGTTTGCCCTGGTTGCCTGCCCCCGACAGGCAACGTCCTCCCCGAACCACGCCGGTTGCCGGAGGAGCCCTGGCCAGCAGATTGGTGGCACGACGTCGGTTCGTCCTTTCCCTCCCCCGACGTTTCCACTGCCACGCGACTGATCTGCTGCCGCTGTTGGTCCGACTTCCTTGCCGTCTTGGTGTTCCGGGTCCGCAATTGTCGATGCCGCACGCATGTCAAACAGATTTTCTGTCAGTTTTTAAGCTACGCTCGAGACTCCCGGTGGTGTACGCCAAGCCTCGATAACCTCTGCCCCTCTGCCCTCCCCTCGGAGAGCGCACACTTGTGACGCGACAAAATGTCACGTCACAACGTTCATGAAGAAGTGGCAATGTTGTTTTCAAGGCGTCTCCCAAAATCGGGGACACCGAGAACAAAAGACTTTCGCCTCTGTAATACTCTGTGGGTGCGTTTCGTTCCACGCATGCAGCGCACGGAGCGCATAGGGAACTGTTCCGTTTCATTTCATGCGCGCATGGTAGCGTAGAGAATTCCTTAGAATTCTCCCACTCTTAATGCATGAGCATGCATGATGTTGCAGCGAGTGTATTGTTACGATTCTCATCTGTATGAATTATGTTATTATATTGAAGATAGCTACAGGTATCGAAACATCGAAGTTGAATGTGGAGCGAAATTTGAAACTCGTTTTATACAGAAATAATATTGTCAGGATGTACTTTTGCGTAATATTAATTCTAATATGAGTTTTTGTATGGTGATTCTAGAATGCAAATAATAAAGAATGAGAATTGAGAAATGTAACAAAGATGTTTCGTAAAGTATTCGACGTAGGCGGTAGAATAAGCGAAAGTTTAGTTTTCTAAAGACAGGAAATGTATATTTAAGAAACTCTCGAGTTAGCTTGCGATAATAGTCCTTGACGAATTTACGATTTCGTCTAAGTCACGTACGGTCCTTGAGAAACGTTCGTTTTCCCATGGAGTTCGATCTTTGTTAATTCTTCTTTCGAGAGGGCCATAAATTTTCATAAGGGTTGTCCGCTCGTCTGGGGCCCATACGCGCGCTTTCTCTTTTTCCGCGTGCGACTTTTCCGTTAGGCCTCGTCCAGATCTGAACTTTCTGGCGAACAAACTGGCGAGCCGAGCTTATAATGCTGGCACTTTTGCCTGCGAGAAGTCCGTTTTCCCTGACTTTGCTTGACTCTCCGTGACTTTTGCTAGCAGAGGGTCCAGTTTTGGTCTTCTACACAGCTAGGCGCACGACTCTGACACGTGTCTAGAAGAGTGCAGATCGAGACAGAGACAGCTAGGCGGCAACAGGACAAAGCCTTCGAGGTCTTGCCCCTCATTAACCGAGCTCGCGGCTCGGCTCGGGCCGTATTCATCCAAAGTTGGTATTTCTACGAAACTTCAAAGGAATGGTACACGTACAGGACCCATGCAAGTGTGGTAGTAGGGTCCTCCGCAGCGTTTGCACCACGGGGTGTTACTACTCCCGGCCCCGGGTTAGGCAAAAAAACTACGAGATACCCACAGAGCTTGTAAAAAAAGAATACGTCTATAGGCAACAGATTTCCTGTTCTTTTCTACATTCATGTTTCATAATTTGCTGTTTCGGGAATTTGTTGTTCATTCTATATCTACGTAGTCTCTTTGCTAAATCTATCAATAACGTAATCTCTCATTTTGTATACATTTATTTTGTACGATTATTTCGCAAAATGTATTGCATCTTATATTTCATTTCGAGTTAGTTTTTCAATATGTTTTCTGGTTTTATGGAAAATCGTAGCCCTCACCGGCGAATACCTGAACAATTTTGTTTATTCTTTTTATTGCCTAAAATTTATGCTGATTTCCTTGCAAACGGTCTGCGTAATTAGTGTTACAGGTTGTAACGTCGTGTATTCATCGACTGTTTCGAAAGATTCAGAAATGCGTAGAATGGTCCGTCGGGTTCCAAATGATACGTTTGATTATGCCGGAGACCAGATATTTGGGATTGCCGAATAAATATTAGTATTGTTGTTCAATTGAGGAGTTAGAACTCACCGTCGATTTAAATAGACTTTATTAAAACTTGAGGTTCTGACCGACACTCGGTTGTGTGTACTTGATGCATGCTTTCTTCATTTTATTTAGTACATTCACACATTTAGCAATTAGTATTTATAAAAGATTAGATGTTTATATAGGGTATAAAATCTGAACAAATTGTATAACATGTGCCCTTTTTGATTTTTTTAACAATATTTCATACAATAGTGTAAGAGACACTGACCAAAAACTTGACTTTCTATTTTTACCCCCACTGTCCCCCAAGGAAACAGAATCATTTGATTCATTTGTTTTACATTGGGGCCATTCCATGCGGAAAGGAGTAACATGTTGGATTTTGTTCAAATTTGGATATGTTGTAGTTTTTAGGGGCATATAGACGTACCTCGAAGGATTTTTTAAAATGTCAAAAAATGTCTGTTTTACAGCTCTTTCAAGTTTCATGTTCCTTCAAAAAATTGTATCTGCATCTTTCTTCAAAAAATTATAACAGTTGAACTAATAAACCGATTAAAATGAGCTTTTTGGTGCTTATAGTGGAGACTTTGGTGTATCTATTAGAAATTATTTCAATTGAGACAATTTTTTTAACCATTTATTTTGCAATTGTTTTAAACAATTGCCATTTGTAACCGCAGGTAAATCTTTAAAAATTTGAAAAAAATGAGGGTATAGCCTTGTTCGTCTCCTTCATGGTCAACATTTCAAAAATATGGTCATTTTAATATTAGCCACAGGAAAATTATTTGAATGTAACGCTGCGCGTCGAAACATACCCTCGAGACTCTATGGCTCCCTTAGCCATACCCCGTAAACAACGACTAAGTCTCGGTCCGAGACTCTACGGTTACTTTCCCGAAAAGAAGGGTCCGCGCATCTGCGGAAGAAAACTTTACCTGCTCGGCTCGCCCGTTTACTCGCCCGAAAGTTCAGATCTGGACGGGGTCTTACGCTGAAGCTATGGCGGATAGCTTCCACCTCCAGCGACTCTGGGGTGGAGTGTAGGAGTATGGAGAATCATCCACCGCTAGGGATGAGATCGCTCATGATTGGGCTCATGGGTCCAGAGAGGTGGCTTTTGGGGGCGGACGTTTTCCCGCGGCGGAGATTTCCTCGACGTTCGGAGGAAAATCTTGTTCGGAGATCAGAATCGATTTTACTTCCGCTCTGTTAACTTGTTCCTTGCGGATTAAAAAATAAAATTTTGGTTGATCTTTAAAATTGTTCTATCTTTATTTGAAAACCCGCACAAATTCCTCGGGAGCAGAGCGGTTTAGCGCTCCACGGGCACCAACCCATCGCCTAGTTGATTCGGAATTCAGAATGGCTGGAACAGTATAGACTGCATAGAAAATCGTTCCGTTTCACTTCATGTGCGTACGGTGGCACAGAGAATTCCTTAGACTCTCCCACTCCTAGCGCAGAGAGCGTGCATCGACTGTTTCAGCTCCGACCAAAATCTGTCCATGCGAGCATGCGTAATAACGTGTAACGCTAACCTTCAGGGCGTGAAGTTCAAAATTGAATGTAATAGAGAAGGAGTGAAAGGTGAAGTTGGTATAAATTAATAGGTTTGAAATTAGTTAAGAACATTTTACAATGAAATATATCCATTGCCAAGATGTAAAATGCTTGTAAAATAAGAAATCGATAAATACTGACGACAGTATTAATGAATAAGAATTTATTAATTTTAACATAATTAATTCATTGGTTCTTAGTAACTAAGTTAAATGTAACGTAACCTTTGTATTTCATGCTCCCTTTTTACTAACTTTCGCAATCACAACCTGCGACCGTATCAACCTGCGGCGATTCAGCGGAATCGCACTTCGAAGCACGCGAGTTGCGACACCGGAGATCGGAAGTCGGAAGCGAAATCCGAATCGCTGACGGCTGACCGTGCACTGACCTACTGTGCAACGGCTCCGATCAACGACCGACGGGACAACGCCCGATCAAGCGATGATCGGCCACGCGACCATCGATTTCCTAATCAATTAATCGCGCTACCGCCCAACGCCGCGTCACCACATTCTCGGGTATTTAAGACCTTCGCGAAGCCGCAACGGGTGTCAGTTTTTCCGTCTCACAAACGCGAGTAGATACCGTCGGAGAGTTGCCGTCAACGATCGAAGCCTGCGTTTTCGACCAAGTTCCGCGCCTGTCCCAGAAGTCAAGAAACAACGCCCCGATCGCGTTTCGGGTAAGTGCGTCGAACGATATATCGGCGCGCTGTGAATAGGTTCGTGTGAAACCCCCAGCGAGTTCCCGAATATCCCTACCGCCCCGAATGGGACCAACGCCATCAAAGAGGGTACCTGAACTGCAAGGACCAAGGACCAAGGACCCCGGTCAACAGAACACAGCCGACATCACGACGAGCCCTCCCTAAGTGACCGTATCTCCAAGTTGGTGTGTCGAGCTGTACCGAGCGAGTGTGCGTATGTATGAGTGAGAGTCGCGCGCCGTTGACACGCGAAACCCTGTATTCTTTTCGTTTTCTTAATATATCAGATTCAAAGGGAAACAGTCTCTCCACCTCGTTCCTCTCTACAATCTCCTTCCTTTATCATAATCACTTTCTATCTTTATAAAACGCGCAGTCAAAGTATGCATCCGCACTTTAAGGGAGCAACGGAGCGCGAGCGTTCCAGACAACGCTCGACGTATCATAAGCAAAAATCAATAAAAATGTATTTGATTTGGTAAAAAGCCAATTTGTAATTCACTTTGACCCAGTTCCTCAACCAGAGTAGACGTGCTTTTTTTATTTGTTAAAAATATAATTGTTCAGATTGAGTTGCAATTTGCGAACAGAGTGCTAGGATGGAGAATAAAGTCAAATTGACCGTAATGGTGAATGGTGAAGAATTCACATTATTCGTAGAACAGGAAGTTGCGTTAAGAGCAACTAAAGGTAACATTAAAATCGTAAAGTTGTTTTATGAATACAGTGTCTATATATTTGTAACGGTTTTTGTCAGTGGACCGGGGGACATGGGATTTGTGCCGACTCAGTCGGGTGCCAGGGTCCTCAAATGACGAACGCGTCGTTTGGGTCTAAATCTTAATGATAATGTTTATTTAATTAAATACATAGATATCGGCTTAGTCTACGGCCAGTCGGAACGGCTAACATGGGTTCGCGGGACGCGACTTAAAAATTAACACTGCTTACTAACTAACGACGCCACGATTTAAACTAACGCGACTTAAAATCTAAGGACAACAACTTATCGGCTAAAGGTAGATACACACTACGACGTAACGTAGCGTTACCGTAACGTAACGTAACGCAGCGGGTCAAAAGTCAAAATATCAGTCCCTTACTTTTAAATGGAACCATTCACACTACACCGACGGTGACCGGCTTTGGAAAATGCAGGCTGGTCCGTTCACACATACAGGATACCGACTGCACCGTAACGTAACGGAGTGTCGCGGACCGACGCACAGTGGTCCGGATCGAAAAATTTAGTGACTTTTTGCCAAAAAGTCAACTTTCTCATATTGATATCTACTGTATGTGTATTATTTACTAATTTTCCATTAGTCTCGAATATAAAAATATTACTTAAATCTAATCGAAACAATAGTGGCAATGGACACTTAAAGTTAAACATTTTAGAAGGAGTATTTTTCATCCCATGAAATTGTTTTCTTTTGTTAAAGTATTCTGATACTCTAACTCAATATTCTTATTTCGTGTTTTTTTTTTAAATTCTGACGGAAATCAGTTCGTAAACATCACCGTCTGGGAAAACAACCAAAGACACAACTATCCCCACGAAGGAGGAAGCAGTCGAAGAAAACAAGGCGTCATCAAGGAGTATAAAAGGAAGTCCCAATCAACACCCACGCATTAATTAATTCGGCAGCGATCAGTATTAATCCAGCGAGCATTACGATTCTTGATTCCTTTGTAAATCTTAACGTCTCTTTTCCAATAAAGTATTCTTTTTAAAAACTTCTTTTCGTGTATCTCGCGTGTGACATAATTTGGTGGCAGCGGAGGGATACGCCAATCGTTTTGAATAACGACAAGAAGAGCGTATGAACCTACAACACACCAGTACATGAGAAGAAGACTCTCGTCGATTATCAAGTCAAAAAGAAAACTGAAGTCTGACGTCCTGAGCGACTCCACTTCGCAAGAGTTTTCTACTGAACCGTCGACAACTTCTGAGAAAGGTAAGATGGTTGAACTTGAGAATATCACACAACTACTTGAAAATGTGCTTGGCCGTCTCGAACGGTTAGAAGCAAAATTAGAGACAAAAAAAGATTCAAAAGATTCAAAAAGAAAGAAGGACGAAGAGCCTTCTCCTTACCTTACAGAAGATGAAAGTTCAGATTCAAAAAACGGTTCTGTAAAGACCTTTTCGCGACAAAACCAACGCTATCCTCTAAAAGATTTATTGAGCGTTATCACAGAATTTGATGGAGAAACCATCTCAGTCGAAACATTTATCTCGCAAATTGAAACTGCCAGACATAATCTGCATAAATCACAAGATGAGTTATTATTATTAAGTATGATCTTGGGTCAAAAAATAAAAGGTAAAGCTCAACTTGTCATCAGAGCCGAAATGATTTTTAATTTTGATGAATTAATTGAACAATTGAGACAGAACTATGGCATTCCATCTGATTTAACTGCTCTACAACTCAAACGAATTCATTGTCGACAAGGCTTTAAAGAGTCTATCAATTTGTACATAACCCGTTTCACTCAAATTCATGACGAAGCGTTAAAAACGATTCTTAGTCGAAATCTTTCAGCATCTCAAAAGGAAATTCTAATGCAGGAAGAAAAACAAAGAGGTCTAAATGATTTTATTAACGGTCTAGATAAAGAACTTCGCTTAGATGTTAAAACATCTTCTCCCAAAAATATGAATGAAGCTATCAACTCAGCCAGAACTGCTGAGATAATACAGACAAGACCTTTCCAAGTCAGACAGCCAATAAACATCCCGTCAAAAATTAAATTTTTCAAAAAATCCCCTTTCGCTAAACCATCAACGTCTAAAGGCCCATATACACATAGCCGTGCACGGCCGGCAGTGCCGTGCGCCGCCGACGGCGGCCGCGCGCCACCGTGCGTCGCCGTGCACCATCGCCCGCCACCGCCGCCGTCGGCGGACGTCGCGTCGCTGGGCCTTGCCGCACGTTGCGGTGGGTTAGCGAGAACGTTTTACCTGCGCTGAGGAGAATTCTTCATTTAGCAGTAGCGCATCGACAAAAGTGTCCGCATCGAAAAGATCGAGAAATATGGCTCAATTTTGCAATGAAGAATGTTGCAATGTTGCATAAACGCTTTAGCATTAGTTATTAAGGGTTGGGAGAGCGTAATATACCTGGAAAGGTAATGCACCGGAACAAAAATTTTACCCATCTGACTCTTGACCTGGGTAGATGTGGTGACCCTCTCCTCTTTACGACATAACAACCGCCAGCAGGCAAAATAGTAAATTTCGAAAAAGTAATAAGTAATAAACTGGCAAACTAACTGCCAAGCAAATGTGTAAAGTAAAGGAATCCTAAAAATAACACGAAATTGACGTCCGTATCATAAATCCTGTTGTTTCTGAACTCGCTATGTTCCGCCTGGTCAGTTCTTGGACGAAAGAAAAATGAAACAAAAGAAAATTTGATGCTTATTATGAAGCTAAAGCATATTAACCAAAGAAAACCAATGGAATACTATGTTAAAAATACACCAATGTAATACTATGTTACGGTGCACTGTCACTTCTTCAGTGACTCGAGTATCGCGGATAATTTTCGCAGGTACCGTCTACCCGGGAAATTTTCTATTCTCGCGGGTACCTGAAGAGATCAACCGCTCTATCGAAAATGGATAAAAATACGACGCTATATTTCAAACAGTGTAAAATGTTTTGCTTTAAGAAATTCTTTAACATACGTTTACATATCCTTAGAAAGTAGAACGTATCCAAATTTCAGCAAAATTACAAATGGAACTCCAAAAGTCCGTCACGTTTACATAGTAGTAAGAAACGGAAAGCAAGTAAGAAAAATAAAATAACTTTTACTTTAATACAGTATTTTCAAAGTTCAAAAAATAGCTACTCCATTTTGCTTTTAAACATGATTTACCTAACTTTATTGAGCTTAATAGTATGTAATAGTCTTTTTCCGAATCGATGCTACATCTGCATATAGTCATCGACGTACGCGGTTACGGGCAAAGACACTCGTCTCTCCCGGGCAGACCGTTTCGGAGTTACCGCGCTACTACCAAACTCAACCAAAAAATCACAAATCATGATCATCTATAATTATGAATCGTTATTAATTGCACTGTCAAATTGTGATCAATATCTAATAGCAATTATCTATCATAGAAAGTACCTCATAATTCAATAAATAATTACACTTTACTCAGAATCTGTGATTTCGTATCAGATTACATTTTGTTCAATCTTGCCTCCCAGCATGTAATTGAAAAAAATTTTCTCCATGCCTTTCCTTTCTATGAAAGTTATAAATCTTCACTGCATGTGAATATCTTGTGTATCAACTAAAAAAACAAATTGCATAAAATATTACGTTACAATTCGATTTAATGTTGATATGATAAAATACTATGCTTTATATTATTTCGTAGGCAACGACAATTTAAAGAAAAATGTGTAACTGTAACTCTTAAAACTATTGACTTCTGCCCATCATATTTATCAAACTATTTGTATAAATCGATTACAATACGACATGTAATAGCAAAATATTAAAGTCATCGAATATACATGCATATGTATGTTTGTACATGCATAGCGTATGCTCGAATATTGAACTTGAAAAAGCTTACTGTTTCCAATGCAAATGTCACCAAATAGTTTATTGCAGTACATATGTACTTCTTACAACTGTCACGTGGTAGAACGAGTACCCGCGATTGAACTCGGATCGATTTTTTCTTTATTTTGGGCGCCAGGCGTTTCGCCTCGATCCGCGACTAGCTCTGGCACTGAGACCACTCCGAGGGAGTTCCGACCGTCGTCGCGCGAGCCCCACTCGCCTAGGGCTGATTTTGCGCCGCGCAATCTCGGAAGCGCAACCGCGATGCTCGCCGATTGTTCACGCCGACATTTTTCCTTAGCCGCAACCGGCGTTCGCCGACTATTCGCCGAGATCTACAATGAACCGCAACCGGCGTTCACCGACTATTTCCGAAAACTACAATGAACCGCAACTGGCGTTCACCGACTATTTCCGAAAACTACAATGAACCGCAACCGGCGTTCACCGACTATTTCCGAAACTACAATGAACCGCAACCGACGCTCACCGACACTCCTAACCTAGTTCACCACGTGGCCGGCGCAGACGTTCGCTGACGACCGCGCGAGGGTTAGGGCGACACTCCCGAGCACGCGCGTGTATCGAGCAACCCGATTCCGCCGAATTTACCGCACTAGGCGCCGAGACTCGCCAGAGAAGTGATAGTAACGGTCCGACGGACCAACTCACCGGTGCGGGCGCCTCGCCGGTCGATGGAGAGAGAGAGAGAGAGACCACGCGAAATTTCCACCTGCGTCGGTTTGTATGGGCCTCGGCCTCCGTCGGCGCTATATAAGTCGTTCCCTGCCCGGGTTCGAGCCCTCCTCGATATTTACTCCCAAAATCCTTTCTCTCAGTCCCTCGTTCGTCGGAAACGCACTACGTCGTGGCTCTTAGATCTAGTGACGGGCAGCGAATGGCGTCCCCTCCGGAAACGGGCACCTGTCCGCCTCGTGCTCGTCCCACGTGTTTCCGGCGCGGGCATCGATTATCGATCCCGGCCAATCAGGTATCATCCCGTGCGTGCTCTCCCTCTCTCCGCCATCGCTACGCGAGGCGCTCCGCTCCGGGAGGTGCCGCCCTCGCTCGGCCGCCGCGGGAGGTCCGGGCCTCACTAGTCGGAAAATTCCCTAGCTGCCTATGTTCCTTCGTCACTTTCCATCGAAAGTCGCTCTCCATCGAACGGGGTCCATCTCCCCTCGGACGGCTTGGTAGACTCGTCCTCGACCCTCGTGGTTGGCATCGACAGAATGCGCTCGACATGGAAGAAATGTAGTAATTAGGATCCTTATCGTTTAGCCAATCAGGCACCCGGTGTCGAGAGCGCCGGTGATTCGCTGCCCGTCGCATGCGTTCGCAAATCCATTAACCCTTAGTGATGTCTTTGCTACATCACACAACTAATCAACTTCTTTCATAGTAAAATATTACAGAAAACTTTGTCTATATCTTTCCAATATACGATTGTGACAAGAATAGCAATATTTTAAAATAAAGCTCCGAGATGTAAATGTTGTAAATGTTGTGTTAACAACTCTAGGCTTTAATAACTTAAAAGAAATTAATTATTAACTTAACTGAAATACTAAATGGAATGTATAACAAGACTTTCTAAACTTCCGAATCTTTCATGCATCCTGATCTCCGCATGCGCCTTTCGAAAAGAACTCTGCTCCATTTGTCTGATACTTGTCATCGACGCATTCTATCGTACCATATTGCACAGAATCTACATAGTCTTTCCACTAAAACCAGTAAACATAATCGTATTTATATCATATTTGGTGTCATTTTAATCAGGAAAACATCAACATTTCGTTGGTTAACCTTTTATGAAGATCAAATATGAATTTATAGAAATAGTTCTTCATTAACAGATAGCATACCCCTGTTTATTTTCACTCTTGGACCCCCGGAGTGCGGGTTCCGAGAGATTTGAGGCAAGGTTCTTGAGGATAAAAAAAAAAGGTCCCATTCAAGTACCTCGCCGCCGCACAGTGGTACAAAATGGCATTTTTTGTTCAAATCAGTCTACAGGTCGTAATTTGTGATCAAATTTGATGCTTTTTTTTTTAAATTCTTCGCAATTAAATTCTCTATCGATCTGTCCAGCCTGATTTTTGAATTTCATTCCCGTTTTTTTAATATTATGCGAAAAAGACAGCATTTTTAGGAAATTTATGCGTTTGAGCTAATTTGGTCGTTGGTTTCGAATCCAAAATTAGTTTTTCGGAATGGAAAATAGTATATACAATATTCAAATACAAAATGAAAAAAAAAATTGCCAATGTTAAGGTAGTTTAGCGTGTATAAATGGTCAAAAACGCTACCTAGGAACATCTTGTTTAAGTACTAGATTCTGTGCTTCTGGTAGTAAATCTTTGATCTTATGTTCATGTACGTGTCTTAGACTTGAAATGTATGGGTCTGAAGTTATTAAAAGAAAATGCATTATGTCCTCATTCGTATGTATCGGTGTCGATTTGCGCGTATTATTTTCCCTGCACCTTTTAAACTCTTTATTTCGTGATTCTTGCGCCTCTTCCGATAACTTACCTATAGGAATTAAGAAATTGTTAATTATATCTGACCCATGAATTAAAATCATGTGGCACGATGAAGGCATTGGGTACCACGCATAATTGTTAATATAAATTTTCGCAAGTACTAGCATCCGGAAAACAAATCAATATAAAGGAATTTAAAACATATTGTATGAATACCGCGAAAATTTATATTAACAATTATGCGTGGTACCCAATGCGTTCATCGTGCCACATGATTTTAATTCATGGGTCAGATATAATTAACAATTTCTTAATTCCTATAGGTAAGTTATCGGAAGAGGCGCAAGAATCACGAAATAAAGAGTTTAAAAGGTGCAGGGAAAATAATACGCGCAAATCGACACCGATACATACGAATGAGGACATAATGCATTTTCTTTTAATAACTTCAGACCCATACATTTCAAGTCTAAGACACGTACATGAACATAAGATCAAAGATTTACTACCAGAAGCACAGAATCTAGTACTTAAACAAGATGTTCCTAGGTAGCGTTTTTGACCATTTATACACGCTAAACTACCTTAACACTGGCAATTTTTTTTTTCATTTTGTATTGGAATATTGTATATACTATTTTCCATTCCGAAAAACTAATTTTGGATTCGAAACCAACGACCAAATTAGCTCAAACGCATAAATTTCCTAAAAATGCTGTCTTTTTCGCATAATATTAAAAAAACGGGAATGAAATTCAAAAATCAGGCTGGACAGATCGATAGAGAATTTAATTGCGAAGAATTTAAAAAAAAAAGCATCAAATTTGATCACAAATTACGACCTGTAGACTGATTTGAACAAAAAATGCCATTTTGTACCACTGTGCGCCGGCCTAGTGTGAAATGTTCCATTTAAAACCAAGCGGCCGATATTTTTTTTTCCGGCACGACCGTGCACGGCCGTGCACGGTCCAGTCCATCACGGCTATGTGTATATCGGCCTTAATACATTCCAAAATAATTCGCAAATACGAAATCCAACGCAGGTACGTACACCTGTGCAATGCACGTATTGTCAAAAGATTGGACACATAGAAAAGGAATGTCGAACAAAGCAATATCGCGAAAATTTTCGAAAAACCATGCCTTTTGCAAAGTCACCCCCTATAAATCAATTGAACGAGGAAGTTCCACAGGAAAACAACGAGAAAGAGCCTACTCTATCAAGGATGCAGGAAGCAAACTTGCTTACATTCCTTTAAAAATACCCCTTATCATGCAAGGATTATATCTAATAGACCCTGGAGCTTCACTCTCATTGTTAAGCGAAAATGCAATTGAAAATAAACGAGACATAGATACAACAGATAAACGCTTTATAAAAACACTAAATTCGTGCTTAAAAACACTAGGTTCCTTACGAACTCATTATCAAGGAAATCTTTTAATTTTCCACATTGTTCCAACTAATATACTGCAAGGAATTGGACTTTTAGGATTGGACTCATTAAAACAACTAAACTGTATTTGGAATATGAAAGAAGGATTTTTACAACTACAAAATCAGAAGTTTCTAGAGGAAAAACCTCTCGAAGGAAACACAACAGAAAATAATAAAAACACTGTTCCGCCTCAAACATCTAAACTGATACAATTTCCTGTTCAAAATATTAAAAATGGAGAAGCAAAATTTTACATAGGTTCTTATGAAATACTTGCTACTATCACGAATGGCTATATTTATCTACCCGTTAACAATTTTTCAATGCAAACTATTCAGCCTTGTACCAAATTAAACCAAAAAGGACTAATCGGGTATCCAATAACGGTAATGGACTTACAGCCAGAACAAAAGACCGCATATCAGAAACAACGAATAGAATTGCTTCGACAAAATACACGCTTAGACCACATAAAAGAAGAAAAAGATACGATTCGGAACCTCATTACCGAATTTCACGATATTTTTGTCCTCCCTGGATATCCTATACCGTTGACAAAATTCACAGAACACTCAATTACCCTTCAAGACCCTACACCCATCCATGTAAAACAATATCGATATCCTCAGATACATCAAGAGGAAATTAAACAACAAATTCAGAAAATGCTAAAAGATGGAATCATTCAAGAAAGTGATTCACCGTTCAACTCTCCATTATGGGTTGTTCCCAAAAAAGCCGACGCTTCAGGAAAGAAAAAATGGCGCATTGTCATTGATTATAGAAAATTAAACGAAAAAACTTATCAAGATGCTTACCCTTTACCAAATATAGATGATATTCTGGATAAACTAGGAAATGCTAAATACTTTTCTGCTTTTGACCTGACCTCAGGGTTTCATGAAATTGGAATGAAAGAAACCGACAAATTTAAAACAGCTTTTTCAACACCAGATGGGCGCTTCGAATATAAACGAATGCCTTTTGGATTAAAAAATGCCCCAGCAACATTTCAAAGAATGATGAACAACGGACTAAAAGGATTAATCGGAACCAGCTGTTTTGTCTATATGGATGACATCATAGTTTTCGGTAATACTCTACAAGAACACAACAAAAATTTGCGATATCTGTTTACTCGCTTACGAGATGTTCAATTGAAATTACAACCGGACAAATGCGAATTTTTGAAACCAGAATTAGCCTATCTAGGACACTTGTTAACAGAACACGGGATAAAACCAAACCCAGAACGAATCCAAAGTATTGTGAATTATCCAACACCTAAAACACTGTTGTGCGGGATTGTGCAGGATTCGTGAGCAGTTTAAGGAATTAGAATTCGCCGGGCTAATTTATCAATAACTCTCCGTTTATTGACTAACTGTTGAACTTGACTGAGATTACAACTTGGTTACAATTCTCTGATCTTTACTCGTTGACAATCAGGGCGTGAATCTGTCGCCTCGCGGCAGCGAGCGGCTTTTATTATCTTCATTCGTCGACGCGGGGGGTGTTCGGTCACTCCCATATATGGTCTGGCTAGCAACATCGTCGCGGAGCGACGGAATGTCCCGAAATGCTGAGTTAGCAGACCGCGCCTTTACCTTGGCTCGCGTCTAACGTGGCTTTGCTGATGCATCACCAAGATGCATCGCGTTTAGCGTTGGACGGGCACAACAACACCGAAAGAAATTAAACAGTTTTTAGGCTTAGCCGGATATTATAGAAAATTTATCAAAGACTTTTCAAAAATAGCGTTGCCTTTGACTACCCTATTAAAGCAAACCACTGAATGGAAATGGACAGATAAAGAACAAACAGCTTTTGACACATTAAGAAAAGCACTTTGTCAAGATCCAGTTTTAAAATATCCTGACTGGTCTGAACCATTTCTCCTCCTTACGGACACTAGTAATCAGGCAATTGGCTCTATTCTATCACAAGGAACTTTAGGAAAAGAACATCCTATTGCTTATGCATCACGTACATTAAATAAGGCTGAACGAAACTATTCAACAACAGAAAAGGAACTCCTAGCTATTGTTTGGAGTATCAAACATTTCCACCAATATTTATATGGAAAACATTTTACCATAGTCACGGACCACAAACCATTAACATGGATCATGTCAGTAAAAGATCCAACGTCACGACTAATGAGATGGCGTTTAAAACTTGAAGAATATGATTACACTATTATTTATCGAAAAGGAAAAGGAAATACTAATGCTGACGCTTTATCTCGGATCTCTCAAGATAAAGACAATATTAACGCGATAGAACACGAAGAAGAAGACTTACAAGACTTGATACAAGATACACTAGATGACTTGGCTAGAGAAGCTAGTCCAACTTACGACGAATTCCAAAATGAGAGACATACCCTTGAAAGGGAAGAGACACTTAGATATGAAGAAGGTAGAACAACACGAAAAGATTAATTGTCTCGACCAATATAGAAAATCCTGGTCTATATATAGATCCAAATGACGAAGAAATTATATGGTTCAGTTGTCTGAGAACACAAGTACCAGAAGCAAAAGAAATTGAGGTTCAAATAATGGATCCTTATTTAAGAGAGACGATTCTACGGATGATTGAATTCATCCACAAGAAAAAGACACCTGAGAAGTGTCTCATTATTAAAACTTCCTTTGTAGAAGATCCTAAAACAAAAGAAGAAAAAGAAGAACTTATTAAAGCCGTACATGAAAGTACGCATGGTGGTCATCAAGGACTTGAGAAAACTTTGCAAAGACTAAGAATTCTTTACAACTGGCCTGGAATAACGAGAGATGTAGAAACATACATCAAACACTGTGAAATCTGCCAGTTGAAAAAAACTAAAATATTAAGCCAACAGACCAGGACCTGGAAATCCTGATATTTCAGAAAGACCAAATGAAAAAATATCTCTAGATATCATGGGACCATTACCCATCGACAGAAACTTTCGATACATTCTAGTCGTACAAGATTATCTAACAAGGTATATACAATTAATACCTTTGACTACAAAGACTCCAAAAGAAGTTCTAGAAGCACTATGGATAAATTATATTCAAATCTTTGGAGTACCCAAAGAAATACTAACAGAGAACGGACTCGAATTTCGAGCAGAATTCGAAGAAACAATTAAGAATAAATTAAGGATCAAATGGAAAACGACATCCGTTTATCACCCGCAATCTAACGGTAAAAACGAAAGATCGCATAAAGAAATCTTAAACTACCTAAGAAGTTATTTAGACAACACAGAAAATTGGATTTCTTTATTGCCAGATGTTGTCCTTTCATACAATTCAACAATTAATGAAAATACAGGCTTTTCACCTGCCGAATTCATGTTTGGATACAAACCATACATGCCAGTCGAAGCAAGAGAATTAAAACTAATAAAAAAATTTCTTTACCAAGCCTTAAGATCTCAAAGGAAAAGAATTGCGAAACAAGCTAAAGAACGAATAACTAATCGACAGGAAAAGACGCAGCGCTTACAACCCCAAAGTAGAATAGCTCGTCAATATCGAGTAGGACAAAATGTTTTAGTTAGACGCAAACAACCACAAGATTCAAAATTGAAAGCACCATGGGAAGGACCCTATCGTGTAATCCAAGTTATCAATGATCAAGCCGTGACTGTAGAGAAAAATCAACGAAAAGTAACATATCACATCTCAGATGTGAAACCTTTCTTTGTTACAGGAAAAGAAGATGAAGAAGATATTAACTCTGACTTTCTTGATGCTGATGAGCCACAACCAGGCCCATCCTCTGCACCAGGCTGAATCAAGTTCACAAAATTCACTGACTTTTAATCCCTTTAAAGATGAACAAATAACGTATCTGGAATACCAGAAAAAAGCCCAACTATTCCACGAAACGTGGACGATAATCGTTGGAATAGATTATTCTCATACAAGAGAACAAATTGATCATTTAGAAAACCAAATACAAAATTTAGAATATCACTGTGCCGCAATCGACCCCTGCTTTAGTAAAGCCCGAATTTTAATACAGAAACACAAACTAAAATTATTACGAGACGAATTACATACTTTGCAACAATTTGTTGGACATACCAGAAAACAGAGAGGATTATTAAACATAGTTGGAGAAGGAATAAGGCTTCTATTTGGAACACTAGCTGCATCGGACGCAGAATATTATAACAACGAACTAGATAAACTCCGAGAAGACAATTTAAAGATAGCTCACTTAGTTCGCGACCAAACGACTTTTCTATTAAACAAACTGCAAAATAGTATTGGAACATCTCACAAATTTGATGAACAACTTGCAACACTTAATTTAAATTTCGCAAATATTCAAAATGCAACGAGATTAGAAATCTATAACTTAAAAATTGACGAAACGTTATTTGATTACACAAATTTAATTCATAATTTATCAATACAGATACAAAAATTATCAAACGCTTTAATTGATGGAAAACATGGAATTATACATCGGAACTTTATCCAACCATCACTCTTAATGACAACATTGAGGAATACGACAAAACAACATTTCCCAGTACCACTGCAAAAAGAATATTATGTATACATTACTACTGGACGCAAGTGAAATTGCGGTAGCAGCAACTAGAGATAAATTATTATATACAATAACAATTCCTTTATTAGAAGAAGCATATCAAATCTTCGACATTAACTTCGAATACATCCTTCTAAACGAAGCAAAGACAAAATTCATTCCTATTACGCCAGAAGAAAAGATCCATTTCAAAGACTTAGGAAATCAATATATCGTGCATCGTAAAAACCCGGATTACACAACCGCATCGTCAGACGCTTGTCTCATTGAACTAATTTTAAAGAAAACACATCATTGCACACAACATTATGTCCGATTTCATTCGACGCTTTTCATTCAATTAATAACTAATCAAGATTGGATTACTATATCACCCAAAGAGGAATACCTACATGTATTATGTGATAATGAAGAACCATATTTTATCACCTTGAAAGGAAAAGCAATTTTACATTTACCCCCAGGATGTGTAGGAACGACCGACGAAATAGTTCTTAAATCAGGAAAAACAGGACAAAATACCACGTTGAATATTCCTTTAGAAACGAATGATTATACAACAACTCTTTTCGAACGAACAACAGTAGATTTCAATCAAATCAACATAACATACTTAAAGAGAGCTCAAATCACAGCTCAAGACTTGCAAAATTTAGGAACCCCGCTAAATGATATTAATCAGCAAATTGAAACTGTTGGGTAGGAATGAGGAACACTTTTCTACGAGGATTATTTCAGAAAGTTTTATGCAGTATTTATTATGATAATAGTGACTAAACAAAGAGAATACAAACGACCGAGCGCGTGACATAGGCGACGCGACGAGACGAGAGTTGAGGTTACAGTCTCGCGGACGCGCGATATACACGATGTCGCTAACGCGCAACACCAGATGGCGTTGTAAACAAAGATCGTCAACCGCGTAGCGCGAATTACCGGAACGGTAAAATATCGTTCTTCCCAATACTTCCCCTCGATGCGCGGGTGACTCTACATTAAAAGGAAAAACTCTTTCCTAAGTATATTAGCTGTTAGCCTTTCCTACGTTTAGCAATTCTAAACACTTCCTGTGTTTCGGTCCTGGCAAACTCTTTGTTAGAACATCGGCTCCCATTTCGTCGGTAGATACGTGTTCGATTGCGATTATGTTGTCTTTCAATGCCTGTCGAACGAAGTGATGTCTAATATCTATGTGTTTACTTCTTGCGTGAAACACGGGATTTTCGGCAAGTTTCATCGCTCCCATGTTGTCGTTGTAGATGGTTACTTCGGCCAGATTTCCGAAGCCCAATTCCTCCAGGAAGTTTCGTAGAAATATTGCTTCTTTTGTTGCTTCAGCCAGAGCCATATATTCGGACTCCGTAGAAGATAGGGCCACTGTTTTCTGTTTCTTCGCGTCCCATGACACAGGTCCATTTCTCAACAAAAATGTGAATCCGGTGTAAGACCGTCTGTCGTCCAGACAACTGGCCCAATCCGCATCGACAAAACCTTTAAGCGGTTCACTATCGGGTTCGAAGACGAGTCCCAGATTAATAGTACCCTTCAAGTAACGAAGGACCCGCTTGGCTGCCGACCAGTGGATGTGACCGTAGCATGTATTGAATTGGCTTAACATACTCATCGCAAAAGCGATATCAGGCCTGGTCGCTACGGCCAAGTACATCAGGGCTCCGATGAGTTCTCGGTACGGTAGCCTTTTCTCCTCCTCGTCAGGTTCCTCCCCCGCCTTCGTTAGTTTCACTCCGACGTCCAGTGGGGTTGACACCGGCTTCGAATCGGACATTCCAAAGCGCTTCAGGACTTCCCTAATATATCCTGTTTGATGCATGGTGATTCGTCCTTCACTTCGGGTGAACTCAATTCCGAGGCAATAAGAAACTTCTCCGAGATCCTTGATATCGAATTCCTTCGAGAGATTCTTTGTAAATTTCGATATCTTCTTGGAGTCCTTGGACAAGACGAGGATGTCGTCGACGTTTACTATGATTAGCAAAATATCTTCCCCTTGACCTGAGAAGTAGACGCACGGATCAGCGTTGGATGGTCTTGCTCCTAATTTTCGTAAGACGTTATCCAGTCTGTCATTCCAGCTTCTTCCGGCTTGACGCAAGCCGTACAGGGATTTCTTCAGGCGGCAAACTTTATTTCCTGTGTTAAGTTCTGCCTGCATGTTTTTCGCCTTCCTTCCCAATTCGCTTTTTCTTCCTTCGGAACGGATGAGAACTTCTAATCCTTCTGCCATTAGTTCAGGAACTTCCATGAGTATTTCCTCTTCAATGGTGCCGTTTAAGTAAGCTGTAGCAACATCGAGTTGTCGAATGATCATTCCGCTTTTGGCGGCTAGTGCGACCAATAAGCGTATGGAATTCAGACGTGCCACCGGCGCGAATGTCTCGTTGAAGTGAATGCCGGGGCGTTGAGCAAATCCACGAGCCACCAGTCGAGCCTTCCGTCGTTCCAGAGTCTCGTCCGGTTTTAGTTTGTTCCGTAAAACAAAATGGCTTCCGATAATTGTACGATCGTCCGGGCGGTCGATGAGATTCCAAGTGTCGTTTTTTATTAGGGATTTTATCTCCCCCGCAACGGCTTGATACCATTCGTCAGATTCGGTACCATTTATGGCTTGTTTTAAAGGTACCTCAGCCATAGTTACTATTTCCGGTTCCGTGTGTTCGTCATTGGCACGCGGATTTTGGTACTGTTTACGTGGTCTTCCCCTTTGACCAGTTAATATTCTTTTCGGTCTGCCTGGACCTCTTCGGGTGCTTGTATCGCTGTTTTCCTGTTGAGCTTCTTCTTCGCGATCTTCGGGCTCGTCAATGACTCGATTGTTTTCCGCCGATTTGATTTCAATTTCGACTTCGTGGATGTCTTCGGATTGAGTTCGTTCTTCATCTCGTCCTTGAGATTTAGTATCTTCCGGGATGAATTCTTCAAAGTCTTCCGTGAAGTTATTGGTGCCTTCTAGAAATCTGACGTCTCGTGTCACCTCTATTTTTTTTTTCTTTCGGATTCCAAACTCGGTATCTTTTTGATTGTTCCGAATAGCCCAAAAATACTCCTTGCTTGGTGCGTTCATCTAGTTTTCCTTTTCCGGGTGTTCGATCCAGGAAAAAAACTTTGCTTCCGAATTCTCGCAAATGACTCACATTTGGTTTCGTGCCGGTCCAGACTTCGAAAGGTGTCCGTCCTTCTAAAGTTCTACTTGGGCATCGATTCCTAATATAGTTCGCTGTTAGGATTGCTTCCGCCCAAAAAATTGATGGGAGATTCGATTGAATCAGTAAACATCTTGCCATCTCGAGAAGTGTTCGATTTTTCCTCTCTGCGACTCCGTTTTGCTCCGGATTGTGGGGAACGGTCAGTCTTCGTAAGATTCCGCTCTGCTTTAAAATTTCTTCAGTTTCCGCGTTCAAATATTCTGTGCCATTATCTGATTGTAAGCACTTTATTTTTCTTTCTTTCTGGTTTTCTACCATAGACTTGAACTCTCTGAATGCGTTGGAGGCTTCATTTTTATGTTTTAAAAATCTCACCTCGCACCATCTCGATTTATCGTCGATGAAGGTTATAAAATATTTAGCCTTTCCGGCTGACTGTATCCTCATCGGATCGCAGAGATCGGAGTGTATTAGGTTTAATATCTCGCTCTTTCTCTCCGATGTCCTCGGAAATGGTGTCCTGGTCATCTTCCCGCGTAGACAAATTTCGCATTTCAGATCACTTACATGTTTTCCGAGGTTCAATCCGTTTAGCGTTCCGTTTCGCTCGGCTGTCAGCAGATCTTTACGGTTTAAATGTCCGAGGCGTCGATGCCACGTGTTCAGCATGTTCGATGAACTTGACGAGTTTTCCACATTATCGCCTTCGGCACGATGCGATTGCGATTCATCTTCGCGCACGATGTACATGTTTCCGACACGACTCGCCGATAGTTTCGTATAACCGTCGCGACCCACGATCATTGCATTGTCCTTTTTGAATATTACTTCACAACCGTTATCAGTTATTTTCGCGACCGACAGAAGATTGCTTCGCAAATCGGGAACGTGGAGAACGTCTTGCAAGGTTATATTTTTCTTGTCCCCGAGTACGTCGGCTGTGAATTTGACGCTTCCCCTGGCAGTGATTTCTGAAGATGCGTTCGTTGCCAAAGCCAGCTTCCCGATTGTCGAATCGGTAATTTCCGCGAATTCCTCTAGTCGTCCGCACAAGTGAGACGTTGATCCGCTATCCAAGCACCACGTATTATTCCGATTCGTGTTTTCTGTTTGAAAAACTGCTTCCGCGTCCGAAAAGATTTCGAATGCGCGTAATACCACATCTTCGTTTTTCCTCGGGAAAGTTCGGGAATATTCGCCTTTCTTCTTGCACTTGTTCGACTTGTGGCCGATTTCCCGACATCGATGACACCGAAACTTGAAAGTTTCTTGAACGCGCGACCCGTTTCCTTTTGGCTTGCTCTTATTCGTGTTCCACCGTCCCTTCGCAACCATCGCGTTCGGTATCCCTTCTCGTATGACATTTTTCCGAGCGTCGCCCTCCTCTAAAATTTTGAAACGAAGAATTTCGGGCGCCATTAACTCGTCGCGTGTCTCGACCGCACAACGAAAATTTTCATACGAACTCGGTAAACTATATAGTAAGAGCGTAGACAAAAGATCCGGGTGCACGTCAACCTCTATTTTACTTAATTTGTCCACGGCGTCGAAAAATTTCCGCACGTGTTCGTGTACGTCGTCGTTTTCCTTCATATGCTGCAGCACAAACTGTTTCAATAGCGTGGTCTTCCGAGCTGGCCCCCGAGATTGGTATATACTTTCCAGCTTCAACCATACTTCGCGTGAGGTTACGCATCCCTTAGTTTGTTTAAGTTCACTTGGATTTATTGACAACACTATGTCCGATTTTGCTTTACGATCGGCGGTTTCCCACGCGGTCACGGCTTCCATCGATGCAGCGTTTCCCTCGATTAATTCTGGTTTCACTCTCACACCGTTCACATACTCCCACGCATCGTTTTTTACCAGTAATGCTTCCATTTGCATCTTCCAGGTGTCGAAGTTGTCCTTTTTCAAGGTTTCGATTCTCGCTAGGCCGGTCATGCTCATTTTTTATTCGCAAAACTTCGACGCGGCTAACCTCAGAAACTACCAAACACGTGCACACGTTTCTGCTTCGATCACTCGCGATTTTCACGGTATCCTGGGCCCATAACCTGTTGGGTAGGAATGAGGAACACTTTTCTACGAGGATTATTTCAGAAAGTTTTATGCAGTATTTATTATGATAATAGTGACTAAACAAAGAGAATACAAACGACCGAGCGCGTGACATAGGCGACGAGACGAGAGTTGAGGTTACAGTCTCGCGGACGCGCGATACACACGATGTCGCTAACGCGCAACACCAGATGGCGTTGTAAACAAAGATCGTCAACCGCGTAGCGCGAATTACCGGAACGGTAAAATATCGTTCTTCCCAATAGAAACTCTCGCATTAAGAAAACGAACGGCAAATTTATATGATAACATTAAATACTATACTATGTTATTGGGATACATCAGTATGGGAACCTTAATCACTTATATTCTCTATGGAATAAGAATTCTTAAATGGGTATGGGAACAGTTAAAATCTTGGTGTAAACCATGTACAATTATTTATGATCACTGTTCATTTGGAAACGCGTCAAGAACAATCGACCGAAGCCCGATGACAACAGAACCAATACAGTTATCGGAATTAGCAGAGCTTGCTCAAATCAGAGATGAACCGGAAACCCTTTATGTTGATAATGATGATGATATAATGACCCGCTTGCGAAACATACATAGAAAAAGTTTTACTCGAACAACTTTAAAATCATGACTTCTTTACAGATGGTAACCTATCAAAATCCCAACCTCAGAAGCGACATCTCATTATTGCATAAAAGTTACAAAATTCTTCGATTATTAACATGCGCGAAAGGAAAAGATAATGGCTACGTATATCAAACTTTCAACTCTGAAAATTTCTATTGCAAAGATTGTTGGCCTGAACCTACGGAAAGCACACACTTATGGATTAATCCAACACACCAAAAAACGATTGTTAGAATACGAACGAAAGTACACACACTATATAATCCAAATACAATCGAATTTCCGCGATGCTCGAAATGTCATATTCTTCTCTATACTTACCAACCAGTCGCAGCATGCGAAAAATGTTCTGCAATGTATCAAAGACTATACTCATATTTACGAAATCATTTACCGAATCGATACGGATTTGTTAGATGGCTAAAAATCTTTCACTCCAATGATGTCGACAAAGAATTTCAGGAAAAACGGCTGCTGGCATTTGGGATGCTCATCGCCTATTTAAAAAGTCTACGGAATTTCGATCAGCTAATTGAAAAATGGAAAGACATCGAACGGAAACAACAACGCATCGTCCAAGAAAACGTCGAAGAAAACAAGGCGTCATCAAGGAGTATAAAAGGAAGTCCCAATCAACACCCACGCATTAATTAATTCGGCAGCGATCAGTATTAATCCAGCAAGCATTACGATTCTTGATTCCTTTGTAAATCTTAACGTCTCTTTTCCAATAAAGTATTCTTTTTAAAAACTTCTTTTCGTGTATCTCGCGTGTGACAAAATAAAGAGTATTCTTTCGTAATACAAAATGATGCCTTACATTAATAGTTACTGTATCGAATATATTAAAAAAATAATGCTAAATGAAATATAAACAATTCTCAAAGTTCTGTACAAATACTAAAAGATATCTTTCAAGTCCCAAGGAGTCCCACTTTCTAACAAATTAGAATGTTTTCAGTAAACTTTCCTCTTCATAAACATGCAAAAATCAGTTCCACCTTCGTCCGGTTTTTCAAATTATTATAGTTCAAAGCTGTCGATGTTACATAGCAATCGCTTTTGCTTTACGCACTACATTCGTATTCTCCGACCCAACCTCTCAAACCGATGCAGAGTTCTTCTCAAAGAACTGTTTGGATTAGAGTCACTTGATATGTTTACGCTATTGTAATGAACGATGAACTAAATTTGTGCGACAACAAATGTAATATTAAGTATTAATAAATAGGTTAGGTTCCCCAAGAGCATATAAAACGTTCACATTTGTTAACCCTGAGTCCCGTTCACATTTGTAAATCCTACATTCGCATAAGCGCCTGCCATGCTAGACACCCGCCGTGCTAGGCTCGCACCGTGCTGCGTACCCGCCGCGCTGGGTAACCGTCAAGATCCAGTATGGCGCCCAGAGAAGAAATCCCCTTCACGACCCCCTCGCATCGAAGCTTCTAGAAGGAACACCGAAGCTTCTAGAAGAAACATCGAAACTTCTAGAAGGAATCCCCACCAAGGCCCCATTGGAAATTCCGGGTATAAATGGAGGCCCGTCAATCAAGAGAATCCACAAGAAGAGAGAAGCAAGACTACGACTGTGCACCAGCCAAAGCCTTGAGCCAAGGGAACCACTCTCTGAAGCCTACTCATAACCTATTATTCCAAATCCTGCCTAGGTAGCTTTAGCCAGCTCCTGGGTTATTCATCCTCGAGGTAGCTTAAACCGGCTCCTTAACTTACCTCTCGAGGTAGCTTTAGCCAGCTCCTTGATTTACCTCTCGAGGTAGCTTTAACCAGCTCCTGGATTCCTACCGACCTAGGTAGCTTTAACCAGCTCCTGGGTTATTCATCCTCGAGGTAGCTTTAGCCAGCTCCTTGAGATTCCTATATTCTCACTAATCTCACCAAGAAAAAAAGGTGCTATCGCGACGAGAAAAGTACGTCGCGTCAATACAGAACTCTCTTATCAACTGAGTCTGTATTACGAACTCTATTGAGACACACCAGATGTCATTCGAGTCAGTGCCAGTTAATAATCGAGACAGTATCGATTGAGTTACCGACCGAGTCGAGTTATCGACCGCGTCAGTGCTGAAGTGAGTCGTGCCACGCTAAACCGGGTGAGTCAGTGCCAGCGTTATCCGAGCCAGTCAAATCGCTCGACTATACCAAGGCCAAACCATATTCAAATCTCATAAAACTCTTCACGGAAGATCTACCCCTCCTCAAAGACTAATTACTTATAAAAGACTATTTCCCGTATTACCTTAGAGGACTATAAAGATTAGTTGTAATATAGAATTAAGTATTATTGAATAAATTGTTATTTTGTTATTCATAAAAGAAAAGGTCTCAGTTTCATTTAGTACACGTATCCTAAAGAACCCTAAGATCCTTGGCAAGCCGCTCTGTCCAGGATCGTGTAACGACGTAAGTGACAATTAATAAAAATAGACGCACAGTTCGTTACACTATGGTACAGATAAGCCTTCGAATGAGTCTTCGATTTTCTGTCTGCATTCAGTTAAAAGAGAACCATTCGAACGTCCATAGTGAGACTGTCAGAGCATTTTTCGCGTGTTGAAAGTTACTGTTCATTTTTATTTCGTTTTAGTCATTTCATGTCTTATTCTAATAATAATTCGTAGTGTTTTAATTTTCTTTATGAACTAAACTTAAGTTATATTAGTGTTTTTACTGTGTATGAATTAAATTTAAGTTATATTATTTAGTGTAGTTTGTTATACTATTTTGGTCTATTTTATTTTACATCTACATAATACTTCATTAGTTCTGTTTGGTAAGCACAAATGACTTAAAAACTTCTTACGTAAGTCATTTTTTACATTTGACATTTTCTTCTTTGTTATTTAGATATTATTTGTTCTGTGAAAATGCAAGCTTTTCGCAAAAATAACGACTTATATAAAACCTTGAAAGATTCAAAGAGAGATATGGGTGATTATTTATTTTTGCACACGAGAATATCTGAAAAGATCAATATTTCTTCTAAAAACTTAGAAGTATTAAAAATATATTTAAAGTACTAATTGTAAATGTTTCAGGCAGCAACGTCTTTCAATTATACGGACTAGAAATAAATAATGATAAACAAAAAAATTTGAGAGTGAATACTGACAAAGCATAAAAAAATATTATTTTTTAAACATTTTATGTTATTAATTATATCTTATTATTGTTATATTATAAAACCGTTATTGTTATCACATTTTTCTCTTAACCTAGTAATAACCCATCACCTCTATAGTATTCATTTCAAATTTGGTATCAATATACATTATGGTTCAAAAGTTATACAAAAAAGTCACTAAATTTCTCGATTCGGACCACTGTGCGACGGAAGAAGATATTGTTGCCTTGTTTTTAAATGAAGCAGTTCACACTAGGCCGACTTCGGCCGTAATGTAACGTAAGAAAATCGTTGGCAACGATATTTCTACGGTGACCACTTGAATGGGACCTTTTTTTGTGATCCTGGGGTCCCTTGGGTCGAAGCTCTCGGGACACGCACCCCGGGGGTTCGGGAATGAAAATAAACAGCAGTATGCTATTTAGTAATGAACACCTATTTCTATAAATTTATATGTGATCTTCATAGAAATGTAACCAGGGAAAGGCTGATGTTTTCCTCATTAAAATTATACCAAACGCGATATAAATATGATTATTTTCAGGGGTTTTGGGGGGAGTGTGTCCTAAACAAGTGCGTGCGACAGTCAGAGTGAATGCAAGACTTCCACTTTGAAGGTGATTACGTCATATGATTATTTTTGTAAATGAAATCTTATTTCATTAACTATTTCAGTTAAATTAATAATTATTTTTATTAAAATAAGTTTTATTCAATCTACATTTATTAATCCAACATTTTTCAGAGACGTTTATTACAGGATGATTATTTTATTTCGAGCTTTTCTTTATTAAATTACCATTCTTGTCACAGTTCTATACTGGAAAGATGTAGATATACTGAACAGAAAGTAGTGGATCACTCATAAAAAAATATGCTTCCACGATAAACTGATTGGGAACATTCGCATTCGGCATTTGGAGCAATAGATCTTTTCAGATTGAATGTCGCGTGTAGACTATACCCATATTTGACGATTCTTGTACATCTAGACATCTAGTAAATATTTGTAATTTTCATTGAACCGAAAAGGTCTGGAGAAAATTGTTTCTAATTATATTATCCGCATGAACTATAACGTCTTCACCTATGAACCTAGTGCTTACATTTTATGCCAGGTCCAGATGAGTGCAATGTAACATGCAATGCAAGGTGCAACCGAATGCGTGGATGTCATGTGCGCGTGCATTAGCTGCAAGTATGTACATACATACGTACACACCGTGCATCCATACGCGCTTGTGTTCTGCACATTGCGTTGCATGTTACATTGCGTTATCATTGACTCGGTTTCCATCGATTTTCTTTGTCTTAGCCAAAACATTTTTCCTCTTCTCCACTGTAGTTTTCGAAATACATACATGAATATTAGTAAAAAGGTGCAATCTCTTTTTAATATTTAAATACACATATAATATTTACTTCAGATTAAAAAAAAATAATTTTTCCTCGATATGTATATATCATGCTGCTACTGTATAGACTTAGCGATTCATATTATGTGAAATGAGACATTTTTTGGAGTACCATCTCCTATTTTGCTAAAATTCGGGTATATTGTATTTTTTTAGGGTATATAAACATATGTTCAATGATTTCTTGCAAGTAAAAAGCCGAATAGTGTACAGTTGTTTGAAATATAGTATCACCTTTTTTTTCTATCAATTTTCACTGTTTAACTAACAAACTGATAAAAATGTACTTTTGGGTGTTCCTAGTGAAGATATACAAGCAACTAATACAATTATTTCAGTTCAAAAAGGAATTTGTTTAATCACTTATTTTCAAATTCTTGTTAACAAATAAAGGTTTTTCATAGTAGATGATTATAGAAAATTTAGAGGAAAAAAAGTGTAACCCTATTTCTCCTATTCCTACTCACGGATCAATTTTCAAAACTGCAAACACCTTGAAATTTACTGTATGAAAATTAATTAAATTTAACATCGGAGTCCACTGACTCGATCGACCAAACGGTGCAGTTCTAGCGAATTGGAATATATGTATGTATGTGAAATATCAAATATTGTAATTTTACAATAATACATTTATAAATAAAAATTAGATAACAGAAAGAGAACATACATTTTTCAATTGTGTGATTTTTTAATAAAAATTAATTTTTATATTTATTTATTGCAATATTAATTATTGTATAATGTATAATAATTATAAATATTATTGTTATTGTTAAATTACAAAAGTAAATTAAAGTATCACTAGATGGTGAGGTTGGATCTTGTAGTGAATATGTATGTATGTATGAATTTCAAGTTGCAATTTTTAATAAAAAAATTGTTTGTATATTATGATTTAAATTATTGCAGTACTAATTATTGTACATATTTTTAACCAAATATACATATTGAGATGGCTCTTATTTATTGTATAATACAATTTTTTTGCAATATTTTTAGCGCGATACGGCCAAAAATAGTTGCAATAATTATAAAAAATTTTTTATTAAAATTTGAGTCCGATTGGATAAGGGTTGAACGTGTCTCTTGAACCTTGAAGAGTAAAATAATTATTTTGAATCACGATGATAGAACAGTGAAATACTCCCCTCCCCCCCCCGCAAATGTCTACAGCACCACTTTCAAATCCATAACAAATGCACTGCTATTGAATGAAGAATCCTGCTGACGAGAGTGCAGGTAACAGATCGTTGTAAGTGCACTGCAACGGTGATCTATGGCGAGCTACGGCGAGCTACGGTGACTTACGTCGAGTTACGTCGAGTTACGGCGAGCTACGGCGGCTTACGGTACGTTGCGTTACGGTATGCTACGTTACGTTGTAGTATGTATCTAGCTTAACGCGGCTTAAAACGAACGGGAGCGTTCGGTGCTCGGCGGCGCGGTTCGGTGTAGGCCCGCAAGGCCTCGGCGGCGCGATCCGGACAACTTTGTCGCGATCAGCTCGGCGGCGCGGCGCGGTTAGCTCCAGCGGCGTTCCTGACCGGATATCAGGCGGTGAGGAGCAGGCCCGTCAAGGTGCCCTCTTGCGAATTTGAAGTCAGGTTTTAGTTGGCCCGTAAACCGTAGGATCACTGGTGTCGTTCCTCACATGTAAACCTTTGTATCAGTGACTTTGCACACAACCTATTGTTATACCACGTGATGTCACATTCTTCCCGCTAAAATTAAAGCGCCATCGCCATCTTGAACAGCATTTATTTCATTGATTTAGATCGTCTCAGCGTCTTAGATCGTCTATCGAATTGTGCTGAATTGATTTAAATTGAATTAAATTAGGCGTTAAGTTGGGCGTTAATTTATTGTATTAAATTAATTAAATTAATTAAATTTATTTAATTTAAAAGAATAAAGAAGAGAACAAAAAAAAAATCAAAGGAGAGTATTGATCCATTTTTAATTTATTGAAGGTAACAATTATTAATTAAAATGTCTTTTAGGATAAGCCACAAAAAGTGTTCGGTGCGAAGTTGTGACAGTACGGAGAAGAGGATGTTCCAGTTTGCTTCGTCAGAGAAGGATCATGCAAAGACGTTGCAGTGGCTGAAAGCGTGTAGAAGAGAAGATTTGCAGCTTCTTCCACACGCAAAATTAATGAAAAGGACTGTCTGCGAGATCCACTTTAATGATTCAACCTATTAAAAATGCGCCGTACTCCTGCCCTGGTCGGGGGATTCGAGAAATTTCCGCGAAGCGCGTCTTTTCGGCGCGTACCTTTGCGTTGAATGTCGCGCAGTCCTTTTTGAACGCGAGGCGGTCGTGCGTGTCCTTTTTTAACGTGCGAGGTGCGTAAATCTTGCGTTAACAGCAATCATCATTAGGGAAAACAAAAAAAATGCGAATGTTCTGTAACGTTCGTTATTGGTGTGTGTGTGTGTGCGTATGTTGCCCCCTCGATACAGTGTTCTCGAACAGCAGCAGTCGAGTTATCGCCGTGAAATCCGATCTGCGCGATATAGTGGGGTACCACGTGTGTGTGCGTGCGTGCGTGCGTGCGTGTGTATATATATTGGTCAGTGTTGCTCGCTCGCTTCGCGAGCTCGCGAGTGGGGTTATTGTTGGCTCGCTTGCGTAGAAAACCTTATCAAAATCCATTGCGTAAAGCTGAGAAGCGATACGGTATTGACTTGCGACGGGCTTTATATGGTACAGTCTGAATAATAGGACTTGCAAGAACCTATTTCCTAAATGCGCCATCTAGTGGCGCGTGTGAAAGTAATGATTCAGAAACAGCACATACGGATATTTACTCCCATGTATTTACTACGTATTTTCGTCTAAAGTATTTATTTAAATGACGATATAATGTAAAGGACAATTTTAATCTACATTAGATGGCAAAGGTAATTAACATACTTATCTGGATAAGGATTAATACTGAATTGGAGAAAATAGCTTCGCAAATAACCTAATTTTTTTAGAAGAGATAAAAATGGTTGCGAGTCAACCATAGAATGGCTGTGAGTCAACTTTAAAAGGTAGACATATGTCATCACGGACTTATTAGGCTTTTTGAAGAACTACAATACTTTATTATATTATTTTAATCAGGTTTACTAAATTAACAACACTTTCCGAAGGAGGAACATAAAAAAATGGAAAGTAAAAAATACTGTTTACAAAATTTCTTTGTAAACAATGTTTGACGTTTGTTTTGAAAATTATTGGGAACAAGTGGTATTCGTGGTATAAATACCGTTTCCCCTGCGCTACATCCCGTTAGAATTTCTGCTTCAATTAAATTTTTTTGTAATTTGATCACTTTGAGTTTAGTTCCGTTGCATAATATTGGAGGAGTGAGGTTTCGGAGGAGCATAATCGGAACACCAACTTTGAGTGCGATTCGATGTGCAGGAAGGCCGTTTGCAGAGAGGGAATTTAGAAATTCTACCGGATAATTTGTAACGTCATCTTGATCGACTACGGTGTTTATTGACATGTATACTACTTCATCTCCTTTAATTTCAGACAAAATGCTGTGGTTAATTGCAGCCGCTTGGTCATTTCTAGGCGTTAAAATGGCTCGTTCACATATCCAAGAATTGTGTTGATACAATAATTGTGTAACTTCTTCGTACACTGAACGAATAAGTTCCTCTACCGTAGAAACAATCTTGCCAAGCGTTTCTGGTAGTGTCATCTGGTTATTCTCTTCTGGTAAAGTTCCTTCTCCAATTTTCAGCAACACGTCAGAGAACTCTTGAGCATGTGAATTACCGTCAAGTCGTACTCTCATGTTGACTGTCAGACGCAATCTTTGAATTTCGGACCACAGGAAGGATCGTTTTAGCGAGGCATTTACTTCGTCAGCCCTGGTACCCTTAACCACTACAGGTAGTGTTTGTCGGAAATCACCACAAAAAAGAACTGTGACCTTACCCATAACCTGGTTATTTCTGCGAATGTCCTGCATGGTTCAGTGTACAGCTTCCACGGCTTTTTTGTTGGCCATCGTGCATTCATCCCATACAATTAGACAGCAATCTTGGAACACCTTTGCTTTGTTGCTGTTGCGTGATACAGTGCACATAGGAGTTTCGTTGCTGTGTAAGTCATATGCTGCATATTTTTCCTTGTCTTCTCACTTCTGCCAGGATAGCTGTTGTAAGGAAAGTTTTTCCAGTCCCACCAGGAGCATCCAGAAAAAATATTTTTCCTTCATTTTGATTCACACTTTGGAGAACGGTATCATAGATTTGCCTTTGTTCAAACGTGAACTTCTGGACACAGTCATTAACGATGGAAGTCATCGTGCCTAAACTGTAATTTGTTTCAGCGGCATACTCACGATTCACGTAAGGTTCATCGAATATCTGTTGTGGCGTCGGCAATCCGTACTCACTTAATAAATTACCACCAATGGAGATGATAACGTCTTGGAGTGAAGAAAGACAGCTGTTTATAACGCGCTCGTCTGTTTCCGCAATATCATCGGATGAATTACGTCTTAAAGCTCGTAAGAAATCTTCTGACAGATAATGCTGATATTTGTCCCATAACTCTAGTGGATTGGAAAGTCCGCAGAACACCAACATGACAGCGAACAAATGTCTCATACGACTGGGACTGTCGCTGACACTGACCTCCTCGAGAGTTTCGTCCCAGTGTTGATCACAGTCAAGTAGATGATGTGCCCTGCAGGCTGCGTGAAACGTGGGGTACGTTACGTCATCGACTGTTTTTAAGAACGTAAACGAAGTTGGACCCCTCACCGTGTGCAGTAATAGACGCAAATAATAGCATTCACTATTGTTAGGATGCACGGTATACACTCTACCCAATGCATTGTTTTTAAAAATTTCTGGGAACCCTTCCATTGGACAACCGCGTCGGCGTCGATTAAATATACCTTTTTGCTTATCGTGTGTGTAGTAGAACTGTACTTCATCATACATCAGAGTTTTTGCAAATTGATCTTCTCTAGATAATTTAAAAAATGCCAAGAGTGTTGTTTGTCGCGGGTTTTCAATATGTTGTCTTACGTTATCGGGATTAAAGTAAATCCGCTGGCCATTTTCCAAATGAACGTCCAGCTGCATGACCGTTGGATACCGATCATGTATAGAAAAAAGGCCAGGATCCGCCAAACTGCTTCTGACGTACATATGTATCGACCAGATTGGTATTCGGTAACCTCGTCTTGGTAAACGCCCTGTAGTCCAAATGTAGCTTGGTCGCTACATTTATTTACGTACTTGCAGATATATTTAATGGACTTCACGCTGGTGCAGGACTCTACATTAATATGGGTTTGGAATGTTCTAGAAAGTACTGGTGAATATGGTACTGCCCAGCTATTATTAACTTCGATTGTCTGGCCATGTACCTTCATCTTGCAGATGAATCCACCCTCAGTGGGTGATCTGCGGCGATATGATGGATATCCATCTTCATCTGTGATAGTCTCGGTGACAAACTTTTTCGGGAACCTTTTTGAGCACCGTCTATCTTTCATACAAGGTGAGTTTGTATTCAATGAGCCACAGGGACCGTAAATCATGTGACTTTTAACAATTTGATGAAGAGCAGAGTCAACTTCAGGGTCTGGTAACTGAGCGCTGATAACTCTATCGATCTCGTTGGGCCTGATCTTTTCTTCCAACTACAAAAGAATATGTGCATGGGGCAAGCCACGTTTTTGCCATTCAACCGAATACATGTAGCATCGGACTGCTCCAAATACTTTCTCTTTTGTAAGAAGATTCATCAGATACTTTAACTTTAAATGAAATACTCGAGAGATCAAGTCATGACTGTCGAGCGATTTCTGACCTTGAAGAAGCTCGCAAGTAATTTCAGGCCACTTAGGATTCGTGGTAATGGTAATAAATAAATCCGGCCGACCATATTTTCGCACATAGCAAAAGGCGTCTTGCGTGCGGGCGTGCATATATCGCGGACTTCCTGTAAACGTAGAAGGAAGAATTATCCTTCTGCCAAGGTTTTGTGGATCTAAGTCTTGCTGCATAGCGTCCTTCAAGTCAATATAATTTTTCACTCGTAATTGTTTTTGATGGGTTCGAATAAATATCAAACGCTCTGTTTCAATTTTAGCATATTGATCCACTAAAAACTGATTGAAAAGTGCACGGTAGCGATGCAAATGAGGATTTTTATTCAAACGAAGCTGAATTGAATAACTATAATATTGCATAGCAGATATTTTCTTATTATGATTTGGAACACCTGTAACAGGATCAACAGTGTACACTGCAAAGTTATAGCCATCCTCTCCGCGACAAAATATGAGTGGGTATTGTAGGGCATCGTAAGAACGATGTGTCTCGCTAATCCTTTGAAGACGGTCATCATGCATGCGCAAAACAATGTCCCTTTTATCACATTCCTAGTCGACCAATAACACGGCTACCTCGTTAGTCGTTGGTGCGTTGTACCGTCCTGGATGAGCTGCAGTCGGTCTTTTGTCAGCGCTAATAACAAACTTATAATCATTGATCTCACCTTCAGCCACATACTCCAGAGCAGTTTTAAAACTGTTAACATAGGGATTAATGTCATGCAGGATCCTCTGTAACCCATTAATGACACCAGAGTCCAAGTTGGGAATGTGTTGTTCCCTAACGTTAGCTTGTTCAGCATAATCGGCTATAAAATAAACTTGTAAAAATTTAGGTACATTAGTGAGTAACAAAGAGCCGATAAGGTGGTAGATTTGTTCCTGTATTTTAAAGGTTGGCATGAATGAGCCTTCAAAACTTGATTTGCTCCAAATGAAGTCATTTGAAAGGCGCTGTTGTAGGCTCTCATATTGTTTAAAAAATCCTTGGATTTTGGATGATTTTCATTCAACACTGCGTCAAGTAGCTCTGGTGGTTTCTGAATTGGAGGCAAATGAACCTTTCCTGATGCACAACACATCCCTTTTGGTTCCATTTTCCATTTCCGAGTATGGCAATACGAACATACTTCTGTCAACGCGCCAATATGTCCGTAATCGGCGTACTTAATTTGGACATTATAGTCAAAGCCACTCTTATGCTTATGCAACCATCGAAGGTATACAATGACATCAGAGTGTACTCGTGAGCGCTTTCGGTTGGCAGCTAACCGAGAATCAAGCTCTACGGCTGTTTCAGAGGATCGAAATACTTTCATCCTTTTAGCAGATTTTGAGTAATAAGAAAGGTTACCTCTCTTTCTCGAGGGCATATTTTTCTTAAAAAATGTTTATTTAATTATTTAATTAGATGAAAAATATAATAATACAGAAAAAGAATATCTATATAAATGTAAGAGAAGCATAATATACTTCTCTTAATGCCATTTGAATTTCCCACCTATTTATACTGGCCGGTAAGGCAGACCCCGACAAGTGGAATACAATAGAGAGAGAATGTAAAGCTGAGCACGTGGGAATAATAATTATCGTGTAAAACCAAGATTAACCAAAGAGGTAGTGAAGAAAAGAACAGAAAGTGAATAATAAACATCGAATGTTGTTTCTTTGATTCACAGGTAAATTTGTAATTTAATAAATTGTCATTTGTAAAATTCAAATAATAAAACTAACCTTTGATTCACAGAGAAACCATTCAGTTTACTCACTCACAATTAACCCGGAAAAAATTCGAAATTAAGGTGTAACAACCATTATAAAACAACATTCTTTATGTAAAATTCACACACAAGGATGGATAAATTACAATTTGAGTTTCAAGTAAAAGCTGGACTAGATGAAAAAACAAATGTTATCTGCCTAACCTCTATAGGAACATGTGACGGCCGGAATTTTAAAATACCAGAAGAATACCAAAGCATTAATCACCACACAGAATTATTAAAAACAGCGGCAGTTGCCAAAATAAAAACAACACTAAAAAGAAGACATCAATCAAGAAAAATCTGGATTAGTGTAGCAGACAAACTATGCGGTATTTATATGGATGAAGAAAAAAACTTACAATTTAAAGACTACTTTTTAGAAGAAACCACAGAGGACAAAAACGCTACCAAAGCTGAGGTTAGCACAGATGCATCAATGTTACAACTCTTAGAAAAATTACTAGAAAAAAAAGAAAAAGATTCTGAAACTCAAAGTTTAGGAAAATTAACAAAAGACTTTATAATTGAAAAATTCACTGGTAAAAGCTCAAATGCCCACCAATGGATCAATGAATTTGAAAAAGAATGTGAACGTTTTAAAATAACAGGAGATAACAAAAAAATTGAAATATTAAAAAATTTTTTAGAAAAAGCTAGCAAAGACTGGTACAGCTGCATGCTATTAAAATTCACAGTAGAGTCAGAGTGGGAAATATGGAGGAAAAATTTTTGCGAAACGTTTGCAAATAAAGGCTGGTCGCTAATTAGATATGCCTTTTCCTTCAAATATCAAACAGGTTCATTATTAGAATATGCTATAAAGAAAGAAAAACTGTTATTAGAGGTGAGAAAATCAATTGATAAAGGAACCTTAATAGATCTCATTGCAGCTGGCCTACCAAATTTCATATGTGATAAGATTAATAGGGAAGGTCTGACAGAAACTAAAGAATTGTACAATGAAATAGGAAACTTAGAACATTTAATTAATAAAGATAAATGGTCGAAAAGAAAGAATAAAGAGACTAATACCAAAGAAAAAAGTGAAAACACACCATGTAAAATTTGTAAAGAAAAAAACAAAGGCATACGCTATCATCAAGAATCTACATGTTGGTTCAAAGATAAAGAAGACAAAATAAAATATGTAAATAATTCTGAATTAGAAGTGGAACTAAATTAATAGTAAGGACCAAAAAAACTACTAATTCCGCCATTAATCAAGCTCAATGTATTGTTAAATGGAACACTAAACGTAACCGGTATCTACGATTCAGGCTCAAATGTTTCATTAATAAATTCAAAAATATTAAAAACTAGCTAGTCCGTGTTGCTCGCTCGCTTCGCGAGCGAGCGAGTGGAGTTATTGTAGCTCGCTCGCTACACTCGCTCACGAGTAGTGATGCCTGTAGCTATTCATGTTTATTTTGTGTGTGACCCTTTACGGGCCACGCAAAGAACTTCCCGATTTGCGAGTTGTAATTTATTATTACCATTATTAATTGTCACTAATTAGAAAATTATTCGTATTCGGAGAAATTTAATAGTTTTTTACTTATCAACATTGTTGCTATATGACGTCGCATTAAACGAACATCTATATATATAGGGAGAGTGTCCGATTTTAATCCGCCACTACGGACAACTTAAGAAATATGCATTGGATCAAAAAACATCCCGAATAAAAGTTTGATGGTTTGGAGGGGGACATCTGACCCTGTTAAAAAATTTCATCCCTACCCCCTGGGGTATATATGTATGTATGTGTGTGCTGTGTATATGGATATTATGTATATTCATTTGTTTTCAATATGTAGTTATTGAGTATATATATATATTTATACGTGTATAAATATACTCATATATATGTATTTATCACAATTATATCATTATAATTATATATTGTAATATATATATATAGGCGAAAAATCGAAATTTCGCGATTACAGTGCCACCTATCGCGAATGAAAAAAAATGTTTGAAATAAAACCTACATATTTTGTGGCGTGGAATCCGAATCTGCAATAAAAAGTAGGTGGTCCTATTTAAAATTTTAAAGTAACCCCCCCTCCCCCCCAGGGGGGTAGGGGTGAAATTTTTTTGACAGGATCAGATGTCCCCCTCCAAACCATCAAACTTTTGTTCGGGATGTTTTTTGATCCGATGCATATTTCTTAAGTTAGCCGTGGTGGCGGATTAAAATGGGACACCCTGTATATATGCATATATATATGTGAGTGTGTTTGTGTGTTATATAAATATAATAATAGTAATAATGTATGTATATATATTATTTCAGTTTAGTTATTCTCTCATAAATTTATATTCTCCCATTTAGATTGCGTTATTCTGTTAGGTTTTCTTAAAAAAAACTAAAAAACTACTGGACCGAATTAGAACAAAATCTATTCAGCTCTAAGTTACATTGATACACATCGATTGCATCATCAACCATTCTGATCTGACTATTAGTTTTTTAGAAAACGTTAACGAAAAATTTGATCACATACGTACGTACGCACACACACACACACACACACACACGAACAATTTGTTAAAAATAGCCTAAAATTACTCCAATGACCTTGAAACATGGAGATCTGTTAAAAAATCGATTTTTCATTTTAGGGGCAAATACAATAACTTCCCTATAAATCGGGAAGTTAATAAAAAAAAGAAATATGAGAGAAAATAAAATTAATTTAAAAACGATTAATGGTGTAAACGAAACAGAAGGAATGATAACAATAAAAGCAAAAATATTCGATATAGAACAAGAAATAGACGTCTTCATAATAAATAACAAGAACTTTAATTATGATTTACTAATTGGATTAGATTGTATAAAAAAGTTCAATTTAACACAAAATGAATATTTAAAAATCGAACAAAAGATCCCGGATCTCACAGATAAAAATGAGGAAAATAAAGACTCCATAGAACATAAGGAAATTCCTGATAGAACTGGTAAGAAAAACCAAAACACTAAATACAGAGACGAAAAGATTAATGAATCAGAGTGCACTGAAAAAAAGTTAATAAATTTCAATGAGCACGTGGACCAAGAAAAATTCCAAATCTCAATAAACTATATCAATCACTATGAAAAATCCATGATAGAAAACGTAATCGGAAAATATAAATCACTATTCGCCAAAGATAAATATGATATAGGCACAGTGAAAGATTATGAAGCTAGAATAGATTTAATAATAGACAAGTATTGTAATAAAAGGCCATACAGATGCTCCATCGAAGATAAACTAGAAATAGAAAAACAGATCTCAGAATTATTACAGAGAGGTTTAATAGAAGAATCATACAGCCCCTTTGCGGCACGAGTAACGTTAGCGTACAAAAGAGATGAAAATAAAAGATCGAGACTATGTATTGATTTTAGGGATTTGAATAAAAACATAATCCCACAGCCCCAACCTTTCCCATTAATTGAAGATTTGGTAGTAAAAACAAGAGACTGTAAATATTTTACAAAACTTGATATTAACTCGGCATTTGGGTCAATTCCATTACGAGTTGAAGATAGAAGGAAAACGGGATTCGTCACTCAAGAAGGACACTTTCAGTGGACATGTTTACCATTCGGACTGAAAACCTCACCAGCTATTTTTCAAAGAATTCTCAGCAGTATAATTAGGAAATACAAACTCTCAAGTTTCACAGTTAACTACATAGATGACATTTTGATTTTTTCAAAGACCCTCGAAGAACACATCGACCATTTAACTCAGCTGCTAGAGGCTATAAAAAAGGAAGGCTTTAGATTGAAATTTTCTAAATGTAGCTTTGCTCAAAATTCAGTTACATATTTAAGCCATACAATACAGAATAATTCAGTCTCTCCAATAAAAGGCAATTTAAAAGCAATACAAGACTTTCCAACACCAAAAACACAAAAACAAATAAGACAATTCTTAGGGAAAATAAATTTCTATAACAATTATGTGCAAAATGGCTCTATCACACTAGACCCATTACATAATTTATTAAGAAAAGGACAAAAATTCACATGGACAGAAAAATGCCAACAAGCCTTTGAAAAAATAAAAAATTCTCTCTGCACTCAACCAATACTGGCTATTTTCGATCCAAGTCTACCAATACACATTTATACAGACGCAAGTTTACTGGGTCTAGGAGCGGTATTAAAACAACCGCAACTAAACGAAGGCAGAGATGATAGTAACGAAAAACCAGTAGCATATTTTTCAAGGAAACTAAAGGAAGCCCAAAAAAAGAAAAAGGCAATATATCTAGAATGCCTAGCAATCAAAGAAGCACTAAATTATTGGCGACATTGGCTGTTAGGTAGATCATTTAAAGTTTTCTCAGACCATAAACCATTGGAAAAAATGAACATTAGAGCAAGGACAGACGAAGAATTAGGAGAGTTAACGCACTATTTATCACAATTCGATTTCCAAATAATATACAACCCAGGAAAAAATAATTTAGAAGCAGACTGCTTAAGCAGGAACCCAGTATTAGAACCAGAAGAAGGAGAAGAAGAAGAACTAAAAGTTGTAAATTTAATACATCTAAAAGATATCGTAGAAGATCAACAAAAGAATTTAGAGCTGCAAACTAACAAAAATAAATTTCAATTAAGAGATAACCTATACTATAAGAAAATAAGGAAGAAAGATAAAATCATACTATCAGAAAATTTTAGTAAAAGATTACTAAAGAAGGTACATGAAAATTACTGTCACATTGGCATAAAACAAATGGAAACCAAGATCAAACCTTACTATACAGCAAAAAATCTAACAGAAAATATAAGAGAAATCTGTAAACGCTGTGATATTTGCAAAAAAAACAAATCAAGAGGACAGGAAAAATTCGGTCTAATGTCACAATTAGGCCCTGCTAAAAGTCCATTTCAAATAATTTCTATCGACACCATTGGAGGCTTTGGTGGTTCACGATCGACAAAAAAATATTTACATCTGTTAGTAGACCACTTCACGAGATACGGATATATTGTAACATCAAAAACACAGAACGCTAACGATTTCATCAAATTAATTCAAAAAATACCGGAAAATAATAATATAGGTATGGTTCTGACGGATCAATACCCAGGTATAAACTCTAAAGAATTTAAGAACTTCCTAGAGGAAAAAAATATAACAATTGTCTTCACAGCAGTAAACGCGCCATTTTCAAATGGCTTAAATGAAAGATTAAACCAAACGTTAGTAAATAGAATCAGATGCAAAATAAATGAAAGCAAAGAGAAAAAAATGGCATGGACAACCATAGCGCATGATTGTGTAAAAAAATATAACGAGACCGAACACACAGTCACGAGATTTTCTCCAGAATACTTATTACACGGTACAGACTCCTCAATACTACCAGACGAACTAAAACAAAGAAAGTCCATTAGTGACCTAATAAAAGATAGAAAAACTGCTTTGGAAAACAGCATAAAGTACCACGCTTATAACAAGCAAAGATTTGACAAAAATAGGAAGGAGTACGAATTTTACGTAGGACAGCAAGTATACGTTGAAAATGGAAATCGCCTAAACCGAAAAAAATTGGATGAATTAAAAATCGGACCATATAAAATTTTACAAAAAATATCAAACTCGATTTACAAAGTGGATACAAGTCATAGGAAATCAGAATCAAACCTGTTTCACATTACAAAACTTATACCAGCCTCAGATTTTGTGACAACACACGAAGGCAACACTTCAACTTTCTCAACACTTGACGCCCCGATTTCTTCTTCGGGGAGGGGAGATGTAAGAGAAGCATAATATACTTCTCTTAATGCCATTTGAATTTCCCACCTATTTATACTGGCCGGTAAGGCAGACCCCGACAAGTGGAATACAATAGAGAGAGAATGTAAAGCTGAGCACGTGGGAATAATAATTATCGTGTAAAACCAAGATTAACCAAAGAGGTAGTGAAGAAAAGAATAGAAAGTGAATAATAAACATCGAATGTTGTTTCTTTGATTCACAGGTAAATTTGTAATTTAATAAATTGTCATTTGTAAAATTCAAATAATAAAACTAACCTTTGATTCACAGAGAAACCATTCAGTTTACTCACTCACAATTAACCCGGAAAAAATTCGAAATTAAGGTGTAACAACCATTATATAAATATTTTTTTTTTTAGTAATAAAAGTAGTAATTAATATTTTTATTTTTTAGTAATTTGTACTATTCTTCGTGTCGCTAGCTCAAATGCAAATAATGCGCGGTTGTCGCTTACTTTGTCAGAATCAGCGATACAGTGGGCGCTCGGCGCTCAACGGTGTAGCGACAGTGTGACGCTGAGAATCAGAGATAGGAGGAAAAGTAGACGGAGACGGTTTCGGTCCTGAAATCCGTGGGAATATTCGTCAATAAGGCTGAAGAAGGCCGAAATGACCACTTCCGAAAGGCTGAGAAACGATACGGTATTGACTTGCAACGGGCTTTACAAGGCTAGAGTCTGAATAATAGGACTTGCGAGAAGGGCAGGGGTTCGGAGTCCCTCTGGCGGCAACTGATGGTGACACGTGGCCATTGCGGCCGCCGAGGCCATCGTTGTCGTCTACGTGTAAAAATTTTAATAACTCGACATTAAATAGGAATATCGAAATAATTTTTGTCCTATGTTGAGACCAAGAGTCGAAGGAATAAAAATAAAAAAGTTGGATGAAAATCTATGCTAGTAGTTTTTGTTGTGATGCGCGCACATCAATAACCCTGCTATATATATAACCCTGCTATATATATATATACAGGGTGTAACAAAAATGTTGCAGTTCCTTGAAAGGGGTGATTCCTGAGACGATTTCAAACAACTTTTTCCTTAGCGAAAATGTTAGGTGGAGCTTTGTTAACGAGTTATTAACGAAAAACATTGACCAATCAGAGCGCGAGTTTACCGGTGAAGCGGCCGCGGTAGCGAAGTCTACAACGCTAGGGGCTGCGCTTGTGCTTCGAACAAACAAGTCGACACGCATCGATGAACATAACATTATTATAAGAAATTAAAACGGCATAACAAATGAATATCAAGTCCTTTACCATTTTTTATTTATCATTGAAAGTGATTAATTATTTTAAATCGGGGGAAATCACGTGTAGCGTAAAAAGGCAAATACACAGTTTGTTTGTTAAGGTGAATCGAAAATAATAATTATTTGAAGCGAAAGAATAAGGAATACGTAAATTTCTTTTTCAAATAACGTATAAAGAAAAAGGCAAAGTAATAAAAAATGGATGAAAAGTGATCCTAGTTCGTTACTGAGATAAAAGTTTGTAGTTCAACAACGGTCAGCAGTGTTTTTTATAATGAATAAGTGTGCTTAAAAATCCCGAAGAAAAGTGTGCATATGGAACGTGGGAGAATTGTTGGGGAAAAGAAGTCCGCGTTAAAGTAAAAAAATAATAATCAACAATAAATTACATGCGACTCACCCTTTCGGCAATTCACCTGTAGTTTGTAAACCTGTGTCACTGGGTCACTGTACCGGTCCTGGTCATGGTTTATGGTAGCCCAGCGCCTAGACCACAGCTGATCGCAGGTATACGACACCACCCACAGTTAAGGGTCACAACATCAGGTGTATCCGGTTTAAGGCATCAAATAACGAATGTATTCACTTCACTACAGCCACTAATACACTAATCACTTGTCACGATCACTTCATTTTTGTTTTGCGGAATGAGTTGTTCCTACGTTATAACAATTGGTGGCTCCGAAAGGGGTTGATTGCTGTCAATTTAGGAAATGCTCCACATAGCCACCGTCAGGGTTGACGCACGTTTGTGCACGTAAAATAATGTGCCACTGCACGCGTTGGAGCATCGCTGGTATGATGTTCGCAATTGCATCATGTGTACGTGAAACGGCTTCTTCTGAGATGTCCACTGGTTGACGGTACACCTCATTCTGAAACGATTGTTGTACAACAAATACAAAACGCAAGTAAATAAAAAAATAATGCTTGTAATAAATGTAAGTAAAAGGTAACAGCAATAATCAAACTAGCTAGTCCGTGTTGCTCGCTCGCTTCGCGAGCTCGCGGGTGGAGTCCGTGTTGCTCGCTCGCTTCGCGAGCTCGCGAGTGGAGTTATTATAGCTCGCTCGCTACACTCGCTCACGAGTAGTGATGCCTGTAGCTATTCATGTTTATTTTGTGTGTGACCCTTTACGGGCCACGCAAAGAACTTCCCGATTTGCGAGTTGTAATTTATTATTACCATTATTAATTGTCACTAATTCGAAAATTATTCGTATTCGGGGAAATTTAATAGTTTTCTACTTATCAACATTGTTGCTATATGACGTCGCATTAAACGAACATCTATATATATATAGGGAGAGTGTCCCATTTTAATCCGCCACTACGGACAACTTAAGAAATATGCATTGGATCAAAAAACATCCTGAATAAAAGTTTGATGGTTTGGAGGGGGACATCTGACCCTGTTAAAAAAGTTCATCCCTACCCCCTGGGGTATATATGTATGTATGTGTGTGCTGTGTATATGGATATTATGTATATTCATTTGTTTTCAATATGTAGTTATTGAGTATATATATATTTATACGTGTATAAATATACTCATATATATGTATTTATCACAATTATATCATTATAATTATATATTGTAATATATATATAGGCGAAAAATCGAAATTTCGCGATTACAGCGCCACCTATCGCAAATGAAAAAAAATGTTTGAAAGAAAACCTACATATTTTGTGGCGTGGAATCCGAATCTGCAATAAAAAGTAGGTGGTCCTGTTTAAAATTTTAAAGTAACCCCCCCTCCCCCCCAGGGGGGTAGGGGTGAAATTTTTTTGACAGGATCAGATGTCCCCCTCCAAACCATCAAACTTTTGTTCGGGATGTTTTTTGATCCGATGCATATTTCTTAAGTTAGCCGTGGTGGCGGATTAAAATGGGACACCCTGTATATATGCATATATATATGTGAGTGTGTGTGTGTTATATAAATATAATAATAGTAATAATGTATGTGTATATATTATTTCAGTTTAGTTATTCTCTCATAAATTTATATTCTCCCATTTAGATTGCGTTGTTCTGTTAGGTTTTCTTAAAAAAAACTAAAAAACTACTGGACCGAATTAGAACAAAATCTATTCAGCTCTAAGTTACATTGATACACATCGATGGCATCATCGACCATTTTGATCTGACCATTAGTTTTTTAGAAAACGTTAACGAAAAATTTGATCACATACGTACGTACGTACGCACACACACACACACACACACACACACACGAACAATTTGTTAAAAATAGCCTAAAATTACTCCAATGACCTTGAAACATGGAGATCTGCTAAAAAATCGATTTTTCATTTTAGGGGCAAATACGATAACTTCCCTATAAATCGGGAAGTTAATTACCTTTAGGTGTTACTGGGCCATTGTACCGATCTTGGTCATCGACGGACGCAATGTCGCCGGGTCTAGCATTCTAATTCGCGGATACAGCTTTGCGAGTACTCGCACATTAGCAATCGCGTTACCATCGCACCGAGCATGCACCCGAAACACCGTGCAGTACTCCTGCGCTGTGTGCATGCTGGATTGGAGATTGCTGACTGACTGACAGAACTTTTCCGAAGGAGCTTCTCCTACCCTCAAGCAGTTTCGTATCGTTTCACTATGGGTTAACTCCCTCTACTACAAGAAAACTTAGGGATAAAGAAACTAGCATTCGTTAAAAAGAAATACGTGCTTTGCTGAAATGCGCTACGAATGGACCATCGGGCAGTTCCAGAAGGCGCTTGATCCGCTAATTTACAACCTACGTACCCATTGCTTCGAGATAGAAAACAGACACCACGTGCATCGGTCCGACGGGGCCCAAGAAAAAGAGGCGCAGGGAGTCCTTTCTGTATTCGAAGGACAGGAGAAACATTTTCAGCGACACGTGTTGAGCTGACGCTGCTAGGGTCACTCCGACTACCTTGGCGAAGGCCTAACCGCGCGCTTGAGTAATTTATGATTTAATTGCTTCGCCTTTGTAACGGACGCGAACGGAGGATATCGGAAATGCGAAACAGAAATGGATAGTTTTTATTCCGTTTCGTGAGGGAATTCTTGTGCCCCTTCTCACTCATACGTACCCATTGCTTCCAGAAAGAAAGCAGACCCACGTACAACGCTCCAAGAGGGTCTGAAGGAAAGAGAAAACTTACACAGGAAAACGCATGCTATTCTCTTTTTTGCTTCCTCCGATTCTAATGTTTCTTGTTCTACGAGTATTAAAAAAAGTTTTAAAATACAATCTAGAAAAGCATGGACGCATAACCGCCTAGAAATAATCTTTGGCAATGTGGAACAGTAAGGAGTTACCCGATTGTAAGAATCCTTGAATATCATTTATTGTGGTTATTTATAGCTGATTAATATGTAGTGTAATTACTTATTAAAAAGTAATTGATAAATTATAAACTAATAATTTAGATGGACTGTATAATTTGATGAATTATAATTGATATAAATTATTAATGAATAACTTTCGAAATTTGTTCATCAGAATCGAAGAAAGGAAAAAAGGAATAGCATGCGTTTTCCTGTGTAAGCTTTCTCTTTCCTTCAGACCCTTTTGGAGCGTTGTACGTGGGTCTGCTTTCTTTCTGGAAGCAATGGGTACGTAGGGGTGAGAAGGGGCACAAAAATTCCCTCACGAAACGGAATAAAAACTATCCATTTCTGTTTCGCATTTCCGATATCCTCCGTTCGCGTCCGTTACAAAGGCGAAGCAATTAAATCATAAATTACTCAAGCGCGCGGTTAGGCCTTCGCCAAGGTAGTCGGAGTGATCCTAGCAGCGTCAGCTCAACACGTGTCGCTGAAAATGTTTCTCCTGTCCTTCGAATACAGAAAGGACTCCCTGCGCCTCTTTTTCTTGGGCCCCGTCGGACCGATGCACGTGGTGTCTGTTTTCTATCTCGAAGCAATGGGTACGTAGGTTGTAAATTAGCGGATCAAGCGCCTTCTGGAACTGCCCGATGGTCCATTCGTAGCGCATTTCAGCAAAGCACGTATTTCTTTTTAACGAATGCTAGTTTCTTTATCCCTAAGTTTTCTTGTAGTAGAGGGAGTTAACCCATAGTGAAACGATACGAAACTGCTTGAGGGTAGGAGAAGCTCCTTCGGAAAAGTTCTGTCAGTCAGTCAGCAATCTCCAATCCAGCATGCACACAGCGCAGGAGTACTGCACGGTGTTTCGGGTGCATGCTCGGTGCGATGGTAACGCGATTGCTAATGTGCGAGTACTCGCAAAGCTGTATCCGCGAATTAGAATGCTAGACCCGGCGACATTGCGTCCGTCGATGACCAAGATCGGTACAATGGCCCAGTAACACCTAAAGGTAATTTGATTATTGCTGTTACCTTTTACTTACATTTATTACAAGCATTATTTTTTTATTTACTTGCGTTTTGTATTTGTTGTACAACAATCGTTTCAGAATGAGGTGTACCGTCAACCAGTGGACATCTCAGAAGAAGCCGTTTCACGTACACATGATGCAATTGCGAACATCATACCAGCGATGCTCCAACGCGTGCAGTGGCACATTATTTTACGTGCACAAACGTGCGTCAACCCTGACGGTGGCTATGTGGAGCATTTCCTAAATTGACAGCAATCAACCCCTTTCGGAGCCACCAATTGTTATAACGTAGGAACAACTCATTCCGCAAAACAAAAATGAAGTGATCGTGACAAGTGATTAGTGTATTAGTGGCTGTAGTGAAGTGAATACATTCGTTATTTGATGCCTTAAACCGGATACACCTGATGTTGTGACCCTTAACTGTGGGTGGTGTCGTATACCTGCGATCAGCTGTGGTCTAGGCGCTGGGCTACCATAAACCATGACCAGGACCGGTACAGTGACCCAGTGACACAGGTTTACAAACTACAGGTGAATTGCCGAAAGGGTGAGTCGCATGTAATTTATTGTTGATTATTATTTTTTTACTTTAACGCGGACTTCTTTTCCCCAACAATTCTCCCACGTTCCATATGCACACTTTTCTTCGGGATTTTTAAGCACACTTATTCATTATAAAAAACACTGCTGACCGTTGTTGAACTACAAACTTTTATCTCAGTAACGAACTAGGATCACTTTTCATCCATTTTTTATTACTTTGCCTTTTTCTTTATACGTTATTTGAAAAAGAAATTTACGTATTCCTTATTCTTTCGCTTCAAATAATTATTATTTTCGATTCACCTTAACAAACAAACTGTGTATTTGCCTTTTTACGCTACACGTGATTTCCCCCGATTTAAAATAATTAATCACTTTCAATGATAAATAAAAAATGGTAAAGGACTTGATATTCATTTGTTATGCCGTTTTAATTTCTTATAATAATGTTATGTTCATCGATGCGTGTCGACTTGTTTGTTCGAAGCACAAGCGCAGCCCCTAGCGTTGTAGACTTCGCTACCGCGGCCGCTTCACCGGTAAACTCGCGCTCTGATTGGTCAATGTTTTTCGTTAATAACTCGTTAACAAAGCTCCACCTAACATTTTCGCTAAGGAAAAAGTTGTTTGAAATCGTCTCAGGAATCACCCCTTTCAAGGAACTGCAACATTTTTGTTACACCCTGTATATATATTATAATTAATTAAAACCGAAAAGAGGAGTTTTATTCTATTAAAATTATTATTTTATTAAATACGCTTTTCGCTCCCAATGGGACGTTCATTTTCTGTTAAAACATCGCACCGGCAACGCTACTGGCCGTTGCACACTGCGTTTTGGTTGTTCGGAAAAAAATTTGTCGCATACGCGTGTCTTCAATTTACATCAGTTGAACGAAAATATCGTTGTAACTTTGTTCCACGAAAATTACGTGATGCGCCCGCGGTGGCATACTGTTTTTACGTTGGAAATACGCAACACCTACCTTTCTGGGCCGTGTACGGGGTGTTTCAGCCCTTCGTATTGAGTACAACTCGTATAAAGCAGATCTAAGAAAAATACGCTTTTCGCTCCCAACGGGACGTTCATTTTCTGTTAAAACATCGCACCGGCAACGCTACTGGCCGTTGCACACTGCGTTTTGGTCGTTCGGAAAAAAATTTATCGCATACGCGTGTCTTCAATTTACATCAGTTGAACGAAAATATCGTTGTAACTGTGTTCCACGAAAATTACGCGATGCGTCCGCGGTGGCATACTGTTTTTACGTTAGAACTACGCAACACCTACCTTTCTGGGCCGTGTACGGGGTGTTTCAGCCCTTCGCATTGAGTACAACTCGTATAAAGCAGATCTAAGAAAAATACGCTTCTCGCTCCCAGCGGGACGTTCATTTTCTGTTAAAACATCGCACCGGCAACGCTACTGGCCGTTGCACACTGCGTTTTGGTCGTGCGTTCATACTTACTTTGCGTCCATACTTACCTTGCGTTAATACTTACCTTGCGTTCATACTTACCTTGCGTTCATACTTACCTTGCGTTCATACTTACCTTGCGTTCATACTTACCTTGCGTTCATACTTACATTGCGTTCACGCTTACCGACAACCGCACGTTGTGCGTTTACCGACAACCGCACGTTGTACTTACTGACAACCGCATCTTGTGCGCTTACCGACACCCGCACGTTGTACTTACCGACAACCGCACGTTGTTAAACCACCCTCTTGTTAAAGGATCAAATCCACATTCAAAAGGTGTAATTTTTTCTCGATTTTTATTTTTATTTAATGTTAAAAAATAATTTAAAACAATTAATATAATTGGAATTAATAAAGAAATGATGAATATAAAAATAATATTAATAATTATATATATTATTTTAATAAATTTTTTAATTGGAAATTAAATGTAATTTTTATACTATATATATATATATATATATATATATATATATATATATATATATATATATATATATATATATATATATATATATATATATATATAATGAATTTATTTACATATATTTATTTATTTCTATATTATTATTTATTTAATTTAAACTATTAGGTAACATAGATCGTTTTTATAATTCATTATTTATTTATTAAAATATAAAATATTTAGTATATATATATATTTAATAATTATTTTAATATTTATTTTAATAAATATTAACTATTTGATTATAGACCATCTTATATATTATAATTTTATGAGTTTACTACACAGCTCATTAAATTATTATGATTATATTAAATAGTATAAAAATTTATTTTATTGATAATTATATCTAATTTCTGTTAATATAAATATATTATATATTCTATATATTTTAAAATATATAATTATATATATTACTAAAATCGTTAGTGCTCATTTATGAATTATTATCTATTTTCTAATCTTATTGAGAGTGTTACATACGCAGTATTCGAGCACGCGTTTTTTTTGAACATTTGGAGCACCTGGCGCCAGCTAGACGGGGTGCAACCGTCGCTCCCACGGCGACGTTAGAATTTTCCGTTACATATTAGTGTCTCGTGCTCCCCACAGTTTGGTCTATTTCAAATATCCCTTAAGGATACCCTCTATTTCTTAGAGTCTAGATTCCCTAGTTTTAAAAGTTTAGATAAGGACTTCACCCCCACGCGACACAGCGTCGCCGCCGCATTTTCCCAGGAAAACCACGCATGACGATGCGCCTCCCACCACCTAATTTTCACTGATTTTTAGGTATATAAGGAGACGGATTTTCATCCTCGTGGGCTCATTTGAAGACTAGTCAGAGTTTAGTACGCGGCTCAAGCTAGTCAACAAGATCGAGCAATAGTTCTCTTTCGAGTAAAATAGAATACAGTACGTAACTTAACTTACGGTAACGTTATTCTCCGAGACCCCCGCATATCTCTGTGCGTTAACTTAGAGAGATTTTAGAGTACGCGACAAAGTACACTTTAACCAATTGTATCCATTGAATATCCAAAGTTTATAACAATATATCTGGATCATTTGTGTTTGAGAAATCATAGTCAAAGTCAATTTAAGTCCTTCACATCCACAATCCTATAAGAAGACGAACCCACAACGATATATCTTTACCGCTCGAGATATATTTCAATTATAAAGTTACGGGGCACAACGAAATTCGGTGATTCCCCGATGACAGTATCGTCATCGTTTCCTAATAACCTATAGTGGTTCCCGATGATAGCTAAAGGCGCTAGGCATTGGTTCGTCCACTCCCTCTAGTGGCTCCCAGTATTAGCCATATACTGGTTCGTCCACGAAACCCTTTCCATCCCTTTGAATCCAGGTGGCTCCCAGTGCTAGCTAAAGGCGCTAGGCATTGGTTCGTCCACATCCTTAGCGGCTCCCGGCGTTAGCCATACGTCGGTTCGTCCGCGACTTTTCCCATTTTGAATCCTCGGACATTTCGCACTGCCCTCGGCTCGTAACAAGAGATAGGATACAATTTTATATATATATATATATATATATATATATATAATAAATTTATTTACATATATTTATTTATTTCTATATTATTATTTATTTAATTTAAACTATTAGGTAACATAGATCGTTTTTATAATTCATTATTTATTTATTCAAATATAAAATATTTAGTATATATATATATATTTAATTATTATTTTAATATTTATTTTAATAAATATTAACTATTTGATTATAGATCATCTTGTATATTATAATTTTATGAGTTTACTACACAACTCATTAAATTATTATGATTATATTAAATAGTATAAAAATTTATTTTATTGATAATTATATCTAATTTCTATTTATATAAATATATTATATATTCTATATATTTTAAAATATATAATTATATATATTACTAAAATCGTTAGAGCTCATTTATGAATTATTATCTATTTTCTAATCTTATTGAGAGATAGGATACAATTTTATATATATATATAATAAATTTATTTACATATATTTATTTATTTCTATATTATTATTTATTTAATTTAAACTATTAGGTAACATGGATCGTTTTTATAATTCATTATTTATTTATTAAAATATAAAATATTTATTGTATATATGTATATATATAAATGAATAATTCAATTTTTTTTTTTTTAATAATATAAATAATATAAAATTATTAAATTTATTTTTATTATTTTTGTATAAAAATGTGTTTATATAGAGATAATTAAATTTTATTTTTTTTAATAGTATAAATAATATAAAATTATTAAATTAATTTTAATTACTTTTGTATAAAAATATGTTTATATGAAAACAATTAAATTCTATTTTTTTTAATAATATAAATAATATAAAATTATTAAATTAATTTTAATTATTTTTATATAAAAATATGTTTATATGAAAATAATTAAATTTTATTTTTTTAAATAATATAAATAATATAAAATTATTTAATTTTTTTAATTAAAAATATATTAAAAATTAATAATTTGAATTAATTTTTTTAATTTATTATATTAAATATATTAATTATTAAATTTATTTTATTAAATATTTTTAAATTAAAATATTTTTACTTAAATTTTAATATTTAATTTAATTTATATTAAAAATAATATAATTTAATTTATTAAATTGTTTTTTTATTGGCTTTAATATATTGGGTGTTGAATTTATCTCATTATCCTTAGAATTGGAATTCGATGATTAGTTTAGCTTGTATTAGGGGTAGTACAATCTAATCTGTTCGATCGTGTTTCCTATTGGCTTTGGCATATTGGGTGTTGAATTTATCTCATTAGCCTTAGAATTGGAATTCGATGACTAGCTTAGCTTGTATTAGGGGTAGTACAATCTAATCTGTTCGATCATTTTTCCTATTGGCTTTGGCATATTGGGTGTTGAATTTATCTCATTAGCCTTAGAATTGGATTTCGATGACTAGTTTAGCTTGTATTAGGGGTAGTACAATCTAATCTGTTCGATCGTTTTTCCTATTGTCTTTGGCATATTGGGTGTTGAATTTATCTCATTAGCTTTAGAATTGGAATTCGATGATTAGCTTAGCTTGTATTAGGGGTAGTACAATCTAATCGGTTCGATCGTGTTTCCTATTGGCTTTGGCATATTGGGTGTTGAAGTGATCTCATTAGCTTTAGAATTGGAATTCGATGATTAGCTTAGCTTGTATTAGGGGTAGTACAATCTAATCGGTTCGATCGTGTTTCCTATTGGCTTTGGCATATTGGGTGTTGAAGTGATCTCATTAGCTTTAGAATTGGAATTCGATGATTAGCTTATTGAATTTTATTTTATTAGTTTTGAAAAATTAAAAATTTATTAATTTTAAATAATTAAATTTAATATTAAAAAAATTTAATGAAATTTAATTTATTTATTATAACATTTTATATTAATTATTTATATGGAAAGTTAATTGAATTATTTTATTTTATGTAAATTTTTATAATATTGTAAATTTAAAATAATTTATATTAAAGATTTTATAAAAGACTTATTAGTAAAAATTAAATTTATAATTTATTAAATGAAAATTTTATTTGGAAATTAATATAGTAAAAATAAATTTAGTGCCAGCAATTGCGGTTAAACTAAATTTATAAATTAATTTGTTTGATTTTTTATTATATAAATTTAATGATTGAATTTATTAAATAAGAATTATGAATTACGGAAATTAATTTTTTTTAGAAATTATTTATTTATTTTAATTGTATTAGTTTTTATTATAATTTTTAAATTTAAAAATAATTTTTTAATATTATTAATTGGGATAGAATTTATTGTTGTTTTAATTTTAATATTAATTTTTAATAATTATTATTTTATTTTAATTTATTATGTCAAATCATCCATTTCATTTAGTAACTCAAAGACCATGACCAATAATTTTATCAATAATTATTATAAATTTTTTAATTAGAATTATTTAATTTTTTTATAATAAAAACAATTCAGTCTTAATTATATCATTAATTCCTTTAATTTTATCAATATATCAATGATGACGGGATATTATTCGAGAAAGAACCTTTCAAGGTTTTCATTCATTTAAAATTATAAAATTACTTAAAATTAGAATAAAATTATTTATTATTTCAGAATTATTTTTATTTATTTCTTTTTTTTTAACTTATTTTCATTCTTCAATTTCACCAAATATTGAAATTAGAAATTAAATTTTCCGCCATAGAATGGCGTTCCGTAACTGATAGAGACGCTACTGCCCCAACGAATATTTTAAATCGATGTAACCAATCATTATATTATAATTAAGTTAATATTTACCGAACCCGCTGAGTACCCTTGACGACACAGAAATCTGACCGAGACCTTCACGCGTGCAAAGACCTCGGTCAGACAACCGCGCGCAGCATTCGCGGAAAGACATTGACGACTTAGTTAAGCATCAGGCTCGTGCCACCGGCCCACCTGAAGCACGCGACAAAAACAATACACCTTCAGGGGAGCACGAGACCGTCGAATGCTGCATCGCAACATCCGCTTAAACCGCTGACGCCTCGATAAGCGTTCTCCGAATCAGCCTGGCTCGCGCCGCGGGTCGTCACCCGGCACGCGCCAGCCTCCGCGCCTTCGGAGGAACATGAGAACGCGGATTCAGTAAATTAAGGAACTCACAAAACATTGTTACTGATCGAGACTCCCCACTGGATCATCGCATAGTAGAAGGGACGAAATCCCCGAACTATAAATATATGAAGACAATTCAATTCAGTGCAGTCGAGTTCAGAGTTAATCAGCAGAGAGAAAAAGGTTTTAGAGTCCAACAGTTAAAAAGTTATAAGCTAAAAGTCCAAACATCGTATCGTGACAGTCAAGTTCACTCATAGTTCGGTGCATCCTTTCACCATTTCCAAGCGAAGGTGGTCCAGCGGAGCTTGATTAAGAACATTATCGATTATGTAAGTTAATCTTAAGAATTATCCTATACTTACCGCGTTAATAAGCGTATTCATAATTCCCACCTGACTTGCGACTACACCTTAACGAAAAACATTGTTATACTTACTTACCTTTCCCAAAAACGGTTTCACTTAGATACTTCTTCTTCGTGGCGCCGAGTGACTGAACACGCTCTACCAGAGACGGTGTTCTCTCTCGAACACGAAGTCGCTCGCGTTAGTACACATACTCCCTATGATCGAGGGTAATCAAACGCGCTCTTTATGAACGGAGTTTCTACCCAGACATAGGGCTGGTCAAACCAAATTAACGGAAGGAATCAGAAGTCGGAAAAATGACCGAAAACTTCGAACGATTAGTAGTCTAGTTAGAGATTGTCATTATACTAAATCTTAATAAATAATTCTAAAATATAAATAACTCTCATTTACTTTGTCCACATTTTCCTCAATTATCCCCGAGCGATAGATCCCAGGATCTGCTCGAAAGCGAGACAGCGATTTTGAGCTTTAGCCGCTCGAAGCTTAAAATCGTTATCCCGTCGAAGTAATTGAAAACGTAACATTGACCTCCAATTAATATTTATCCATTTAATCCATATGATATTCCTTTATTAAATTCAATTATTTTAATTTCATCAGGAATCTCAATTACATGATGCCATTATTCAATTTTAAATAATCAATTTAATAGATCAAAAAGTATATTATTATTAACTATCATTTTAGGAATTTATTTTTCAATTCTTCAAATTTCTGAATATAATGAAGCAAGATTTTGTTATAATGATAGAATTTATGGTTCAATTTTTTTTTTAACAGCAGGATTTCATGGGTCTCATGTAAATATTGGAATTGTTTTTTTAAGAATCTGTTTTATACGATTAATTAAAAATCATTTTTCATTAATTCATCATTTTAATTTTGAAGCAGCATCATGATATTGACATTTTGTTGATATTATTTGATTATTTGTTTATATATTAATTTATTGATGAATATATTAATTATATATATAGTATAAAAATTACATTTAATTTCCAATTAAAAAATTTATTTAAATAATATATATAATTATTAATATTATTTTTATATTTATTATTTCTTTTTTAATTCCAATTATATTAATTATTTTAAATTATTTTTTAACATTAAATAAAAATAAAAATCGAGAAAAAATTACACCTTTTGAATGTGGTTTTGATCCTTTAACAAGAGCTCGATTACCATTTTCTATTCAATTTTTTACTATTGCTTTAATATTTTTAATTTTTGATATTGAAATTATATTTATTATTCCATTTATTCCACTAATAAAATTTTATATATCAATTTTTATGATACTTATTTCAATTTTATTAATTAGATTATGAATAGAATGAGCATTCACTTATATTCATTGAATTAATTAAAGGATTTTAGTTAAATAACATATAACATTTAAATTGCATTTAAAAATTAAATTATTATTTAAATCTTAAAATTATTTTTAATATATAAAGTAAATAATTACATTTAATTTCGACTTAAAAATTGATTTATTTTATTAAATATATATATAATATAATATAATTAATTAAAACCAAAAAGAGGTATTTTATTGTTAATAAAATTATTGAATTAATTATTCTAATTAAAAGAATAAATAAAAGGAATTTCTAATCCTTAATTACATATTTAAATGTTTATTCTTAATTAAATTTATATAGTTTATAAAAAACATTATATCTTCAATATAAAAAAAATAATTTATTTATAAATATTCAAAATTAATAATAATACTTTAATACCTTCAATATTATGCTCTAAATTAAGCTATTTAAATTTATAATAATAATAAAATTTAAACAAAAAGGATAATATTAATAAAATAATATTATTAATTTTGTTGTGCCCGTCCAACGCCAAGCGCGATGCATCTTGGTGATGCATCAGCAAAGCCACGTTAGACGCGAGCCAAGGTAAAGGCGCGGTCTGCTAACTCAGCATTTCGGGACATTCCGTCGCTCCGCGACGATGTTGCTAGCCAGACCATATATGGGAGTGACCGAACACCCCCCGCGTCGACGAATGAAGATAATAAAAGCCGCTCGCTGCCGCGAGGCGACAGATTCACGCTCTGATTGTCAACGAGTAAAGATCAGAGAATTGTAACCAAGTTGTAATCTCAGTCAAGTTCAACAGTTAGTCAATAAACGGAGAGTTATTGATAAATTAGCCCGGCGAATTCTAATTCCTTAAACTGCTCACGAATCCTGCACAATCCCGCACAACATTTTCGTGGCAGCGGAGGGATCTGCACGAAGGATTTCACGAAGGACCTTGCCAAGGATTGCACAGCAGACTGCACGAGGGATCTTGCACAGAAAATTCTGTGACGTGCCCAGGACGACCCATTCGAGGACCTGGAGGACTGCGACGTCGAGGGCTGTCAAGTTTCGACGCCAGGAGGATCCTTGCATCGCTGAGGCAACCCGGACGAGAGGACCGACCGCCGCTACCGAGGTAGCACCAGCTGGGGTAGAACGAGCTTCGAGGAGACGTTCACCACGGCACCAAGGGCGACGGGCCCCGAAAGGTAAATCTAACGTGCGAGCAAAACGGGCGAATTTGCTAACCATTGAACACCGCACCCATCTGCGAGGCTGTCACGGATCCGAGGACCGACGGCGCAGACGGACAAGGAGACCGAGATCGCAACCAGAGACCACGCCTTAGAGGACAACACCTGCCCTCACCTGTAGCCACACGAGCGCCAGCGCTCCAGATAACGCTGCAAGGAGACACCCTGCACCGATTACGCTGCACCGCTTATCATCGCCGCTGGTTCCCGTACGAGAGGACGTCCGATCGAGCCGACGGAATGTATGCGAGCGCAGTTTTGTGAGTAACCGATACAAGCATTGTAACCGCCGTAGAAAACAAACGCGTGTGAATTATTGTGAACCAGAATCTTTAATCGTTAGAACGGCCTATGTATGTCAGTAGAAGACGAACGCGCGAGTAGACTCATTTTGCCATTTAGGAAAACATTATCCCGATCACTAGAGTCCTTTTTTGAAAAGAAATTAACGTTCGATCGAGGCAGTGACGAACAACCAAGCTTTTCTGAAATACCAAAGCCGTTCAAACGACGCTTGCGAGCGCCGAAAATCGAATCAGACGTCGATAACACCTCCGAGTCGGGAACGTCAACCGTCAACGAAAATAACTTTGTTACCCCCACGCGCGAATACCGCACCAGTTGGGCAGATTTCAGTTTGTTAGATAGAACCATGCAACAATAAGACGTTCAACCCGCACCCGCCGCGGACGCGGGAAGAGCATCCGTTATATCCGCGATAAAATTAGTTTGTGAATATCAGGCAAATACTACAGACGAATTACTTCAATTTCTTGGATCCTATAAAAGCGCGATAAAATTAGTCTCTCCCCATGACCACAGCTTGTTTTTGGAAACCGTGATAAACACTAAAATTTTGGGAAAGGCAAACAGAGGTATCAGGTATAGGCAGATTAACGATTTCGAAACACTTGAGACTACCCTGAAACAATTGTTCATGAGACAGCGATCTAGAGGCATAGTAGAAGCAGAATTTCATTCGTGTACCCAAGGCGAGAGAGAGAGAGTATTCAAGCATTTGCAGCTAGAGTAGAAAAGCTAGCAGCCGAACTATCCGAACTGTCGATACGACCAAACGTAGATAACCAATTAAATGCCGAATTAGTGGCAGTGGTACAGGAACGGGCAATAGACGTTTTCACGCTTGGTTTAAGGGAGAATATAGGGATCATAGTACGGACTCGTAAACCCGAGACACTTGACGCAGCGATCGTGGCCGCACTAGAGGAAGAGCAAGCCAGAGGGCTTCGCGGCGCGTATCCTAAAAAATCTGAAACTTATCGAGCTAGGACCGGAGAAGGGTCAGGTACAGTACGTTGCAATAGGTGCAACCGAACGGGACATTTAGAAAGAAATTGTTATACGCGACTAAGTATGCCGCGGACAGGAACACCGCGACCAGGAACAGTAAGAAGGGAAGTACAGCGTGTCACGGTAACTTGCAATTACTGCAAGAAGCCAGGACATCTGATCAGAGACTGCAGAGCTAGGGAACGAGCTAATAATCGAGATCACAGACCCGCGTACGATAGGCGCGATAACAGGAATAATACAATTCGCGACCACGACCACTAACACACCAGTAACGTATCGCAGACCCGCGAACGCGAACCGCGCGACAAATGCTGAAAGGACAGTAAATGTCGAGCCGAGAGTGGACTCGTATCGTGTAAACCTAGTAGCTTCTCCCGCACTAAAAAACATTATTGAAATCAAAGCACCAGAGTTAAAGACCGGTAGAGTAAACATGCTGGTAGACACGGGCGCGGATATCACGTTGTTAAAGATAGGAAAGGTACTCGGTGACGTATACGCTGAAAACGAAACAATATCCTTAAAGGGCATAGCCGCTGTAGAGATAAAAACATTGTGCTTGGTAGACTTGAACATACAGATCGGAGACAAGATAATCACGCATCCCTGTCGGTTAGTACGAGACGATTTCCCCATACTATCTGACGGAATCCTAGGACACGATTTCATGACGGAACACGACGTTTGCATTAAAGTGAACCAACATATCGAATTATACGGAATAAAACTCCCGTTCCAGAATAAAGACCGTATAGCTTTGACACCGCGAACTGAAACGATAGTTCTTGCGAAAACCGATAACACAGGCGAAGGCATAGTAACAGGCCGGTCAATCAAACCGGGAATATTCATAGGAAACGCGCTAACGATCGGAAATCACGGTAGATGCTTAGTAAGCGTAATGAACACGACGAGCGACGACGTCCTTGTAGAGACCCCGACCGTGAAACTAGAGACGTATAAGACAGACGTTGACATTGACCCACCAGATAACGAACGAGACGACTCACCGACGTTCGAGGTACGGGTTTTGCGCGGTAGAGATAGGATTCAGGCTATCCGCGTTGGTCTTAAAACAGATCATCTGAACGAAGAAGAAAAAGCTAATTTGTTAGAAGTTTGCGATAATTTCAACGACACTTTTTATTTAGATGGAGATCAGTTAGGGCATACGTCAAAATGCGAACACTCTATCCCGACACTCAAAGAAACAGAACCAATAAACGTTAGACCATACAGATTGCCGCAAACACATAAAGAAGAAGTTAATAGACAGGTAGAGAAAATGATAGACGAGGGAATAGTTAGGACAAGCACTAGCCAATGGAACGCACCTCTATTGGTAATTCCTAAAAAACCGGACGCTTCAGGAAATCCCAGGTTAAGAGTAGTAGTCGATTTCCGAAAATTAAACGAAGTAACAGTAGGCGATTCTTATCCGTTGCCGAACATAACCGAAATACTAGACCAACTGGGAGGCGCGAAATATTTTTCTACTTTAGATTTAGCATCCGGGTTTCACCAAATTGTACTAAAGGAAGAAGATCGCGAAAAAACAGCATTCTCGACTCCTTATGGCCATTATGAATACACTCGGATGCCGTTCGGATTAAAAAACGCGCCCGCGACGTTTCAAAGATTAATGAACACAGTATTAGCAGGACTGCAAGGCATAAAATGTTTCGTTTATTTAGACGACATAGTAGTTTACGGACGTTCGTTAAAAGAGCACCAGGAACGACTAATTTCGATTCTCAGTTGCATACGCGAAAGTGGTTTGAAACTTCAACTTAGCAAATGCGAATTTTTACGAAAGGAAACCGTGTACTTAGGACACGTAATAACGAAAGACGGAGTAAAACCAGACCCGTCCAAACTAGAAGCTGTACGAGATTTTCCGATTCCCCGAAAAGCTAAAGACGTACAATCATTCCTGGGACTAGCAGGGTATTACAGAAGATTCATAGAACATTTCTCAAAAATCGCGAAACCAAATACACAGTTGTTGAAAAAGGATCAAGGATTTAGATGGACTGACCAAGAACAGGAAGCTTTCGATATTCTAAAAGAAAAACTAACCACAGCCCCTCTTCTTCATTACCCCGATTTTTCCAAACCATTCATTCTTACGACCGATGCGTCAGGAAAGGCGATAGGAGCAATTTTATCTCAGGGAAAGATAGGACAGGATCCTCCGGTTGCATATGCGAGTAGACTATTAAACAAAGCGGAAACAAATTATAGCACTATCGACAAAGAATTATTAGCAATAGTGTGGGCAACTCAACATTTTCGACCTTATTTGTACGGTGTTAAATTTACAATAATGACGGACCATAAGCCACTCACTTGGCTTTTTAACGTAAAGGACCCGGGTTCCAGATTAATGAGATGGAAATTAAAATTAGCCGAATACGACTACGTGATAGAATACAAAGCCGGTAAAACAAATAAAAACGCTGACGCGCTTAGCAGAATGTTTGTAGTAAAGAGAGGAAGAGGTAGACCCAGAAAGGAGACAGTAGCGCATCGCGCGACGACTGAAATATTAGACGACGGTAGCGATAGCGACGGACAGACGCCAGAGGAAGACGTAAACGAAGAAGCACGCGAGACAATATATACGGAGGACGAAATAAAACGTATTCTACGCGAATACCACGATACTCCGCTAGGTGGACACTTAGGCATTAAACGAACACTAGACAGAATTAAGCTAAACCATTCATGGCCCAGTATGAGAAAGGACATCGAAAACTACGTTTCTAAATGCGAAAAGTGCCAAAAGAACAAACTAGCTAGAACTTTCAAAACTCCGATGATTATCACCGACACGCCTAAAGAACCTTTCGAAAAATGTGCCTTAGACATAGTAGGACCATTACCCGAAACGAATAGACGAAATAAATACATCTTAACTTTCCAAGACCTACTAACGAAATTTAGCAAAGCTATACCGATAGAAGACCAAGAAGCTAACACCGTAGCTAAAGAATTCGTCACGAAAATTGTCTGTGAATACGGTATTCCGGACAAAATTCTAACCGATCAAGGAACTAATTTCCTAAGCCAAGTATTTAAAAACGTTTGCAAATTACTAAAAATCAACAAAATTCAAACTACTTCTTATCACCCTGAGTCGAACGGAGCCCTAGAACGCAGCCATCGCACCCTAGCCGAATATTTAAAACATTTCGTTAACGAAGATCAAACCGATTGGGACGAATGGCTACCATACGCGATGTTTACCTATAACACGACCCCTCACACGACTACAGGCTACACACCCTACGAACTAACATTTGGACGACGAGCTACCTTACCGACGGCACTACAACAGAATCCGAGACCCTTGTACACGTACGATAAATACGCGGAAGAATTACGCGAAAGACTAAGATCAACTAACGGCATCGCGCGCGAAACAATACAACGGTGTAAAGAAAAGTCAAAAAACTATTATGATAAAAAGACAAAAGAAAAACGTTTCGAAATAAACGATTTAGTATTACTGAAGGACGAGATGCTAAGACGCGGACGATCAAGAAAGCTAACACCCGCGTGGGTCGGACCGTATAAAATTACCGCGACGCACGACAATCACAATTACACGATCGCGAAAGGGAAAAAACTTCTACGTGTGCACGCGAACAGATTAAAGAACTATGTGGATTAATTCGCGAACCGACTTAAAATTAGGGTTAATAATTATTAAGACTAAATGATGGATTCAGGGACCGCAAGAGGATAGGAGTCAAAATAGGAAAAACGCAGTGACACTCACAGACAAACCTTAAAAAATCATAATATATTGTTACACTTTGATTCAAAAAATACTGTCACAAATTCTAACAAATTTCAAAAATCGGGCCACTGGACCCACGGGTACGGCTCCATGTCGAACAGCCGCCGCAGACAAAACTGGTCGGGTTCGTATCCCCAGTCATCTACCTCCTCCAACCAGATAACGTACATTCGGCGGTACCATTGGACCGCTTTACGATACCCCAGGCTGATATAGCCGGGGATGGCAGGATACTTTTCGCGCTGTAACAAACAAATTCACGCAAAAAATTAAACACGATTCACAACTCCCGCGTCACGATCCACCAGCACAATCAAACAACAAAACTTACGTAGCTGGCGAAGACTTCTTCGCGCTCTCTCTCAAATATGTGCCACATTTTTTATTTTCAACTATAATTCCTTTTCAACCTCTAACGACTCGTTAATAACGACAGAATGAAAGCGCGCGTCTCGATTAGCGAAATATATACCGTAAACATCTCCCTTCAACCAAGAGCCCTGAAGACAAAGACAAAGTACCTTACGTTAGTAAAACTTTATCTCTAAACGCGAAGATGCGCCTCGAGCACGACTGAATTCCTGCGACAAAGCGACGTTCAGAAAATATACAGTACAAATTATATATTTTTCAGATTTCTCGCTCTCTCTATAACACTATCGCTCACGCAAAATCCGACAACCGAAACAGATTATACAATAGAAGAATTCCAACATCGACCAGGAATATACTTCGAGAAAATAGGCGATCTCCAAACGTATCAAGACACATGGAAACTAGTATTACATTTAGATAAAACACACATACACGAACGTGAAGCGACACTTCTTAGAACATTATACGAAACAACCGCCTTATGCAAAACCCAACCTACACCCAATTACCAGAAATTTTGCAAACCTTTCAACAAACAAATTCAAAACAAGCTAAACGAAACGATCGAATTACTTTCTTACATACAGCAAACCATAGGTTCAGACCAAAGACAACCCCGCGGACTATTTGACGGAATAGGATACATAGGCAAATCCCTATTCGGTTTCATGGATTCAAAAGATAGAAAAAAGATACACGAACAATTAGAGTCACTTAAACAACAAGACAACGCAATAAAAACTACTATTAAGGAACAAATTCAAATCGTAAAACATAGCGCCGAACTTCTAAACGAAACAATACACAATGTATACACGAACGAATTAGTATTATCTAACGCGACTAGACAAATCCACTACCTATTACAGCAACGAACCGACATAACTGACTCTAGACAAGCGATAGATGAGCACCTCATATTAATTAGTAGCACTACAGAAACCTTATTACGCGACACAGAAAAACTATTAGAAGCAATCATAGACATACAAAGAGGAATACTCAACCCTCAAATTTTCGCGCCATCCAGCATAATTGCATATCTCACATCAGCTACACCGCAAATACCCCAAGGTCTAAATTTTCCGATACCGATCAATTTAGAAAATATATACATACTCTATATAAAATCATTACACTCAGCGCATTTTCAAACGCGAATTCGATAACCACAATTTTGGAAATCCCATTAGTAAATACAAGAAAATTCTTATTAAGCAAAGCACATTCGGTACCTAGTAAAATAAACGAATCTATTTACGCATATATAAAACCGAAAAACCCGCACGTAGTTCTCGACATCTCAATTCAGGAATATATACGACTCAGCGAAAAAGACTTCCAAGCGTGCAAGATAGTAGACGAACTCTATCTCTGCGCTTCTCACAACACCATCCTAAAGGCGATTCCATACGGCCCCTGCGAAGTACAATTACGCACACAGTTAGTAAAAGAACCGAATAACTGTAATATACTTTATACAACATTGAACCACACAGCGATCATAGAATTACAGCATCCAGGTACATGGATATACGTTGCGCCGAAAACAATCCAATTAGCGATAACCTGTAACGATAAGCATACAAAAATTCATAGCGTCAAAGATTCTGGTATAATAACAATAAAAGGAAAATGTACAATATCAACGGCAGAATTCAAAATAGAAATAGGCAAAGAATATAGTATAGAAAAAACATGTAATTACTTACCTTATTATAATTTAACTATAGACGATTTGAAACTACCACCGATCACTCCGAATCATTATAATATCACGAACTTCAAACTTAAGCAACTGCTCAAACATCCGGAAGAATTAAACAAAATAAGCAAAAAGTTAACTATTCTAGAGAAAAATTTAGAAAAATCTAAGGAAATACCGACAGAATATCATTACGGATTGATTACGTCATCTTCTGCGACCGGAATAGTAATAATCGGATTATGTATTTTCGTACTCTATAAATGTATTAAGCGTAGAAACACAAAACAAAATTCTCAGAGCGAAACAGTTGTAACAAATCGCCGTAAAACTGTTGAAAACCCGAAACCAAAGCTTAGAGTATTTTTTAAAGAACGAACGCCTAGTATTAACTCATTGTAAACTGTATCAACTATACGTATTATTATCATCGTTGTACTCATATTATATAATCATATATATTGTATCTTAATCTAACAACTATTGTATTATGTTAACCAGCGCACCTCAGTATATTGTATAACGCGCCAGATATTTCTACATATTGTATTCTATATATTGTTAACCATACATTTAAGTACTTGGGCCGGTCACGCATCGCAATCATGGCAACATTTTGGAAAAAGCTATGGCTTTTCCTCCCTAAGGGGGGAGGGATGTTGTGCCCGTCCAACGCCAAACGCGATGCATCTTGGTGATGCATCAGCAAAGCCACGTTAGACGCGAGCCAAGGTAAAGGCGCGGTCTGCTAACTCAGCATTTCGGGACATTCCGTCGCTCCGCGACGATGTTGCTAGCCAGACCATATATGGGAGTGATCGAACACCCCCCGCGTCGACGAATGAAGATAATAAAAGCCGCTCGCTGCCGCGAGGCGACAGATTCACGCTCTGATTGTCAACGAGTAAAGATCAGAGAATTGTAACCAAGTTGTAATCTCAGTCAAGTTCAACAGTTAGTCAATAAACGGAGAGTTATTGATAAATTAGCCCGGCGAATTCTAATTCCTTAAACTGCTCACGAATCCTGCACAATCTCGCACAACAATTTTAAAGTAATTTAATTTAAAATAATTAATAATTTTAATTATATATATTCCTGTAAATATTTCAAAATATCTTTTTTCAATAATAATTTCATAATAATACATTAACTTAAATAAATTTAAAAAAAATTTTTTTTAAAATAAGATAAAAAAATATTGAAGAAAATAATATTATTAAATAATTTAATTCAAATAAATTTAAATTAATAATTATTTTACTTAAATAAAATATAAATAAATAAAATTTTAAAATTATAATTTTATCAATAAAATAAATTATTATTAAATAATATTTATATAATAAATTAAATAAAAAATTTCCTCTAACCTGTTACGAGTCCGGACGAGTTACGTAAAGCAACTCTGAAAGGGCTCGATTCAAAGCTCCTATCCGAGACCTTTGACTTTACTTGGAAGTCACCATGCAAGGGCCGATAGGAATTTCCGTTGCACCCAATTAATAGAATTCTATGAAAATCAATATCACCCAACTTTTCTCGGAAACTCCGCGATGCAGTCGAGTCCCCACCATTTTCTTCATAGATTATTGGGTATAAAAGGGCCGAGAAATTCGGACTCGTGGGCTCATTCCTAATCCAGTTCGAGTTTAGTACGCGGCTTAGACTGGAAGCAAGATCGAGCAATAGTTCTCCTTCGAGCAGAGTTTTTTAAGAGTACAGTACGTAAATTAACTTCACTGTAACGTCGTATTAGCGACGCGTCCCCCGCATACCTCTGTGCGTAATCTAGAGAGAGAGGACTTAGTTCCGCGACACTTCAATTCTTAACACTTGTATTCCTTCGAGTCAAACTTAAACTCGTAATAATATATACATTCTATAAGGTTTGTTAAATTGGATTTAGTTCAATCAAAACCTTTCCTAAATCCAAGAAGATCCCACAATATTATACCTTTGCCGCTCGAGGTATACTATAACTTAAAAGTTACGAGGCTATACTAACAACTTCGCAATCCTTGCGAAGGTCTCCTTTTCCTAACCTACAAGTGGCTCCCGGTGTTAGCCGTTGCGCACTGGTTCGTCCACGTCCCGTGGCTCCTGGCGAGTACATAGTTACTCGTTGGTTCGTCCACAGTCTTTATTCCATCCTAGTGGCTCCCGACACTTGCCAAGTTGAGTGTTGGTTCGTCCACGAAAACCTACCTAATCCTAAGGTGGCTCCCGGTGTTAGCCGTTGCGCACTCGGTTCGTCCACATCCGTGAGGTGGCTCCCAACGAGTGCAAAGTTACTCGCTGGTTCGTCCACGAAACAATAACAAAATTCCAAAAAACCTGGCCCTCGGTCAGACTACCTAGCCCTCGGCTCGTAACAAACCAATATAAAAAAAAATATTAAAATGAAACATAATCTTATAATTTTATCAATATTTAAATATAAATAATTTAAATTATTATTTTTATTTAAAAATAATCAATAAATTAAACGAATTGAATATCTAATAGTAAAAATTATAGAAAAATAAAATATTAATATTAAAAAATAATTTAATTTTAAATTAAAAAAATATTCAATAATTAAATCTTTAGAATAAAATCCTGATATATATGGAATTCCACATAAATTTAAAAAACAGATAATTAAAATCAATCTACTTAATGGATATAAATTTATTATATTTCCATAAAATCGAATATCTTGATTATTTAAATTTAAATGAATTAAATTTCCAGCACATATAAATATTGTTGATTTAAATAATGCGTGAATAATTAAATGAAAAAAAGCTAATTCATAAAATCCAATTCTTAAAATTCTTATTATAAAACCTAATTGTCTCAAAGTTGATAAAGCAATAATTTTTTTTAAATCAAATTCAAAATTAGCAATTAATCCAGCTATAAATATAGTAAAAACAGATACATATAAAATAAAAAAATTTAAATCATTACAAAATAATTTATTATAACGAAATAATAAGTATACTCCAGCTGTTACTAAAGTTGAAGAATGAACTAAAGATGAAATAGGTGTAGGTGCTATCATAGCCGCAGGTAATCAAGAAGAAAAAGGTATTTGAGCTCTTTTAGAAAAAATAGCTATTAATATTAAAAATATAGTAAATTTATCCATAAAATATAATATTAAATTTCATGATCCAAAACATGAATTAAAACAAATTAATATTAATAAACCAATATCTCCAATACGATTACATAAAATAGTTAATATTCCTGAATTAAAAGAATTTATTCTTTGATAATAAATTACTAAACAATAAGAAATTAAACCTAAACCATCCCAACCTAATAAAATTCTTAAAATTCTAGGACTAATAATTATTAAAATTATAGAAAAAATAAATATTAAAAGTAAATATTTAAAACGATCTAAAAATTTATCATTTAATATATATTCAATTCTATATATTAATACTGTTACGTATCCAATTGTTTTGGCGGGATAACGATCCTGAACTTCGAGCGGCAAAAATTCAAGATCGTTGTTTCGCTTTTGAGCAGATCCTGGGAACTATCGCTCGGGGATAACTGAGGAAAATGTAGGTTAGTGAACGAAAATGGGTTATAACAAAATTCTTATTTATTTGATTCTATTCGGGTTTAACAACTTCCGCTTAAATTCCTAGGGCCTCGAGGGCTTCAGTTGCTTCGGCGATTTCTACTTCCGCTTTTAACTGTGTAGTCAGTAGCTCGAGGGCCTCGATTATTCCCCGAGGGATTTTTAGTTGAGTGTTGGTCAAGCGCGATCGGGAGCGTCTATAATTCCGCCTGCGGGTGCGGTTCAAACCCTTACGGTAAAAAGATAAGATAAAGTCTTTACTATAATTGTTTGACGGAGGAGTGCTTTAAATTAGCGGGAAATGCTCAGACACCTACTTGTTCGTGCTCGCGCTGATCGGCGGAGGTTGGGGGACTCATTTGGAGGGTCGTTGTACAATATCGTCTCTGTAGTCGAATTCAAAATGGTTTAATCAAATGATTCTGGTCAGCCCTATGTCAGGGGGCAAACTCCGTTCACGAAGAACGTGCTTGATCACTCCTGGTCATAGGGGACAAATGTGTTAAGCAAACGACTTCGTGTTCGAGAGAGAACACCGTCTCCGAAGAGCGGGTTCAATCACTCGATGCCACGAAGAAGATGTGTATTGAAACGTCGGTATATTGAGGGATCACGAGATTTCGGTTTGGCATAAACGATAGCGATGCAATTGTTTTCGTCTCTTCTGATTTTGAATGAGAACTCAGCCTTGTCAAGACTGGTTCGATCGCTCAAACTGCAGAAGGGGTATTTTCTAGAGACGCGAGCGACTTCGCATTCAAAAGAGAACACCGTCTCTGGTCGAGCGGGTTCAATCAGTTGACACTACGAAGAAGATGTCACTATACAAACCGTCTCTCGGAAGGGTGAGGAAGGGTGGCAGTGTTTTCAGTTAGTGTGGAATTCAGAGTCAAGACGGGGTTAACGCTGCACTTGTTATACGGTAAGTATGAAATATTCGCGGACAACGGAAATACGGTGGTAGATATAAAATATTCGCGGACAATGAAGATATAATCGTAAGTATTAAATGTTTGTTAAAATTAACTTACATAATTAATTCAATGAAGATTCCCGCTGGGTCGCTACTACTGTTCTCTCTTTGTCGGTTGTCACTTCTTTTACTTCACTCTCTGAACTTGTTCTGATTCTCACTCTTTTCTACTAGACTCTCGATTCTGACTTCTTGATAAAAAAAACATTCTGTGCTAATTAGGTCTCGTCCCAATATATGTATATATTATGGGATTTATCCCTTCTACTTCGCGGTGGTCCAGTGGGGAATCTTCATCGTTATGCCCACGCCTTTCTGAAGGTGTGGGGGTTGGCGCGTGCCGGTGGGCATGCAGCGGCACGTGCCAGGTGGATCCGCGGGACGCTTATCGGGGTGTCAGCGAATTCTTTCGCGGATGCTGCGACGCAGCGTCCGGCTGGGGACCTTGGGCGTTATCTTTTGCTGATGCAATGTCTCGTGCTCTTCCGGAGGTACATCGTTAATCAAGTGTTCGCGGCCCGGTGGCACGAGCCGAATGAATTCAAATAACGCTTATCAAGGTCGTCAGCGTCTTTCCGCGGACGCTGTACATGGTCGTCTGGCCGAGATCTTCGCATGTGTGAAGGTCTCGGTCAGATTTCCGTGTCGCCGGGGGTAGCCGTCAGGTGTTAGCAGTTAGTCTAGTTCTGAGTTTTGTGAAGCAAAGATCAGCCCAAAACCTTTCGACCACCCCGACGGACACTCCGGGTTCCACGATCACTGTGAGTAATAATTAATCATTATTATTATAAGTTCGGGATTGAGCGCTTGTCGGGACAGTGGTAGCGGTTTTCGGTTACGTAACGCGATTTTCGTGGCGGGACGTAACAAATACTATAGAAGAAATTAATATTACAACTCATATAAATTGTATTCTAATATAATCAAAATATATAATTATTCTAAACTTTATTGAATTTTAATTATAAATATCTCATTCAATTATAAAAATTAAAGAATTTAAATATACTATTATTCTAAAAATAAAAAATAAAAATCTAAATATAAACAAAATTAATCTACATACAATTATTGATTTAATAATTTAAAATTAAATTTTTTAATATCTTTGAAATCACAATTCAATATTTTTTTAAACTATTTAAATTAAAAAAAAATTAAATTTAAAAATATTAAATTTAAAGGAATTCAATGTATTAATAAAATAAAATAATTAATAATAATTCTTGATTTAATTATTAAATAAAAATTCATTTGACCATGTTGGATATATATAAATAAATATAAATAATATAAAAATCTAAAAAAACAAAATAAAATTAATAAATAAACTAAATAATCTAATCAAATCATTAATCTTATTAATAATAAAATTTCTCTAATTAAATTTAAAGAAATAGGAGCAGATATATTAGATCTACAAAATAAAAATCATAATATAGATATAATAGATATATAAATTATTATTCCCTTATTAATAATTATTAAACGTCTATTTCTTTCATTATAACATAAATTAACTAAATAAAATAATCCAGAAGAACATAATCCATGAGCAATTCTTATTAAATAACTTCCAATAAACCCTATTTTTAATATTGTCAATAAACCTCTTAATAATAAACCTATATGAACAACTGAAGAATAAGCAACTAAAATTTTTATATCAAATTGTTGTAAATAAATAATTCTAATAAATAATCTTCCTATTAATCTAAATACTAAAATATATAAATTTATTTTTAATAAATTTAAATACAAAATTAATCTAAAACGTAAAATACCATATGTCCCCAATTTTAATAAAATTGCAGCTAACACTATTGAACCTGTTACATACGCAGTATTCGAGCACGCGTTTTTTTGAACATTTGGAGCGCCTGGCGCCAGCGAGACGGGGTGCAACCGTCGCTCCCACGGCGACGTTAGAATTTTCCGTTACATATTAGTGTTCCGTGTTCCCACAGTTTGGTATATTTCAAATATCCCTTAAGGATACCCTCTATTTCTTAGAGTCTAGACTCCCCTAGTTCAAAAGTTTAAGATAAGGACTTCACCCCCACGCGACACAGCGTCGCCGCCGCATTTTCCCAGGAAAACCACGCATGACGATGCGCCTCCCACCACCTAATTTTCACTGATTTTTGGGTATATAAGGAGACGGATTTTCATCCTCGTGGGCTCATTTGAAGACTAGTCAGAGTTTAGTACGCGGCTCAAGCTAGTCAACAAGATCGAGCAATAGTTCTCTTTCGAGTAAAATAGAATACAGTACGTAACTTAACTTACGGTAACGTTATTCTCCGAGACCCCCGCATAGCTCTGTGCGTTAACTTAGAGAGATTTTAGAGTACGCGACAAAGTACACTTTAACCAATTGTATCCATTGAATATCCAAGTTTGTAACAATATATCTGGATCATTTGTGTTTGAGAAATCATAGTCAAAGTCAATTAAAGTCCTTCACATCCACAATCCTATAAGAAGACGAACCCACAACAATATATCTTTACCGCTCGAGATATATTTTAATTATAAAGTTACGAGGCACAACGAAATTCGGTGATTCCCCGATGACAGTATTGTCATCGTTTCCTAATAACCTATAGTGGCTCCCGATGATAGCTAAAGGCGCTAGGCATTGGTTCGTCCACTCCCTCTAGTGGCTCCCAGTATTAGCCATATACTGGTTCGTCCACGAAACCCTTTCCATCCCTTTGAATCCAGGTGGCTCCCAGTGCTAGCTAAAGGCGCTAGGCATTGGTTCGTCCACATCCTTAGCGGCTCCCGGCGTTAGCCATACGTCGGTTCGTCCGCGACTTTTCCCATTTTGAATCCTCGGACATTTCGCACTGCCCTCGGCTCGTAACAAACTGGTGACAGCGGTGGGATCTACCTTTTGGATACACCATTCGGGTTAGATAAATTCTCTTCTTGTTGGATAATTGGATTTTGGATATTTTTCGGTTCCGCGTCCGAAAAGGCTCCTTAGGGAAACGCCTAAAATTCGCGAGAATATTCAAAGTATTTTAGAAATACAACCAAGGATATTGGTAGCAAAAGAATCTTATTAGATTGTGCTTTAACCATTCCGAGGGAAATTATTTTAATACCGCCAAAGAACTTCAATTGTTCTGCGCGAGAGTTCATTTATCGACGAGTCTTTACATTAGACTCAGTAGATCACTTCATCGCCTTAGCGGCTGTATGATTGTTTCACATATCTAGTTTGTGAATTAGTTTTGGAAATTGCATAAAAGGAAATCATCATGACACAAGCACAAGCTTCAGTTTCCAATGATGATATTGCTAGCTTAACGCTTTCAATGGCTAATTCAATGGCTGCTCTTACACAGCGTAGTTGTATTCAATACGCAACAGCAACAATTCCGACTTTTAATGGAGAAAAACCACCTCTCTCAGTTTTCGTACAGAACGTGGAAAACGGGTTAGCGTTAATTCCACAAGATACGGAATCTGAATATTTGAAAATAATTTTAACAAAACTTACTGGTCCTGCTAGACTCAGTGTTCAGGATAAAGAATTCACTACCATAAAAGAATTATTAAAACATTTGAAAAAACGATACGCTCCGGGTCGTAACTTAGTGTATTTTCAAGGAGAAATTGCTCGTTTAAAAATTCGTAATGACGAATCAGTAAGGAAATATATAAACCGAGTTAGCTATATCGTTCATTGTACTCGGATCGCAGTTCGTGATCGATACGGAGAGAATAGCGAAGAAATTATTAAAGAAATGGAGAAAGACATTCTGGAAAACTTCATCGAGGGATTACCAGAACGAATGTCATGGAGAATGGCAACTTTGGGAGGTCAACACGAGAATTTAGAAGATGCATTCGACGCTGTTCTGCAAGTGGACCGCCGACTGAGGAACAGGCGCCGAAACGGCGATTATGGTTACGAAGAAGAATACCGTAGTCGAAGACGAAGCCATGAAAGGGATCGTGGGTCACGTCACGCGTATCCTCATTCACCGTCCCCTTTACGTTATCGTAAGGACCATTCCAGAGACAAGGGTACATCTGGTTCGGAGTCCGATTACGACGACTGGCCGAAGCAAGGATCAGCGATGACTCTGCATAGACGCAGCGCTCGCTCTCCAGATTATTTTTCCGACACATCAGAAAAGGAAGAATATCATAGGAAAGATCGCATTAACAAATCTCGCGATACACCACAATTGTATTGCTGGAATTGTGGCATTAAAGGACATGATGGAAAATCATGTAGAAATGAAGGAAAATCACAACGCAAGAATTCCCCTTACAGGAAGGATTTAAACTTCAACGGCGCTTACCGCAAAGGCGATTCGGTGAGCGTATTAAACAAAGATCGCCAAAGGAAGATCAGGTTCAACGACAACAAGGACACAAATTTATCAGGGAAGCTCCAACACCGCGAATCAGGGTCAAAGTTCCAGAATTGGAAAAAAGACAGGGAGAATTCCTTTTAGACGGAGGTGCAACTATTAATTTAGTTGTCCTCGATGTACTGGGTGATCGTGCAGAAATCACTTCCAGGGAAGAAATAGAAATAACAGGACTATCTCCTCAACCTATCCATACTTTAGGCACTACCGTCTTGCATATTAATAACATTCCAACACCATTTTATGTTATTAAACGTCTTCCCGTGTCGGCAGATGGTCTTTTAGGAAGCCCATTCTTTCTTCAAGAAAGAGTAGAGATCTCTTATTATCACGGGACAATTGTAACTCGTGCTCAACCGACAAAACCTATACGTTTTTCGAATTTTGACGAAGTAGAAGCTTGCTCTAAATCGTTTAAAACGAAACATCGAATTCCGGGTAGGACAATTCAGCAAATAGCAGTAAGGATAGCTAATCCAGAAATTAAGGAAGGTTATCTACCACGGCTCAAAACACCTGAAAACATCTATGCAGGTGAAGCTGCAGTCTGTAACGTTAATGGATCATGTTACGTTTTAGCGACAAACACTGGAGAAGAAGATACAGAAATTTCATTAGAACCACAATATTTACAACCATATGATATATTAGACACTTCCGATGAAGATCCTATTTTATCATATCAAGCTAATCCCTTACCTGGCAAAAATAGAGCAAAACACATTTGGGATACTTTAAGAACTGATCATCTAAATTCTGAAGAAGAACATCACATTCGAGAAATTATTCAAGAATTCTCTGATAGATTTTATTTACCAGGAGATAATTTGGATAAAGTTCCGAATTTTTATCATTCGATTCACGTTACCGATAACGTTCCAATCAACACCAGACAATACCGTTACCCTTCAATACATCAGGAGGAAATTCAGAATCAAGTTAAGACTCTTTTATCACAAGGAATTATTAGGGAATCTACTTCACCTTATAATTCTCCGCTATGGATTGTACCAAAGAAAGCAGATGCTCAAGGCAACAAACGTTGGCGTATGGTCATTGACTTTCGTGCATTAAACGAAAAAACCGTTAGTGATAAATATCCGCTTCCACATATTACAGAAATTTTAGACAAGTTGGGAAGTGCTAAATACTTTTCAATTTTTGATTTGGCTAATGGCTTCCATCAAATTGAAATGCATCCAAGGGACAGAGAAAAGACTGCTTTCACAACACCATATGGACACTATGAATTTGTGCGAATGCCTTTTGGATTAAAGAATGCACCGCCTACTTTTCAACGTTTAATGGATCAAGTATTAACTGGACTTCAAGGATCAGAATTATTCGTTTATCTTGATGACATTGTTGTATACTCATCATCGCTCAGAGAACACGAAATCAAAATTAGGAAGTTAATGAATCGCCTTCGCGAACACGGACTTACATTACAAACCAATAAATGCGAATTTCTTCGTAAAGAAGTCACGTATTTGGGACATATAGTTTCATCTGAAGGAGTAAAACCAGATCCAAGGAAATTAGAAGCCGTAAAGAACTTCCCGGTACCAAAATCAAAAACTAACATTCAACAATTCCTAGGCTTGACAGGATATTATCGCCGTTTCATTCAAGATTATTCAGCTAAAGCACAACCACTATGTCAGCTCCTTGGGAAGGGAATTCGATTTGAGTGGACAGAGAAACAACAACAGAGTTTCGAAATATTAAGGGACGAATTGTGCAAAGAACCAATTTTGCAATATCCAGATTTTAGTAAACCATTCATCATCACTACGGATGCCTCAGATTTTGCAATTGGCGCAGTTCTAAGCCAAGGAGAAATAGGCAAAGATTTACCTATAGCTTACGCTTCGCGTAGCTTATGTCCGGCCGAAAGAAACTACTCAGCTACAGAAAAAGAATGCTTAGCCATGGTTTACGCAGCACAATACTTTAGACCGTATGTTTTTGGACAAAAATTCACCCTAGTCACCGACCATCGACCTCTTGTGTGGTTACACTCGGTGAAGGATCCCACTTCACGCTTAGCTAAGTGGAAATTGAAACTTTTGGAATATGAGTACGATGTAGTTCATAAATCTGGAAAAACTAACTTAAATGCTGATGCTTTATCACGCAACCCAACAGCTGTTTGTCTACCACTAATTCCAAGAGATGAAGATAAGGATTTTAAAATGCAGTTACCTAAAACAACAGCTTTAGGACCTGATACTATTGGACGACGTATTCGAGAATTACGAAGAGATCGTGAAACTCGACCCATGTACAAAGAACTCAGTTATAGTTCGGAAGAATCAGAAGATAGAGAAAGCACTCCAGTCAAACGCAGAATACCACGCAGAAGAAAAATTCATCAAGATCCTACGGATAGAAGGTTGTTAAATCCTAATCAATCGAGCAGCACAATATCAGGGAATCCTATGGCACATTCTACATGTGTTACAGATCAGTTGCAGGAAAATCATGAAACCCCAACACAAGATACAACAATAGGCGCAGATTTAATTTCATTCAATGACTCAAACCCGTTGAATGCGACGATCAGATCTATAAGTCAAAATCAATCTATTCCGTCAGCAATATTAGAAGAACCAAACGAGTTAAATCTTCCAACAGCATTAACTCCGACTATAGTAAATCAACCAACTATTATTACTTCCACACCATCGGTTTCGCAACAAACACCCATTCAATCTCAGAATTCAAGATTAGATTTTATATCTAATTCCATACTACCAGATTACGAATCTTCGTCTCCGGAACACAGTACCTCATCTGATGAAGAATCACCAGATATCTCAGTAGTTCAATCAACCCCACCAACTACCCAAAACAATAATATTCAGACACCACCGGAAGAAAGTAGAAAGGAACTGATTGAAGAAGCACACAGCAGTTTACTTGGAGGACACAAAGGCATCACAAAAACCCTCAACCGATTGAAAGCTAAATATCATTGGCAAAATATGCGAAACGAAGTACAGGATTTCATCAGGAAATGCAAAAGTTGTCAAGAACAGAAGTTAGTTAGAGCAAAAACACGCCAACCAATGATCATTACCGACACACCATTGGAACCATTTGAAAAACTCGCTTTGGACACAGTTGGACCACTTCCTGAGACACGTAGTGGAAACCGTCATATTTTAACAATGCAGGATAATCTTACAAAATACTGTGTAGCTGTAGCCATTCCAAACATTCAAGCTACTACTATAGCAGATGCATTGGCACGACACTTTATTGCAATCTATGGAGCACCCACTACTATACTGACAGATAAAGGTACTAGTTTCATGGGCAAGGTAATGAAACATTTGGCCGAAATCTTCAAGATAAAACAGATTAATACTTCAGGATATAGACCTCAGACTAACGGTTCATTAGAAAGAAGTCACCTTGTGCTCACAGAGTACTTGAAACACTACATAGACTCACATGAAGACTGGGATCTTTACATTCCATTTGCTATGCTCTCATACAATACATCTGTACATGAAGCAACGAATTTCACACCACATGAACTAATTTTCGGGAAAACAGCAAAATTACCCAGCGCATTTCCTTCTGGACGGCAATTGGCAACCTACGGTTCATACCTCTCAGACTTGATTACACAAATGACACAAATTCGTGACCAAGCAGCTGACAATTTAAATCAAGCAAAGAAAAGATCAAAACGATATTATGACCGTCATGTAAAAGCACAACAATTTAAAACTGGAGATTACGTCTACGTTCTAAAGGAACCACGAACGAGCAAATTCGATCCTCATTATATTGGACCATATAAAATCATAGACACGTCGGACCTCAACAACGTAGTTATCAACACCAATGGCAACAAGCAAATCGTGAAGCATCAGAACAAGTTGAAGCATGCATTTCTTTCCGATGATTCCTCATAATCAAACTAAAATCTAAGATATTTTGCAGACAAACTTGTACCACAATAATCGGAAGAACAGATTCAATTTGAGCTTCACCAAAGTCAATAAATCAGGGACAAACCATAGACAATCTAATATCAACACCTACCCAACCAACCGGACATCCAGACGCAAGGGCGTCCTTTCATCCCAGAGGCCGCAAGGAACAACAACCACGGAACCAATCGCGTAAGACACGACACAATACAACACCACACACACAGCGCAATAGGCATCAGAAAAGTTTAGTTTTGGCAGTGTGAGCGGCGATTGTGTCCATTTTCGCAAGTGCTTCAGACGTTCCAAATGTGAAAAGCATCGTAATAAACGATGTTTTATCTAAGGGGGGAGGTGTTACATACGCAGTATTCGAGCACGCGTTTTTTTGAACATTTGGAGCGCCTGGCGCCAGCGAGACGGGGTGCAACCGTCGCTCCCACGGCGACGTTAGAATTTTCCGTTACATATTAGTGTTCCGTGTTCCCACAGTTTGGTATATTTCAAATATCCCTTAAGGATACCCTCTATTTCTTAGAGTCTAGACTCCCCTAGTTCAAAAGTTTAAGATAAGGACTTCACCCCCACGCGACACAGCGTCGCCGCCGCATTTTCCCAGGAAAACCACGCATGACGATGCGCCTCCCACCACCTAATTTTCACTGATTTTTGGGTATATAAGGAGACGGATTTTCATCCTCGTGGGCTCATTTGAAGACTAGTCAGAGTTTAGTACGCGGCTCAAGCTAGTCAACAAGATCGAGCAATAGTTCTCTTTCGAGTAAAATAGAATACAGTACGTAACTTAACTTACGGTAACGTTATTCTCCGAGACCCCCGCATAGCTCTGTGCGTTAACTTAGAGAGATTTTAGAGTACGCGACAAAGTACACTTTAACCAATTGTATCCATTGAATATCCAAGTTTGTAACAATATATCTGGATCATTTGTGTTTGAGAAATCATAGTCAAAGTCAATTAAAGTCCTTCACATCCACAATCCTATAAGAAGACGAACCCACAACAATATATCTTTACCGCTCGAGATATATTTTAATTATAAAGTTACGAGGCACAACGAAATTCGGTGATTCCCCGATGACAGTATTGTCATCGTTTCCTAATAACCTATAGTGGCTCCCGATGATAGCTAAAGGCGCTAGGCATTGGTTCGTCCACTCCCTCTAGTGGCTCCCAGTATTAGCCATATACTGGTTCGTCCACGAAACCCTTTCCATCCCTTTGAATCCAGGTGGCTCCCAGTGCTAGCTAAAGGCGCTAGGCATTGGTTCGTCCACATCCTTAGCGGCTCCCGGCGTTAGCCATACGTCGGTTCGTCCGCGACTTTTCCCATTTTGAATCCTCGGACATTTCGCACTGCCCTCGGCTCGTAACAAACCAAAAACAGGAGCTTCAACATATATATATATATATATACATATAAATATTTATATAATAATTTATTAATTCTAATAAATTTATTATACAAATATTATTAAAATAAATTATTATAAATAAATTAATTAATAAAGGGAAAGAAAAAAATAAAGTATAAAATATAAAATAATAACTAGCTAATAATCGTATTTTACCTAATCCTCATTTTATAATTAAAATAAATATAATAATTAATCCAAATTAAAAAAAAAAATAATAATAAAATATTTAAAGATATAAAAGTTAAATTAAAATATTTAATAAAAATAAATTTAATTGTAAACAGAAATTCTAAATTTCAATAATTACTAATCTAATAATTCATAAAGATAATAAAATTAATATAAAAGAATAAAAATTTAAAACCAAAATTAAAACTAATTAAAAATCAATCAACATAAGTTACAAAATTTATTAATAAAAATAAAATTATTGATATAAATAAATTTCTAATATAAAATTTTTAATTTAAACTAAATATATATATATATATATATATATATATATATATATATATATATATATATATATATATATATATATATATATATATATATATATATAAAAAAATAATATCATAATAAAAAATAAATATTTTATTTATCAAATTTTCTATCATCATAAATTTAACAGAATAATACTTTGATTACCATAATAATAAATTAAATTAACTATTAATGATAACCCAAGAACTCTTTCACAAACAGAAAATACTATATAATAAATAAAAAGTCAATCATTTAAAATAAAATATTAACTATTAAAAATTAATATTAAAATTAAAACAACAATAAATTCCATTCCAATCAATAATATTAAAAAATTATTTTTAAATTTAAAAATTATAATAAAAACTAATAAAATTAAAATTGTCACACGCGAGGTCCACGAGAAGAAGTTTTTAAAAAAAATGCTTCATTAATACAGAAGACGTTATACAAAGACAAAAGTATAATACTGGATTAATACTGATCGCTGTCGAATTAATGAATGAATGAATTGGCGTTGATTGGGACTTCCTTATATACTTCCTAATGACGTCTTGTTTTCATCCATGGGGTCCTCCTGTGTGGGGATAGTTGTGTCTTTGAGTTGTTTTCCCAGACGGTGATGTTGACAAAAGCATTTCCCGTCATATTTCTCCGGGGGGTTTTTAAATTGTGTCCTCACAATTTTTATAGAGCAAGGAATCCTTGGGCAATGCGCTGTTGTTCCTGTTCGATTTCTTTCCATTTCTCAATTAGTTGGTCAAAATTTCGAAGACTCTTTAGGTAGGCGATGAGCATTCCAAAAGCCGTTTTTCCTGAAACTCTTTATCTACGTCATTAGAATGGAAAATCTTTAACCATCTGACAAGTCCATAGCGATTAGGTAAATGATTTCGCAGGTACGAATAAAGTCTTTGGTACATCGTTGAACATTTCTCGCATGCTTCGACTGGCTGGTAAGTATAGAGAAGAGTAATGGCATTTTGAACATCGTGGGAATTCAATTGTATTCGGATTGTACAACGTGTGTACCTTTGTGCGTATTCTAACAATTGTTTTCTGATGCGTTGGATTTATCCATAAGTGGGTGCTTTCAGTAGGTTCGGGCCAACAATCTTTACAATAGAAATTTTCAGAATTGAAAGTTTGATACACATAGCCGTTGTCTTTTCCTTTAGCACAAGTTAACAATCGGAGAATTTTATAGCTTTTATGCAATAACGAGACATCGCTTCTAAGGTTGGGATTCTGGTAGGTTCCCATCTGTAAAGAAGTCATGATTTTAACGTTGTTCGAGTGAAACTCTTTCTATGTATGTTTCGCAAGCGAGTCATTATATCATTATCATTATCAATAGAGAGTGTTTCTGGTTCATCTCTTATTCGAGCGAGTTCTGCTAATTCTGATAATTGTATCGGTTCTGTTGTCATTGGGCTTCGATCGATTGTTCTGGACGCATTTCCGAATGAACAGTGGTCATAAATGATTGTACACGGTTTACACCAAGATCTTAATTGTTCCCATACCCATTTAAGAATTCTTATTCTGTATAGTATATAAGTAATTAAAGTTCCCATACTGATATATCCCAATAGCATGCTATAGTATTTAATATTATCGTATAAAGTCGCTGTTCGTTTTTTTAATGCGAGAGTCTCAATTTGTTGATTAATGTCATTCAATGAGGTTCCCAGGTTTTGTAAATCTTGAGCAGTACTTTGAGCTCGTTTTAGGTATGTTATATTAATTTGATTGAAATCCATTGCGGTCTGTTCAAAAAGATTTGTTGTATAAGTATTTGTTTCTAAAGGAATGTTTAACGTGGTGTTTTGTCCTGTTTTCCCTGATTTGAGGATTATTTCATCAGTTGTTCCTAGGCATCCTGGAGGTAAATGTAAAATAGCTTTTCCTTTCAAGGTAATAAAATATGGTTCCTCGTTTTCACATAGTACGTGTAAATATTCTTCCTTCGGTGAGATAGTGATCCAATCTTGATTCGTTATTAATTGAATAAAAAGTGTCGAGTGGAATCGAATATAATGTTGCGTGCAATGATGTGTTTTCTTTAAAATCAACTCGATAAGACAGGCATCCGATGATGTCGTTGTATAATCTGGGCTTTTACGATGTATGATGTATTGGTTTCCTAGGTTTTTGAAATGAATCTTTTCTTCTGGCGTAATGGGAATAAACTTTGTTCTTGCTTCATTTAGGAGGATGTATTCGAAATCAATATCGAATATTTGATATCCTTGTACATAGGAATATGTTGGTAAAGCTATTGGCTTGTATAGGATGTATAAATCTTCTTCTAATAAAGGAATTGTTATGGTATAAAGTAATCTATCTCTTGTTGTCGCTACAGCTATTTCGCTTACATCCAATAATAGGGCATAGTATTCTTCTTGTAATGGTACCGGGAAATGTTGCTTTGTTGTGTTTTTTAACGTTGTCATTAAAAGCGACGGTTGAATAAGATTTGGATGTATTATGCCGTGTTTTCTGTCAATTAGAGCATTTGATAATTTTTGTATTTGTATTGATAGGTCGTGAATTAGGTTCGTGTAGTCAAATAAGGTTTCGTCAATCTTTAGATTATAAATTTCTAATCGAGTTGAGTTTTGAATATTCGCAAAGTTTAAATTAAGTGTTGCAAGTTGTTCGTCAAATTTATGAGATGTTCCGATACTATTTTGCAGTTTGTTTAGTAAAAAGGTCGTCTGATTTCGACCTAAGTGAGCTATTTTTAAATTGTCTTCTCTAAGTTTATCTAGTTCGTTATTGTAATATTCTGCATCCGATGCAGCTGGTGTTCCGAATAGAAGTCTTATTCCTTCTCCAACTATGTTTAGTAATCCTCTCTGTCTTCTGGTATGACCAACAAATTGTTGTAAAGTATGTAATTCATCTCGTAGTAATTTTAGTTTGTGTTTCTGTATCAAAATTCGAGCTTTGCTAAAGCAGGGGTCGATTTCAGCACAGTGATATTCTAAATTTTGTAGTTGGTTTTCTAAATGATCAATTTGCTCTTTTGTATGAGAATAATCTATTCCAACGATTATCGTCCATGTCTCGTGGAATAGTTGGGCTTTCTTTTGGTATTCTAGATACGTTCTTTGTTCATCTCTTAGAGGAGTGAAAGTCAATGAATTTTGTGAAGTTGTTTCAGCCTGGTGCGGAGGATGGGCCTGGTTGTGGCTCATCATCATCAAAAAGGTCAGAATTACTATCTTCTTCATCTTCTTTTCCTGGAACAAAGAAAGGTTTTACATCTGAGGTGTGATATGTTACTTTTCGCTGGTTTTTCTCGATAGTTATAGCTTGATCATTGATGACTTGTACCATGCGATAGGGTCCTCCTTCCCAGGGTGCTTTTAATTTTGAGTCTTGAGGTTGTTTTCGTCTAACTAAAACGTTTTGTCCTACTTGATATTGGCGGACTATTCTACTTTGGGGTTGTAAACGCTGGGTTTTCTTTTGTCGATTAGTTATTCTTTCTTTTGCTTGTTTTGCAATTCTTTTCCGTTGAGCTCTTAAGGCTTGATAAAGAAATTTTTCTGTTAATTTTAATTCTCTTGCCTCTACTGGCATGTATGGCTTGTATCCGAACATAAATTCGGCAGGTGAAAAACCTGTATTTTCATTAATTGTTGAATTGTATGATAGGACAACATCTGGCAATAAAGAAATCCAATTTTCTGTGTCGTCTAAATAACTTCTTAGGTAGTTTAAGATTTCTTTATGCGATCTTTCGTTTTTGCCATTAGATTGCGGGTGATAAACGGACGTTGTTTTCCATTTGATCCTTAATTTATTCTTGATCGTTTCTTCGAATTCTGCCCGAAATTCTAATCCGTTATCTGTTAATATTTCTTTGGGTACTCCAAAGATTTGAATATAGTTGATCCATAATGCTTCTAGGACTTCTTTTGGAGTCTTTGTCGTTAAAGGTATTAATTGTATATATCTTGTTAGATAATCTTGTACTACTAGAATATATCGAAAATTCCTATCAATGGGTAATGGTCCCATGATATCTAAAGATATTTTTTCATTTGGTCTTTCAGGTATGTCAGGATTTCCAGGTCCTGGTCTGTTAGCTTCATATTTTAATTTTTTCAACTGGCAGACTTCGCAATGTTTGATGTATGTTTCTACATCTCTCGTTATTCCAGGCCAGTTGTAGAGAATTCTTAATCTTTGTAAAGTTTTCTCTGGTCCTTGATGACCACCATGCGTACTTTCATGTACGGCTTTAATAAGTTCTTCCTTCTCTTCTTTTGTCTTAGGATCCTCTACAAAGGAAGTTTTAATAATTAGACACTTCTCAGGTGTCTTCTTTTTGTGGATGAATTCAATCATCTGAAGAATCGTTTCTCTTAGATAAGGATCCATTATTTGCACTTCGATTTCCTTTGCTTCTGGTACTTGTGTTCTCAGACAACTGTACCATATGATTTCATCATCGTTTGGATCTATATATAGACCAGGATTTTCTATATTGGTTGAGACAATTAATCCTTTTCGTGTTGTCCTACCTTCTTCGTAACGAAGGGTTTCTTCCCTTTCAAGGGTATTTCTCTCGTTTTGAAACTCGTCATAAGTCGGGCTAGCTTCTCTGGCTAGATCGTCCAATGTGTCCTGTATTAGTTCTTGTAGGTCTTCTTCTTCGTCTTCTAAAGCGTTAACATTGTCTTTATCTTGAGAAATTCGAGATAACGCATCAGCGTTCGTGTTTCCTTTTCCTTTTCGATAAACAATAGTATAGTCGTATTCCTCTAACTTCAGACGCCACCTCATTAATCGTGAGGTTGGATCTTTGACTGACATGATCCATGTTAGTGGTTTATGGTCCGTAACTATAGTAAAACGTTTCCCATACAAGTATTGGTGGAAATGTTTGACACTCCAGACAATGGCTAAGAGTTCTTTTTCTGTAGTCGAATAAATTTGTTCAGCTTTATTTAATGTTCGTGAGGCATAAGCAATAGGATGTTCTTTTCCTAATGTTCCTTGTGATAGGACATAGCCGATTGCTTGATTGCTAGCGTCTGTTAAGAGAAGAAATGGTTCAGACCAGTCAGGATATTTTAAAACTGGATCTTGGCAAAGTGCTTTTCTTAATGTGTCGAAAGCTGTTTGTTCCTCATCTGTCCATTTCCATTCAGTAGTTTGTTTTAACAGGGTAGTCAAAGGCAACGCTATTTTTGAAAAATCTTTAATAAATTTTCTATAATATCCGGCCAAGCCTAAAAATTGTTTGATTTCTTTTGGTGTTTTGGGTGTTGGGTAGTTAACAATACTCTGAATTCGTTCTGGGTTTGGTTTTATACCATGTTCTGTTAACAAGTGTCTCAGGTATGCTAATTCTGGTTTTAAAAATTCACATTTGTCTGGTTGTAATTTTAAGTGAACGGCTCGTAGGCGAGTGAACAAATATCGCGGATTCTTGTTATGTTCCTCTAGAGTGTTACCGAAAACTATGATATCGTCCATGTAGACAAAACAGCTAGTTCCAATTAATCCTTTTAGTCCATTGTTCATCATTCTTTGGAAAGTTGCCGGGGCGTTTTTCAATCCAAAGGGCATACGGTTATATTCAAAATGTCCATCCGGTGTTGAAAAGGCTGTTTTGAATTTATCAGTTTCTTTCATACCAATTTGATGAAATCCTGAGGCCAGATCAAAGGCAGAAAAATATTTAGCATTTCCTAGTTTATCTAGAATATCATCTATATTTGGTAAGGGGTAGGCATCTTGATAGGTCTTCTCATTTAGTTTTCTGTAATCTATTACAATACGCCATTTTTTCTTTCCTGAGGCATCAGCTTTTTCGGAACAACCCATAGTGGAGAATTGAATGGTGAATCGCTTTCTTGGATAATCCCGTCTTTTAGCATTTTCTGAATTTGTTGTTTGATTTCTTCTTGGTGTATTTGAGGATATCGGTATTGTTTCACATGAATGGGTGTAGGATCTTGAAGAGTGATTGAATGTTCTGTTAATTTTGTCAAAGGTATAGGATCTCCAGGAAGAACGAAAATGTCGTGAAATTCGGTGATAATATTCCAAATAGTATCTTTTCCTTCCTTTATATGATCCAAGCGTGTATTTTGTCGAAGTAAGTCTATTCGTTGTTTCTGATATGAGGTATCCTGCTTTGGTTGTAAATCTATTGCGGTTATTGGATACCCAGTTAGTCCCTTTTGATTTAATTTTGTACAAGGTTGAATAATTTGTGTTGAGAAATTATTAACAGGTAGATAGGTGTAACCATTCGTAACAGTAGCAAGTACTTCGTAGGAACTTATGTAAAATTTTGCTTCTCCGTTTTTAATATTGTGAACAGGAAACTGTATCAATTTAGATGTTTGCGGCGGAACAGTATTGTTCGTACTTCCTTTTGTATTTCCTTCGAGGGACTTTTCTTCCAGAAATTTCTGGTTTTGTAGCTGTAGAAATCCTTCTTTCATATTCCAAATACAATTTAATTGTTTTAATGAATCCAATCCTAAAAGTCTAATTCCTTGCAGAATGTTGGTTGGAACGATGTAAAAAACTAAAAGATTTCCTTGATATTGAGTTCGTAAAGAACCTAGTGTCTGTAGGCATGAATTGAGTGTTTTTATGAAGCGTTTATCCGTTGTATCTATATCTTGCTTATTCACAATTGTATTTTCACTTAATAATGAAAGTGAGGCTCCAGGGTCTATTAAATATAGTCCTTGCATGATAAGGGGTATTTTTAGAGAAATGTAAGCAAGTTTGCTTCCTGTGTCTTTAATGGAATAGGCTTGTTCTGGTTTTCTTCTTGTGGGACTTCTTCGTTCAACTGGTTTATGGGGGGTGATTTTGCAAAAGGCATGGTTTTTCGAAAATTTTCGCGATACTGTTTTGTTCTACAGTCCTCTTCTGCGTGTCTAATCTTCTGGCAATAGGTACACTGTACTGGTGTACGTGCTTGAGTTGGAGTTCGTGTTTGTAAATTATTTTGGAAGGTATAAGGCGTTGATGGCTTTGTAAAAGGGGACCTTTTGAAAAATTTAACTTTCGAAGGAATGTTTATCGGTTGTCTAATTTGAAAGGGTCTCGTTTGTATTATCTCAGCGGTTCTAGCAGAGTTAATAGCTTCATTTATATTTTTGGGCGAAGATGTTTTAACGTCTAAACGGAGCTCTTTGTCCAGACCATTGATAAAATCATTTAAACCTCTTTGTTTTTCTTCTTGCATTAAGATTTCTTTTTGTGATGCGGATAGATTTCGACTAAGTATAGTTTTTAATGCTTCGTCGTGAATTTGAGTGAAACGAGTTATGTATGAATTAATAGATTCTTTGAAGCCTTGATGACAATGAATTCGTTTAAGTTGTAAAGCAGTTAGATCGGACGTAATACTGTAATTCTGTCTTAATTGTTCAATCAATTCGTCGAAATTTAAAATCATTTCGGCTCGAATGACGAGTTGAGCTTTACCCTTTATCTTTTGGCCCAAGATCATACTTAATAGTAATAATTCATCTTGCGATTTGTGCAAATTATGCCTGGCGGTTTCAATTTGTGAAATAAATGTTTCGACAGAGATCGTTTCTCCATCAAATTCCGTGATAACGCTTAATAAGTCTTTTAGAGGATAACGCTGGTTCTGTCGCGAAAACGTTTTTACAGAACCGTTTTTTGAATCTGAACTTTCGTCTTCTGTAAGGTAAGGAGAAGACTCTTCGTCCTTTTTTCCTTTTGAATCTTTGGAATCTTTTCTCTTTTCTAGTTTTGTCTCTAACCGTTCGAGACGGCCAAGCACACATTCTAATAATTGTGTAATATTTTCGAGTTCAACCATCTTACCTTTCTCAGAGGGTGTCGACGGTTCAGCAGAAAACTCTTGTGAAGTAGAGTCGCTCAGGACGTCAGACTTCAGTTTTCTTTTTGACTTGACGAGCGATGAGAGTCTTCTTCTCATAGACGGGTGTGTTGTAGGTTCGTGATACGCTCTTCTTGTCGTTACTCAGAACGATTGGCGTATCCCACCGCTGCCACCAATTTATGTCACACGCGAGGTCCACGAGAAGAAGTTTTAAAAAAAAATGCTTTATTAATACAGAAGACGTTATACAAAGACAAAAGTATAATACTGGATTAATACTGATCGCTGTCGAATTAATGAATGAATGAATTGGCGTTGATTGGGACTTCCTTATATACTTCCTAATGACGTCTTGTTTTCATCCATGGGGTCCTCCTGTGTGGGGATAGTTGTGTCTTTGAGTTGTTTTCCCAGACGGTGATGTTGACAAAAGCATTTCCCGTCATAAAATAAATAAATAATTTCTAAAAAAAATTAATTTAAATTAATTAGTTATATAGTTTATTTAAATTAAAACATAAATTTTGTAAATCTAAAAAAAAATTAATTTTATAACTAAAATCAAAAAAATTATAATTTTAATATCATTAATTCCCAAAATTAATATTTTATTTAAACTATTTTTTGATTATTAAATTTTAACATTATATTTATTTTATTTATTAAAATATTTAATATAAATTAAATTATAACTATGAAAATCAAAATTTTTAACATTCTTTCTACAAATTTAATTAAAAATTTATTGATTATTATATTAATAATAATAATTATTATTATTATTATCAAAAATTATCTAAACTCTATTAATTTAATATTAAATTTAATTATTTTTATAATTATAATTATAATTATTGATTATATAAATTTTAATAATTCAATTTATTTATATATAGTATTTATTTCAATTATTGGAAGAGTAATAATTTTATTCTTATATTTTACAAGTATAATTAATAATGAAAAATCTAAAATAAAAAAAAAAAAGAATTTTTTTTATTAGTTTTAATAATTATTTTAATTTTTATTTCAATTTTTAATCAATTTAATTTAAATTTTGATCAATTTGAAATTTTATCAATTAAAAATTTTTTCTTAGAAAATATATTTATATACAAAATTTATATTAAACCATTAAATTTAACAACTTCATTAATCTTATATTTAATTTATATTTTAATTTTAATTATAAAAATATGTTCAAATAAATATATAACATTACGAAAAATAAAAAATTAAAAGTATACAATTATGAGAAATCAATTTAAAATAATATTAAAAAAAAATCCTTTAACTTTAATTATATTAAATTCATTAATTAAATTACCAACTCCTTCAAATATTAATTTATGATGAAATTTTGGTTCTATATTAGGTATTTATTTATTTATTCAAATTATTTCAGGTTTTTTTTTAACTATCCATTATTGTTCTAATATTAATTTTGCTTTTGAAAGAATTATTCTCATTATAAAAGATATTAATATAGGATGATTAATTCGATTAATTCATATAAATGGAGCATCATTATATTTTTTATTAATATATATTCATATTGGACGAGGATTATATTATCATTCATTTAAATCAAAAATAGTATGATTAATAGGTGTAATTATCATAATTTTATCCATAGCTGCTGCTTTTTTAGGATATGTTTTATCATGAGGACAAATATCATTTTGAGGAGCAACAGTTATTACAAATTTATTATCAGCAATCCCATTTATTGGAAAAATATTAGTTGAATGAATTTGGGGAGGATTTTCAATTAATAATGCAACATTAAATCGATTTTATTCAATTCATTTTTTATTACCATTAATTATTTTATTTATAGTAATTTTACATTTATTTTTTTTACATATAAAAGGATCAAATAATCCATTAGGAATTAATAGTAATTATATAAAAATACCTTTTCATCCATATTTTACAATTAAAGATATTATAGGATTCTTAATTATTATATTAATTCATTTTTTAATTATTATACAATTTCCATATTTTCTTAGTGATCCAGATAATTTTATTCCTGCAAATTCTATAAATACTCCAATTCATATTAAACCAGAATGATACTTTTTATTTGCTTATTCAATTTTACGAGCTATTCCAAATAAATTTGGAGGAGTAATTATATTATTTATATCAATTATTATTTTATTAATTCTTCCTTTTAATAATATATATATATTGTCACACGCGAGGTACACGAGAAGAAGTTTTTAAAAAGAATGCTTTATTAATACTGAAGACGTTATACAAAGACAAAAGTATAATACTGGATTAATACTGATCGCTGTCGAATTAATGAATGAATGAATTGGCGTTGATTGGGACTTCCTTATATACTTCCTAATGACGTCTTGTTTTCATCCATGGGTTCCTCCTGTGTGGGGATAGTTGTGTCTTTGAGTTGTTTTCCCAGACGGTGATGTTGACAAAAGCATTTCCCGTCATATTTCTCCGGGGGGTTTTTAAATTGTGTCCTCACAATTTTTATAGAGCAAGGAATCCTTGGGCAATGCGCTGTTGTTCCTGTTCGATTTCTTTCCATTTCTCAATTAGTTGATCAAAATTTCGGAGACTTTTTAGGTAGGCGATGAGCATTCCAAAAAGCCGTTTTTCCTGAAACTCTTTATCTACGTCATTAGAATGAAAAATCTTTAACCATCTGACAAATCCATAGCGATTAGGTAAATGATTTCGCAGGTACGAATAAAGTCTTTGGTACATTGTTGAACATTTCTCGCATGCTTCGACGGGCTGGTAAGTATAGAGAAGAGTATGGCATTTTGAACATCGTGGAAATTCGATTGTGTTCGGGTTATACAGTGTGTGCACTTTTGTTGGTATCCTAACAATTGTTTTTTGATGTGTTGGATTTATCCATAAGTGTGTACTCTCCGTAGGTTCAGGCCAACAGTCCTTACAATAGAAATTTTCAGAATTGAAAGTTTGATACACATAGCCCTTGTCTTTTCCTTTAGCACAGGTTAACAATCGGAGAATTTTATAGCTTTTATGTAATAACGAGACATCGCTCCTGAGGTTGGGATTCTGATAGGTTCCCATCTGTAAAGAGGTCATGATTTTAAAGTTGTTCGAGTGAAACTTTTTCTATGTATATTTCGCAAGCGAGTCATTATATCATTATCATTATCAACAGAGTGTTTCTGGTTCATCTCTTATTCGAGCGAGTTCTGCTAATTCTGCTAATTGTATTGGTTCTGTTGTCATTGGGCTTCGATCGATTGTTCTAGACGCATTTCCGAACGAACAGTGGTCATAAATGATTGTACACGGTTTACACCAAGATTTTAATTGCTCCCATACCCATTTAAGAATTCTTATTCTGTAGAGGATATAAGTGATTAAAGTTCCCATACTGATATATCCCAATAACATGCTATAATATTTGATATTGTCGTATAAAGTCGCTGTTCGTTTTCTTAATGCGAGAGTTTCAATTTGTTGATTAATGTCATTTAATGAGGTTCCCAGGTTTTGTAAATCTGGAGCAGTAATTTGAGCTCGTTTTAAGTATGTTATGTTAATTTGATTGAAATCCACCGCGGTCTGTTCAAAAAGATTTATTGTGTAAGTATTTTTTTCTAAAGGAATGTTTAACGTGGTATTTTGTCCTGTTTTCCCTGATTTGAGGATTATTTCATCAGTTGTTCCTAAACATCCTGGAGGTAAATGTAAAATAGCTTTTCCTTTCAAGGTAATAAAATATGGTTCCTCGTTTTCACATAGTACGTGTAAATATTCTTCCTTCGGTGAGATAGTGATCCAATCTTGATTCGTTATTAATTGAATAAAAAGTGTCGAGTGGAATCGAATATAATGTTGCGTGCAATGATGTGTTTTCTTTAAAATCAACTCAATAAGACAGGCATCTGACGATGTTGTTGTATAATCGGGGCTTTTACGATGTATGATGTATTGGTTTCCCAGGTTTTTGAAATGAATCTTTTCTTCTGGTGTAATAGGAATAAACTTTGTTTTTGCTTCATTTAGGAGGATGTATTCGAAATCAATATCGAATATTTGATATCCTTGTACATAGGAATATGTCGGTAAAGCTACTGGTTTGTATAGGATGTATAAATCTTCTTCTAATAAAGGATTTGTAAGGGCGTAACAGAATCTATTACTCTTAATCATTTTACAAGGCTGTTAGAATAATCGATTTGTTAGGTTCCTCTATATCTGTTGCTAGGCACAATTTATCGATAAACATATGTACGAGTACGCTAGTCGCTGTGTTCAGCCAAATAATCATAAACTAAGTATCTCACAACTCGGCCATACCTGGCACAAGTCCGGCCCGGACTTGTTAAAATAAAAGTAATACATACAACGCAGCAACAAATAAAATTTCACATTCTTTGAATTATTCGCATGATTAATTAACAGAGCAGATAAATTAAATTAAAACGTTTATAAAAATAGTCATATTATGCGCTTTGCCATGGTCTAATATTAACAGCTTCCCAAGTACCTAAATAAGGTTTTTGACTCATTTGAAAACCTTCAATGTCTCCAATCGCATATCTATCATTACGTAATTTCCGCTTAATTTCATACGGCCCTTTGAATTGCGGCAATAGTTTTCTCGATACTCCTTGCGTTGACTCGAAATTTCGTATTAATACATAATCTCCTACTTCGTAAGATTTCGGATTCTTCTTTCCTCTATCAAAATAAGATTTATTATATTCTTGACTTTTTTGTATTTCTCTCTCAGCAGAAACTCTAACACTATTTAAATCACGTTCTGGAATTACATTGTTCTGTAACCATTCCTTAACATTATCCGCTATTTTTCCGCGCTGTTCTATTCCGAATAATAATTTACTAGGAGTTTCTTTCGTAGTTTTATGTACCATATTATTTAATCCATATTCTACTTCTCCTAATAACTTATACCAGTAATTTCCTATGCCATTATCCTGAAGCTTAGCAAGCATGGGTATAATTACTCTATTTACTCGTTCAGCTTGACCATTCGCCTTTGGAGAAGCAGTCGCTATTTTAACATGATATATATCGTATGAAACTAAAAAATCTTCAAATTCTTTTGACGTAAAGGCGCTACCTCTATCTGACACAATAGTTTTTGGTTTACTGTAATACAAGAAATATTGGGACAAACATTGAATCACTTCCTTAGCCGTTGTAGATTTAGTAGCATATAATTTAACAAATTTTGTAAATCCATCTACCACTAGAAAAATATATTGTTTTGCAAGACGTTGTTTATCTACAGGGCCACAATGGTCAATGTGCAATGTTAAAAAAGGCAGATTTCCTTTCGGAAGAGGATACAGACAAGCCTCTCTTTTACCTGTATTAGGTGAATACACAATACATTTAAGACAATTCTTTACATGAGACTCTATTTTTTCCTTCATTTGCGGGAACCAATAATTTTGTTTAATAATAGTATAAGTTTTCTCCAAACTCAAATGACCCATACCATCATGATATCTATAAATCACATTATTTTGCATATTAGCAGGAACATAAAACAATAACTCATCTCCTTTTTTTCTATACACAAGACCATTTCGCATCTCAAACATATTATCTTCTTGCACCTCTAATTTTGTAATAAGTTCTCTAATTTTTGAATCCTTATTTTGATTTAATGACAAATTTACTTCAAAAGGATTGTCTTCTACAATTAAGATATTTGTTGTACGGCTCAAAGCATCTACATGCTTCATTCTATCCCCATTCCTGTGTTCTACTACATAATCATAATTTTCAAGCTCGAGTGCCCATCTAGCAATTCGAGGATTTAAATCTTTCTTATCTAATGTTAACTTTAGTGAATTACAGTCTGTAATAATTTTGAACTTAATTCCTATTAAATAATTACGAAAACGCTTTAAAGCATAGATAATTGCTAATGTTTCCAACTCAAAGCTATGATATTTGCTTTCAGTTTCACTGGTGCGTTTGGAAAAATAAAATACTGGGTGATATTTTAAATCGTTTTTACGTTGCATCAACACTGCACCAAATCCAATAGCGCTTGCGTCGCAGTGTAATTCTGTTAGATCCTGAGGATTGTAAATCGATAACACAGGTGCTGAGGACAATTTTGCTTTTAAACTTTCGAAAGCGCTAAACTCTAATTCACCCCACTTGAATTCTGCACTTTTTTTTAATAAATCATAAAGGGGTTTCGCAATTATAGAAAATTTCTCAATAAATTTTCTAAAATATGAACAAAGACCTAGAAAACTTTGAACCGCACGAATATTTTGTGGCATAGGAAAGTTTAATACTGCTTTAATACCACTTTTAGTTGGTCGTATACCCATACTATCTATAGTGTAACCTAAATATTCAATAGCAGAATAACAAAATTTACATTTATCTATTCTCAACATTAAACAATTATCAACAAGTAACTTAAAAACTTTCTGCAATGTTTGCAAATGACTTTCGAAAGTGATGGATGCTATCACAAAATCATCGATATACACAACCACGTCGCCATTATTAATTAATTCTTTAAATATTTTATGAACGTGTCTTTGAAATTTCTGCGGAGCCGGTTTTAAACCAAATGGCATTTTTCTAAACTCAAATTGTCCTAATGGAGTTACAAACGAAGTATATGGTATTGATTCTTCAGCCATATCTATGTGATAGAACCCATCTTTTAAATCTAAAACAGAAAAATATTTCTTATTTCTCATTATTTCTAATTGATCTTCGATTGTCGGTAGAGGGAAATTTTCCCTGGCTATAAGTTTATTCAATGTCCTGTAACACGGTCCAACAAATTTTAACTTTTTTTTTGTGTTCCGATATTCATTATACTTCGCTTATAGAATTTCGTGCGCTGATTACGAATCTGAAACCCGTTTTTTTCTATCACCCTCAGTTTTTGAGAAATTTAATTTTTTTTAAATTACACATTTTTCAACATTGAACTAATTTTGTGACGTTATTACAAAAGATATTTCAGTTTTGTTTATATACAATGATTCTGTAGACTTTCCTCTGTACACTGATATCAATTTTTATTGTATTGTGAATGATTATATTTATCTAAACAGTCATTATAGTTAAAGTGACACCGATCTGGCACCAATTTTTTGAGGTTCTTTTGAGTATATCTTCAAAAGTAAAGGTCCAGCGTAAAATCCAACCACACCATGCGATAGAGCGGACTTTTTTCTCAAGGAAACGTTCTGGAAAAGTGGGAACACAAATATTTTTTCCAAAGTAGGAGCTAAAATTGGTCCGTAGGCGTCGAGTTGCCGACAGTGGTACTAACACGATAGCATTGTATTAATTGAGACATCGCGTCGTGTCGAGCGCTCGCTGTTTCTGAGCACCACTGTCGGCAACTCAGCGCCTACGGACTTTTTTGCCAATTTTGCCTCCTACTTTGGAAAAAATATTTGTGTTCCCACTTTTCCAGAACGTTTCCTTGAGAAAAAAGTCCGCTCTATTGCATGGTGTGGTTGGATTTTACGCTGGACCTTTACTTTTTAAGATATACTCAAAAGAACCTCAAAAAATTGATGCCAAATCGGTGTCAATTTACCTATAATGACTGTTTAGGAATATATAATCATTCACAATACAATAAAAATTGATGTCAGTGTATAGAGGAACGTCTACAGAATTATTGTATATAAACAAAACTGAAATATCTTTTGTAATAACGTCACAAAATTGGTTCAAAGTTGAAAAATGTGTAATTTTTAAAAAATTAAATTTCTCAAAAACTGAGGGTGATAGAAAAAAACGGGTTTCAGATTCACAATCAGCGCACGAAATTCTTTAAGAAAAGTATAATGAATATCGGAACACAAATTGGCTGTTGGACAGTGTAATCAACACACATTCGAGTTTCGCCATTCTTTTTCTTTACTAAAACAATAGGTGAAGCATAAACAGATTCACTCTCTCTTATTACTTTCTTTTCTAATAAATTATTTAAAATTTTCTGTAACTCAGATTTTTCAAAATGCGACAATCTACGCGATGTAAAATGGAAAGGCTTGTTATCCGTAAGAACAAGCTTTAATTCGGTTTTAACTTTTGGTATACTTGGTCGTTCAGGAAGTAAATATTCTCTACGAAATAAATTCTCACATATTAATCTCTCTTCAGGCGACAAATCAGAATTAATATCAAGATCATCGATCGCTTTTTCTTGAGATTCAAATACATCAATATTTAATATTTCAAGACCAGAATCAGACTTTCCATAATCCGTGGTGCTAGACAAAGTTAAATCAAAACTATTTATAATATCTCTACCAATAATCATAGATTGTGACATTGTGTTATCAGATACTACATAAATTATTATATTTTTTTTCTTTTTGTCTCGCAGCAAAATATCTGCTTTGACACTACTTGAAACGTTTGTAATATTCGGATTCTTTCGAATATTTCAAACAGCCTTTTCTCAGAGCTGGAAAGTCGCTCGTGCAGCATTAGCCGCGACGTGGGGGAGTTGGAACTTCTAACCGTCATCCCTCCAGCATAGGAAAGAGTCATGCTCATCTAATTTCCGAGAACAATCCCCACCACTTTTTAGCCCAATTTTCGGGTATAAAAAGGGCTGAGGATTGTGTCTCGGGGGCTCATTTGAAATCCAGTTCGAGTTTAGTACGCGGCTTAGACTGGAAGCGAGATCGAGCATAAGACTCTTTCGAGACTATTTGAAGATACAGTACGTAGAGTTCTGTTTTAAAGTTCTTTTGAGACCCCGCACTAGATCTGTGCGTAACCTTTAATTTAATAACATATCAAATTCGGGACACACTTTTACTCAAACATTTGTAAAGTCCTGTTAGGATATTTGAATATATGTAACCATTGTCTTTGTAAAACAGAGTATTCAATTAGACACATCCTATCCTGAACGTTCCAATAGCAGTAACGTCCCACAATTAGTATACTTTGCCGCTCAAGTATATTAAATTCAACATAAAGGTTACGAGGCTACCTAACACCCTAACGCGGCTCCCGGTGATGAAATAAGCACCGGTTCGTCCGTGGGTTTTCCTAAGGTGCGATTCACTCGCTACCAACCAACTAATTAGCATCCAAAAAACCAACAACCTCGGCTTTCGCACACGCCTCAAGCCTCGGCCGTAACAAACTGGTGACAGCGGTGGGATACTGCTAGATTAGTGACCGTTCAGATTTGATTGTCTAATATTTTCAATCGCGATTGGAACTCATATAAGACCGAACACGTCTTTGAGGCCTACACACATCGCGAAGACATTTTAAAATTGATACAATTGTCACAATTGTTGATAGAAAAGGGTAGTTCAAGCACACAAGGATTTGTGCAGTTAACAATTAGAATCCAAAGATTCTAAGGAAGAATTTTCTGTAGTATTTGATCAAAGTATAATATTTGGTAACCATGTTTCAGGAAAAAGCTTCTGCTTCATCTGAGGACATAGCTAGTTTAACTTTGTCAATGGCTAAGTCTATGTCATTGCTCACACAGCGTAATTTCATACAATACGCTACGACACCGGTACCGGTTTTTAACGGTGAAAATCCACCACTCTCAGTTTTTGCACAAAGCGTAGAAAACGGTTTAGCTTTAATTCCATCAGACACCGAATCAGAATTTTTAACGATAGTATTAACAAAACTCACCGGGGCTGCAAGAATCAGTATTCAGGATAAAAAATTTTGTACAGTCACAGAATTATTGGGATATTTAAAGAAGCGTTACGCTCCGGGTCGAAATTTAGCTTACTTTCAAGGGGAAATTGCTCGTCTTAAAATTCGTGGCGACGAATCTTTAAGAAAATATATAGACCGCGTAAGTCGCCTCGCTCATTGCACTCGGACGGCAGTTCGCGATTGGTACGGAGAAAATAGCGCTGAAATCTCCAAAGAAATCGAAAAGGATATTTTGGAAAATTTCATCGAGGGATTGCCAGAAAAGGTCGCGTTAAAATTAACACTCCTCGGGGCAAGTCAAAAAACGCTTGAGGACGCTTTCGAAGCTGTTATTCAAGTGGACCGCCGACTAAGAAACAGGCGTTACAGCAGTGACTCTAGTCATAACAACGATTATGGGTACGAAGAAGAGTACCGTAGTCGTAGAAGAAACCGAGAAAGGGATCACAGCCCTCAACCGTCGTACTATTACTCACCATCGCGCAAGAATTACTTTAGAGACAAGAGCACATCTGGCTCAGAAACGGAATACGAACACCGACCAAGGCGCGAAACGGCAATGAGCGTGCGGAGAAGCACTTCACGCTCCCCAAGCTATTCATCTGACTCATCAAGAAAAGAAGACTACCCTAGGAGAAATAATACTAGCAAGAATAGCAATAGATCACAGTTGTATTGCTGGAATTGCGGTATTAAAGGACACGACACGAAAACCTGCAGGGACGAAGAAGAATTCCAACGCAAGACGCCCTCTTCATCGCGGTCCTCTCCATACAGGAAAGATTTAAACTCCGAATACGCTCACCGCAAAGGCGATCCGGTGAGCGTGTTGAAAAACGATCGCCAAAGGAAAATAGGGTTCAGCGACGAGAAGGACTCAAACACATCAGAGAAGCACCAACCCCGCGAATCAGAGTCAAGGTTCCGGAGCTGGAAAAAGGACAGGGAGAATTCCTATTAGACGGAGGAGCAACTATTAATTTAGTTGTCCTGAAAGTACTGGGTGATTATGCAGAAATCACTTCCAAAGAAGAAATAGAAGTAACGGGATTATCCCCTCAATCGATACACACCTTAGGAACCACTGTCTTACACATTAACAATATTCCGACACCATTTTACGTCATTAAAAACCTTCCCATGTCAGGCGATGGCCTTTTGGGAAGTCCATTCTTCCTTCAAGAAAGAGCCGAAATTTCTTATTACCATGGGACACTTGTAACCCGTGATCAGCCAACTAAACCTATACGTTTCTCAAATTTCAACGAAATAGAAGCATGCTATGGACCATATAAAACAAAGCATCGAATCCCGGGAAGCAGAGTAGGGCACAAATCAACTGATAATTAAAAATGACTAATGATTTGAATAATCGTTAATCATAATTAATAATCATTAGTTGAAAATTTTTCATTGGTTAGTTATGACTACATGGCACTAGTTATGGACAATTCTATTTAATCATTAGTCATTTGTTATTAGTCATGATTAGTTATTAGTTATTTTTAAATTATTGGTCATTAATTAATTAGTCATCAATCACTATTCTAGATCTTTGTGACTGACGAATATTCTAACATGTGTAAACGAAGAATGTGCAATAACTGAACGTACTAGGCTATCGCCCGAATTCGTTCGATTTTGCTCGATCCGACCCGAGACCGATTTCTCAGGTACCAATATATTCATAGCGTAAACATAAACATTAACAGTATATGTAGTAGGAGTCGAGTCTTCCAGTCAAAGGCATACCTTGACGCTGTCAAGCAAGTAAATCGAGTTCTGTTCGTATTGTGAGTTGTTGCTATGCAGTCATTTTCGGCAGATTCTTTTAAAAAAGTTACCATCCTAGATGGTAAGTTTTTCAAGCCAGTTATTGACAAGTGTACGGCTCTTCAAACAGTGGCAGTGTGTGTAAAGTGTCAACCGAATGTAGTGGAAATAAAAGGCCATGGAAAATCATCCTCAAATTTTTTAAGCCATTTACAAAAGGTTCATGGTATGGAAAGTTTTAAAGAATATCAGGATCACGTTAAACAAAAAAAGCGCAAGTTGAATGACACAATCAAAACGAAAGTTCACAAAAACAAAAATCCACAGGAACGTTTTGAAGACAACATTATAAAATTTGTACTGCATTCCATGGTTCCGATGAGAATAATTGACGATCCATATTTCAAAACAATATTTAATGACTTACACATTTCTTCGAAAGGTTTAAGGTTAATAACTCGTCGCTCCTTAACGCGAAAAATTGAAACATTCTTTAATGAAAATATGCGATGCCTAAAAAAGGAAGTAAGTAACATAAAATATGTCTCAACTTCGGCGGATATTTGGTCCGGGCGACGCAGAAGCTTTCTGGGTGTTACAGTACATTGGATTAGTGAAAAGAATATGGAAAGAAGATCGGCTGCTATTGCCTGCAGAAGATTTCGGAGCTGTCACACTTCTGAGAGAATCGCCGAGATGTTACATAAAATTCATAATGAATTCGGAATCTACTCTTCGAAAATTCGTGCCACGATTACTGATAATGGAAGCAATTTTTTGAAGGCTTTTAGAGATTACTCAATTGATAAAAATGTTTGTAATGAAGAAGTCGAGCATTGGTGCATAGGGGAATCGGATACCCAATCCGATAGTGAAATGGAAAATGACTCACAATCAGAAACATTCGATTCTGCGTTAAAAATACTATCAAACAGTAGGGAACTCGCCAAAGTTTTGCCTAGTCACATCAGGTGCTGTGCCCATACACTGAATCTTTGTGCTTCATCAGACGTCTCTAAAGCGATATCAAATTCACCATCTTTAACCAGTATACATAATCGTGTAATGGCAAAGTGCAACATACTATGGAGAGCAGTAGCTCGTCCTAAATCGTCTGAAATCCTTTTGGATATTTTAAGTTACACTCTCTCTAGACCATGTGAGACTCGCTGGAACTCGCTGTACGATGCCCTACAAAAAATATTGCAGATGAAGAATAAATCTCAAGAAGTTTTTGAAGCGCTGAATGTTAAAAATACGAATATGCTCACTGAGGATGATTTCAACTATATTGAAGAACACATGGAATGTGCAAAACCAGTTGCTACTGCTTTGGATATACTGCAAGGCGAGAAATTTACATATTATGGAACAACAATACCAGTCCTGTTTTCATTATTGCATAAACTTGAATTTTTGAACCAAAAAGAATGGAAGTTTTGCAAGCCAATATCAGACTGTTTTTTGAAAAGTGTTCGCAATAGGTTTAGTGAGTATTATAACTTCTCTAGCGACTTATCATTCGATGCTGCTATAGCGGCTCTTTCCCATCCGGAGTTTAAAAACCGATGGTTGACTCGTGTGGAAACTCAACAGCAAACTACTATAATGAACCTGTTCAAAGAAGTGGTAGCTGCTGAAAGTTCTCCCGTTAAAACAGTAACTGAAAACCATAATACATCTTCTACTTCAGAGTTTTTTGATTTTGGCGAAGGAACCTCCAATTGTGAACTATCGACGGAACATGAAGTATTACAATTCCTCAGTGATGGTCGCCAGGAAATACAAATGCTAGAACAATATCCACATATAAAAAGAGTTTTTATAAAATATAATACACCGTTGCCATCATCGGCAGCAGTCGAAAGACTTTTTAGTTACGCTACAATGACGAATTTGCCAAAAAGTAATAAATTAAGTGACAAAAATTTTGAAATACGTGTTCTTATGAAAGCAAATTCAAAATTTTTTGAACAAAACTGATAGCTTCTACATTCAGTCAATTAAGTCAATTAAGTCAGCTAAACTCAAATTATTTCAATAAAATCTTGAGTGACTAACGATAAGTTAAAATGTTATTGCTACAAACGTAGTAACTATATTATAAAAATAATATTGTGTTATGTTATATAAAATAATATTTAAGTATGTTCTTTCTGTTTACGTTGTGTGAAATCTTTTCTTTTTGTTTAAAGTATAAATTAAAAATAAATAAGTTAAAAATAAAATGAAAAAAGTTACATTTAATTACCTTTTCCTTTCTCTTTTTTCCAAATTATTATAATCTTTATTTTGCATTATAAGTTTACAACGTATTGAGATATAGTTTTTTGTTATCATTCCGTACCTTTTTAATTCATCATTCTGTAACTATTAGTCACATTTAAATTTTAATTATTTATTTTGTTATTAGTTACGACTAAAGTTAATCATTAGTCAGTATTCATTATTCATGCTTAATAAAAAATTTAGTCATTAGTTATTAGTTATAATCAAATATTTACTTAATCATTAGTTATTAATCACGCCCTAATGTTTACTTCCTCATTAATTATTAGTCACGCTCAAATATTTTCTTAGTCATTAGTCATTAATCAGTTTTATTTTGTTAAATAAATCATTAGTCACTAATCATATTAGTGATTACAGTTTGCCCAACTCTGCCGGGAAGGACAACTCAGCAGATAGCCGTAAGGATAACCAATCCAGAAATCAAGGAAGGATACCTACCTCGGCTTAAAACACCTAAAAACATCTACGCCGGTGAAGCTGCAGTTCGAAACCTTGACGGATCATGCTACGTATTGGCAACAAACATAGGAGAAGAAGAAACCGAAATCTATCTGGAACCACAGTATTTGCACCCTTACGAAATTCTAGATACCTCTGATGAAGACCCAATTTCATCCTATCAAGCGGATTCCATCGATAGCAAAAATAGAGCTCAACACATTTGGAATACTCTAAAAACGGAACACCTTAATCCCGAAGAAGAAAGACACATTCGAGAAATCGTCCATGAATTTTCTGATAGGTTCTACCTACCAAGGGATAAATTGGATAAAGTTCCGAATTTCTACCATTCGATTCACGTCACTGATGACATTCCAATCAACACTAGGCAATATCGCGCACCTCCAATTCATCAGAAAGAAATTCAAACCCAGGTCAAGACACTTTTATCACAAGGAATTATTAAGGAATCTACTTCACCATATAATTCGCCACTGTGGATTGTTCCGAAAAAAGCAGACGCTGAAGGTAATAAGCGATGGCGTATGGTCATCGACTTCCGAGCACTTAATGACAAAACCATCAGCGATAAATGTCCATTACCACAAATCACAGAAATTTTGGATAAACTGGGTAGTGCCAAATACTTTTCAATATTTGATTTAGCCAATGGTTTCCACCAAATCGAGATGCACCCACGGGATAGAGAGAAAACTGCGTTTACAACACCATATGGACACTACGAATTCGTACGGATGCCTTTTGGATTAAAAAACGCACCTCCTACCTTCCAACGCTTAATGGATCAAGTACTGTCTGGAGTTCAAGGATCAGAATTATTTGTATACCTCGATGACATCGTGGTGTATTCTTCATCACTTCGAGAGCACGAGATTAAAATCAGGAAATTGATGAACCGACTTCGAGAACACGGACTCACATTGCAAACCAGCAAATGTGAATTCCTTCGTAAGGAAGTCACATATTTAGGACACATAGTCTCTTCTGAAGGCGTTAGACCGGATCCAAGAAAACTACAAGCCGTGAAAAACTTTCCTGTACCTCGATCACAGAAAAACATCCAACAATTTTTGGGATTGACCGGATACTACCGCCGTTTCATTCCAAATTATTCAACCAAAGCACGACCATTAATTCAACTCCTTGGGAAAGGAATTCGTTTTAGTTGGTCAGAAGAACAGCAACAAAGCTTCGAGTCATTACGAGACGAATTGTGTAAGGAACCAATTCTACAATTCCCAGATTTCACCGGACATTTTATCATCACTACAGATGCTTCGGATTTTGCGATTGGTGCAGTCCTGAGCCAAGGAGAAATAGGCAAGGATTTACCAATCGCTTACGCTTCCCGTACTTTAAATTCAGCCGAAAGAAATTATTCAGCCACAGAGAAGGAATGTTTAGCGATGGTATACGCCGTCCAGTACTTCAGACCATATGTTTTCGGAAGGAAATTCACCCTAGTGACAGACCACCGACCGCTTGTTTGGTTACACTCAGTAAAGGACCCCACTTCACGACTAGTCAAGTGGAAGTTACGACTCCTGGAGTATGATTACGACGTTGTACATAAATCTGGAAAAACCAACACGAACGCAGATGCTTTGTCACGTAATCCAACTGCAGTCTGTTTACCATTAATTCCAAGAGAGGAAGACAAAGAATTCAAAATGACAATTCCGAAACAAACAACATCAGGACCAGATACCATAGGACACCGCATACGAGAACTTCGAAGAGATCGCGAAACAAGACCCATTTACGAAGAACTCAGCTACACCTCCGAAGATTCAGAAAATCAGGAAGCAACCCCAATTAAACACAAGACTATTCGAAGAAGGAAAATTCATCAAGACCCAACCGATAGAGAAATTCTAACCAATAACCGATCAAGCAGCATAATCTCAGGGAATCCTGCAGCGCATTCTACACCAAACTCTGGAAACACACAAGGAAATCAAGAAAATTCGACAACGGATAGTAGGACCATAACCACAGATTTGATTTCCTTCAACGAATCTAACCCTCTAGAAACTACAGTAAAATCAGCAAATCAGAATCAACCACGGACAATACTAGAGGAACCAAACGAATCACACCTACCTGCAGCATTGACTCCAACCATTATGGATCATCCTGCCATTGATACCACACCATCCATCTCACAAAATACTTCAATTCCGATTCAAGTACCTCAATTAACAAACTCAATACCTTTGGATTACGAATCTACAGCACCTGAAGATAGTAGTTCAACGGAAGAAGAACCACCGAGTATTCCAGCGCCTCTACAAATCACGCATAATAACAACATTCGAACACCACCTGAAGAAACTAGGAAACAATTAATCGAAGAAGCCCATAGTAGTTTAATCGGAGGACACAAGGGCGTCACCAAAACTCTCAACCGCCTGAAAACCAATTACCAATGGCCAGGAATGAGGAAAGACATTGAAGATTTCATTCGGAAATGCAAGAGTTGTCAAGAGCAAAAATTAGTAAGAGCAAAAACCCGTCAGCCAATGATCATCACGGATACACCTTTAGAACCATTTGATAAACTTGCACTAGACACCGTTGGACCATCACCAGAGACACCAAATGGGAATCGATACATTTTAACAATGCAAGACAACCTCACAAAATATTGTATAGCAGTTGCCATTCCCAATATCCGAGCTTCAACGATAGCTGACGCATTCGCCAGGCACTTCATCGCAATCTATGGAACGCCTCGGGAAATCTTAACTGACAGAGGTACCAGTTTCATAGGAAAGGTGATGAAGCACCTTGCCGAAATTTTCAAAATTAAGCAAATAACCACTTCTGGGTACAGACCACAAACCAATGGATCATTAGAAAGAAGTCATCTGGTACTCACCGAATACCTGAAGCATTACAATGGACTCATACGAGGACTGGGATATTTATATTCCGTTCGCCATGCTTTCTTATAACACATCAGTACATGAAGCCACCAATTTCACACCACACGAGCTAATTTTCGGAAGACCTTCAAGATTACCAAGCGCTTTTCCCTCTGGACAGGAATTAGTAACCTATGGATCGTATTTGTCCGACTTGATTACCAAGATGACCAACATCCGTGATCAAGCCGCCGACAATCTAAATAAAGCAAAGGAAAGGTCCAAAAGATACTATGATCGACACACAAATAAACGGCAATTCCAACCTGGGGACTACGCTTACATTTTAAAAGAACCCCGAGTCAGCAAATTCGACCCTCATTACATCGGTCCATATCAAGTAGTAGATGTGACGGATCTAAATAACGTAGTCCTGAAAACTGATCAACAAAAACTCATTACGAAACACCAAGACAAATTAAAATTAGCCCATCTTGCAGACAGTTCCTCAGACTGATATTAGAACAATCTGGTCAAATACATCCACACAGGAACCTATGTCGGAGGAGGCATCAGTACAGCCCTTATGGTCGCCATCGTCATCTGCTGTGTTATGAAAACCAGATCCTATCTCGTCCCTCAAGAGCAGCCAACTTTTCTAAGAGCACCAGGGATTGAGCTACTTAATGAAGTGGCAGTAGTCGAGACAAACCCAAGGATAGCAACACCTGTTTCGAATCAAGAAAACCCACCCCCGACAGTCGTGGTACACAAAGGAGTCAGCATTATTTAAACAAATCCAACCAATGGAAACCCTGAAAGCCAGCCACAACCGTATATATTCTCTGGACCCCAAAAGCACAAGACTTAGTCCTGTGCCAAAATTTCCAAAGACAGGATGCCACTCGAAATCGCAACGCAGACAGAACCCAAGGAGGGAACACGAACAGTCTCCTTGCAAACGGACGAAAAGGCCACCTGGGTCAAGGAGCACCGACTGAGAAGTCTGCTGCGCAGCTCTGGGAGCTTTGCCCCAGGAGATGGAAAGCCTGCACGAGCCAGAGGAACACAAACCAAAATATTCCTGGGCGAGGACGTGGCCTGCCAAACCTCCGAGGCAGATTTCCAAGAGGCAGCGAGGCAACTCCGGAAGAGGCGCCGACCAACCATCCCCTACCTGTGGGATAACGGACTGATGTTGGCCGACCTCAACGACGACAACATCCGAGACTGGATGCCAGGCGAGACCCTGAAGGCCCTCTTGTTCCAGCAGCGGATGAAGGCCTTATTCGGCGAAGACCAACAGCCCCTTTCTCCCCCCCATTAAGAAGCAAGTAGACAACCCACAAATACCACACAACACACATACACATAAACGACAATAGGCAAAATCCGATTTCAACACGTCGCTACGCATGGGAGTCCAATTTCGCTTGCATTTCCAGCTCTAGAAAGCAGAAAGCATCATAATAAATGATGTTTCATCTAAAGGTGGAGATGTAATATTCGGATTCTTTCGAATATTTCAAACAGCCTTTTCTCAGAGCTCGAAAGTCGCTCATGCAGCATTAGCCGCGACGTGGGGGAGTTGGAACTTCTAACCGTCATCCCTCCAGCATAGGAAAGAGTCATGCTCATCTAATTTCCGAGAACAATCCCCACCACTTTTTAGCCCAATTTTCGGGTTTAAAAAGGGCTGAGGGTTGTGTCTCGGGGGCTCATTTGAAATCCAGTTCGAGTTTAGTACGCGGCTTAGACTGGAAGCGAGATCGAGCATAAGACTCTTTCGAGACTATTTGAAGATACAGTACGTAGAGTTCTGTTTTAAAGTTCTTTTGAGACCCCGCACTAGATCTGTGCGTAACCTTTAATTTAATAACATATCAAATTCGGGACACACTTTTACTCAAACATTTGTAAAGTCCTGTTAGGATATTTGAATATATGTAACCATTTTCTTTGTAAAACAGTGTATTCAATTAGACACATCCTATCCTGAACGTTCCAATAGCAGTAACGTCCCACAATTAGTATACTTTGCCGCTCAAGTATATTAAATTCAACATAAAGGTTACGAGGCTACCTAACACCCTAACGCGGCTCCCGGTGATGAAATAAGCATCGGTTCGTCCGCTCCTATCTCTCCCAAACGGCTCCCGGTGATGAAATAAGCATCGGTTCGTCCGTGGGTACCTTTATTCCTTACGTGGCTCCCGGTGATGAAATAAGCATCGGTTCGTCCGCTCCTATCACTCCCAAACGGCTCCCGGTGATGAGATAAGCACCGGTTCGTCCGTGGGTTTTCCTAAGGTGCGATTCACTCGCTACCAACCAACTAATTAGCATCCAAAAAACCAACAACCTCGGCTTTCGCACACGCCTCAAGCCTCGGCCGTAACACATTTAACTTACTGCCATTTATTCCGCAAAACACACAATCTGACATATTCACAGCTTCTATTAAACTAGACGGTACATACTTTTCTTTAACAAATGTAATAGGACTTCCCGTATCTAACAATGCATCTAACTCTATATTATAATTCATATTTTCACACTTTGAGAAAATTGTTACAGGTTCTTTAAATTCATTGTTATCTCTTACCGATTCGTCAACCAAATTGACTTGCTTTTCCACTCGCATTGGACAATCTTTGTATAGGTGACTGGTATCACCGCACTTGAAGCAAGAACCTTTTTCCCTCTTCGGCAGATTGCAGTCCTTCGCCAGATGCCCATTTTTGTTGCAATTATAGCACTTTATATTAGTTGACGCCTTCTCATCGTTGCCACTGGTAAAATCTGGTCGTGTCGCCTTCATCCCTTGATTCTCCTTTACTGGACGATCTTTCTTATCACCCAATGTGATTTCCTCAAATGAAGTTAGTAAATCAGTCCCAGACTTGAAATTTTGCATTCGCGCCTGATTCTTCAATGATACATCTGGAATGCCATCAATAATATAATACAACATTTCTTTCTCAGCTACAGGCACGCGATTTCCCAAAGTAATTTTGGCATGATAATAGTCACTGAAAGCTCCCATCTTTAACCACTTTCGTTCTTCAAACCGACGCCTTAACAAAAGGATATTCGTTCGTTGACCAAACATTCCCTTCATTTCTTCTAATAAATTATCGACAGCCATTCCGATGTGTTCACTGCGTGAATGGAACCACGCCAAGGCTTTTCCTCGCAATCTCGTCGCAATCAAAATCTTCCCGTTATTATCATCCAATTGATAAGTATTACATAAAAGTCTCGCCTGATCTTCCCATTGGGAAAAAGGCGGATGATTCCCATTAAAAGTACATAATAAATCGGCCACTGCCTTTATGCTCAACTGACCTTGTATTGACTGCATACTATACCGGTCAATCGCGGTGAATCTCGCAATTCACTTTCTCTCCGCAGCACCCTCAATTCTCTCTCCATGACGGCATTCTCTCTTCTTAAAAGTTCCATCTCTCTTGATGGATTTTCCATAGCTGCATCGTTCGTGACGGTCAATCGAATCGGATAAGATTCTTCTCGAGGCATACCAGCACCAGCGACTTCTTCCTCTTCGAAATCGTTCATCCAAGCACCCGTTGGATCAGCTTCCATTAGACGAGTTATTAAATCGGGCTTATTACCCGAACTGGATAATCCCAACGACAACAGTTTCTGCTTTAACTGAACAAGCTTGAAACTCTGTGGATTCTTCATATTTCCACACACAGGACACTTTGAAAACTTGCGACGCTACTTAATGCGCAATTTTCAGCTCGATCCCACTTCTGAATTTGTAAGGGCGTAACAGAATTGATTACTCTTAATCATTTTACAAGGCTGTTAGAATAATCGATTTGTTAGGTTCCTCTATATCTGTTGCTAGGCACAATTTATCGATAAACATATGTACGCTAGTCGCTGTGTTCAGCCAAATAATCATAAACTAAGTATCTCACAGAATTGTTATTGTATAAAGTAATCTATCTCTTGTTGTCGCTACAGCTATTTCGCTTACATCCAATAATAGGGCATAGTATTCTTCTTGTAATGGTACCGGAAAATGTTGTTTTGTTGTATTTTTTAATGTTGTCATTAAAAGTGACGGTTGAATGAGATTTGGATGTATTATTCCGTGTTTTCCGTCAATTAGAGGGTTTGATAATTTTTGTATTTGTATTGATAGGTCATGAATTAGGTTTGTGTAATCAAATAAAGTTTCGTCAATCTTTAGATTGTAAATTTCTAATCGAGTTGCATTTTGAATATTTGCAAAGTTTAAATTGAGTGTTGCAAGTTGTTCGTCAAATTTATGAGATGTTCCGATACTATTTTGCAGTTTGTTTAGTAAAAAGGTCGTCTGATTTCGAACTAAGTAAGCTATTTTTAAATTGTCTTCTCTAAGTTTATCTAGTTCGTTATTGTAATATTCTGCATCTGATGCAGCTAGTGTTCCGAATAGAAGTCTTATTCCTTCTCCAACTATGTTTAGTAATCCTCTCTGTTTTCTGGTATGACCAACAAATTGTTGTAAAGTATGCAATTCGTCTCGTAGTAATTTTAGTTTGTGTTTCTGTATTAAAATTCGAGCTTTGCTAAAGCAGGGGTCGATTTCGGCACAGTGATATTCTAAATTTTGTAGTTGGTTTTCCAAATGATCAATTTGCTCTTTTGTATGAGAATAATCTATTCCAACGTTTATCGTCCATGTCTCGTGGAATAGTTGGGCCTTCTTTTGGTATTCTAGATACGTTATTTGTTCATCTTTTAGGGGAGTGAAAGTCAATGAATTTTGTGAAGTTATTTCAGCCTGGTGCAGAGGATGGGCCAGAGGTTGTGGCTCATCATCATCAAAAAGGTCAGAATTACTATCTTCCTCATCTTCTTTTCCTGGAACAAAGAAAGGTTTCACATCTGAGGTGTGATACGTTACTTTTCGCTGGTTTTTCTCGATAGTTATAGCTTGATCATTGATGACTTGTACTATGCGATAGGGTCCTCCTTCCCAGGGTCCTTTTAATTTTGAGTCTTGAGGCTGTTTTCGTCTAACTAAAACGTTTTGTCCTACTTGATATTGGCGGGCTATTTTACTTTGGGGTTGTAAGCGCTGGGTTTTCTTTTGTCGATTAGTTATTCTTTCTTTTGCTTGTTTTGTAATTCTTTTTCGTTGAGCTCTTAAGGCTTGATAAAGAAATTTTTCTGTTAATTTTAATTCTCTTGCTTCTACTGGCATGTATGGTTTGTATCCGAACATAAATTCGGCAGGTGAAAAACCTGTATTTTCATTAACTGTTGAATTATACGATAGGACAACATCTGGTAACAAAGGAATCCAATTTTCCGTATCGGTTAAATAACTTCGTAGATAATTTAGGATTTCTTTATGCGATCTTTCGTTTTTCCCATTAGATTGCGGGTGATAAACGGACGTTATTTTCCATTTGATCCTTAATTTATTCTTGATCGTTTCTTCGAATTCTGCTCGAAATTCTAATCCGTTATCTGTTAATATTTCTTTGGGTACTCCAAAGATTTGAATATAGTTGATCCATAATGCTTCTAGGACTTCTTTTGCAGTCTTTGTCGTTAAAGGTATTAATTGTATATATCTTGTTAGATAATCTTGTACAACTAGAATATATCGAAAGTTCCTATCAATGGGTAATGGTCCCATGACATCTAAAGATATTTTTTCATTTGGTCTTTCAGGTATGTCAGGATTTCCAGGTCCTGGTCTGTTAGCTTCATATTTTAATTTTTTCTCGTTCTGGTTTTCTTCTTGTGGGACTTCTTCGTTCAACTGGTTTATGGGGGGTGATTTCGCAAAAGGCATGGTTTTTCGAAAATTTTCGCGATACTGTTTTGTTCTACAGTCCTTTTCTATGTGTCCAATCCTCTGGCAATAGGTACACTGTACTGGTGTACGTGCCTGAGCTGGAGTTCGTGTTTGCGAATTATTTTGGAAGGTATAAGACGTTGATGGCTTTGTAAAAGAGGACTTTTTGAAAAATTTAACTTTCGAAGGAATGTTTATCGGTTGTCTAATTTGAAAAGGTCTCGTTTGTATTATCTCAGCGGTTCTAGCAGAGTTAATAGCTTCATTTATGTTCTTGGGAGAAGATGTTTTAACGTCTAAACGGAGCTCTTTGTCCAGACCATTGATAAAATCATTTAAACCTCTTTGTTTTTCTTCTTGCATTAAGATATCTTTTTGTGATGCTTATAGATTTCGACTAAGTATCGTTTTTAATGCTTTGTCGTGAATTTGAGTGAAACGAGTTATGCATGAATTAATAGATTCTTTGAAGCCTTGACGACAATGAATTCGTTTAAGTTGTAAAGCAGTTAGATCAGACGTAATACCGTAATTCTGTCTTAATTGTTCAATCAATTCGTCGAAATTTAAAATCATTTCGGCTCGAATGACGAGTTGAGCTTTACCTTTTATCTTTTGGCCCAAGATCATACTTAATAATAATAATTCGTCTTGTGATTTGTGCAAATTATGCCTGGCTGTTTCAATTTGTGAAATAAATGTTTCAACGGAAATAGTTTCGCCATCGAATTCCGTAATAACGCTTAACAAATCCTTTAAAGGATATCGTTGATTTTGTCGTGAAAATGTCTTTACAGAATCATGTTTAGAATCTGAACTTTCATCCTCCGTGAGGAAGGGAGAAGGCTCTCCGTCCTTCTTTCCTTTCAAATCTTTTGAGTCTTTTCTCGTCTCCAGTTTAGTTTCCAACCGTCCGAGACGGCCAAGCACATTTTCTAATAATTGTGTAATATTTTCGAGTTCAACCATCTTACCTTTCTCAGAGGGTGTCGACGGTTCAGCAGAAAACTCTTGTGAAGTAGAGTCGCTCAGGACGTCAGACTTCAGTTTTCTTTTTGACTTGACGAGCGATGAGAGTCTTCTTCTCATAGACGGGTGTGTTGTAGGTTCGTGATACGCGCTTCTTGTCGTTACTCAGAACGATTGGCGTATCCCTCCGCTGCCACCAATTTATGTCACACGCGAGGTACACGAGAAGAAGTTTTTAAAAAGAATGCTTTATTAATACTGAAGACGTTATACAAAGACGAAAGTATAATACTGGATTAATACTGATCGCTGTCGAATTAATGAATGAATGCATCGGCGTTGATTGGGACTTCCTTATATACTTCCTAATGACGTCTTGTTTTCATCCATGGGTTCCTCCTGTGTGGGGATAGTTGTGTCTTTGAGTTGTTTTCCCAGACGGTGATGTTGACAAAAGCATTTCCCGTCATAATATAAACTTAGATCAAATAAATTTTATCCTTTAAATCAATTTATATATTGATTATTTATTTCATCATTTATATTATTAACATGATTAGGAGGAAAAGAAATTGAATATCCTTATATTCAATTTAGACAAATTTTAACAATTTATTATTTTAATTATTTTTTAATTATTCCAAAATTTCAAAATATAATTTTTTATTTAAGTTAATGAGCTTGAAAAGCACATATTTTGAAAATATAAGATAAAATTAAAATTTTTATTAACTTTCATGAATTTAATTTAACTTTTAAAAAAAATAAAATTAAATTATATTCAATAAAAATTAAATATAATAAAACAATTGAAATAAAATTTTTTCAACATATAAATATTAATTGATCATAACGAATACGAGGTAACACCCCTCGAATTCAAATAATAAAAAAAATATGATATAATCAAAATATATTAAATAATAAATTATAATCAATTGAAAAAAATATTAAAGTAATTAAATATCTTATAAAAATAATTCTTAAATATTCAGCCATAAAAATTAAAGCAGACCAACCTCTAAAATATTCAGTATTAAAACCTGAAACTAATTCAGATTCACCTGCAACTAAATCAAAAGGTGTTCGATTTATCTCAATTAATAAACTAATTATAAATAATAAATAAATAGGAAAAATAAAAAAAATAAAAAAAATTTATAAAATAAAAAATAAATAAATGAATAATTTTCAATTAATAAAATTAATATAAATATAATTAAAAATAAATTTACTTCAAAAGAAATTGATTGAGCTACTGAACGTAAACAACCTAATATAGAATAATTTGAATTTGATGATCAACCCCCTAATATAATAGGATAAACCCCTATAGAAAATAATCTTAATATATATAAAATACCAAAATTTATTGAATATCAATTTACATTATAAATAAATAAATTTCATAATATAACAATTAAAACTAAAATCAAAATAGGTCTAAAATTATAAATATATAAATTTATTTTAGAAAGATAAAAAAATTCTTTAGATAACAATTTAATAACATCTCCAAAAGGTTGAAAAATTCCTATAAAACCAATTTTATTAGGATCTTTACGCAATTGAATATAACCTAAAATTTTCCGTTCAAATAAAGTTAAAAATGCCACACAAATTAATAATAAAATTAAAATATTTAATATATAAATTAAATTAACTAATATATAATTTAAAATCTGAAAAAAAATTATTATTTATATATTTAAATACTTATATATTATTAAATTCTAAATTTAATGCACTTAATCTGCCAAAATAATATAACATTAATAATATTAATAAATTAAATAAAATTTTTAATAATTTTAGTCCTTTCGTACAAAAAATTAAAATATAATTAAAGATAAAAACCGATCTGGTTCACACCGATCTTAACTCAAATCATGTAAGATTTTAAAAGTCGAACAGACTTAATTATTAATTATCTACAATTAATATTTATCTTAATTCAACATCGAGGTCGCAAACATCTTTATCAATAAGATCTTTCTAAAGATATAACGCTGTTATCCCTAAGGTAATTTACTATAAAATTTATTTTTAAAAATAATATAAAATTATTAATCAAATACTTTTAAATAATTTAAATCATTTATCATTGTAAAAAATACTTAAAGTTATATTAATTTAATTATCCTCCCAATAAAATAAAAAAATTAAATTCAATTAAATATTTAAATTTAAACAAAAATTTAATTTTAATATAAAATTCTATAGGGTCTTCTTGTCTAATAATTTTATTTAAGCATTTTTACTTAATATTAATATTCAATTTATATAAAAAAGACAATTTATATTTCATTAATTCATTCATTCCAGATTTCAATTAAAAATCTATTGATTATGCTACCTTTGTACAGTCAAAATACTGCAGCTATTAAAAAATTTCATTGAGCAGAACTGACTTTTAATTATAATCAAAAAGACATGTTTTTATTAAACAGGTGAATATATATATTTTGCCGATTTCCTTAATCATAAATAAATTTATATACAATTAAAATTATTTCAGTCATTTTTACTAGTTAAATCATTATTATAAAAATTAAATAATTAAATTAATTTTTTTAAATCATATTTATTTTCAAATAAATTTTTATTAAAAATATAAATTATTAAATTCTTTTTTATTAAAATTAAATTTTATAAATATAATTATTTAAAAATTTTTATAAAATAATAATTAAATTAATAGATTATTCCATAAATTTTTTATTTTTAACAAATAAAATAAAACAAAATTTATTTTAAAAATTAAAAATATGAATTAAATTCAATTTAAAAAAAAACTAGAAATAATTAAAATCGAATAAAATTTCATTTTAAAAATTATATTTATAATTATTTTAATATATAAAAAATAATATATTTCACGCTGTAGTTGCTATCCCCTCAGGGTTCCAACCTCCTCCATATTATGCCTTACATTACTAGCTTATTTCTACTTATTTCTAACTTATTTTACTTATGAACTATCTTACAATTATCTTACATCTACCCCTCTCCCTTTTCCCTCGCTCGCCATAATCGTCACGCTCTCCACGCTCGCTACTGTCGTTTCGACCGCCTCGCTCGCCACGCTCTCCACGCTCGCCACCATCGTTTCGACCGCCTCGCTCGCTCGCTCGCTACCATTTCCGCTATCGCCTCGCTCTCTCTCCCATCATTGTCTTATCTCTCGCCTCTCTCTACCCCCCTCGCTCGCCCCTATCGCCTCGCTCTCAATTCCTTCCTTCTACCCCCCTATCCCTATTCTTGGACTTCCGTTTCCCCCCTCCCTCCCTCCCCCTCTCTCTCACTCTCACTCACTCACTCACTCACTCTCCCCATTCTCCCTCTCTCTTCCCTTCCCCCGCCAGTCTCTCTCCTCTCATCCTCTCCACCTCTCTCATCCATGATTCACCCTCTCCTCCCTCGCCCAATATTTCCCCTACCCTCTCTTGCCAGCCTCCATCCCACCCTTCCCACCTTGTACATGCTTCCCATATGTGTTCCCATGTCTCCTCCCCCACCCACATACCTTGCACCTCCTCTCCCCCTCTGGCCTCCAATATTCCGCTTCCTTCACCTCATTTCCCAATCTAAATCTTAACACCCTCCTCCACCTGCTCTCCCCCCACCCTTTCGTCAGGTACTTCGGAATCCCCTCCACCTTTATCTCCCTGTACCATTTGTTATATCTAGATCCCCTTATAGCGTCCCACCTTTCTTCTTCCTGTCTTTCTCTTTCCTTCCTCTCCCAGTCCTCGAACCTTCTCTCTCCTCCTTCCATCCCCCCGCCCACCACTTCCCCCTCCTTTATCGCCTTCCTTCTCCCCTCCTCCCATTCCGTTATCTCTCCCTCTCTCCCTTCCCTGCTCTTTATCTCCTCCCAACACTTCCTCGTCAGCTCCCCTCCCCTTCCCTCTTTCAGCCACTCCTCCCAGCTCCATGCTCTTTTAATCGCCCTAATATTCATTTTGTCCCTCTTTAGCTCTTCTCTTACTAGATATCCCGGCGTCTTCCAGTCCACCCCTAACGTCCATCTGATGAACCTCTCCTGTATCCTCTCCATTTCCTCCCTTTCCTCCCATCCTCATACCTCTGCTCCGTATGCCATTACCGCCCATACCAGCCTGTCAAACAGCCACAATCTTCTCCACCACTGTTCCCCAAACCTCCTCTTCCCTATTCCCCACACTTGTCCCATCACCTTCGCTGCCCTTTTCGCCCTATCCCTTATATGCGCCTCTTGTCCTCCCCCACTACTCATCAAATATCCTAGATACCTGAACTCCCTTACCTCTTCCACTCTCCTTCCCTTCCATACCCACGTCACTTTACTTTTCCTACCCCTCCCTTTCTGTATCTCAATACCTTTGATTTTTCTACGTTTAATTCCAGTTTTTTCCCTTCTAAGTATCCCTCCATTCTACTCATTAACGCCCTCATTTCCCCCTCCTCCTCCGCCAGCACTACTACGTCATCCGCGTATGCCAAGGTGTACACTTTTCCATCCCCCAGTCTTACCCCTCCCCATCCTCCCTTCCCCATCACCTCTTCCATGTCTGCTATCATTAGGCTGAACAGCAACGGACTCAGTGGGCACCCCTGCCTAACCCCCTTTTCTGTCCAAAAACCTTCCCCTATTCTCCCCCCCCCCCCCCACCTTAACCCTACCCTTAGTCTCCCAATATATTTCCTCCACTCTTTCCACTAGACCCTCCCTTACCCCCCTTTTCCTTAGCGCATCCATCAACACCCCCATATCCACCGAATCAAATGCTGCCCTCAGATCCATAAAGAACGCTATCATTCCCCCCTTCCCTCTCTTCCTCCTCTGACTCTTACTCACCAAATAGTTCAGTACATAAATACTGTCCATCGTCCCTACCCCCTTCCTAAATCCCATTTGGTTTGCCGGTATTAGCCCCTTCCCTTCTACTTCCTCCCTCAGTCTCTCCGCCAGCACCGTTGTGTATACTTTGTATAGAGACTGCATCAGCGTCACTCCTCTATACTCTTCTACCCTTTTCCCGTTTGCCTTTTTTACTATAGGCGCAATTATACCCTCCTTCCATCCCTCCGGCCATCCCTCCCCTCTCCACACCCTGTTGCAAAAATCCCATACCCATTTCCCCACTTGCTCCCCCCCATACTTCCAGACTTCCCCCGGAATCCCATCCGCCCCTACCGCCTTACCATCCTTCATCCCTTTGATTGCCCTCACTATCTCCTCTTCGTCTATTTCCCTTTCCTCCGCCATCCTGTCGCCCCTTCTATCCCCATTCACGACCCTTTCCTCCACCCCCCCTAGCAATCCCATGAGAAATTCTTTCCATTGCTCTTCCCCTATCTCTTCATTTATCCTTACCCTCCTCCTCCTCTCCTTATTAACAACCCTCCACACCTCCGCCTCTGTCCGCGCCTCCCTTGCCTCCTTCTCAAACCTCTCGTTTTCCTCCTCCTTCTTCCTTTCGCACATCCTCTTATACTCTCCCCTCTTCCGTCTATATGCTCCTCCCTCCCCCCTGCTTCCTCCATCCCCTTAGCTCCTCTTTCAGCTCTTTCTTCCCCCTCTCACATTCCTCGCCCCACCATCCTGTCTTCTCCCCACCTATCCCTACCCTTCCTATCCTTTCTCTAAACACCCTTCTCCCCTCCTCTGTCCACACTCCCATTCCCCCCCTATCTCTTCCCTTCCTTCCTTCCCTCCTTTTCACTAACACCCCTGCTATCCCCACCTCCACCGGCTGGTGATCTGAATCCACTTTTGCCCCCACCTCTAACCATTTCACTCTTTCTCTTACTTCCCCATCCCCTATCACATAATCAATTGCTGACCTCCCCCTCGCCCCAGTGTACGTAAATTCTCCTTCTACATCTCCTTCCACTCCTCCACTCATTATCGTCCATCCCCTCTCTCCTAAAAATTCCACTAATTTCCTCCCCTCCCTGTTTACCACTCCATCCTTTGACCTTCTCCCCTCCCTCTCGTCCCCTTCATATCCTGTGTCCCCTCCTTCCCTTCCCGTCCTCGCATTAAAGTCGCCTCCTACTATCGTTTTCAAACCCCCTTCCTTTTCCTCCATCCATTTCCTCATTCCCTCCAACTTCCTCTCCATGTCCCCGTTTACGTATACCCCCCTATTCTCCATCTCTCGCCCCCCACTTCCACCTTCATCGACATCAGCCCTTCTATCTCCCCTTCCCCCTCCCCCTTTTCCATCACTATCTCCTTAACCGCTCCTATCCTCCCATGGCTCTTCCTTTTTATTTCTCTTCTTCGCTCCCTGAACTTTCCACAGATATCCCTTCGGCAATCTTTCCTTTATTCCCCCCCAGTCCTTTTCCTCCATCCAAGTCTCTACCAATACTATTACCTCCCACTCCCCTAATCCTTTCCAGAACTCCTTATCTTTCCCCTTTAACCCCGCTACATTCCAGAATCCCACCCTCCATGTTCCTCTCCCTCGTTTCTCCGTTTCCCTCCTCCCTCTTTCTTCCCCCTCTTCCTCCCCGTCTTTTATCCCCCCCTTTCCCCCTCCATCTTCCCCCTCTCCTCTCCCCCCCCCGCCTCCTTCACCCCGCATCCTTCCAACCCCCTTATCCCTTCCCATTCCCCGCCTCCTGTCTTCTCTCCCCCCCTGCCTCTTGTCCCCCTGCTTTCCCTTTTCTTCCCCCTTTTCATTTCTCAGTACCTCTCTTTCCTCGTCCCACTTCCACCACACCCCCTCTATCTGCACCCTACCGTATTTCACCCACGCTCTCCTACCTTTCGCCTGTTCCCTATCCGCTATCTCCCTCAGCCACCACATCATTTTTCTCTCCTTAAATGTCAGATCCTCTTCTATCTTTTCCTTCCTCCCCCTTAACTTCTTCTTCCCCTCCATTATTCTCTTTTTCTGCTCCTCGTTTTCCACCCTCACCACCACCACCCCGCCACCCCCTACCCGTCTCACCTGCTCCACATTCACCTCTCCCCCTACTTCTTTAAGCACTCTCTCCACTTCCTCCTTCTCCTTTCCCTCGCTCATTTTCAGCCCCCTTATTACTACATTCTTCCTTCGCTCTTCCCTTTCCTTCCTCTCCATCTTCCTCTCTATCTCCTTCACTTTTTCCATTACTCCCCCCTCATTTCCTTTATCGCACCTTATCCCCCCTCTCTCCCTCTCCTCCAGCACCCCCACCCTCAATTCTAATCCCTTTATATCGTCTATTTTCCTATCTCTCTCGTCCTCTTTCACCTGTAACTTCTCTATCATCCCCCGTAGCTCCTCCTTCTCCCTTTTCCACCCTTCCTCTCTCTCCTTCATCTCCCTCTTTAGCCCCTCCATCTCTTCCTTCATCTCTCTTGAGATGGTTGTTTTTATTTCCTCCATCCCACGCTCCATCATCTCCTTCATCCCTTTCATCTCTCCCCACATTGCCATCACTATCTCCCTCATCCCTCCTGCCTCGCCTTCCACCTCTCCCCCCATCCTTTTCGGCGATCTCTGTAGCAATTTGCTCTTTTTAAAAGCCCATGGCCCCTCGTCTCCTTCCTCCTTCTCTTCCTTCCCCTCCCTGTCCTCCTCCTCTCTCTTCCTTTTCTAAATCTCGTCGAGGCTTGTACTATTCCTCCTCTCTCTTTCCACCTTATCTCTCACTTCTATCGCTTTTGGCCTACCCTTTTTCTTTGCCCCTTTCTCCTCGCTTCCACTCTTTCCTCTCTCATACTCCATTTCCACTCTTTCTCCCTTACCATCCATCCCTCCTTACCGACTTGCTCTCTCCTTCCACTCACACTCCACAGATATCACCACCCTCACCTTTCTCTCTCACGCACTCTTTCCCGCCGCCTTCCTTCACCGCCTAACCTCACTCTCTCTCGTCCACTCTGACCCCACTTTCCCACTCAACCCTTCCCTTGCACTGCCTCACTCTTTCTCCCTTTCACGCCGCACTCTTCCCTTCACCACCTCTCACACACTTCAGCACTCAAACCCTTCTCCTTGCACCTTTCCACCTCACTTTCCTCTCCGCACTTTCTCTACACTCTTCTCTACCCACGTCCGGAAACGGAAGTCCTATAAAAAATAATATAATTTTAGCTCTCTTAATTTCGAGATTAATAAAAAATTATAAAAATTTTAATCTACCAAATCGCAGTGTGCAACGGCCAGTAACGTTTCCGGTGCGATGTTTTAACAGAAAATGGCCGTCCCGTTGCGAGCAAAAAGCGTATTTTTCTTAGAACTGCTTCAAACGAGTTGTACTCAATACGAAGGGCTGGGGCACCCCGTACACGGCCGAGAAACGTAGGTGTTGCGTAGTTCTAACGTAAAAACAGCATGCCACCGCGGGCGCATCGCGTAATTTTCGTGGAACAGAGTTACAACGATATTTTCGCTCAACCGATGAACAGTGAAGATACGCTTATGTGTTACGTCGCGGCTACGCTTTTCGTGCAAATTTCGACGCGTAACGTGTATACGTCTGACTTTAACGGGATGTCTTGAATGAAACGTTCTCCTGCCAATCCAGAGCGGAATCGCGGTCGCGGATTTGGAAAGAATAGATCTTACCTTTAGCAGTATTTCACGAGCATAGCCTGGCGAAGTTCGACATACCGCTAATACCTGGGATCCTCGATGCAAATATTCTCTAGATTTGGAAGGCTCGGTGTAAAGTCAATGCGATGCAGTCTCCAGTGGCTGCCCTCGGATTTCTCTGGAACGCTAGCGGTGGCAGGCTCGCTGTCGTAGCTGGTTATTCCCAAGAGGTAGCGATCAGCGACAGCGGGCGTGTAATATAGCTCACGAACTAGACGTCGCAATTGCACCTTTCTTCCAGCACGGCGAGTACGTTTAGGCATTTGGGATAATTGCAATTAACATTTAAACTAAAGAAAGAAAATGGAGATCCAATGTTCTGGAATTTCGGGAGAGCGAAGAGCAGTACGTCTTCTCGTTCGCTCGTTGAAACCGTGAGCAGTACGTCTTCTCTACGGTTCAAAAGGGGATGAAGAGAACGTTGGAAATCCTTGAGCTTCGATGTGAATCGAATTACTGATCGTAGAACACAATGATCCCAAATTAATATTAAGATCGACGCGACGCGAACGCGTTTAGTTTAGAAATTATTATTATATAAAGGAAGGAATTTGAATTTAACACTGTGGTAACTGGTAAAATTAATTATATTGTAACACTAAATAAATGAATACAAAATAGAACACTATTCACTAAATGAGACTAAAAGTTACTCTTATAGAACGAATATTAAATTGAGAAAATATTGTAAGTTAAGAATTAAGACTTGAGGAATGGAACCTCTTGAGTTTGAAAACGACGAGAGAACTAGAACTGGAAGTAGAACTGACCCTCCGACGCTCCGCAAGCTTCCTATATTGGGCTCGCGATTCCCACTATGCCGCCCGTCGCACGGTGGGGCTGCCGCAGTGGTGGGAATGTCCCCGCGTGGGAGGAGCGTCTAGCGAGAGACCCAGCCGCTGCCTGAACGCTCCGGGCGCGTTGCGCGCGGAATTGATAGCAGCACGCTGCGTCTGTTTACAACATGAATGAATTCTTTAGGACAGATTGTCGGTAAGTATGGAAGCGCACAACGCGCGGTTGTCGATAAGTACAACGTGCGGTTGTCGGTAAGCGCACAACGTGCGGTTGTCGATAAGCGCACAACGTGCGGTTGTCGATAAGCGCACAACGTGTGGTTGTCGGCAAGTAGGATGTGCGGTTGTCGGTAAGTGTGAACGCAATGTAAGTATGAACGCAAGGTAAGTATGAACGCAAGGTAAGTATGAACGCAAGGTAAGTATGAACGCAAGGTACGTATGAACGGAAGGTAAGTACAGCTTAATCCTAAAATACCGATATGAGAATAAAATGGATATTAGGCTTAAGGGGGGAGCCCGGTTTGTCAACTTCAAAAAATCGATTTTTTTTTTTTGCTTTAATCAATAGTAATACATGTTAAAATTATGTTCCCAAAGTTACAGACCGAAATTCGATGGAACTATGTAGATACGGATCATGAAACTGCAGCGCGTCAAGCAGGTATACCTGCAGGCGCGCAGCGAACCGCGGTTCTGGGTCCGTCGCATAAAGTTTCCGAGCTTGGTAACTGTTTACTTGAATTTTGTGAGTCCACATTTATGACTCTCCGCCAGTACTGCGTTTTTTTACGCAGTTACTGTCAACGGTCAGTCAAACTCCGAATTTCGGCCTGTAAAGACATTTCCCAACACGAATATGTATCCGCGTTTTTCTCGAAACCACTTCTTTAAAACTTGCGGGACAAATAGAAAAAAAACTATTAATTCAATCGACTTGTCCTTGTACATACAACTAAACAATGATCAACCATCGTCGATGAACCTAAAACTTTTATAAAAAAATTAATTTAAACAATTTTCTTAACATAAACAATATGAAAATTTTTAGCCAAAATCATAAGTTTTCCTTTGAAGTCCTATTAATTGACTAATTATGTACTTTTCTTTAGACTTTTAGGTTCATCGACAATGTAATTACATGAAAAACAAGAAAATCTTTGTGTTTCTTGTTTTAGTGAAAAATTATAGCCTCCACAATTCCCGCAAATCGAAGACTCCGGCGGTGAAGTCTTACGAACTTGTTTATATAAAACTATTTCTACGAATTATTTTGTAACGAAAAAATTAATTTTTATTGTTGAAACATAGAAGAATATACCCTGAATGTCTCGAAAAAATTCGCTCAATAATTTCGTAAAAAAAAATTCCCGAAAATTGGCTTACTTTTAGCGTTCCAAACCGGGCTCCCCCCTTAACGACTTATGGTAATCGATATAATATTTAGAATGTGGGGAAAGGGGCCACGTACGTAGTACGGGGACGTGACATGAGACAAATTTTTTTCCGAACGACCAAATCGCAGTGTGCAACGACCAGTAACGTTTCTGGTGCGATGTTTTAACAGAAAATGGCCGTCCCGTTGCGAGCAAAAAGCATATTTTTCTTAGAACTGCTTCAAACCATTTGTACTCAATACGAAGGGCTGGGGCACTCCGTACACGGCCCAGAAAGGTAGGTGTTGCGTACTTCTAACGTAAAAACAGTATGCCACCGCGGGCGCATCGCGTAATTTTCGTGGAGTTACACGAAGGCAGTCGAGTTACACGCGGCGAAACCGGGCCCCTACGTTTGAAGGCGTTCCTTGTCCGGCAGTACGTAACCGTTCGTCATGTGCCGTGTAAGGCGGAAATGCCCGGTGGAGCGCCCGAGTCTAGCGTGAAGGGGAGTACCCGCGCTAAGCCGTCGTTCTGACACCCCGGGGTGGTCCCGGGGGGCTGGCCGCCCCCCCGGACCCCCGGCGCGGTCGTAACTATGACTCTCTTAAGGTGGCCAAATGCCTCGTCATCTAATTAGTGACGCGCATGAATGGATTAACGAGATTCCCTCTGTCCCTGCCTACTGGGCGTAGAAGGCTGAAGGGTGCTTTCTTGGTTTACCAAGTCAAAAACTCTGATGAAATCGATTTTTAGCTGCCTTACCATGGGTGTGCGAGAATTCGATGATGTCCGGTGGGCCCCAACGGTCAAAGACCACTCTTCTCACCTCCACGTGGGACGCTTGGGACTTGACCGTGCTGGGAGCGCAATGCAAACAAAATCGTCCACTAAGATATATAAAATCGTCCACTAAGAAGAGACACGAGACTCCCGGTACAGTCTTAAGTACCGTATCACCGATTGAGGGTTGAGCATATATTTTTCGTGTTGTTTTCGTTTAAAAAGCAATACGCCGCTAGAAAACTAAAATTGCGCTCTCAGGCACGGTTGAGTGCGAAAGAGAGAGACGGCAAGGCGTCGTAGACGAAGGTGTAAGGTATCGTGCCGACAGTCTAATGGCCGCGGCGACGTAAAATTAGCGCGGTCGCAAACGATCCCCTGGGGATACCAGGCGACCTCCCCTTGTAATCTAGCCTTGCCCGTGTAAGGCGGCTCTGCGGGGGTTGACCACCCTTTCCGACTACGCTCGTGGGACTAGAATGGAAGATACTAACAAAAACTCAAACAATCAAGAAAACAACAAAAACACAAAAAAAAATAAAACCGCCGCAGGACCTTCGGGGACTGCAGCAGAGGAGATGGAAATCGGAGGCTTAAGTGACTCTGAGAGTTGTAGCTCACAAAGAGTGAAAGACAACGATAGGAAAGCTCAAAAACGTGCAAGAGATTTTAGCCCTTTGCAAGGTGAAGATTCTGTGATGGAGGTGATCAAAAGAGAAAGGGAGGACCTTGAAAGTATATTGCTCGCTGAAGGTAATAAGATGAGCAAAGGAACAATAAGGAAAATAATGAGCAAATGGGCTCTTATGGAAGGCAAGCTCTATGAGCTTGTTGTTCAAAACGAAAAACTGCAGACAGAATTACCTGTGACAAAAAGTTTGCAACCAAGCTCGTATTCCCAGGTAGCTGGACTGGGAAAGACAGCTCATACTGGTGTTTCGGCGCCAAGGTTTGAGCAGCAGAAGAAGGCAGTCATGCGACCAAGAGAGGAGACCAAGGTTATTCTTATAGAGCCTGTTAATGAAAATGACAAGAGAACTGGAGACGAGTTGAAAAAATGTCTTTATGAAGAGCTTAAGAGTAGCAGGGCTAAGCTTAAAATAAAGAACGTCAGGCAAATGAGGAAAGGTGGCCTCATTGTTGAAGTTGATGGCAAGCAAGATGTAGATATTGTGAAGCAGTCTTCTTTGGAGAAGGCTGCTCTAAGGGTTGAGGAACCTAGAAAGCAAAACCCAAGCGTCATTATTTATGACGTGGATTCTGAACATACAGTAGATGAGCTGAAAGAAGAACTGATTCTTAAAAACTTTGAGGATAGAAGTGAGATGTACTTGAATTCTTTGAAGGATAAAGTGCATTTTAGACATGGCTTTAAGCTAAAGAGTTGACGTACCAACTGGATTGTGGAAGCTCCGGCTAAAGAATATAAGGAACTATTGGATAGAGGAAAAGCTTACTTGATGTGGGGCAGATACAGAGTGAAGGAGTACTTGAACGTCTCACGATGTTTTAAGTGCCATGGTTTTGGACATGTGGCTAAAGGGTGTAATGCCCCTAAGCAACTTTGTGAGACTTGTGGTGATGAAAATCACTTAAAGAATGAGTGTAAAATAAAAGAAAGTCCCAAGTGCATTAATTGCGTGAGGGCGAAGAGGACTAAAACCGATCATTCAGTACGAAGCAAGGAGTGTCCTGTTTATTGCAAGAATGTGGACCTATATAAATCCAGAATAAACTGGGATTAAGAATAGGACAAATTAATGCCCAGAGATCGATGGCGGCTGCGGCTAGCTTACTGAAAAAGCTGGAAGAAGGTATGCTAGACATACTTTGTTTACAAGAACCTTACTCTTATAAGGGTAGAGTTCGAGGTTACTCATCTAGTTTAATGATTCTGCAACCTAAGACTGATACACCTTGGGTAGCCGCAGTTGTAGCTAACAGAGACGTGGAAGTTTTCCAGATCGGAATGGAAGAGACCTCTCATCAGCTTGTTTTTCAAGTGAGATACGATGAAGAGGAATTCTACGTGATAAACGTATACTGTCAATTTTCTTTGAGCATCGGTCCCTTTCTGCATCGCGTGGAAAGAGTCCTGAATGCTCTAAGAGGGAAAAAGATACTGATTACTATGGATGCAAATGCAAGATCGAGAATCTGGCATGCAGATTCGACAGACGAAAGAGGAAAGGTTCTAGAAGAATTCCTCTGTGCAAATGATTTGCACGTTTTAAATGTGGATAGAGGGTTGCCCACGTTCTTTACGGGGCGAGGGCAGTCGAATATTGATGTGTCGCTGATATCTCGGGGGTTCACTAATTATGATATAAGCTGGAATATTGATATGGATTGCAATATAAGCGACCACAATCTTATTGTCATGAATTTGAATGCTAGCAGTAACAGACGTAGCAGAAGCAGGATAGATTAAACCACTTCCTATTGCATTAAAAAAGCTGACTGGGATAAAATGTTAGATTTGGCAGAAACGAGTTTTAATGAGCGGACCATAGAACTTCTGAAAACAGAAGATCCAGAAAAAGCAGCAAGAAGATTTGAGGAATGTGTAAAGACAATATGCGATGAAGCCATTCCGAAAAAGAAACTTAGAAGTGTTCGAGTTCCCTGGTGGAACTCGGAGCTTAGCGATCAAAGGAAATTGGCAAACGAATGGAAGAATCAGTTAAGTCGGGCAAGAAGATTGAATCTTCTTGATCAGATAGGATATATTGAGCAGAGATATCGTCAGGAAAGAAACAAGTATGTGGCTCTGATACGAAGAAGTAAACGAGACTCCTGGAGGGTCTTTGTAACAGAATCAAGTCAGGAAAACCCCTGGGGGGTAGTATACAAAGTGCTGAGAGATAAACTTAGAGTGAACGAGCCAGTCTCGTCGCTAGTTAAGCCTGACGGTTCTTATACTTTATCGTGGAAAGAATCAATGGAGACAATTCTGATAAAGGTTGTTCCGTGGTCTGCTCAGGACGAAATTGATAGTGAATTGCAAAAGCAAGCTCGTTTGGAAGTGACAAGATACAAAAACTACAACTTGGAGAGACCCATTACAGCTGAAGAGATTGGGTCAGCAGCTTCTCGTTGCAAAAAGAAGAAAGCACCAGGACTGGATGAGATTTCAAATGAAATCGTATGTTGGATATATAAGGTGAATCCCGGAGTGTTGGTGGCACTCTTTAATAATTGTCTGGAGAGCTCTGCATTTCCAAAGAGATGGAAGGAGGCAAGATTAAGGATTTTACATAAAAACAAGGACAAGGAAAGAGACAAAGTAAATTCATATAGACCAATAGCGCTTCTACCATGCATTGGTAAACTTTTTGAAAGAATCATAGTAACAAGGATTGAGGAGCAATATAGGGAAAGAGGATTGGATCACCCTAACCAATTTGGATTTAAAAAGGGAAAGTCTACAGACGATGTGCTTTTGAAACTTAAAACGGAAATAGAACAAGCTAGTACAAAATACGTTGTTGTTCTTTTCGTTGACATCGAAGGAGCATTCGATAATCTGTGGTGGCCGGCAATAATTAAAAGGCTAACGGAAGCAAATTGTAGTCTTGTGCTAGTTAGACTAGTACAAAGTTATTTTAGCCAAAGACTAATGAGGATACAAGCTAAGAATGAAGGAGTATCAAGTAAGATGAAGAAAGGATGTCCTCAGGGGTCCATCATCGGACCTATGGCTTGGTGCTGGAGTATGGATCCGCTTTTGCACAACTTCACGGGAAAATTTAAGAGAGAGGAATTAGAGGTGATAGCATATGCAGATGATCTGGCCATCGTCCTTAAGGCAGACACAAGGAAAGGCATTGAGGAAGTTGCTAAGCGTGCTGTAGAAACTCTAGAAGGCTGGTGCTCGTTTAACAAGTTACGTCTCTCGCAACCAAAGACGGTTGCAATGACGGTGAAAGGACGTTTTGACCCCGAAAGACAGCCAATTATAAAAGTATACGATAAAAATGTAAAGTACGTTGAACAGGCGAAATATCTTGGTATCCTGCTGGACAGGACAGGGAATTGTATCTCACATACTAAGTATTTGAGAGATAAAGTGGTGAATTATATTACTATGCTCAGAAGAGTTGTACAAGAAGAATGGGGTATCAAGGGTAAAACCTTGAACCTAATGTACACGGCTGTATGTCTGCCAATCATTACCTACGGGTCTATGATGTGGTATGACAAGGTGCAGAAAACACATGTTTTGAGACGCTTGTATGTGTCAGCAACCCAAAGAGCAATGTTGCTGATAATGACAAAATGCTGCAGGACGACTTCAACAGCAGCCATGCAGGTCGTGGCTGGTTTTCCTCCAATTGATTTGGAGGTCATAAGACGAGGAATTATAAATAAAGTTAAGAGGAATTTGGAAGTACGATGGGGAGAATATGAGTTTCAGCCCAAGGAGAACAGTAATGATATCGACTTAAAGGAAGAAACAAGAAGAATCAACATAGTGCTGACGGATGAATGGCAGAGCGGATGGAGCACAGGAGCAACAGGAAGAGGACTACATAAGTTCATCCCGCTGGTCGGGTTTAGAAAAGAAAATAGCTGGTTCCTGCCGAGCAGGGAGTGTATATATTTGATGACCGGCTACGGGCCGATCAACAGCACACTCTTTAAAAGAGGTGCAGTAGAAACGGACAGATGTCCATACTGTGAAACGGCTGAAGAGACGGTGGAACACTTACTGTTCTACTGTGAAGGATACAACGAGTTCCGGTATACAGGACTAGCAGGAATGGAAGGACAAGAACATCGACTCATAGAAACAAAAGAAAAATTCGAAGCATTCAATGAATTTGCCAAAAATCTGTTTGCAAAAAGAAAGCAATACATAAATGAAAGTAGGATTGGGTCCGCCTCCTCGTGGCTAGGGACGGAAACACCGGGTAACGAGTAACCCGGTGGCTAAGTGACCCCTTTGTAAATAAAATAGATTAAGATTGAGTTTAACTAACCGATGAGCCCAGTGAAAAATAATACTCGACGATAGACAGCGGAAGAGAGAAGAGGCAGCAATGAGTGGATACTCGAGCTGCAAGTAGCTGAGGCACAAATCATCATGTCCCTGCCTACTTCCCTCAGGGGCTGTAGCTTGCTGCAGTACGGGCCTAGCGACCCCGAGGTACCTGAGCTGCACTAAACCGTAATCCGCCCGGTGCTGCAACGACCCATCGGGATGCGTCCCGATGGTACGTGGCGCCGGGGGGCACGGGGGCCTTGCCTCAACCGGCCGGGCTGCGAGGATGATAACCTCTTCAAAAATCCCTAACCCTAAGTTGTGGTACGCGGCGATGGGGTACGGAGCTGCCTTGTACGCAGCTCTGTGGTCGGTGGGAGCACCGGCACCGAGCGGCCACCGCGGGACACCGGCCGAAATCCCGTGTGTAGAAGGCTTCTCCGGGTATAGGGGGCTCTACCTTGGAGTGACTGACAGACCCGCCACGCTCGTGGGACTTACTATGGAGACCGATTTAAACAAAACAAAAAACATAAAAACAAAAAATACAAAAAAAAGTGAAAGTGTTGAGGAGGTCGCTCGCGACGGGGGGATGGACGCGGAGCCGATGGAGGTGTCACAAGCACCCGATCGTCTCTGTGTCAGGCTCGAAAGGTGTGACTCAATGAGTAGCCTCAAAGGTGTAGCGAGTGTGGGTATGCGAGAGAAGGATGCTGTGGGGAAGAAAAGAAAGGGTAGTGGGCCGGTGTTTGGTGAGAATGATTGTGTGGATGTTGATTGTGAGAGTGATGAAATACGAAGAATGAAAGGTATAACGGAGAAATTGAGAAAGTATGTTTTGTCGGAATCGAGCAAGATCTCGAAAGTGGCGTGTGATCTGATTCTTGGGCAAGTGTCGGAATATGAGGAGTGTATTGTGCGATTGGTTGCGAAGAATGAGAGATTGGAAGGCAGGCTGCTGGAGCGAGATTTGTGTGGTGTGTATAGTGGTCCTGTGAATGTGAGTTATGCGAATGTGACGAAAAAGTGTGTGCCTGATAAAAGTGTGCCTGTACAAGTTGGAGCGAGATCGAAAGAGCAAGAAAGAGGGTATGCTGTGATAGTGAGACCCGCGAATGAAGATGCGAATGTGACGAGTGACCAAATCAAAGAGAGAGTGATGAATGAAGTGAGTGGAAAGCTGAATGTACGTGTGAAAGCTGTGCGCAAGACGAGGAATGCTGGTGTTGCGATTGAGACCGTGAGCGAAAGAGAGCGCATGGTGCTGAAAGAGTGTGAAAGGTTCAAAGAATTGGGTTTTAGCGTTGAATTACCGAAGAAGATTGGTCCAAAAGTAATTCTGTACGATGTTCCTAATGAAATGGCGAGCGAGGTATTATTGAATGAGATTTATGAGAAAAATCTAAAAGAGTATATGACTGTGGCTGATTTCCAAGAAAAGGTGCGTGTAGTGAGTAGGAACAATAAGAAGGGTGCGAATGAGGGTAACGTGATTGTTGAGGTGAGTGCGAATGCGAGAGCGAGACTGTTGCAGCAAGGTAGGGTGTATGCGAAGTGGAGTGCGTACAAGGTACGTGAGTTTGAGAATGTTGTGCGTTGTTTCAAATGTTATGGGTATGGTCACATGATGCGTGAATGCAAAAGCAAAGAGAGAGTGTGTATGAAATGTGGAGAGAGTGGGCACGAGAAAGCAGCCTGCAAGAAAACGAATGTGGTGTGTAGGAACTGTAAGGAGAGGGGCAGCGACCCCAATCACTCGATTATGTCTGCTGAATGTCCGGAATATGTGCGTGCGCTGGAACGAATGAGGATGAGAATGAATGGATAAGTTCGCGAATTTAAATATATTGCAGCTGAATTGTCAAAGATCGAGTGCTGTCATGAGTGATTTGGGCGTGGTATTGGTTGAAAAGCGTGTGAGTGCGGCGCTCCTTCAGGAACCGTATGCGTGCTATGGTAGTGTGAAGTGTCTGCCAGCGGGTATGTGTGTGTATGCGAGAGGTGGTGTGAATGAGATCTGGGCGGCTGTTGTGATAAATGACGAGAGTGTGCAATCTATGTTGGTGAGTGAATATACAGATAAGCATGGTGTGTGTGTGTGGATAAAGGGTGATATTGGAGAAATGTATGTGGTGTCCATGTACTGCCGGATGGGTGAAGATATTGAACCGTATCTGAGGTACATTGATCGAGTGACTGAGTATGCTAGAGAGGTGCCTGTTTTGTTCGGAATGGATGCGAATGCGGTGAGTGGACTATGGTACAGTAAGGATGTGGCGGGTGGAAGGTGTAGACAAGTGCGTGGTGAGAGGATGGAGGAATATTTTGTTGCGAAAGGAATGGTGGTGCTTAATGAGCCGAGTGAATGGTATACTTTTAGTGGAGTGAATGGTGTGAGTGACATTGACGTGACTGTTGGTTATGGCCTGAGTGAGTTTTACGAGTATAGTTGGGAAGTGAAAAGCGATTGGTGTATGAGTGATCATAATGCGATACTTGTGCGTGTGAAGTGTGATGAGACGAGTGCGAGTAAGACTGAGGTAGTGAGGAAGAGGTGGAGGGCGAATGACGTCGATCTGAACCAGTATGTGTGCTTATTACGTGAAGCGGCTGAGAGCTATGGAAGGCAGAGGTACATGGAGCTGAGCGTGGATGAAAAGGTGCGCTTGATAACTGACTGGGCGAGTGAGGTGAATGATGCTTTGATGAAAAGGGTGAAAGGGAAAGCCGTGAATCGGGCATGCTGGTGGTCGGGAGACTTGAAAGGGATGAAAACGCGTGTGAGAAGAGCCCGAAAGAGATACCAGAGGGCCAGGAAGAATGGTAGTGCGAATGTTGATGAACTGTGTGACAGGTTGAGAGCGTGTATGAATGAGTACAAGAAGGCGATCAGGAGTGCGAAAGAGGATGGTTGGAAGAAGTTTGTGAGTGAAACCGGTAATTCTGACCCGTGGGGGGAAGTGTATAAGGTGTGTACGAGAAAGCGAAGAATGTATGAATGGTGTGAGCTGCGAAAGGATGGTGTGGTGACGCGAACGTGGAAAGAGAGTGTGGATGTATTGTTGAATGAGTTCTTTCCCCCTGAGTCGGGTGAAGCGGTGCGGTTGAATGAGGACAGAGTGAATGATGCTGAGTCTGGGAGGGAGTTTGAAGAGGGCGAGATTGAGAGTGCTGCGCGTGCATCCAAATCTGGGAAAGCCCCAGGATTGGATGGGATAACGGGTGAAATGGTGAAGAGAGTGTGGCGTGCGATTCCAGAATGTCTGAATCTGTTGTATGATGAGTGCGTGGTGAGCGGGTATTTTCCCAAGGACTGGAAGGTTGCGAATGTCGTGGTTCTGCTGAAGTCCCCTGACAAGGTGCGTACGGACCCGAGGTCGTATAGACCGATTTGTTTACTACCAGCGATGGGGAAAGTACTGGAGAGAATGATGGTGAGACGGTTGGAAGATGTGACGGGTGCGAGAATGTGTGAAAGGCAGTATGGTTTCCGTAGGGGGAAATCTACCGAGGATGCGTGGCATGAAATGAAGAAGTGTGTGAACGAATGTAGTATGAAATATATGATGGGAGTGTTTGTTGATTTCAAAGGTGCGTTTGATAACCTGTCGTGGGGACGGATAGCAGAGAGGCTGCGTGAGTACGGATGTGAGGAACTGGGACTATGGATGAATTATTTTAGCGATCGAAAGGTTTGGATGATTGGTAAGAATGAATGTGTTGTGAAAGCGGCTGAGAGGGGCTGCCCGCAGGGTTCCGTGTGTGGACCTGCGGTGTGGAACCTTATGATGGACGAGCTGCTGTGTGCATTGAAACTGCGTGGGTTTAAGATAGTGGCGTATGCGGATGACTTGATGATTGCAGTGGAGGGAATGACTCGGAGTGTGCTTGAGAGACAGGGTGCTGAATGTATGAGACATGTGATAGAGTGGGGTAAGAGTGTTGGTCTGGAGGTGAGCGAGAGTAAGACGGTGTGTATGTTGTTGAAAGGTAGACTGTCAGATAGGAGGGAATTGAGCGTACGTGTGAATGAAATGAGGATCAAGTATGTGAAGTGTGTTAGGTACCTAGGCGTGAGTGTGGGCGAAAGAATGAGTTTTATACCGCACCTGGACGAGATCAAGAAGAAAATCTTGAACTCGGTCGGGTTGCTGAGGAGAGTGATGCGGAAGGAATGGGGACTGAAGAGGAGAGCGGTGTGTATGATATACAAGGGTCTGTGGGTTGCGTGTGGTTTGTATGGTGCGAGTGCGTGGGGTAGTGTGATGAGATTTGCGTATGGAAGGACGAGGATAAATGCATGTCAGCGTATTGTGTTGTATGCTTGCTTGAATGTGTGCAGGACAGTCTCCACGGAGGCTATGCAGGTATTACTTGGCATGCTTCCGTGGGACCTAGAGTGGGGGCGAAGGTGTGGTGTGTATTGTGCGAAGAAGCGTGTCAGAATGGAAGAATGTGATCTGATTACGAATGATGAGGTCGAAATGATGGATGTGGATGAGTGCATGAAGTTGATTGAGAGACGTGTGTATGATAAATGGCAGTGTAGATGGGATGCGAGTACGAAAGGGCGTGTGACGTATGAGTATATCAAGGATGTTAGGTTTGTGAGTGAATGTAAGGGATTTTATCCGAATGTGTACTTGTGCTTCCTGATGACAGGACATGGAAGCTTGAATGATTTCTTGTGTAAGCGTGGACTGAGTGAGAGTGCAGGGTGTATATGTGGAGCAGTACGTGAGGATTGGCAGCATGTGTTGACTGAGTGCGAAATGTATGATGATCTGAGAGACTTGTGTGCAATGGGTGTGAGCGTGCAAGGAAATGGAAGCGTGGATGTAAGCGGAGTCCTTGAACTTAAGGAGCGCTATGAACGGATGAATGAGTATGCAAGGTGTGTGTTCGAGAGGCGGAGACGGTTGGGTGGCGCGGTGTGAGCACCGCTCGCTGCGCAGGAGGGGGACCGGGCCCCGGCCTGGGAACCTTTGGGGGTGACGATCCCACGCATCCGAGTTGGCCGACCCGTGCCCAGGTATGCAAGGACCACGACGAGTAGCGGGAAACCGCGAACTCTCCACCAGTGGAGTAAACTGGTACCGCGGGGGTTGGCAAAGCCCACGGGGGGATTACTCCCCCTGTGCCAGCCTTGGTGTTGGACTCGCGGGGGCAGTGGTTGTAGCCCACATCGCGGGCGAGAGGTCGGTGGACTTGGCGAAAGCCGAGTGGACCTCGACGGGTGAGCTGCGGTATCAGCTCGGGAACCGGCCTGCAAAGTCGGTAGAGGTGTAGAAAGGCCTCGCCCCAACCCGGGGGGGACGGCAGGACTTGCATCCTGTCGTTAAACCGGTAGCCCGCGATCTTCGCGGGCGCGCTGACTGGGCGTATCCCAGTCCCCCGCCCATGGGGGCCGTGTCTGTTAGACCGAAAGGTGGGTACGGGCACGTTAAATACACTTCGGGTAATGTCCCTGCCTACTTTCTAGCGAAACCACTGCCAAGGGAACGGGCTTGGAAAAATTAGCGGGGAAAGAAGACCCTGTTGAACTTGACTCTAGTCTGGCATTGTAAGGAGACATGAGACGTGTAGCATAAATGGGAGATGGTAACATCGCCGGTGAAATACCACTACTTTCATCGTTTCTTTACTTACTCGATTAGGCGGAGCGCGTGCACCGAGGCTTCGGCCCGGTTGTCACGGTGTTCTAGAGCCAAGCGTGTTAGAGTGGCGATCGGTCTTGTGACCAATCGTCGACAATACTCCCGCGTGATCCGATTCGAGGACACTGCCAGGCCGGGAGTTTGACTGGGGCGGTACATCTGTCAAAGAATAACGCAGGTGTCCTAAGGCCAGCTCAGCGAGGACAGAAACCTCGCGTAGAGCAAAAGGGCAAAAGCTGGCTTGATCTCGATGTTCAGTACGCATAGAGACTGCGAAAGCACGGCCTATCGATCCTTTTGGCTTGAAGAGTTTTCAGCAAGAGGTGTCAGAAAAGTTACTACAGGGATAACTGGCTTGTGGCAGCCAAGCGTTCATAGCGACGCTGCCTTCTGATCCTTCGATGTCGGCTCTTCCTATCATTGCGAAGCAAAATTCGCCAAGCGTCGGATTGTTCACCCGCCAACAGGGAACGTGAGCTGGGTTTAGACCGTCGTGAGACAGGTTAGTTTTACCCTACTGATGACTAGTCGTTGCGATAGTAATCCTGCTCAGTACGAGAGGAACCGCAGGTTCGGACATTTGGTTCACGCACTCGGTCGAGCGGCCGGTGGTGCGAAGCTACAATGCAGCGAAGAAACAATACACCGCTGGCAGTTTGACGCGTCGGACGAAGAACCAATACGCCGCTGGCACTTTGATGCGTAGGCCGAAGAAACAATACGCCGCTGGCAATTTGATGCGCCGGCCGAAGAAGCATTACGCCGCTGGCAATTTGATGCGTCCGCCGAAGAACCAATACGCCGCTGGCACTTTGATGCGTAGGCCGAAAAAACAATACGCCGCTGGCAGTTTGACGCGTCGGACGAAGAACCAATACGCCGCTGGCACTTTGATGCGCAGGCCGAAGAAACAATACGCCGCCGGCAATTTGATGCGCCGGCCGAAGAAGAAATACGCCGCTGGCAATTCGATGCGTCCGCCGAAGAACCAATACGCCGCTGGCAATTTGACGCGTCGGACGAGGAACCATTACGCCGCTGGCACTTTGACGCGTCGGACGAAGAACCAATACGCCGCTGGCACTTTGATGCGTAGGCCGAAGAAACAATACGCCGCCGGCAATTTGATGCGCCGGCCGAAGAAGCAATACGCCGCTGGCAATTCGATGCGTACGCCGAAGAACCATTACGCCGCTGGCACTTCGATGCGTGGGCCGAAGAAACAATACGCCGCTGGCACTTTGATGCGTCCGCCGAAGAAACAATACGCCGCTGGCAGTTTGACGCGTCGGACGAAGAACCATTACGCCGCTGGCACTTTGATGCGTAGGCCGAAGGAGCAATACGCCGCTGGCAATTTGATGCGTCCGCCGAAGAACCAATACGCCGCTGGCAATTTGACGCGTCGGACGAGGAACCATTACGCCGCTGGCACTTTGATGCGTAGGCCGAAGAAGCATTACGCCGCTGGCAATTTGATGCGCCGGCCGAAGAAACCATACGCCGCTGGCACATCGATGCGTCGGCCGAAGAACCAATACGTCGCTGGCACATCGATGCGACGGCCGAAAAGCAAATACGCCGCTGGAACATCGATGCGACGGCCGAAGAAACAATACGACGCTGACACTTTTATGCACAGGCCGAAGAAACATTACGCCGCTGGCAGTTTGATGAATAGGCCGAAGAAAGAATACGACGCTGACACTACGATGCATAGGACGAAGAAGCATTAAGCCGCTGCACCGTGGATATCTAGGTAAAAAAAAATTTACACCACAGGTGTGTCTCAAACGCTCTCCGCAAGAGACTACGGAAGGACGCGAACGGCCGCCGCGAGACATGGAAAAACTTCGAGCCCAGACGGACGGAGCGACTCGACCGGCCGCCGTGGGACTTTGAAATATTTCGAGCTCGGCCGGCCGGAGCGACCAGAACGGAGCGTCTGGACGCTCTGACACCGAGAATCACGATTCAATCGAACGGATACATCGACAGCGCGTTCGCAACGAGTCGAAGACGCGACGGGCCAGAGGACCTGGAGAAATTCGAGAATCGAGCATCCGGAGCGACTCGACCGGCCGCCGGGGGACTTTGAAATAATTCGGGCTCGGCCGGCCGGAGCGACCAGAACGGAGCGTCTGGACGCTCTCGCAGCGAGATCCATGAATCAATCGAAAACGGAAATTGGTAATGACAATGGAAATTGAAATTTCAGTGTACTGTTTTAAGCATATATTATAGTAGCGGATATGGAAAATGGAAATTTATATTGATTGTTGTATTTAAAATTTTGAATATTCGTCGGAAATGGAAATACGTATTAATATGGATAATAGGATTGGAAGGTGTGCATATAAATTGAAATCATGAATGGAAATGGAAATTGAAAATGAACGTTAATATTGAAATTAGTGATTCGCATTGAAAATATTGGTTAATATTGGTAATACATATGGTAATTGATAATAGAAATGGAGTATGAGAATGAGAATTAATATTGATAATAAAATAGGAGATTAAATTATGACATCTAAATTTGGAGTTTTCGGAGCGACTCTACCGACCGCCGCACAGTGGTTCCAAATGTCTTAATCACGGACAAAATTCAGTTTTTTAAATATTTTTTTTCATACAGTTCAATACGAATTTTAGTAGAAAAATCCTTGGAATCCATAATGCTAAAAAGGATTTCTTCTCTAAGTCACATTTTTTGTGTAAAATCTTAATTGAAACTTGGCATTAATGGAAAACAGAAAACAGACGAACTTTCGACACTTAGGAGAGTTACTAAATAACCCCACAATGCTTAAAATTCGGTATATTTACCATGTTTACCACAAACAGAAAGGTCTAAAGTATCAGTTCTTTATATATGGTTATTATTTATTTAATAAAAATTAGAAGGTATAAATGAAGGTTAAAATCGTAGTCTATATTTTACGGTTTTATTTCTTTCTACTACTAAATACAACATTTCCGAATCTTTCCGAACGGTTCCTTTTTTATTCAGAGTGTTAATAAGGATGTAATAAACAAGTTTTCGAAGGAATTACGTGCGACCATGTGCGCTTTTGACAGTAACTCGATGTTGAACTGTAGGTAGTAGCGCAATTCTAAGTAACTTCTTCTGGAAGTTATAGCATAGTGCACTTGACCATTTAGTATTGTTAAATCTGGCTATGCTTTATTATATTGTTTAGTTGATTAAGTATTTTGTTTCTTCTACAATTTCGAATATAATAGGTTTGTAAAATTTTGTTAAAGAAGGATGTAGGTTATTTGTAGGGCACTGTATGGATCACATACAGATGGTCATCCCAATCGACATAATTATAAAACTTGTATTTGTAGTTGTTGTGTCCGGATGAACCTGCACTACGCTACTCAGAAATCAATTTCCCAGATTAAAAGAGTCAACAGAACAAGAAAATCATAAATATATGAATAGGAAGAAAGGATAGGAAATAAGTTAGAAAAGCCAGATCGAAGGAATGGAAATAAATGGCTTGTTAGTATTGCAAACTTATAGATTAAATAAAACAAGTAAAAATTTTTTAGTTCTAAAGTTGAAATAAAGTATGTATAATTATTATTACTATTATTTTCTATAAAATTTTATAAAATAAACCGTCATTGAAAAAAAAATTGTTCAAAAAATCACTTTCCATTGAAATGATATAAAAATTTAATTTGTAAACTACATTTCTCTCTGAAATATGTAGGTATACATAATCAAAAGATTTTAAAAAAAGAACAATAAATTTAAAAAATGTTGAATCAACTTTTGTTTCGAAATCAAGGGTTCAGAATCTTTCCGTTTTTCCTTAAACCATTGAGGAAATTTTAAAAGTAATAGTATAACCTTTTAGTACATTTCATCTTCGACAAAATAAGCCAATAATGACAAAAATCTGTTGAGAATTCACAGAAATATGGAATTTTGTCCTCGAAGACGTTACTTGGAACCACTGTGCGCCGCGGGACTTGCAAAAATTTCGAGGTCGAGCCGTCGAAGCGACGCGACCGGCCGCCGCGCACACCGCGGCGGACAGAGAGCCTATCTTGGAGGAGGCCGCGCGTTCGGGCTGTTGGCGCGACCGCTTCGCACCGCTTGCCGCCGTGCGTACGGCCGTGTGTCGCCGGCGCCCCGGCCTGCCCGCCGGTAACTGTAAGGAGAGTACCTCTCTGCACAGCATAACCACGGGTCGGTGTCTCAGACCGAATGGCCCTTATGTGGTAACCGTATAATTTGCATTTACTGCGGATTACGTACCGTATTCACATTTTGTGTCTACTCGTACAAACAGAGCATCAACTCTTTGACCGAGCGAATGAGTGTATTCGAACTGACCGATAGCGTTCCGTCCTCGTGGCGGTCGCACCGGGCCGATCAGAAAGAGGAGTGAAACAAACAAATACAGTATTTATAATATTGTATGTTTGTATATATGAAATGATGAAGCGTGTCACTTGTTATACCCGGCACTGTGTGCGAGTACGGGTTCGTGTCACAGAAAATGAAATGAGAAATATCTGGGGTGAATTTATACGATCGTGTCACTTGTTATACCCGGCACTTTGTGCGAATAATAATAATATATAATATACGGGTTTGTGTCACAGAAATGAGAAATGATATTATATAAAATATCATTGGAAAAAGATGAAAAATGTGTTCGTCGATCGGGGTTAGTCTGTGGATAACCGACGACGACTTCACAAGTTTGAAGAAGAGGAGGAGAGGAGTCTTTACGAAGCTCCCTGGTTGATCCTGCCAGTAGTCATATGCTTGTCTCAAAGATTAAGCCATGCATGTCTCAGTACGTGCCGTAGTAAGGTGAAACCGCGAATGGCTCATTAAATCAGTTATGGTTCCTTAGATTGTACCCACATTTACTTGGATAACTGTGGTAATTCTAGAGCTAATACATGCAAAATGGAGTTCCGACCAGAGATGGAAGGAACGCTTTTATTAGATCAAAACCAATCGGTGGCGAGCATTATTATTCGTCCATCGTTTGCTTTGGTGACTCTGAATAACTTTGTGCTGATCGCATGGTCTAAAGTAGCACCGGCGACGCATCTTTCAAATGTCTGCCTTATCAACTGTCGATGGTAGGTTCTGCGCCTACCATGGTTGTAACGGGTAACGGGGAATCAGGGTTCGATTCCGGAGAGGGAGCCTGAGAAACGGCTACCACATCCAAGGAAGGCAGCAGAGTGACAACGATATTTTCGCTCAACCGATGAACAGTGAAGATACGCTTATGAGACAAAATATTTATTTATATCATTTATTTTCAATAATTATTATTTAATTTATAATAATATTACATTTCAAAAGTTTATGGAAATAATTAAATTTTATTTTTTTCAATTATATTAATAATATAAAATTAATTTTTAAAAATTACCCCATTTCAAATTTACTCCAAGAAACCTTTTTTAAAGATTAATTGTATTACCCCATTTCAAATCTACGCCGAGAAACCTTTTTTAAAGATTAATTTTATTACCCCATTTCAAATCTACGCCGAGAAAACTTTTTTCAAGATTAATTTTTAAAATTATATAAATATATATATAGAGGGTGTTTGGTATAGTATAGGCAAGCTTCGGAGGGATGATAGATCACGTAAAAACAAACAAAAAACTTCTATATGACTTGGGTCCAAAACTCAACCATTTTTGAAAAAAACTTTCATAAACATTTAAGCTATAAACCGCTATAATTCAAAATAGGAACGTTTTCCGTAAGCAATTTCTTCGCTAAAATAAAGACTACTATCTTGTTAATCCAATAAGTGCAGTAACTGTGATATTGTTACCTCGTATCGCAAAAAAATAGTATTTTTCTAACCCCCTAAATTACCCTTTAAAATCGCGATAATTTAAGGGGTTAGAAGAATATTATTTTTTCGCGGTTCAAGGTAACAATATCACAGTTACTGTACTTATTGGATTAACAAGGTCGTAATCTTTATTTTAGCGAAGAAATTGCTTACGAAAAACATTCCTATTTTGAATTATAGCGGTTTATAGCTTAAATGTTTATGAAAGTTTTTTTAAAAAATGGTTGAGTTTTGGACCCAAGTCATATAGAAGTTTTTTGTTTGTTTTTACATGATCTTATCACCCCTCCAAAGCTTGCCTATACTATCCCAAACGCCCTGTCTATACATAAGTAATATGCCTGAATAAAAGGAATATTTTGATAGAATATTTATACAATTTTTTAATTATTATTACTAATAAAATTTAAATATATAAATAAACTAAATAAAGCTCTTAGGTTCATGCCCTAATTATAGAATAACATTCTTTTATATATTTGTATAACATATTTATATTTATTATTTATTTTAATACCTTAAAATTCAAAATTTTATATGCTTAAAAACACTTAAATATAAATTTTATTATATAAATATATAAATTATTTATGTATTTAATAATATTTAAATATAAATATTTAATTATATAAATATTTAATAGATTATTTTAAATTTATGACAAAATACTTTAATAATTTTTTAATTTTTATATTAATTTTAATTATTTTAATTAGATTAACTATTAGAAATATTTTAAATTAATTTGAATATTAATAGAAGTTTCAACAATAACTTATATTACTTTAATAATTTTATCAAAGAATAATAAAACTTCAACAATTTTATATTATTTAATTTCATTTTTAAGAAGTTCATTAATTTTAATCTCAATTCTATATATAAATAAATTTAATTAATTTAATATTTTATTATTATTAATAAAAATAAACTTAATTCCTTTCCATAATTGATTTTTTTTAATAATAAAATCATTAAACTGAATAAATTTATTTTTATTAATAACAATTATAAAATTTATTCCTTTACAAATTTTATTTTTAATTTCATTTAACAATAATTTTATTATAATAATTATTTTAATTAATTTAATTATTCCTCCAATTTTATCTTTAAATAAAAATTCTATTAAATTAATTATTTCACATTCATCAATTTATCAAACTTCTATTATATTATTAATAATAAATATTAATTACAATTTTTTTATTAATTATTATTGTGTATATTCAATTATAACAATAATTTTAATTGTAATTTTAAATTACTTTAATCATTTAAATACTTCATATTATTTAATAATAATAAAAAAAAAAAAATTATTTTTTTTTTTTCATATTAATAATAAATAGATTTTTTCCTCCAATAATAACATTTACATTAAAATGATTAATTTTAGAATATATAATAACATTTAATCTATTTCAATATTATTTTATATTATTATTTTTAATAATTTCAAGAATTATCATAATTTTTAATTATTTAAATTTTATTATAAATAATTTATTTGAATTTAAATTTAAAAAAATATTTTATAAAAAAAATAATCAAAAATTGATTTTTAATTTTAAACTATTGTATTTTATTTTATATTATATTTATTTACATTTATTATTATTGTTGTGCCCGTCCAACGCTAAGCGCGATGCATCTTGGTGTTGCATCAGCAAAGCCACGTTAGACGCGAGCCAAGGTAAAGGCGCGGTCTGCTAACTCAGCATTTCGGGACATTCCGTCGCTCTGAGACGATGTTGCTAGCCAGACCATATATGGGAGTGACCGAACACCCCCCGCGTCGACGAATGAAGATAATAAAAGCCGCTCGCTGCCGCGAGAAGGGAGATTCACGCCCTGATTGTCAACGAGCAAAGATCAGAGAATTGTAACCAAGTTGTAATCTCAGTCAAGTTCAACAGTTAGTCAATAAACGGAGAGTTATTGATAAATTAGCCCGGCGAATTCTAATTCCTTAAACTGCTCACGAATCCTGCACAATCCCGCACAACATTTTGGTGGCAGCGGAGGGATTGCACGAAGGATTTCACGAAGGACCTTGCCAAGGATTGCACAAGGGATCTTGCACAGAAAATTCTGTGACGTGCCCAGGACGACCCATTCGAGGACCTGGAGGACTGCGACGTCGAGGACTGCCAAGTTTCGACGCCAGGAGGATCCTTGCATCGCTGAGGCAACCCGGACGAGAGGACCGACCGCCGCTACCGAGGTAGCACCAGCTGGGGTAGAACGAGCTTCGAGGAGACGTTCACCACGGCACCAAGGGCGACGGGCCCCGAAAGGTAAATCTAACGTGCGAGCAAAACGGGCGAATTTGCTAACCATTGAACACCGCATCCATCTGCGAGGCCGTCACGGATCCGAGGATCGACGGCGCAGACGGACAAGGAGACCGAGGTCGCAACCAGAGACTACGCCTTAGAGGACAACACCTGTGGTCACCTGTAGCCACAACGAGCGCCAGCGCTCCAGATAACGCTGCAAGGAGACACCCCGCACCGATTACGCTGCACCGCTTATCATCGCCGCTGGTTCCCGTACGAGAGGACGTCCGATCGAGCCGACGGAATGTATGCGAGCGCAGTTTTGTGAGTAACCGATACAAGCATTGTAACCGCCGTAGAAAACAAAAGCGTGTGAATTATTGTGAACCAGAATCTTTAATCGTTAGAACGGCCTATGTATGTCAGTAGAAGACGAACGCGCGAGTAGACTCATTTTGCCATTTAGGAAAACATTATCCCGATCACTAGAGTCCTTTTTTGAAAAGAAATTAACGTTCGATCGAGGCAGTGACGAACAACCAAGCTTTTCTGAAACACCAAAGCCGTTCAAACGACGCTTGCGAGCGCCGAAAATCGAATCAGACGCCGATAACACCTCCGAGTCGGGAACGTCAACCGTCAACGAAAATAACTTTGTTACCCCCACGCGCGAATACCGCACCAGTTGGGCCGATTTCAGTTTGTTAGATAGAACCATGCAACAACAAGACGTTCAACCCGCACCCGCCGCGGACGCGGGAAGAGCATCCGTTATATCCGCGATAAAATTAGTTCGCGAATATCAGGCGAATACTACAGACGAATTACTTCAATTTCTTGGATCCTATAAAAGCGCGATAAAATTAGTTTCTCCCCATGACCACAACTTGTTTTTGGAAACCGTAATAAACACTAAAATTTTGGGAAAGGCAAACAGAGGTATCAGGTATAGGCAGATTAACGATTTCGAAACACTTGAGACTACCCTGAAACAATTGTTCATGAGACAGCGATCTAGAGGCATAGTAGAAGCAGAATTTCATTCGTGTACCCAAGGCGAGAGAGAAAGTATTCAAGCATTTGCAGCTAGAGTAGAAAAGCTAGCAGCTGAATTATCCGAACTGTCGATACGACCAAACGTAGATGACCAATTAAATGCCGAATTAGTGGCAGTGGTACAGGAACGGGCAATAGACGTCTTCACGCTTGGTTTAAGGGAGAATATAGGGATCATAGTACGGACTCGTAAACCCGAGACACTTGACGCAGCGATCGTGGCCGCACTAGAGGAAGAGCAAGCCAGAGGGCTTCGCGGCGCGTATCCTAAAAAATCTGAAACTTATCGAGCTAGGACCGGAGAAGGGTCAGGTACAGTACGTTGCAATAGGTGCAACCGAACGGGACATTTAGAAAGAAATTGTTATGCGCGACTAAGTATGCCGCGGACAGGAACACCGCGACCAGGAACAGTAAGAAGGGAAGTACAGCGTGTCACGGTAACTTGCAATTACTGCAAGAAGCCAGGACATCTGATCAGAGACTGCAGAGCTAGGGAACGAGCTAATAATCGAGATCACAGACCCGCGTACGATAGGCGCCATAACAGGAATAATACAGTCGCGACCACGACCACTAACACACCAGTAACGTATCACAGACCCGCGAACGCGAACCGCGAGACAAATGCTGAAAGGACAGTAAATGTCGAGCCGAGAGTGGACTCGTATCGCGTAAACCTAGTAGCTTCTCCCGCACTAAAAAACACTATTGAAATCAAAGCACCAGAGCTAAAGACCGGCAGAGTAAATATGCTAGTAGACACGGGCGCGGATATCACGTTGTTAAAAATAGGAAAGGTACTCGGTGACGTATACGCCGAAAGTGAAACAATATCCTTAAAGGGCATAGCCGCTGTAGAGATAAAAACATTGTGCTTGGTACACTTGAACATACAGATCGGAGACGAGATAATCACGCATCCCTGTCGGTTAGTACGAGACGATTTCCCCATACTATCTGACGGAATCCTAGGACACGATTTCATGACGGAACACGACGTTTGCATTAAAGTGAACCAACATATCGAATTATACGGAATAAAACTCCCGTTCCAGAATAAGGACCGTATAACTTTGACACCGCGAACTGAAACGATAGTTCTTGCGAAAACCGATAATACAGGCGAAGGCATAGTAACAGGCCGGTCAATCAAACCGGGAATATTCATAGGAAACGCGTTAACGATCGGAAATCACGGTAGATGCTTAGTAAGCGTAATGAACACGACGACCGATGACGTCCTTGTAGAGACCCCGACCGTGAAACTAGAGACGTATAAGACAGACGTCGACATTGACCCACCAGATAACGAACGAGACGACTCGCCGACGTTCGAGGTACGAGTTTTGCGCGGTAGAGATAGGATGCAGGCTATCCGCGTTGGTCTTAAAACAGATCATCTGAACGAAGAAGAAAAAGCTAATTTGTTAGAAGTTTGCGATAATTTCAACGACACTTTTTATTTAGATGGAGATCAGTTAGGGCATACATCGAAATGCGAACACTCTATCCCGACACTCAAAGAAACAGAACCAATAAACGTTAGACCGTACAGATTGCCGCAAACGCATAAAGAAGAAGTTAATAGACAGGTAGAGAAAATGATAGACGAGGGAATAGTTAGGACAAGCACTAGCCAATGGAACGCACCTCTATTGGTAGTTCCTAAAAAACCGGACGCTTCGGGAAATCCCAGGTTAAGCGTAGTAGTCGATTTCCGAAAATTAAACGAAGTAACAGTAGGCGATTCTTATCCGTTGCCGAACATAACCGAAATACTAGACCAACTGGGAGGCGCGAAATATTTTTCTACCTTAGATTTAGCGTCCGGGTTTCACCAAATTGCACTAAAGGAAGAAGATCGCGAAAAAACAGCATTCTCGACCCCTTACGGCCATTACGAATACACTCGAATGCCGTTCGGATTAAAAAACGCGCCCGCGACGTTTCAAAGATTAATGAACACAGTATTAGCAGGACTGCAAGGCATAAAATGCTTCGTTTATTTAGATGACATAGTAGTCTACGGACGTTCGTTAAAGGAGCACCAGGAACGACTAATTTCGATTCTCAATCGCATACGCGAAAGTGGTTTGAAACTTCAACTTAGCAAATGCGAATTTTTACGAAAGGAAACCGTGTACTTAGGACACGTAATAACGAAAGACGGAGTAAAACCAGACCCGTCCAAACTAGAAGCAGTACAAGATTTTCCGATTCCCCGAAAGGCTAAAGACGTGCAATCATTCCTGGGACTAGCAGGTTATTACAGAAGATTCATAGAACACTTCTCAAAAATCGCGAAACCCCTTACACAGTTGTTAAAAAAGGATCAAGGATTTAGATGGACTGACCAAGAACAGGAAGCTTTCGATATTCTAAAGGAAAAACTAACCACAGCCCCTCTCCTTCATTACCCCGATTTTTCAAAACCATTCATTCTCACGACCGATGCGTCAGGAAAGGCGATAGGAGCAATTTTATCTCAGGGAAAGATAGGACAGGATCCTCCGGTTGCATATGCAAGTAGAGTATTAAACAAAGCCGAAACAAATTATAGTACTATCGAGAAAGAATTATTAGCAATAGTGTGGGCAACTCAACATTTTCGACCTTATTTGTACGGTGTTAAATTTACAATAGTAACGGACCATAAGCCACTCACTTGGCTTTTTAATGTAAAGGACCCGGGTTCCAGATTAATGAGGTGGAAATTAAAGTTAGCCGAATATGACTACGTGATAGAGTACAAAGCGGGCAAAACAAATAAAAACGCTGACGCGCTTAGTAGAATGTTTGTAGTAAAGAGAGGAAGAGGTAGGCCTAGAAAGGAGACAGTAGCGCATCGCGCAACGACTGAAATATTAGACGACGGTAGCGATAGCGACGAACAGACGCCAGAGGAAGACGTAAACGAAGAAGCGTGCGAGACAGTATATACGGAGGACGAAATAAAACGTATTCTACGCGAATACCACGATACTCCGCTAGGTGGACATTTAGGCATTAAACGAACACTAGATAGAATTAAGCTAAACCATTCATGGCCCGGTATGAGAAAAGACATCGAAAATCACGTTTCTAAATGCGAAAAGTGCCAAAAGAACAAACTAGCTAGAACTTTCAAAACTCCGATGATTATCACCGACACACCTAAAGAACCTTTCGAAAAATGTGCCTTAGACATAGTAGGACCATTACCCGAAACGAATAGACGAAATAAATACATCTTAACCTTCCAAGACCTACTAACGAAATTTAGCAAAGCTATACCGATAGAAGACCAAGAAGCTAACACCGTAGCTAAAGAATTTGTCACGAAAATTGTCTGTGAATACGGTATTCCGGACAAAATTCTAACCGACCAAGGAACTAATTTCCTAAGCCAAGTATTTAAAAACGTTTGCAAATTACTAAAAATTGACAAAATTCAAACTACTTCCTATCATCCTGAGTCGAACGGAGCCCTAGAACGCAGCCATCGCACCCTAGCCGAATATTTAAAACATTTCGTAAACGAAGATCAAACCGATTGGGACGAATGGCTACCATACGCGATGTTTACCTACAACACGACCCCTCACACGACTACAGGCTACACACCCTACGAACTAACATTCGGACGACGAGCTACCTTACCGACGGCACTACAACAGAACCCGAGGCCCTTATACACGTATGATAAATACGCGGAAGAATTACGCGAAAGACTGCGATCTACCAACGGCATCGCGAACGAAACAATACACAATGTATACACGAACGAATTAGTATTATCTAACGCGACTAGACAAATCCACTACCTATTACAGCAACGAACCGACATAACTGACTCTAGACAAGCGATAGATGAGCACCTCATATTAATTAGTAGCACTACAGAAACCTTATTACGCGACACAGAAAAACTATTAGAAGCAATCTTAGATATACAAAGAGGAATACTCAACCCTCAAATTTTCCCGCCATCCAGCATAATTGCATATCTCACATCAGCTACACCGCAAATACCCCAAGGTCTAAATTTTCCGATGCCGATCAATTTAAAGAATATACATACTCTATATAAAATCATTACACTCAGCGCATTTTCAAACGCGAATTCGATAACCACAATTTTGGAAATCCCATTAGTAAATACAAGAAAATTCTTATTAAGCAAAGCACATTCGGTACCTAGTAAAATAAACGAATCTCTTTACGCATATATAAAACCGGAAAACCCACACGTAGTTCTCGACATCTCAGTTCAGGAATATATACGACTCAGCGAAAAAGACTTGCAAGCGTGCAAGATAGTAGACGAACTCTATCTCTGCGCTTCTCACAACACCATCCTAAAGGCGATTCCATACGGCCCCTGCGAAATACAATTATGCACACAGTTAGTAAAAGAACCGAATAACTGTAATATACTTTATACAACATTGAACCACACAGCGATCATGGAATTACAGCATCCAGGTACATGGATATACGTTGCGCCGAAAACAATCCAATTAGCGGTAACCTGTAACGATAAGCATACAAAAATTCATAGCGTCAAAGATTCTGGTATAATAACAATAAAAGGAAAATGTACAATATCAACGGCAGAATTCAAAATAGAAATAGGCAAAGAATATAGTATAGAAAAAACATGGAATTACTTACCTTATTATAATTTAACTATAGATGATTTGAAACTACCACCGATCACTCCGAATCATTATAATATCACGAACTTCAAACTTAAACAACTGCTCAAACATCCGGAAGAATTAAACAAAATAAGCAAAAAGTTAACTATTCTAGAGAAAAATTTAGAAAAATCTAAGGAAATACCGACAGAATATCATTACGGATTGATTACGTCATCTTCTGCGACCGGAATAGTAATAATCGGATTATGTATTTTTATACTCTATAAATGTATTAAGCGTAGAAACACAAAACAAAATTCTCGGAGCGAAACAGTTGTAACAAACCGCCGTAAAACCGCTGAAAACCCGAAACCAAAGCTTAGAGTATTTTTTAAAGAACGAACGCCTAGTATTAACTCATTGTAAACTGTATCAACTATACGTATTACTATCATCGTTGTACTCATATTATATAATCATATATATTGTATCTTAATCTAACAACTATTGCATTATGTTAACCAGCGCACCTCAGTATATTGTATAACGCGCCAGATATTTCTACATATTGTATTCTATATATTGTTAACCATACATTTAAGTACTTGGACCGATCACGCATCGCAGTCATGGCGACATTTTGGGAAAAGCTATGGCTTTTCCTCCCTAAGGGGGGAGGGATGTTGTGCCCGTCCAACGCTAAGCGCGATGCATCTTGGTGTTGCATCAGCAAAGCCACGTTAGACGCGAGCCAAGGTAAAGGCGCGGTCTGCTAACTCAGCATTTCGGGACATTCCGTCGCTCTGAGACGATGTTGCTAGCCAGACCATATATGGGAGTGACCGAACACCCCCCGCGTCGACGAATGAAGATAATAAAAGCCGCTCGCTGCCGCGAGAAGGGAGATTCACGCCCTGATTGTCAACGAGCAAAGATCAGAGAATTGTAACCAAGTTGTAATCTCAGTCAAGTTCAACAGTTAGTCAATAAACGGAGAGTTATTGATAAATTAGCCCGGCGAATTCTAATTCCTTAAACTGCTCACGAATCCTGCACAATCCCGCACAACATTATATATAAATTTAAATTTCTAATTTTTTATAATATCTTTAAATTTGCAATTTAATATTTTAATTAAATTATAGAAATTCAATTTATTTTATTAAATTTAATATTAGAATTAATCAATTCATAAATAAATTTACAATTTATTCCTTTATTCAGGCATAATATTTTAATATTAAATATTTATTTTTTATATATATAAATTAATAAGTATTTAATTTAAATTTTACAATATTTAAGATTTTAAGTTAATTTAAACTATTAATCTTCAAAATTAAATATATTAAATAATATTATTAAATCTTAGTATGAACAAAAATTTGATTATATTCAACTAATCATAAAAATATTGGTATACTCTATTTTATTTTTGCTGTATGATCAGGAATAATTGGTACATCACTTAGATTATTAATTCGAATAGAATTAAGAACTCCTGGAAGTTGAATTAATAATGATGAATTATATAATTCAATTGTTACTTCTCATGCATTTGTAATAATTTTTTTTATAGTAATACCTTTTATAATTGGAGGATTTGGAAATTATTTAATTCCACTAATAATAGGTTCACCTGATATAGCTTTTCCTCGAATGAATAATATAAGATTTTTTTATTTTATTACCTCCTTCATTAATATTATTAATTTTAAGAAATTTTTTAAATTCAGGAAGAGGAACAGGATGAACAATTTATCCTCCATTATCATCATTTATATATCATGCATCTTCCTCTGTAGATTTAACAATTTTTGCTCTTCATATTACGGGAATTTCGTCAATTATAGGTTCAATTAATTTTATTGTAACAATTATATTTATAAAAAATATCAGTATTAACTTTGATCAAATTTCTTTATTTCCATGATCAGTATTTATTACAACTATTTTATTTTTATTTTCACTACCTGTTTTAGCTGGAGCAATTACTATATTATTATCAGATCCTAATTTAAATTCATCATTCTTTGATCCAATAGAAGGAGGTGACCCTATTTTATATCAACATTTATTTTGATTTTTTGGACATCCAGAAGTATATATTTTAATTTTACCAGGATTTGGATTAATTTCTCATATTATTTCAAATGAAAGAGGTAAAAAAGAAACTTTTGGAAATTTAGGAATAATTTATGCTATATTAGGAATTGGATTTTTAGGATTCGTTGTTTGAGCACATCATATATTTACTGTTGGTATAGATGTAGATACACGAGCTTATTTTACATCAGCAACAATAATTACTGCTGCTCCAACTGAAATTAAAGTATTTAGATGATTAACAACATTTCATGGAACAAAAATTATTAATAAACCAACAATTTTATGATGAATAGGATTTATTTTTTTATTTACAATAGGAGGATTAACTGGAATTATATTATCAAATTCTTCAATTGATATTATACTTCACGATACTTATTATGTTGTAGGACATTTTCATTATGTATTATCAATAGGAGCAATATTTGCAATTTTTAGAAGTTTAATTTATTGATATGCTTCAATTATAAGAATTACATTAAATAATAATTTATTAAAAATTCAATTTTACTTAATATTTATTGGAGTAAATTTAACATTTTTTCCTCAACACTTTTTAGGATTAATAGGTATACCTCGACGATATTCAGATTGTCCAGATGCATATATATGTTGAAATATAATTTCATCAATTGGTTCAATTTGTTACGAGCCGAGGGCAGTGCAAAATGTCCGAGGATTCAAAATGGGAAAAGTCGCGGACGAACCGACGTATGGTTAACGCCGGGAGCCGCTAAGGATGTGGACGAACCAATGCCTAGCGCCTTTAGCTAGCACTGGGAGCCACCTGGATTCAAAGGGATGGAAAGGGTTTCGTGGACGAACCAGTATATATATGGCTAATACTGGGAGCCACTAGAGGGAGTGGACGAACCAATGCCTAGCGCCTTTAGCTATCATCGGGAGCCACTATAGGTTATTAGGAAACGATGACAATACTGTCATCGGGGAATCACCGAATTTCGTTGGGCCTCGTAACTTTATAATTGAAATATATCTCGAGCGGTAAAGATATATCGTTGTGGGTTCGTCTTCTTATAGGATTGTGGATGTGAAGAACTTAAATTGACTCTGACTTATGATTTTCAAACACAAATGATCCAGATATATTGTTACAATCTTTGGATATTCAATGGATACAAATGGTTAAAGTGTACTTTGTCGTGTACTCTAAAATCTCTCTAAGTTAACGCACAGTGATATGCGGGGGTCTCGAAGAATAACGTTACCGTAAGTTAAGTTACGTACTGTATTCTATTTTACTCGAAAGAGAACTATTGCTCGATCTTGTTGACTAGCTTGAGCAGCGTACTAAACTCTGACTAGTCTTCAAATGAGCCCACGAGGATGAAAATCCGTCTCCTTATATACCCAAAAATCAGTGAAAATTAGGTGGTGGGAGGCGCATCATCATGTGTGGTTTTCCTGGGAAAATGCGGCGGTGACGCTGTGTCGCGTGGGGGTGAAGTCCTTATCTAAACTTTTGAACTAGGGGAGTCTAGACTCTAAGAAATAGAGGGTATCCTTAAGGGATATTTGAAATATACCAAACTGGCGGAACACGGAGCACTAATATGTAACGGAAAAATCTAACGTCGTCGTGGGAGCGACGGTTGCACCCCGTCTCGCTGGCGCCAGGCGCTCCAAATATTAAAAAAAACGCGTGCTCGAATACTGCGTATGTAACAAATTATTTCTACAAATAGAATATTTTTATTTATTTATATTATTTTAGAAAGAATAATTAAAAAACGATTAATATTATATAAATTTTCATTAAATTCTTTAGAATGGATTCAAAATTTTCCTCCATTAATTCATTCATATAATGAAATTCCAATTATTAATAAAATTTTATTCAAAATTAAAAATTTTTAATATGGCAGAATAGTGCAATGAATTTAAATTTCATTTATAAAAATAATTAATTTTTTTATTAAATATTGCTACATGAAATATATTTTCACTACCAGATCCTAATTCACCATTTAGAGATAATTTAATTTACTTTTATAACTTAACAATAATAATAATATTTATAATTATTATAAGTACTTTATTTATTATAATTAATATTTTTTTAAATAAATATAAAAATCAATTCCTATTAAAAAATCATAGAATTGAATTTATTTGAACAATTTTACCAATAATTATTTTAATTTTTATTGCTTTCCCTTCATTAAAAACATTATATTTTATTGATGAATTATGAAATCCTCCTTTTTTTACTATTAAATCTATTGGACATCAATGATATTGAAGATATGAATATCCAGATTTTAATAATATTGAATTTGATTCATTTATAAAAAATGAAATTAACCTAAATTTATTTCGATTATTATAGATGTTGACAATCGAATAATTATTCCATTTAATACACCTATTCGATTACTTTGTACTTCTGTTGATGTAATTCATTCTTGAACCATCCCATCATTAGGAATAAAATTAGATGCAACTCCTGGTCGAATTAACCAATTTATAATTTTTTCATTACGTCCAGGATTATTTTTTGGTCAATGTTCAGAAATTTGTGGATCAAATTATAGATTTATACCAATTGCTCTTGAATCTACTTCACTAAATAATTTAAAAAAATGATTAAATTCATTTTAAATAATTTAATTATTAAATCATTAGATGTCTGAAAAGCAAGAATTGGTCTCTTAAACCATATTATAGTATAATGCGATATACTTCTAATGAAAAAATTAGTTAAATTTATAACATTAAATAGTCAATTTAAAATTAATTTTAAATAAAATTATTTTTTTAAAATTAATTTAATTAAAATATTAAATTTTTAATTTAATAAATTTATTTTTAAATTCCACGAATAAAACCTTTATTATGACCATTGCATCTATTTATATCAACTAGAATAGAAATTATTATTATTATTTTATTATATTTTTTTATTTTTAAATGTAAAATAAAAATAAAAAATTTATTTATTCAAAAAAAAAGAAAAAACAATGAAAATGAAAATGATAACAAATTAATTTTCTATTTTTGATCCATCAACTGATGAATTTTTTTTTTCATTAAATTGAATTAATTTAATTTTACCTTTATTTTTAATTCCATTAAATTTTTGATTTACTCCATCACGATTTAATTCTATTTGAATTAAAATTATTTCATTAATTTTAAATGAATTTGAAATATTAATTACAATTAATTACATTTCAAATATAATTATTTTTATTAGTTTGATAATAATAATTTTATTATTACATTCTATAAGATTAATACCTTATATTTTTACATCAACAAGTCATATATCAATAAATTCATCATTATCATTACCTTTATGAATTGGATATATATATTATGGATGATATTATAATATAAATAAAATATTTATTCACTTAATTCCAATAAATACTCCATATGCATTAATAAATTTTATAGTAATTATTGAATCAATCAGAAATATTATTCGACCATGAACATTATCAATTCGATTAACTGCAAATTTATTAGCTGGTCATTTATTATTATCTTTATTAGGTAATTCAATAAAATTTATTTTAATTATTCCAATTTTAATTATCATTCAAAATATATTATTTTTATTAGAAATTTCTGTTGCAATAATTCAATCCTATGTATTTTCTATTTTAAATGTATTATATTCTAATGAAACAAATTAATTTTTATAAAATTATTTAAAATTTAATTTATTATGATAAATCATCCATTTCATTTAGTAACTCAAAGACCATGACCAATAATTTTATCAATAAATATTATAAATTTTTTAATTAGAATTATTTTATTATTTTATAATAAAAATAATTTAATTTTAATTATATCATTAATTCCTTTAATTTTATCAATATATCAATGATGACGAGATGTAATTCGAGAAAGAACATTTCAAGGTTACCATTCATTTAAAATTATAAAATTACTTAAAATTAGAATAATATTATTTATTATTTCAGAATTATTTTTATTTATTTCTTTTTTTTTAACTTACTTTCATTCTTCAATTTCACCTAATATTGAAATTAGAAATTATTGACCTCCAATTAATATTTATCCATTTAATCCATATGATATTCCTTTATTAAATTCAATTATTTCAATTTCATCAGGAATTTCAATTACATGATGTCATTACTCAATTTTAAATAATCAATTTTATAGATCAAAAATTAGATTATTATTAACTATTATTTTAGGAATATATTCTTCAATTCTTCAAATTTCTGAATATAATGAAGCAAGATTTTGTAATAATGAATGAATTTATGGTTCAATTTTTTTTTTAACAACAGGATTTCATGGATCACATGTAAATATTGAAATTATTTTTTTAAGAATTTGTTTTATACGATGAATTAAAAATCATTTTTCATTAATTCATCACTTTAATTTTGAAGCAGCATCATGATATTGACATTTTGTTGATATTATTTGATTATTTGTTTATATATTAATTTATTGATGAATATATTAATTGTATATATATATATATACATATATATAGTACAAAAATTACATTTAATTTCCAATTAAAAAATTTATTAAAATAATATATATAATTATTAGTATTATTTTTATATTCATCATTTCTTTATTAATTCCAATTATATTAATTGTTTTAAATTATTTTTTTAACATTAAATAAAAACAAAAATCGAGAAAAAATTACACCTTTTGAATGTGGATTTGATCCTTTAACAAGAGGGTGCTTTAACAACGTGCGGTTGTCGACAAGTACAACGTGCGGGTGTCGGTAAGCGCACAAGATGCGGTTGTCAGTAAGTACAACGTGCGGTTGTCGGTAAACGCACAACGTGCGGTTGTCGGTAAGCGTGAACGCAATGTAAGTATGACCGCAAGGTAAGTACGAACGCAAGGTAAGTACGAACGCAAGGTAAGTATGAACGCAAAGTAAGTATGAACGCAAGGTAAGTATGAACGCAAGGTAAGTATGAACGCAAGGTAAGTATTAACGCAAGGTAAGTATGGACGCAAGGTAAGTATGAAAGCACGACCAAAACACAGTGTGCAACGGCCAGTAGCGTTGCCGGTGCGATGTTTTAACAGAAAATGAACGTCCCGTTGCGAGCGAAAAGCGTATTTTTCTTAGAACTGCTTCAAACGAGTTGTACTCAATACGAAGGGCTGGGGCACACCGTACACGGCTCAGAAAGGTAGGTGTTTCGTAGTTCTAACGTAAAAACAACATGCGACAGCGGGCGCATCGCGTAATATTCGTGGAACAGAGTTACAGCGATATTTTCCCTCAACCGATATACAATAACAATGGTTATTGGACAAATTTGTAAATTTGAAAATATGGTGAATAAAGGAAGATCATATTTTCAAATTTTCTTCAATCTTCAGCTTGTCATCATTTTCTCATCTTTTCATCATATTTTCACTTTTTCCTCATATTTTCAGATATTCATCACATTTTCACTTTTTCATTACATTTTCACCTTTTCTTCATATTTTCAACTTTTCCTCATATTTTCACTTTTTCATCATATTTTCACTTTTTCACCTTATTTTCACATTTTCATCCTATTTTCACTTTTTCATCATATTTTCACTTTTTCATCATTTTATCACCTTTTCTTCATTTTTCAACTTTTCGTCATATTTTTTACTTTTCATCATATTTTCATTTTTACATCATATTTTCACATTTTCATCATATTTTCACCTTTTCTTCATATTTTCAACTTTTCATCATATTTTCAAATTTTCTTCAATCTTCAGCTTTTCATCATTTTTTCATCTTTTCATCATATTTTCACTTTTTCGTCAATTTTCACATATTCATCATATTTTCACTTTTTCATTACATGTTCACCTTTTTTTCATATTTTCAACTTTTCTTCATATTTTCACTTTTTTATCATATTTTCACTTTTTCACCTTATTTTCACATTTTCTTCATTTTTTCACTTTTTCACGTTATTTTCAAATTTTCATCATATTTTCACTTTTCCATCATATTATCACCTTTTCTTCATTTTTCAACTTTTCGTCATTTTTTTACTTTTCATTGTATTTTCATTTTTACATCATATTTTCACATTTTCATCATATTTTCACCTTTTCTTCATATTTTCAAAGTTTCTTCATATTTTCACTTTTTCATCATATTTTCACTTTCTCACCTTATTTTCACATTTTCATCATATTTTCACTTTTTCATCATATTTTCACTTTTTCATCATATTATCACCTTTTCTTCATTTTTCAACTTTTCGTCATATTTTTTACTTTTCATTGTATTTTCATTTTTACATCATATTTTCACATTTTCATCACATTTTCACATTTTCTTCATATTTTCAACTATTCATCATATTTTCAAATTTTCTTCAATCTTCAGCTTTTCGTCATATTTTCAGCTCTTCATCATTTTTCAACTTTTCATCATAGTTTCACTTTTTCTTCATATTTTCCACTTCTCATCATATTTTCACCTATTCATCATGTCTTCCTTCATTAACCATATCTTCAAACTTACAAATTTGTCCAATAACCATTGTTATTGTATATCGGCTGAGGGAAAATATCGCTGTAACACTGTTCCACGAATATTACGCGATGCGCCCGCTGTCGCATGTTATTTTTACGTTAGAACCTCGAAACACCTACCTTTCTGAGCCGTGTACGGGGTGCCCCAGCCCTTCGTATTGAGTACAACCCGTTTGAAGCAGTTCTAAGAAAAATACGCTTTTTGCTCGCAACGGGACGTTCATTTTCTGTTAAAACATCGCACCGGCAACGCTACTGGCCGTTGCACACTGCGTTTTGGTCGTTCGGAAAAAAATTTGTCGCATACGCGTGTCTTCAATTTACATCAGTTGAACGAAAATATCGTTGTAACTTTGTTCCACGAAAATTACGCGATGCGCCCGCTGTCGCATGTTGTTTTTACGTTAGAACTACGAAACACCTACCTTTCTGAGCCGTGTACGGGGTGCCCCAGCCCTTCGTATTGAGTACAACTCTTTGAAAGCTGAGAATATCATGAAAAGTTGAAAATATGAACAAGGGGTGAAGATATGATGTAAAGCTGAAAGTATTATGAAAAGCTGAAAGTATGATGAAAATGTAAATATGGTGAAAAAGTGAAAATATGAAGAAAAAGTGAAAATATGATGGAAAGTAAAAAATATGATGAAGAGGTGAAAATATGATGAAAAGTGAAAATATGAAGAAAAAGTGAAAATATGATGAAAAAGTGAAAGTATGACAAAAAAAGTGAAAATACGATGAAAAAGTTAAAATATGAGGAGAAGTTGGAAAAGGCACGATAAAGTGGAAATATTATGAAAATGTGAAAATATGATGAAAAGCTGAAAATATGATGAAATATTGGAAAAATGATGAAAAACTGAAAATAGGATGAAATGCTGAAAATATGATGAAAAGTTGAAAAAATGATGAAAAACTGAAAATATGAAGAAAAGGTGAAAATATGATGATAAGGTAAGAATATGATGAGAAGTTGAAAACTTGATAAAAAAAGTGAGAATATGAGGAAAAAGTGAAAATATGAAGAAAAAGTGAAAATGATGAAAAGTAAAAAATATGATGCAAAGCTGAAAATATGATGAAAAGCTGAAAATTTGAAGAAAATTTGAAAATATGTTGAAAAGTTGGAAAAAGGATGATAAAGTGAAAATATGATAAAAAGTTGAAAAAGTGAAAATATGATGAAAAGTTAGAAATATGATGAAAAGTTGAAAATATGAAGAAAAGGTGAATATTTGAACAAAAGGTAAAAATATGATGTAAAGTTGAGATCATGATAAAAAGTGAAAATATGAAGAAAAAGTGAAAATGTGATGAAAAGTAAAAAATATGATGAAAAGGTGAAAATATGATGAAAAGTAAAAATATGAACAAAAAGTGAAAATATGATGAAAAAGTGAAAATATGATGAAAAAGTGAAAATATGTAGAAAAGTTGAATATATGATGAAATGTTTTCACATTATCATATTTTCACATTTTCATCATATTTTCATTTTTATATCATTTTTTCATCTTTTCATCATATTTTCACTTTTTCGTCATATTTTAACATATTCATCATATTTTCACTTTTTCATTACATTTTCACCTTTTCTTCATATTTTCAACGTTTCTTCATATTTTCAGTTTTTCACCACATTTTCACTTTTTCACCTTATTTTCACATTTTCATCATATTTTCACATTTTCATCATATTTTCATTTTTACATCATATTTTCACATTTTCATCATATTTTCACCTTTTCTTCATATTTTCAACTTTTCATCATATTTTCAAATTTTCTTCAATCTTCAGCTTTTCATCATTTTTTCATCTTTTCATCATATTTTCACTTTTTCGTCAATTTTCACATATTCATCATATTTTCACTTTTTCATTACATGTTCACCTTTTCTTCATATTTTCAACTTTTCTTCATATTTTCACTTTTTTATCATATTTTCACTTTTTCACCTTATTTTCACATTTTCATCATATTTTCACTTTTTCACGTTATTTTCAAATTTTCATCATATTTTCACTTTTCCATCATATTATCACCTTTTCTTCATTTTTCAACTTTTCGTCATTTTTTTACTTTTCATTGTATTTTCATTTTTACATCATATTTTCACATTTTCATCATATTTTCACTTTTTCATTACATGTTCACCTTTTCTTCATATTTTCAACTTTTCTTCAATTTTCACTTTTTTTTATCATATTTTCACTTTTTCACCTTATTTTCACATTTTCATCATATTTTCACTTTTTCACGTTATTTTCAAATTTTCATCATATTTTCACTTTTCCATCATATTATCACCTTTTCTTCATTTTTCAACTTTTCGTCATTTTTTTACTTTTCATTGTATTTTCATTTTTACATCATATTTTCACATTTTCATCACATTTTCACATTTTCTTCATATTTTCAACTATTCATCATATTTTCAAATTTTCTTCAATCTTCAGCTTTTCATCATATTTTCAGCTTTTCATCATTTTTCAACTTTTCATCATTGTTTCACTTTTTCTTCGTATTTTCCACTTCTCATCATATTTTCACCTATTCATCATGTCTTCCTTTATTAACCATATCTTCAAACTTACAAATTTGTCCAATAACCATTGTTATTGTATATCGGCTGAGGGAAAATATCGCTGTATCTCTGTTCCACGAATATTACGCGATGCGCCCGCTGTCGCATGTTGTTTTTACGTTAGAACTACGAAACACCTACCTTTCTGAGACGTGTACGGGGTGCCCCAGCCCTTCGTATTGAGTACAACTCGTTTGAAGCAGTTCTAAGAAAAATACGCTTTTTGCTCGCAACGGGACGTTCATTTTCTGTTAAAACATCGCACCGGCAACGCTACTGGCCGTTGCACACTGCGTTTTGGTCGTTCGGAAAAAAATTTGTCGCATACGCGTGTCTTCAATTTACATCAGTTGAACGAAAATATCGTTGTAACTTTGTTCCACGAAAATTACGCGATGCGCCCGCTGTCGCATGTTGTTTTTACGTTAGAACTACGAAACACCTACCTTTCTGAGCCGTGTACGGGGTGCCCCAGCCCTTCGTATTGAGTACAACTCGTTTGAAGCAGTTCTAAGAAAAATACGCTTTTTGCTCGCAACGGGACGTTCATTTTCTGTTAAAACATCGCACCGGCAACGCTACTGGCCGTTGCACACTGCGTTTTGGTCGTTCGGAAAAAAATTTGTCGCATACGCGTGTCTTCAATTTACATCAGTTGAACGAAAATATCGTTGTAACTTTGTTCCACGAAAATTACGCGATGCGCCCGCTGTCGCATGTTGTTTTTACGTTAGAACTACGAAACACCTACCTTTCTGAGCCGTGTACGGGGTGCCCCAGCCCTTCGTATTGAGTACAACTCGTTTGAAGCAGTTCTAAGAAAAATACGCTTTTTGCTCGCAACGGGACGTTCATTTTCTGTTAAAACATCGCACCGGCAACGCTACTGGCCGTTGCACACTGCGTTTTGGTCGTTCGGAAAAAAATTTGTCGCATACGCGTGTCTTCAATTTACATCAGTTGAACGAAAATATCGTTGTAACTTTGTTCCACGAAAATTACGCGATGCGCCCGCTGTCGCATGTTGTTTTTACGTTAGAACTACGAAACACCTACCTTTCTGAGACGTGTACGGGGTGCCCCAGCCCTTCGTATTGAGTACAACTCGTTTGAAGCAGTTCTAAGAAAAATACGCTTTTTGCTCGCAACGGGACGTTCATTTTCTGTTAAAACATCGCACCGGCAACGCTACTGGCCGTTGCACACTGCGTTTTGGTCGTTCGGAAAAAAATTTGTCGCATACGCGTGTCTTCAATTTACATCAGTTGAACGAAAATATCGTTGTAACTTTGTTCCACGAAAATTACGCGATGCGCCCGCTGTCGCATGTTGTTTTTACGTTAGAACTACGAAACACCTACCTTTCTGAGCCGTGTACGGGGTGCCCCAGCCCTTCGTATTGAGTACAACTCGTTTGAAGCAGTTCTAAGAAAAATACGCTTTTTGCTCGCAACGGGACGTTCATTTTCTGTTAAAACATCGCACCGGCAACGCTACTGGCCGTTGCACACTGCGTTTTGGTCGTTCGGAAAAAAATTTGTCGCATACGCGTGTCTTCAATTTACATCAGTTGAACGAAAATATCGTTGTAACTTTGTTCCACGAAAATTACGCGATGCGCTCGCTGTCGCATGTTGTTTTTACGTTAGAACTACGAAACACCTACCTTTCTGAGCCGTGTACGGGGTGCCCCAGCCCTTCGTATTGAGTACAACTCGTTTGAAGCAGTTCTAAGAAAAATACGCTTTTTGCTCGCGACGGGACGTTCATTTTCTGTTAAAACATCGCACCGGCAACGCTACTGGCCGTTGCACACTGCGTTTTGGTCGTTCGGAAAAAAATTTGTCGCATACGCGTGTCTTCAATTTACATCAGTTGAACGAAAATATCGTTGTAACTTTGTTCCACGAAAATTACGCGATGCGCCCGCTGTCGCATGTTGTTTTTACGTTAGAACTACGAAACACCTACCTTTCTGAGCCGTGTACGGGGTGCCCCCGCCCTTCGTATTGAGTACAACTCTTTGAAAGCTGAGAATATCATGAAAAGTTGAAAATATGAACAAGGGGTGAAGATATGATGTAAAGCTGAAAGTATTATGAAAAGCTGAAAGTATGATGAAAATGTAAATATGGTGAAAAAGTGAAAATATGAAGAAAAAGTGAAAATGTGATGGAAAGTAAAAAATATGATGAAGAGGTGAAAATATGATGAAAAGTGAAAATATGAAGAAAAAGTGAAAATATGATGAAAAAGTGAAAGTATGACAAAAAAAGTGAAAATACGATGAAAAAGTTAAAATATGAGGAGAAGTTGGAAAAGGCACGATAAAGTGGAAATATTATGAAAATGTGAAAATATGATGAAAAGCAGAAAATATGATGAAATATTGGAAAAATGATGAAAAACTGAAAATAGGATGAAATGCTGAAAATATGATGAAAAGTTGAAAAAATGATGAAAAACTGAAAATATGAAGAAAAGGTGAAAATATGATGATAAGGTAAGAATATGATGAGAAGTTGAAAACTTGATAAAAAAAAGTGAGAATATGAAGAAAAAGTGAAAATATGAAGAAAAAGTGAAAATGATGAAAAGTAAAAAATATGATGCAAAGCTGAAAATATGATGAAAAGCTGAAAATTTGAAGAAAATTTGAAAATATGTTGAAAAGTTGGAAAAAGGATGGTAAAGTGAAAATATGATAAAAAGTTGAAAAAGTGAAAATATGATGAAAAGTTAGAAATATGATGAAAAGTTGAAAATATGAAGAAAAGGTGAATATTTGAACAAAAGGTAAAAATATGATGTAAAGTTGAGATCATGATAAAAAGTGAAAATATGAAGAAAAAGTGAAAATGTGATGAAAAGTAAAAAATATGATGAAAAGGTGAAAATATGATGAAAAGTAAAAATATGAACAAAAAGTGAAAATATGATGAAAAAGTGAAAATATGATGAAAAAGTGAAAATATGTAGAAAAGTTGAATATATGATGAAATGTTTTCACATTATCATATTTTCACATTTTCATCATATTTTCATTTTTATATCATTTTTTCATCTTTTCATCATATTTTCACTTTTTCGTCATATTTTAACATATTCATCATATTTTCACTTTTTCATTACATTTTCACCTTTTCTTCATATTTTCAACGTTTCTTCATATTTTCAGTTTTTCACCACATATTCACTTTTTCACCTTATTTTCACATTTTCATCATATTTTCACATTTTCATCATATTTTCATTTTTACATCATATTTTCACATTTTCATCATATTTTCACCTTTTCTTCATATTTTCAACTTTTCATCATATTTTCAAATTTTCTTCAATCTTCAGCTTTTCATCATTTTTTCATCTTTTCATCATATTTTCACTTTTTCGTCAATTTTCACATATTCATCATATTTTCACTTTTTCATTACATGTTCACCTTTTCTTCATATTTTCAACTTTTCTTCATATTTTCACTTTTTTATCATATTTTCACTTTTTCACCTTATTTTCACATTTTCATCATATTTTCACTTTTTCACGTTATTTTCAAATTTTCATCATATTTTCACTTTTCAATCATATTATCACCTTTTCTTCATTTTTCAACTTTTCGTCATTTTTTTACTTTTCATTGTATTTTCATTTTTACATCATATTTTCACATTTTCATCATATTTTCACTTTTTCATTACATGTTCACCTTTTCTTCATATTTTCAACTTTTCTTCATATTTTCACTTTTTTTATCATATTTTCACTTTTTCACCTTATTTTCACATTTTCATCATATTTTCACTTTTTCACGTTATTTTCAAATTTTCATCATATTTTCACTTTTCCATCATATTATCACCTTTTCTTCATTTTTCAACTTTTCGTCATTTTTTTACTTTTCATTGTATTTTCATTTTTACATCATATTTTCACATTTTCATCACATTTTCACATTTTCTTCATATTTTCAACTATTCATCATATTTTCAAATTTTCTTCAATCTTCAGCTTTTCATCATATTTTCAGCTTTTCATCATTTTTCAACTTTTCATCATTGTTTCACTTTTTCTTCGTATTTTCCACTTCTCATCATATTTTCACCTATTCATCATGTCTTCCTTTATTAACCATATCTTCAAACTTACAAATTTGTCCAATAACCATTGTTATTGTATATCGGCTGAGGGAAAATATCGCTGTAACTCTGTTCCACGAATATTACGCGATGCGCCCGCTGTCGCATGTTGTTTTTACGTTAGAACTACGAAACACCTACCTTTCTGAGCCGTGTACGGGGTGCCCCAGCCCTTCGTATTGAGTACAACTCGTTTGAAGCAGTTCTAAGAAAAATACGCTTTTTGCTCGCAACGGGACGTTCATTTTCTGTTAAAACATCGCACCGGCAACGCTACTGGCCGTTGCACACTGCGTTTTGGTCGTTCGGAAAAAAATTTGTCGCATACGCGTGTCTTCAATTTACATCAGTTGAACGAAAATATCGTTGTAACTTTGTTCCACGAAAATTACGCGATGCGCCCGCTGTCGCATGTTGTTTTTACGTTAGAACTACGAAACACCTACCTTTCTGAGCCGTGTACGGGGTGCCCCAGCCCTTCGTATTGAGTACAACTCGTTTGAAGCAGTTCTAAGAAAAATACGCTTTTTGCTCGCAACGGGACGTTCATTTTCTGTTAAAACATCGCACCGGCAACGCTACTGGCCGTTGCACACTGCGTTTTGGTCGTTCGGAAAAAAATTTGTCGCATACGCGTGTCTTCAATTTACATCAGTTGAACGAAAATATCGTTGTAACTTTGTTCCACGAAAATTACGCGATGCGCCCGCTGTCGCATGTTGTTTTTACGTTAGAACTACGAAACACCTACCTTTCTGAGCCGTGTACGGGGTGCCCCAGCCCTTCGTATTGAGTACAACTCGTTTGAAGCAGTTCTAAGAAAAATACGCTTTTTGCTCGCAACGGGACGTTCATTTTCTGTTAAAACATCGCACCGGCAACGCTACTGGCCGTTGCACACTGCGTTTTGGTCGTTCGGAAAAAAATTTGTCGCATACGCGTGTCTTCAATTTACATCAGTTGAACGAAAATATCGTTGTAACTTTGTTCCACGAAAATTACGCGATGCGCCCGCTGTCGCATGTTGTTTTTACGTTAGAACTACGAAACACCTACCTTTCTGAGCCGTGTACGGGGTGCCCCAGCCCTTCGTATTGAGTACAACTCGTTTGAAGCAGTTCTAAGAAAAATACGCTTTTTGCTCGCAACGGGACGTTCATTTTCTGTTAAAACATCGCACCGGCAACGCTACTGGCCGTTGCACACTGCGTTTTGGTCGTTCGGAAAAAAATTTGTCGCATACGCGTGTCTTCAATTTACATCAGTTGAACGAAAATATCGTTGTAACTTTGTTCCACGAAAATTACGCGATGCGCCCGCTGTCGCATGTTGTTTTTACGTTAGAACTACGAAACACCTACCTTTCTGAGCCGTGTACGGGGTGCCCCAGCCCTTCGTATTGAGTACAACTCTTTGAAAGCTGAGAATATCATGAAAAGTTGAAAATATGAACAAGGGGTGAAGATATGATGTAAAGCTGAAAGTATTATGAAAAGCTGAAAGTATGATGAAATTGTAAATATGGTGAAAAAGTGAAAATATGAAGAAAAAGTGAAAATATGATGGAAAGTAAAAAATATGATGAAGAGGTGAAAATATGATGAAAAGTGAAAATATGAAGAAAAAGTGAAAATATGATGAAAAAGTGAAAGTATGACAAAAAAAGTGAAAATACGATGAAAAAGTTAAAATATGAGGAGAAGTTGGAAAAGGCACGATAAAGTGGAAATATTATGAAAATGTGAAAATATGATGAAAAGCTGAAAATATGATGAAATATTGGAAAAATGATGAAAAACTGAAAATAGGATGAAATGCTGAAAATATGATGAAAAGTTGAAAAAATGATGAAAAACTGAAAATATGAAGAAAAGGTGAAAATATGATGATAAGGTAAGAATATGATGAGAATTTGAAAACTTGATAAAAAAAGTGAGAATATGAAGAAAAAGTGAAAATATGAAGAAAAAGTGAAAATGATGAAAAGTAAAAAATATGATGCATAGCTGAAAATATGATGAAAAGCTGAAAATTTGAAGAAAATTTGAAAATATGTTGAAAAGTTGGAAAAAGGATGATAAAGTGAAAATATGATGAAAAGATGAACAAATGATATAAAAATGAAAATATGATGAAAATGTGAAAATATGATAATGTGAAAACATTTCATCATATATTCAACTTTTCTACATATTTTCACTTTTTCATCATATTTTCACTTTTTCATCATATTTTCACTTTTTGTTCATATTTTTACTTTTCATCATATTTTCACCTTTTCATCATATTTTTTACTTTTCATCACATTTTCACTTTTTCTTCATATTTTCACTTTTTATCATGATCTCAACTTTACATCATATTTTTACCTTTTGTTCAAATATTCACCTTTTCTTCATATTTTCAACTTTTCATCATATTTCTAACTTTTCATCATATTTTCACTTTTTCAACTTTTTATCATATTTTCACTTTATCATCCTTTTTCCAACATTTCAACATATTTTCAAATTTTCTTCAAATTTTCAGCTTTTCATCATATTTTCAGCTTTGCATCATATTTTTTACTTTTCATCATTTTCACTTTTTCTTCATATTTTCACTTTTTCTTCATATTCTCACTTTTTTTATCAAGTTTTCAAATTCTCATCATATTCTTACCTTATCATCATATTTTCACCTTTTCTTCATATTTTCAGTTTTTCATCATTTTTTCAACTTTTCATCATATTTTCAGCATTTCATCCTATTTTCAGTTTTTCATCATTTTTCCAATATTTCATCATATTTTCAGCTTTTCACCATATTTTCACATTTTCATAATATTTCCACTTTATCGTACCTTTTCCAACTTCTCCTCATATTTTAACTTTTTCATCGTATTTTCACTTTTTTTGTCATACTTTCACTTTTTCATCATATTTTCACTTTTTCTTCATATTTTCACTTTTCATCATATTTTCACCTCTTCATCATATTTTTTACTTTCCATCATATTTTCACTTTTTCTTCATATTTTCACTTTTTCACCATATTTACATTTTCATCATACTTTCAGCTTTTCATAATACTTTCAGCTTTACATCATATCTTCACCCCTTGTTCATATTTTCAACTTTTCATGATATTCTCAGCTTTCAAAGAGTTGTACTCAATACGAAGGGCGGGGGCACCCCGTACACGGCTCAGAAAGGTAGGTGTTTCGTAGTTCTAACGTAAAAACAACATGCGACAGCGGGCGCATCGCGTAATTTTCGTGGAACAAAGTTACAACGATATTTTCGTTCAACTGATGTAAATTGAAGACACGCGTATACGACAAATTTTTTTCCGAACGACCAAAACGCAGTGTGCAACGGCCAGTAGCGTTGCCGGTGCGATGTTTTAACAGAAAATGAACGTCCCGTTGCGAGCAAAAAGCGTATTTTTCTTAGAACTGCTTCAAACGAGTTGTACTCAATACGAAGGGCTGGGGCACCCCGTACACGGCTCAGAAAGGTAGGTGTTTCGTAGTTCTAACGTAAAAACAACATGCGACAGCGGGCGCATCGCGTAATTTTCGTGGAACAAAGTTACAACGATATTTTCGTTCAACTGATGTAAATTGAAGACACGCGTATGCGACAAATTTTTTTCCGAACGACCAAAACGCAGTGTGCAACGGCCAGTAGCGTTGCCGGTGCGATGTTTTAACAGAAAATGAACGTCCCGTTGCGAGCAAAAAGCGTATTTTTCTTAGAACTGCTTCAAACGAGTTGTACTCAATACGAAGGGCTGGGGCACCCCGTACACGGCTCAGAAAGGTAGGTGTTTCGTAGTTCTAACGTAAAAACAACATGCGACAGCGGGCGCATCGCGTAATTTTCGTGGAACAAAGTTACAACGATATTTTCGTTCAACTGATGTAAATTGAAGACACGCGTATGCGACAAATTTTTTTCCGAACGACCAAAACGCAGTGTGCAACGGCCAGTAGCGTTGCCGGTGCGATGTTTTAACAGAAAATGAACGTCCCGTTGCGAGCAAAAAGCGTATTTTTCTTAGAACTGCTTCAAACGAGTTGTACTCAATACGAAGGGCTGGGGCACCCCGTACACGGCTCAGAAAGGTAGGTGTTTCGTAGTTCTAACGTAAAAACAACATGCGACAGCGGGCGCATCGCGTAATATTCGTGGAACAGAGTTACAGCGATATTTTCCCACAGCCGATATACAATAACAATGGTTATTGGACAAATTTGTAAGTTTGAAGATATGGTTAATAAAGGAAGACATGATGAATAGGTGAAAATATGATGAGAAGTGGAAAATACGAAGAAAAGGTGAATATTTGAACAAAAGGTAAAAATATGATGTAAAGTTGAGATCATGATAAAAAGTGAAAATATGAAGAAAAAGTGAAAATGTGATGAAAAGTAAAAAATATGATGAAAAGGTGAAAATATGATGAAAAGTAAAAATATGAACAAAAAGTGAAAATATGATGAAAAAGTGAAAATATGATGAAAAAGTGAAAATATGTAGAAAAGTTGAATATATGATGAAATGTTTTCACATTATCATATTTTCACATTTTCATCATATTTTCATTTTTATATCATTTTTTCATCTTTTCATCATATTTTCACTTTTTCGTCATATTTTAACATATTCATCATATTTTCACTTTTTCATTACATTTTCACCTTTTCTTCATATTTTCAACGTTTCTTCATATTTTCAGTTTTTCACCACATATTCACTTTTTCACCTTATTTTCACATTTTCATCATATTTTCACATTTTCATCATATTTTCATTTTTACATCATATTTTCACATTTTCATCATATTTTCACCTTTTCTTCATATTTTCAACTTTTCATCATATTTTCAAATTTTCTTCAATCTTCAGCTTTTCATCATTTTTTCATCTTTTCATCATATTTTCACTTTTTCGTCAATTTTCACATATTCATCATATTTTCACTTTTTCATTACATGTTCACCTTTTCTTCATATTTTCAACTTTTCTTCATATTTTCACTTTTTTATCATATTTTCACTTTTTCACCTTATTTTCACATTTTCATCATATTTTCACTTTTTCACGTTATTTTCAAATTTTCATCATATTTTCACTTTTCAATCATATTATCACCTTTTCTTCATTTTTCAACTTTTCGTCATTTTTTTACTTTTCATTGTATTTTCATTTTTACATCATATTTTCACATTTTCATCATATTTTCACTTTTTCATTACATGTTCACCTTTTCTTCATATTTTCAACTTTTCTTCATATTTTCACTTTTTTTATCATATTTTCACTTTTTCACCTTATTTTCACATTTTCATCATATTTTCACTTTTTCACGTTATTTTCAAATTTTCATCATATTTTCACTTTTCCATCATATTATCACCTTTTCTTCATTTTTCAACTTTTCGTCATTTTTTTACTTTTCATTGTATTTTCATTTTTACATCATATTTTCACATTTTCATCACATTTTCACATTTTCTTCATATTTTCAACTATTCATCATATTTTCAAATTTTCTTCAATCTTCAGCTTTTCATCATATTTTCAGCTTTTCATCATTTTTCAACTTTTCATCATTGTTTCACTTTTTCTTCGTATTTTCCACTTCTCATCATATTTTCACCTATTCATCATGTCTTCCTTTATTAACCATATCTTCAAACTTACAAATTTGTCCAATAACCATTGTTATTGTATATCGGCTGAGGGAAAATATCGCTGTAACTCTGTTCCACGAATATTACGCGATGCGCCCGCTGTCGCATGTTGTTTTTACGTTAGAACTACGAAACACCTACCTTTCTGAGCCGTGTACGGGGTGCCCCAGCCCTTCGTATTGAGTACAACTCGTTTGAAGCAGTTCTAAGAAAAATACGCTTTTTGCTCGCAACGGGACGTTCATTTTCTGTTAAAACATCGCACCGGCAACGCTACTGGCCGTTGCACACTGCGTTTTGGTCGTTCGGAAAAAAATTTGTCGCATACGCGTGTCTTCAATTTACATCAGTTGAACGAAAATATCGTTGTAACTTTGTTCCACGAAAATTACGCGATGCGCCCGCTGTCGCATGTTGTTTTTACGTTAGAACTACGAAACACCTACCTTTCTGAGCCGTGTACGGGGTGCCCCAGCCCTTCGTATTGAGTACAACTCGTTTGAAGCAGTTCTAAGAAAAATACGCTTTTTGCTCGCAACGGGACGTTCATTTTCTGTTAAAACATCGCACCGGCAACGCTACTGGCCGTTGCACACTGCGTTTTGGTCGTTCGGAAAAAAATTTGTCGCATACGCGTGTCTTCAATTTACATCAGTTGAACGAAAATATCGTTGTAACTTTGTTCCACGAAAATTACGCGATGCGCCCGCTGTCGCATGTTGTTTTTACGTTAGAACTACGAAACACCTACCTTTCTGAGCCGTGTACGGGGTGCCCCAGCCCTTCGTATTGAGTACAACTCGTTTGAAGCAGTTCTAAGAAAAATACGCTTTTTGCTCGCAACGGGACGTTCATTTTCTGTTAAAACATCGCACCGGCAACGCTACTGGCCGTTGCACACTGCGTTTTGGTCGTTCGGAAAAAAATTTGTCGCATACGCGTGTCTTCAATTTACATCAGTTGAACGAAAATATCGTTGTAACTTTGTTCCACGAAAATTACGCGATGCGCCCGCTGTCGCATGTTGTTTTTACGTTAGAACTACGAAACACCTACCTTTCTGAGCCGTGTACGGGGTGCCCCAGCCCTTCGTATTGAGTACAACTCGTTTGAAGCAGTTCTAAGAAAAATACGCTTTTTGCTCGCAACGGGACGTTCATTTTCTGTTAAAACATCGCACCGGCAACGCTACTGGCCGTTGCACACTGCGTTTTGGTCGTTCGGAAAAAAATTTGTCGCATACGCGTGTCTTCAATTTACATCAGTTGAACGAAAATATCGTTGTAACTTTGTTCCACGAAAATTACGCGATGCGCCCGCTGTCGCATGTTGTTTTTACGTTAGAACTACGAAACACCTACCTTTCTGAGCCGTGTACGGGGTGCCCCAGCCCTTCGTATTGAGTACAACTCGTTTGAAGCAGTTCTAAGAAAAATACGCTTTTTGCTCGCAACGGGACGTTCATTTTCTGTTAAAACATCGCACCGGCAACGCTACTGGCCGTTGCACACTGCGTTTTGGTCGTTCGGAAAAAAATTTGTCGCATACGCGTGTCTTCAATTTACATCAGTTGAACGAAAATATCGTTGTAACTTTGTTCCACGAAAATTACGCGATGCGCCCGCTGTCGCATGTTGTTTTTACGTTAGAACTACGAAACACCTACCTTTCTGAGCCGTGTACGGGGTGCCCCAGCCCTTCGTATTGAGTACAACTCTTTGAAAGCTGAGAATATCATGAAAAGTTGAAAATATGAACAAGGGGTGAAGATATGATGTAAAGCTGAAAGTATTATGAAAAGCTGAAAGTATGATGAAATTGTAAATATGGTGAAAAAGTGAAAATATGAAGAAAAAGTGAAAATATGATGGAAAGTAAAAAATATGATGAAGAGGTGAAAATATGATGAAAAGTGAAAATATGAAGAAAAAGTGAAAATATGATGAAAAAGTGAAAGTATGACAAAAAAAGTGAAAATACGATGAAAAAGTTAAAATATGAGGAGAAGTTGGAAAAGGCACGATAAAGTGGAAATATTATGAAAATGTGAAAATATGATGAAAAGCTGAAAATATGATGAAATATTGGAAAAATGATGAAAAACTGAAAATAGGATGAAATGCTGAAAATATGATGAAAAGTTGAAAAAATGATGAAAAACTGAAAATATGAAGAAAAGGTGAAAATATGATGATAAGGTAAGAATATGATGAGAATTTGAAAACTTGATAAAAAAAGTGAGAATATGAAGAAAAAGTGAAAATATGAAGAAAAAGTGAAAATGATGAAAAGTAAAAAATATGATGCATAGCTGAAAATATGATGAAAAGCTGAAAATTTGAAGAAAATTTGAAAATATGTTGAAAAGTTGGAAAAAGGATGATAAAGTGAAAATATGATGAAAAGATGAACAAATGATATAAAAATGAAAATATGATGAAAATGTGAAAATATGATAATGTGAAAACATTTCATCATATATTCAACTTTTCTACATATTTTCACTTTTTCATCATATTTTCACTTTTTCATCATATTTTCACTTTTTGTTCATATTTTTACTTTTCATCATATTTTCACCTTTTCATCATATTTTTTACTTTTCATCACATTTTCACTTTTTCTTCATATTTTCACTTTTTATCATGATCTCAACTTTACATCATATTTTTACCTTTTGTTCAAATATTCACCTTTTCTTCATATTTTCAACTTTTCATCATATTTCTAACTTTTCATCATATTTTCACTTTTTCAACTTTTTATCATATTTTCACTTTATCATCCTTTTTCCAACATTTCAACATATTTTCAAATTTTCTTCAAATTTTCAGCTTTTCATCATATTTTCAGCTTTGCATCATATTTTTTACTTTTCATCATTTTCACTTTTTCTTCATATTTTCACTTTTTCTTCATATTCTCACTTTTTTTATCAAGTTTTCAAATTCTCATCATATTCTTACCTTATCATCATATTTTCACCTTTTCTTCATATTTTCAGTTTTTCATCATTTTTTCAACTTTTCATCATATTTTCAGCATTTCATCCTATTTTCAGTTTTTCATCATTTTTCCAATATTTCATCATATTTTCAGCTTTTCACCATATTTTCACATTTTCATAATATTTCCACTTTATCGTACCTTTTCCAACTTCTCCTCATATTTTAACTTTTTCATCGTATTTTCACTTTTTTTGTCATACTTTCACTTTTTCATCATATTTTCACTTTTTCTTCATATTTTCACTTTTCATCATATTTTCACCTCTTCATCATATTTTTTACTTTCCATCATATTTTCACTTTTTCTTCATATTTTCACTTTTTCACCATATTTACATTTTCATCATACTTTCAGCTTTTCATAATACTTTCAGCTTTACATCATATCTTCACCCCTTGTTCATATTTTCAACTTTTCATGATATTCTCAGCTTTCAAAGAGTTGTACTCAATACGAAGGGCGGGGGCACCCCGTACACGGCTCAGAAAGGTAGGTGTTTCGTAGTTCTAACGTAAAAACAACATGCGACAGCGGGCGCATCGCGTAATTTTCGTGGAACAAAGTTACAACGATATTTTCGTTCAACTGATGTAAATTGAAGACACGCGTATACGACAAATTTTTTTCCGAACGACCAAAACGCAGTGTGCAACGGCCAGTAGCGTTGCCGGTGCGATGTTTTAACAGAAAATGAACGTCCCGTTGCGAGCAAAAAGCGTATTTTTCTTAGAACTGCTTCAAACGAGTTGTACTCAATACGAAGGGCTGGGGCACCCCGTACACGGCTCAGAAAGGTAGGTGTTTCGTAGTTCTAACGTAAAAACAACATGCGACAGCGGGCGCATCGCGTAATTTTCGTGGAACAAAGTTACAACGATATTTTCGTTCAACTGATGTAAATTGAAGACACGCGTATGCGACAAATTTTTTTCCGAACGACCAAAACGCAGTGTGCAACGGCCAGTAGCGTTGCCGGTGCGATGTTTTAACAGAAAATGAACGTCCCGTTGCGAGCAAAAAGCGTATTTTTCTTAGAACTGCTTCAAACGAGTTGTACTCAATACGAAGGGCTGGGGCACCCCGTACACGGCTCAGAAAGGTAGGTGTTTCGTAGTTCTAACGTAAAAACAACATGCGACAGCGGGCGCATCGCGTAATTTTCGTGGAACAAAGTTACAACGATATTTTCGTTCAACTGATGTAAATTGAAGACACGCGTATGCGACAAATTTTTTTCCGAACGACCAAAACGCAGTGTGCAACGGCCAGTAGCGTTGCCGGTGCGATGTTTTAACAGAAAATGAACGTCCCGTTGCGAGCAAAAAGCGTATTTTTCTTAGAACTGCTTCAAACGAGTTGTACTCAATACGAAGGGCTGGGGCACCCCGTACACGGCTCAGAAAGGTAGGTGTTTCGTAGTTCTAACGTAAAAACAACATGCGACAGCGGGCGCATCGCGTAATATTCGTGGAACAGAGTTACAGCGATATTTTCCCACAGCCGATATACAATAACAATGGTTATTGGACAAATTTGTAAGTTTGAAGATATGGTTAATAAAGGAAGACATGATGAATAGGTGAAAATATGATGAGAAGTGGAAAATACGAAGAAAAAGTGAAACTATGATGAAAAGTTGAAAAATGATGAAAAGCTGAAAATATGATGAAAAGCTGAAAATATGAAGAAAATGTGAAAATGTGATGAAAATGTGAAAATATGATGTAAAAATGAAAATACAATGAAAAGTAAAAAATATGACGAAAAGTTGAAAAATGAAGAAAAGGTGATAATACGATGAAAAAGTGAAATATGATGAAAAAGTGAAAATATGATGAAAATGTGAAAATAAGGTGAAAAAGTGAAAATATGATGAAAAAGTGAAAATATGAAGAAACGTTGAAAATATGAAGAAAAGGTGAAAATATGATGAAAATGTGAAAATATGATGTAAAAATGAAAATACAATGAAAAGTAAAAAAATGACGAAAAGCTGAAAAATGAAGAAAAGGTGATAATATGATGGAAAAGTGAAAATATGATGAAAATTTGAAAATAACGTGAAAAAGTGAAAATATGATGAAAATGTGAAAATAAGGTGAAAAAGTGAAAATATGATAAAAAAAAGTGAAAATATGAAGAAAAGTTGAAAATATGAAGAAAAGGTGAACATGTAATGAAAAAGTGAAAATATGATGAAAATGTGAAAATATGATGTAAAAATGAAAATACAATGAAAAGTAAAAAAATGACGAAAAGTTGAAAAATGGAGAAAAGGTGATAATATGATGGAAAAGTGAAAATATGATGAAAATTTGAAAATAACGTGAAAAAGTGAAAATATGATGAAAATGTGAAAATAAGGTGAAAAAGTGAAAATATGATAAAAAAGTGAAAATATGAAGAAAAGTTGAAAATATGAAGAAAAGGTGAACATGTAATGAAAAAGTGAAAATATGATGAATATGTGAAAATTGACGAAAAAGTGAAAATATGATGAAAAGATGAAAAAATGATGAAAAGCTGAAGATTGAAGAAAATTTGAAAATATGATGAAAAGTTGAAAATATGAAGAAAAGGTGAAAATATGATGAAAATGTGAAAATATGATGTAAAAATGAAAATATGATGAAAATGTGAAAATATGATGAAAATGTGAAAATAAGGTGAAAAAGTGAAAATGTGGTGAAAAACTGAAAATATGAAGAAACGTTGAAAATATGAAGAAAAGGTGAAAATGTAATGAAAAAGTGAAAATATGATGAATATGTTAAAATATGACGAAAAAGTGAAAATATGATGAAAAGATGAAAAAATGATATAAAAATGAAAATATGATGAAAATGTGAAAATATGATAATGTGAAAACATTTCATCATATATTCAACTTTTCTACATATTTTCACTTTTTCATCATATTTTCACTTTTTCATCATATTTTCACTTTTTGTTCATATTTTTACTTTTCATCATATTTTCACCTTTTCATCATATTTTTTACTTTTCATCACATTTTCACTTTTTCTTCATATTTTCACTTTTTATCATGATCTCAACTTTACATCATATTTTTACCTTTTGTTCAAATATTCACCTTTTCTTCATATTTTCAACTTTTCATCATATTTCTAACTTTTCATCATATTTTCACTTTTTCAACTTTTTATCATATTTTCACTTTACCATCCTTTTTCCAACTTTTCAACATATTTTCAAATTTTCTTCAAATTTTCAGCTTTTCATCATATTTTCAGCTTTGCATCATATTTTTTACTTTTCATCATTTTCACTTTTTCTTCATATTTTCACTTTTTCTTCATATTCTCACTTTTTTTATCAAGTTTTCAAATTCTCATCATATTCTTGCCTTATCATCATATTTTCACCTTTTCTTCATATTTTCAGTTTTTCATCATTTTTTCAACTTTTCATCATATTTTCAGCATTTCATCCTATTTTCAGTTTTTCATCATTTTTCCAATATTTCATCATATTTTCAGCTTTTCATCATATTTTCACATTTTCATAATATTTCCACTTTATCGTGCCTTTTCCAACTTCTCATATTTTAACTTTTTCATCGTATTTTCACTTTTTTTGTCATACTTTCACTTTTTCATCATATTTTCACTTTTTCTTCATATTTTCACTTTGCATCATATTTTCACCTCTTCATCATATTTTTTACTTTCCATCACATTTTCACTTTTTCTTCATATTTTCACTTTTTCACCATATTTACATTTTCATCATACTTTCAGCTTTTCATAATACTTTCAGCTTTACATCATATCTTCACCCCTTGTTCATATTTTCAACTTTTCATGATATTCTCAGCTTTCAAAGAGTTGTACTCAATACGAAGGGCGGGGGCACCCCGTACACGGCTCAGAAAGGTAGGTGTTTCGTAGTTCTAACGTAAAAACAACATGCGACAGCGGGCGCATCGCGTAATTTTCGTGGAACAAAGTTACAACGATATTTTCGTTCAACTGATGTAAATTGAAGACACGCGTATGCGACAAATTTTTTTCCGAACGACCAAAACGCAGTGTGCAACGGCCAGTAGCGTTGCCGGTGCGATGTTTTAACAGAAAATGAACGTCCCGTTGCGAGCAAAAAGCGTATTTTTCTTAGAACTGCTTCAAACGAGTTGTACTCAATACGAAGGGCTGGGGCACCCCGTACACGGCTCAGAAAGGTAGGTGTTTCGTAGTTCTAACGTAAAAACAACATGCGACAGCGGGCGCATCGCGTAATTTTCGTGGAACAAAGTTACAACGATATTTTCGTTCAACTGATGTAAATTGAAGACACGCGTATGCGACAAATTTTTTTCCGAACGACCAAAACGCAGTGTGCAACGGCCAGTAGCGTTGCCGGTGCGATGTTTTAACAGAAAATGAACGTCCCGTTGCGAGCAAAAAGCGTATTTTTCTTAGAACTGCTTCAAACGAGTTGTACTCAATACGAAGGGCTGGGGCACCCCGTACACGGCTCAGAAAGGTAGGTGTTTCGTAGTTCTAACGTAAAAACAACATGCGACAGCGGGCGCATCGCGTAATTTTCGTGGAACAAAGTTACAACGATATTTTCGTTCAACTGATGTAAATTGAAGACACGCGTATGCGACAAATTTTTTTCCGAACGACCAAAACGCAGTGTGCAACGGCCAGTAGCGTTGCCGGTGCGATGTTTTAACAGAAAATGAACGTCCCGTTGCGAGCAAAAAGCGTATTTTTCTTAGAACTGCTTCAAACGAGTTGTACTCAATACGAAGGGCTGGGGCACCCCGTACACGGCTCAGAAAGGTAGGTGTTTCGTAGTTCTAACGTAAAAACAACATGCGACAGCGGGCGCATCGCGTAATTTTCGTGGAACAAAGTTACAACGATATTTTCGTTCAACTGATGTAAATTGAAGACACGCGTATGCGACAAATTTTTTTCCGAACGACCAAAACGCAGTGTGCAACGGCCAGTAGCGTTGCCGGTGCGATGTTTTAACAGAAAATGAACGTCCCGTTGCGAGCAAAAAGCGTATTTTTCTTAGAACTGCTTCAAACGAGTTGTACTCAATACGAAGGGCGGGGGCACCCCGTACACGGCTCAGAAAGGTAGGTGTTTCGTAGTTCTAACGTAAAAACAACATGCGACAGCGGGCGCATCGCGTAATTTTCGTGGAACAAAGTTACAACGATATTTTCGTTCAACTGATGTAAATTGAAGACACGCGTATGCGACAAATTTTTTTCCGAACGACCAAAACGCAGTGTGCAACGGCCAGTAGCGTTGCCGGTGCGATGTTTTAACAGAAAATGAACGTCCCGTTGCGAGCAAAAAGCGTATTTTTCTTAGAACTGCTTCAAACGAGTTGTACTCAATACGAAGGGCTGGGGCACCCCGTACACGGCTCAGAAAGGTAGGTGTTTCGTAGTTCTAACGTAAAAACAACATGCGACAGCGGGCGCATCGCGTAATTTTCGTGGAACAAAGTTACAACGATATTTTCGTTCAACTGATGTAAATTGAAGACACGCGTATGCGACAAATTTTTTTCCGAACGACCAAAACGCAGTGTGCAACGGCCAGTAGCGTTGCCGGTGCGATGTTTTAACAGAAAATGAACGTCCCGTTGCGAGCAAAAAGCGTATTTTTCTTAGAACTGCTTCAAACGAGTTGTACTCAATACGAAGGGCTGGGGCACCCCGTACACGGCTCAGAAAGGTAGGTGTTTCGTAGTTCTAACGTAAAAACAACATGCGACAGCGGGCGCATCGCGTAATTTTCGTGGAACAAAGTTACAACGATATTTTCGTTCAACTGATGTAAATTGAAGACACGCGTATGCGACAAATTTTTTTCCGAACGACCAAAACGCAGTGTGCAACGGCCAGTAGCGTTGCCGGTGCGATGTTTTAACAGAAAATGAACGTCCCGTTGCGAGCAAAAAGCGTATTTTTCTTAGAACTGCTTCAAACGAGTTGTACTCAATACGAAGGGCTGGGGCACCCCGTACACGGCTCAGAAAGGTAGGTGTTTCGTAGTTCTAACGTAAAAACAACATGCGACAGCGGGCGCATCGCGTAATTTTCGTGGAACAAAGTTACAACGATATTTTCGTTCAACTGATGTAAATTGAAGACACGCGTATGCGACAAATTTTTTTCCGAACGACCAAAACGCAGTGTGCAACGGCCAGTAGCGTTGCCGGTGCGATGTTTTAACAGAAAATGAACGTCCCGTTGCGAGCAAAAAGCGTATTTTTCTTAGAACTGCTTCAAACGAGTTGTACTCAATACGAAGGGCTGGGACACCCCGTACACGGCTCAGAAAGGTAGGTGTTTCGTAGTTCTAACGTAAAAACAACATGCGACAGCGGGCGCATCGCGTAATTTTCGTGGAACAAAGTTACAACGATATTTTCGTTCAACTGATGTAAATTGAAGACACGCGTATGCGACAAATTTTTTTCCGAACGACCAAAACGCAGTGTGCAACGGCCAGTAGCGTTGCCGGTGCGATGTTTTAACAGAAAATGAACGTCCCGTTGCGAGCAAAAAGCGTATTTTTCTTAGAACTGCTTCAAACGAGTTGTACTCAATACGAAGGGCTGGGGCACCCCGTACACGGCTCAGAAAGGTAGGTGTTTCGTAGTTCTAACGTAAAAACAACATGCGACAGCGGGCGCATCGCGTAATTTTCGTGGAACAAAGTTACAACGATATTTTCGTTCAACTGATGTAAATTGAAGACACGCGTATGCGACAAATTTTTTTCCGAACGACCAAAACGCAGTGTGCAACGGCCAGTAGCGTTGCCGGTGCGATGTTTTAACAGAAAATGAACGTCCCGTTGCGAGCAAAAAGCGTATTTTTCTTAGAACTGCTTCAAACGAGTTGTACTCAATACGAAGGGCTGGGGCACCCCGTACACGGCTCAGAAAGGTAGGTGTTTCGTAGTTCTAACGTAAAAACAACATGCGACAGCGGGCGCATCGCGTAATTTTCGTGGAACAAAGTTACAACGATATTTTCGTTCAACTGATGTAAATTGAAGACACGCGTATGCGACAAATTTTTTTCCGAACGACCAAAACGCAGTGTGCAACGGCCAGTAGCGTTGCCGGTGCGATGTTTTAACAGAAAATGAACGTCCCGTTGCGAGCAAAAAGCGTATTTTTCTTAGAACTGCTTCAAACGAGTTGTACTCAATACGAAGGGCTGGGGCACCCCGTACACGGCTCAGAAAGGTAGGTGTTTCGTAGTTCTAACGTAAAAACAACATGCGACAGCGGGCGCATCGCGTAATATTCGTGGAACAGAGTTACAGCGATATTTTCCCTCAGCCGATATACAATAACAATGGTTATTGGACAAATTTGTAAGTTTGAAGATATGGTTAATAAAGGAAGACATGATGAATAGGTGAAAATATGATGAGAAGTGGAAAATACGAAGAAAAAGTGAAACTATGATGAAAAGTTGAAAAATGATGAAAAGCTGAAAATATGATGAAAAGCTGAAGATTGAAGAAAATTTGAAAATATGATGAATAGTTGAAAATATGAAGAAAATGTGAAAATGTGATGAAAATGTGAAAATATGATGTAAAAATGAAAATACAATGAAAAGTAAAAAATATGACGAAAAGTTGAAAAATGAAGAAAAGGTGATAATACGATGAAAAAGTGAAATATGATGAAAAAGTGAAAATATGATGAAAATGTGAAAATAGGGTGAAAAAGTGAAAATATGATGAAAAAGTGAAAATATGAAGAAACGTTGAAAATATGAAGAAAAGGTGAAAATATGATGAAAATGTGAAAATATGATGTAAAAATGAAAATACAATGAAAAGTAAAAAAATGACGAAAAGTTGAAAAATGAAGAAAAGGTGATAATATGATGGAAAAGTGAAAATATGATGAAAATTTGAAAATAACGTGAAAAAGTGAAAATCTGATGAAAATGTGAAAATAAGGTGAAAAAGTGAAAATATGATAAAAAAGTGAAAATATGAAGAAAAGTTGAAAATATGAAGAAAAGGTGAACATGTAATGAAAAAGTGAAAATATGATGAATATGTGAAAATTGACGAAAAAGTGAAAATATGATGAAAAGATGAAAAAATGATGAAAAGCTGAAGATTGAAGAAAATTTGAAAATATGATGAAAAGTTGAAAATATGAAGAAAAGGTGAAAATATGATGAAAATGTGAAAATATGATGTAAAAATGAAAATATGATGAAAATGTGAAAATATGATGAAAATGTGAAAATAAGGTGAAAAAGTGAAAATGTGGTGAAAAACTGAAAATATGAAGAAACGTTGAAAATATGAAGAAAAGGTGAAAATGTAATGAAAAAGTGAAAATATGATGAATATGTTAAAATATGACGAAAAAGTGAAAATATGATGAAAAGATGAAAAAATGATATAAAAATGAAAATATGATGAAAATGTGAAAATATGATAATGTGAAAACATTTCATCATATATTCAACTTTTCTACATATTTTCACTTTTTCATCATATTTTCACTTTTTCATCATATTTTCACTTTTTGTTCATATTTTTACTTTTCATCATATTTTCACCTTTTCATCATATTTTTTACTTTTCATCACATTTTCACTTTTTCTTCATATTTTCACTTTTTATCATGATCTCAACTTTACATCATATTTTTACCTTTTGTTCAAATATTCACCTTTTCTTCATATTTTCAACTTTTCATCATATTTCTAACTTTTCATCATATTTTCACTTTTTCAACTTTTTATCATATTTTCACTTTATCATCCTTTTTCCAACTTTTCAACATATTTTCAAATTTTCTTCAAATTTTCAGCTTTTCATCATATTTTCAGCTTTGCATCATATTTTTTACTTTTCATCATTTTCACTTTTTCTTCATATTTTCACTTTTTCTTCATATTCTCACTTTTTTTATCAAGTTTTCAACTTCTCATCATATTCTTACCTTATCATCATATTTTCACCTTTTCTTCATATTTTCAGTTTTTCATCATTTTTTCAACTTTTCATCATATTTTCAGCATTTCATCCTATTTTCAGTTTTTCATCATTTTTCCAATATTTCATCATATTTTCAGCTTTTCATCATATTTTCACATTTTCATAATATTTCCACTTTATCGTGCCTTTTCCAACTTCTCATATTTTAACTTTTTCATCGTATTTTCACTTTTTTTGTCATACTTTCACTTTTTCATCATATTTTCACTTTTTCTTCATATTTTCACTTTTCATCATATTTTCACCTCTTCATCATATTTTTTACTTTCCATCATATTTTCACTTTTTCTTCATATTTTCACTTTTTCACCATATTTACATTTTCATCATACTTTCAGCTTTTCATAATACTTTCAGCTTTACATCATATCTTCACCCCTTGTTCATATTTTCAACTTTTCATGATATTCTCAGCTTTCAAAGAGTTGTACTCAATACGAAGGGCTGGGGCACCCCGTACACGGCTCAGAAAGGTAGGTGTTTCGTAGTTCTAACGTAAAAACAACATGCGACAGCGGGCGCATCGCGTAATTTTCGTGGAACAAAGTTACAACGATATTTTCGTTCAACTGATGTAAATTGAAGACACGCGTATGCGACAAATTTTTTTCCGAACGACCAAAACGCAGTGTGCAACGGCCAGTAGCGTTGCCGGTGCGATGTTTTAACAGAAAATGAACGTCCCGTTGCGAGCAAAAAGCGTATTTTTCTTAGAACTGCTTCAAACGAGTTGTACTCAATACGAAGGGCGGGGGCACCCCGTACACGGCTCAGAAAGGTAGGTGTTTCGTAGTTCTAACGTAAAAACAACATGCGACAGCGGGCGCATCGCGTAATTTTCGTGGAACAAAGTTACAACGATATTTTCGTTCAACTGATGTAAATTGAAGACACGCGTATGCGACAAATTTTTTTCCGAACGACCAAAACGCAGTGTGCAACGGCCAGTAGCGTTGCCGGTGCGATGTTTTAACAGAAAATGAACGTCCCGTTGCGAGCAAAAAGCGTATTTTTCTTAGAACTGCTTCAAACGAGTTGTACTCAATACGAAGGGCTGGGGCACCCCGTACACGGCTCAGAAAGGTAGGTGTTTCGTAGTTCTAACGTAAAAACAACATGCGACAGCGGGCGCATCGCGTAATTTTCGTGGAACAAAGTTACAACGATATTTTCGTTCAACTGATGTAAATTGAAGACACGCGTATGCGACAAATTTTTTTCCGAACGACCAAAACGCAGTGTGCAACGGCCAGTAGCGTTGCCGGTGCGATGTTTTAACAGAAAATGAACGTCCCGTTGCGAGCAAAAAGCGTATTTTTCTTAGAACTGCTTCAAACGAGTTGTACTCAATACGAAGGGCTGGGGCACCCCGTACACGGCTCAGAAAGGTAGGTGTTTCGTAGTTCTAACGTAAAAACAACATGCGACAGCGGGCGCATCGCGTAATTTTCGTGGAACAAAGTTACAACGATATTTTCGTTCAACTGATGTAAATTGAAGACACGCGTATGCGACAAATTTTTTTCCGAACGACCAAAACGCAGTGTGCAACGGCCAGTAGCGTTGCCGGTGCGATGTTTTAACAGAAAATGAACGTCCCGTTGCGAGCAAAAAGCGTATTTTTCTTAGAACTGCTTCAAACGAGTTGTACTCAATACGAAGGGCTTGGGCACCCCGTACACGGCTCAGAAAGGTAGGTGTTTCGTAGTTCTAACGTAAAAACAACATGCGACAGCGGGCGCATCGCGTAATTTTCGTGGAACAAAGTTACAACGATATTTTCGTTCAACTGATGTAAATTGAAGACACGCGTATGCGACAAATTTTTTTCCGAACGACCAAAACGCAGTGTGCAACGGCCAGTAGCGTTGCCGGTGCGATGTTTTAACAGAAAATGAACGTCCCGTTGCGAGCAAAAAGCGTATTTTTCTTAGAACTGCTTCAAACGAGTTGTACTCAATACGAAGGGCTGGGGCACCCCGTACACGGCTCAGAAAGGTAGGTGTTTCGTAGTTCTAACGTAAAAACAACATGCGACAGCGGGCGCATCGCGTAATTTTCGTGGAACAAAGTTACAACGATATTTTCGTTCAACTGATGTAAATTGAAGACACGCGTATGCGACAAATTTTTTTCCGAACGACCAAAACGCAGTGTGCAACGGCCAGTAGCGTTGCCGGTGCGATGTTTTAACAGAAAATGAACGTCCCGTTGCGAGCAAAAAGCGTATTTTTCTTAGAACTGCTTCAAACGAGTTGTACTCAATACGAAGGGCTGGGGCACCCCGTACACGGCTCAGAAAGGTAGGTGTTTCGTAGTTCTAACGTAAAAACAACATGCGACAGCGGGCGCATCGCGTAATATTCGTGGAACAGAGTTACAGCGATATTTTCCCTCAGCCGATATACAATAACAATGGTTATTGGACAAATTTGTAAGTTTGAAGATATGGTTAATAAAGGAAGACATGATGAATAGGTGAAAATATGATGAGAAGTGGAAAATACGAAGAAAAAGTGAAACTATGATGAAAAGTTGAAAAATGATGAAAAGCTGAAAATATGATGAAAAGCTGAAGATTGAAGAAAATTTGAAAATATGATGAATAGTTGAAAATATGAAGAAAATGTGAAAATGTGATGAAAATGTGAAAATATGATGTAAAAATGAAAATACAATGAAAAGTAAAAAAATGACGAAAAGTTGAAAAATGAAGAAAAGGTGATAATATGATGGAAAAGTGAAAATATGATGAAAATTTGAAAATAACGTGAAAAAGTGAAAATCTGATGAAAATGTGAAAATAAGGTGAAAAAGTGAAAATATGATAAAAAAGTGAAAATATGAAGAAAAGTTGAAAATATGAAGAAAAGGTGAACATGTAATGAAAAAGTGAAAATATGATGAATATGTGAAAATTGACGAAAAAGTGAAAATATGATGAAAAGATGAAAAAATGATGAAAAGCTGAAGATTGAAGAAAATTTGAAAATATGATGAAAAGTTGAAAATATGAAGAAAAGGTGAAAATATGATGAAAATGTGAAAATATGATGTAAAAATGAAAATATGATGAAAATGTGAAAATATGATGAAAATGTGAAAATAAGGTGAAAAAGTGAAAATGTGGTGAAAAACTGAAAATATGAAGAAACGTTGAAAATATGAAGAAAAGGTGAAAATGTAATGAAAAAGTGAAAATATGATGAATATGTTAAAATATGACGAAAAAGTGAAAATATGATGAAAAGATGAAAAAATGATATAAAAATGAAAATATGATGAAAATGTGAAAATATGATAATGTGAAAACATTTCATCATATATTCAACTTTTCTACATATTTTCACTTTTTCATCATATTTTCACTTTTTCATCATATTTTCACTTTTTGTTCATATTTTTACTTTTCATCATATTTTCACCTTTTCATCATATTTTTTACTTTTCATCACATTTTCACTTTTTCTTCATATTTTCACTTTTTATCATGATCTCAACTTTACATCATATTTTTACCTTTTGTTCAAATATTCACCTTTTCTTCATATTTTCAACTTTTCATCATATTTCTAACTTTTCATCATATTTTCACTTTTTCAACTTTTTATCATATTTTCACTTTATCATCCTTTTTCCAACTTTTCAACATATTTTCAAATTTTCTTCAAATTTTCAGCTTTTCATCATATTTTCAGCTTTGCATCATATTTTTTACTTTTCATCATTTTCACTTTTTCTTCATATTTTCACTTTTTCTTCATATTCTCACTTTTTTTATCAAGTTTTCAACTTCTCATCATATTCTTACCTTATCATCATATTTTCACCTTTTCTTCATATTTTCAGTTTTTCATCATTTTTTCAACTTTTCATCATATTTTCAGCATTTCATCCTATTTTCAGTTTTTCATCATTTTTCCAATATTTCATCATATTTTCAGCTTTTCATCATATTTTCACATTTTCATAATATTTCCACTTTATCGTGCCTTTTCCAACTTCTCCTCATATTTTAACTTTTTCATCGTATTTTCACTTTTTTTGTCATACTTTCACTTTTTCATCATATTTTCACTTTTTCTTCATATTTTCACTTTTCATCATATTTTCACCTCTTCATCATATTTTTTACTTTCCATCATATTTTCACTTTTTCTTCATATTTTCACTTTTTCACCATATTTACATTTTCATCATACTTTCAGCTTTTCATAATACTTTCAGCTTTACATCATATCTTCACCCCTTGTTCATATTTTCAACTTTTCATGATATTCTCAGCTTTCAAAGAGTTGTACTCAATACGAAGGGCTGGGGCACCCCGTACACGGCTCAGAAAGGTAGGTGTTTCGTAGTTCTAACGTAAAAACAACATGCGACAGCGGGCGCATCGCGTAATTTTCGTGGAACAAAGTTACAACGATATTTTCGTTCAACTGATGTAAATTGAAGACACGCGTATGCGACAAATTTTTTTCCGAACGACCAAAACGCAGTGTGCAACGGCCAGTAGCGTTGCCGGTGCGATGTTTTAACAGAAAATGAACGTCCCGTTGCGAGCAAAAAGCGTATTTTTCTTAGAACTGCTTCAAACGAGTTGTACTCAATACGAAGGGCGGGGGCACCCCGTACACGGCTCAGAAAGGTAGGTGTTTCGTAGTTCTAACGTAAAAACAACATGCGACAGCGGGCGCATCGCGTAATTTTCGTGGAACAAAGTTACAACGATATTTTCGTTCAACTGATGTAAATTGAAGACACGCGTATGCGACAAATTTTTTTCCGAACGACCAAAACGCAGTGTGCAACGGCCAGTAGCGTTGCCGGTGCGATGTTTTAACAGAAAATGAACGTCCCGTTGCGAGCAAAAAGCGTATTTTTCTTAGAACTGCTTCAAACGAGTTGTACTCAATACGAAGGGCTGGGGCACCCCGTACACGGCTCAGAAAGGTAGGTGTTTCGTAGTTCTAACGTAAAAACAACATGCGACAGCGGGCGCATCGCGTAATTTTCGTGGAACAAAGTTACAACGATATTTTCGTTCAACTGATGTAAATTGAAGACACGCGTATGCGACAAATTTTTTTCCGAACGACCAAAACGCAGTGTGCAACGGCCAGTAGCGTTGCCGGTGCGATGTTTTAACAGAAAATGAACGTCCCGTTGCGAGCAAAAAGCGTATTTTTCTTAGAACTGCTCCAAACGAGTTGTACTCAATACGAAGGGCTGGGGCACCCCGTACACGGCTCAGAAAGGTAGGTGTTTCGTAGTTCTAACGTAAAAACAACATGCGACAGCGGGCGCATCGCGTAATTTTCGTGGAACAAAGTTACAACGATATTTTCGTTCAACTGATGTAAATTGAAGACACGCGTATGCGACAAATTTTTTTCCGAACGACCAAAACGCAGTGTGCAACGGCCAGTAGCGTTGCCGGTGCGATGTTTTAACAGAAAATGAACGTCCCGTTGCGAGCAAAAAGCGTATTTTTCTTAGAACTGCTTCAAACGAGTTGTACTCAATACGAAGGGCTTGGGCACCCCGTACACGGCTCAGAAAGGTAGGTGTTTCGTAGTTCTAACGTAAAAACAACATGCGACAGCGGGCGCATCGCGTAATTTTCGTGGAACAAAGTTACAACGATATTTTCGTTCAACTGATGTAAATTGAAGACACGCGTATGCGACAAATTTTTTTCCGAACGACCAAAACGCAGTGTGCAACGGCCAGTAGCGTTGCCGGTGCGATGTTTTAACAGAAAATGAACGTCCCGTTGCGAGCAAAAAGCGTATTTTTCTTAGAACTGCTTCAAACGAGTTGTACTCAATACGAAGGGCTGGGGCACCCCGTACACGGCTCAGAAAGGTAGGTGTTTCGTAGTTCTAACGTAAAAACAACATGCGACAGCGGGCGCATCGCGTAATTTTCGTGGAACAAAGTTACAACGATATTTTCGTTCAACTGATGTAAATTGAAGACACGCGTATGCGACAAATTTTTTTCCGAACGACCAAAACGCAGTGTGCAACGGCCAGTAGCGTTGCCGGTGCGATGTTTTAACAGAAAATGAACGTCCCGTTGCGAGCAAAAAGCGTATTTTTCTTAGAACTGCTTCAAACGAGTTGTACTCAATACGAAGGGCTGGGGCACCCCGTACACGGCTCAGAAAGGTAGGTGTTTCGTAGTTCTAACGTAAAAACAACATGCGACAGCGGGCGCATCGCGTAATTTTCGTGGAACAAAGTTACAACGATATTTTCGTTCAACTGATGTAAATTGAAGACACGCGTATGCGACAAATTTTTTTCCGAACGACCAAAACGCAGTGTGCAACGGCCAGTAGCGTTGCCGGTGCGATGTTTTAACAGAAAATGAACGTCCCGTTGCGAGCAAAAAGCGTATTTTTCTTAGAACTGCTTCAAACGAGTTGTACTCAATACGAAGGGCTGGGGCACCCCGTACACGGCTCAGAAAGGTAGGTGTTTCGTAGTTCTAACGTAAAAACAACATGCGACAGCGGGCGCATCGCGTAATTTTCGTGGAACAAAGTTACAACGATATTTTCGTTCAACTGATGTAAATTGAAGACACGCGTATGCGACAAATTTTTTTCCGAACGACCAAAACGCAGTGTGCAACGGCCAGTAGCGTTGCCGGTGCGATGTTTTAACAGAAAATGAACGTCCCGTTGCGAGCAAAAAGCGTATTTTTCTTAGAACTGCTTCAAACGAGTTGTACTCAATACGAAGGGCTGGGGCACCCCGTACACGGCTCAGAAAGGTAGGTGTTTCGTAGTTCTAACGTAAAAACAACATGCGACAGCGGGCGCATCGCGTAATTTTCGTGGAACAAAGTTACAACGATATTTTCGTTCAACTGATGTAAATTGAAGACACGCGTATGCGACAAATTTTTTTCCGAACGACCAAAACGCAGTGTGCAACGGCCAGTAGCGTTGCCGGTGCGATGTTTTAACAGAAAATGAACGTCCCGTTGCGAGCAAAAAGCGTATTTTTCTTAGAACTGCTTCAAACGAGTTGTACTCAATACGAAGGGCTGGGGCACCCCGTACACGGCTCAGAAAGGTAGGTGTTTCGTAGTTCTAACGTAAAAACAACATGCGACAGCGGGCGCATCGCGTAATTTTCGTGGAACAAAGTTACAACGATATTTTCGTTCAACTGATGTAAATTGAAGACACGCGTATGCGACAAATTTTTTTCCGAACGACCAAAACGCAGTGTGCAACGGCCAGTAGCGTTGCCGGTGCGATGTTTTAACAGAAAATGAACGTCCCGTTGCGAGCAAAAAGCGTATTTTTCTTAGAACTGCTTCAAACGAGTTGTACTCAATACGAAGGGCTGGGGCACCCCGTACACGGCTCAGAAAGGTAGGTGTTTCGTAGTTCTAACGTAAAAACAACATGCGACAGCGGGCGCATCGCGTAATATTCGTGGAACAGAGTTACAGCGATATTTTCCCTCAGCCGATATACAATAACAATGGTTATTGGACAAATTTGTAAGTTTGAAGATATGGTTAATAAAGGAAGACATGATGAATAGGTGAAAATATGATGAGAAGTGGAAAATACGAAGAAAAAGTGAAACTATGATGAAAAGTTGAAAAATGATGAAAAGCTGAAAATATGATGAAAAGCTGAAGATTGAAGAAAATTTGAAAATATGATGAATAGTTGAAAATATGAAGAAAATGTGAAAATGTGATGAAAATGTGAAAATATGATGTAAAAATGAAAATACAATGAAAAGTAAAAAATATGACGAAAAGTTGAAAAATGAAGAAAAGGTGATAATACGATGAAAAAGTGAAATATGATGAAAAAGTGAAAATATGATGAAAATGTGAAAATAGGGTGAAAAAGTGAAAATATGATGAAAAAGTGAAAATATGAAGAAACGTTGAAAATATGAAGAAAAGGTGAAAATATGATGAAAATGTGAAAATATGATGTAAAAATGAAAATACAATGAAAAGTAAAAAAATGACGAAAAGTTGAAAAATGAAGAAAAGGTGATAATATGATGGAAAAGTGAAAATATGATGAAAATTTGAAAATAACGTGAAAAAGTGAAAATCTGATGAAAATGTGAAAATAAGGTGAAAAAGTGAAAATATGATAAAAAAGTGAAAATATGAAGAAAAGTTGAAAATATGAAGAAAAGGTGAACATGTAATGAAAAAGTGAAAATATGATGAATATGTGAAAATTGACGAAAAAGTGAAAATATGATGAAAAGATGAAAAAATGATGAAAAGCTGAAGATTGAAGAAAATTTGAAAATATGATGAAAAGTTGAAAATATGAAGAAAAGGTGAAAATATGATGAAAATGTGAAAATATGATGTAAAAATGAAAATATGATGAAAATGTGAAAATATGATGAAAATGTGAAAATAAGGTGAAAAAGTGAAAATGTGGTGAAAAACTGAAAATATGAAGAAACGTTGAAAATATGAAGAAAAGGTGAAAATGTAATGAAAAAGTGAAAATATGATGAATATGTTAAAATATGACGAAAAAGTGAAAATATGATGAAAAGATGAAAAAATGATATAAAAATGAAAATATGATGAAAATGTGAAAATATGATAATGTGAAAACATTTCATCATATATTCAACTTTTCTACATATTTTCACTTTTTCATCATATTTTCACTTTTTCATCATATTTTCACTTTTTGTTCATATTTTTACTTTTCATCATATTTTCACCTTTTCATCATATTTTTTACTTTTCATCACATTTTCACTTTTTCTTCATATTTTCACTTTTTATCATGATCTCAACTTTACATCATATTTTTACCTTTTGTTCAAATATTCACCTTTTCTTCATATTTTCAACTTTTCATCATATTTCTAACTTTTCATCATATTTTCACTTTTTCAACTTTTTATCATATTTTCACTTTATCATCCTTTTTCCAACTTTTCAACATATTTTCAAATTTTCTTCAAATTTTCAGCTTTTCATCATATTTTCAGCTTTGCATCATATTTTTTACTTTTCATCATTTTCACTTTTTCTTCATATTTTCACTTTTTCTTCATATTCTCACTTTTTTTATCAAGTTTTCAACTTCTCATCATATTCTTACCTTATCATCATATTTTCACCTTTTCTTCATATTTTCAGTTTTTCATCATTTTTTCAACTTTTCATCATATTTTCAGCATTTCATCCTATTTTCAGTTTTTCATCATTTTTCCAATATTTCATCATATTTTCAGCTTTTCATCATATTTTCACATTTTCATAATATTTCCACTTTATCGTGCCTTTTCCAACTTCTCCTCATATTTTAACTTTTTCATCGTATTTTCACTTTTTTTGTCATACTTTCACTTTTTCATCATATTTTCACTTTTTCTTCATATTTTCACTTTTCATCATATTTTCACCTCTTCATCATATTTTTTACTTTCCATCATATTTTCACTTTTTCTTCATATTTTCACTTTTTCACCATATTTACATTTTCATCATACTTTCAGCTTTTCATAATACTTTCAGCTTTACATCATATCTTCACCCCTTGTTCATATTTTCAACTTTTCATGATATTCTCAGCTTTCAAAGAGTTGTACTCAATACGAAGGGCGGGGGCACCCCGTACACGGCTCAGAAAGGTAGGTGTTTCGTAGTTCTAACGTAAAAACAACATGCGACAGCGGGCGCATCGCGTAATTTTCGTGGAACAAAGTTACAACGATATTTTCGTTCAACTGATGTAAATTGAAGACACGCGTATGCGACAAATTTTTTTCCGAACGACCAAAACGCAGTGTGCAACGGCCAGTAGCGTTGCCGGTGCGATGTTTTAACAGAAAATGAACGTCCCGTTGCGAGCAAAAAGCGTATTTTTCTTAGAACTGCTTCAAACGAGTTGTACTCAATACGAAGGGCTGGGGCACCCCGTACACGGCTCAGAAAGGTAGGTGTTTCGTAGTTCTAACGTAAAAACAACATGCGACAGCGGGCGCATCGCGTAATTTTCGTGGAACAAAGTTACAACGATATTTTCGTTCAACTGATGTAAATTGAAGACACGCGTATGCGACAAATTTTTTTCCGAACGACCAAAACGCAGTGTGCAACGGCCAGTAGCGTTGCCGGTGCGATGTTTTAACAGAAAATGAACGTCCCGTTGCGAGCAAAAAGCGTATTTTTCTTAGAACTGCTTCAAACGAGTTGTACTCAATACGAAGGGCTGGGGCACCCCGTACACGGCTCAGAAAGGTAGGTGTTTCGTAGTTCTAACGTAAAAACAACATGCGACAGCGGGCGCATCGCGTAATTTTCGTGGAACAAAGTTACAACGATATTTTCGTTCAACTGATGTAAATTGAAGACACGCGTATGCGACAAATTTTTTTCCGAACGACCAAAACGCAGTGTGCAACGGCCAGTAGCGTTGCCGGTGCGATGTTTTAACAGAAAATGAACGTCCCGTTGCGAGCAAAAAGCGTATTTTTCTTAGAACTGCTTCAAACGAGTTGTACTCAATACGAAGGGCTGGGGCACCCCGTACACGGCTCAGAAAGGTAGGTGTTTCGTAGTTCTAACGTAAAAACAACATGCGACAGCGGGCGCATCGCGTAATTTTCGTGGAACAAAGTTACAACGATATTTTCGTTCAACTGATGTAAATTGAAGACACGCGTATGCGACAAATTTTTTTCCGAACGACCAAAACGCAGTGTGCAACGGCCAGTAGCGTTGCCGGTGCGATGTTTTAACAGAAAATGAACGTCCCGTTGCGAGCAAAAAGCGTATTTTTCTTAGAACTGCTTCAAACGAGTTGTACTCAATACGAAGGGCTGGGGCACCCCGTACACGGCTCAGAAAGGTAGGTGTTTCGTAGTTCTAACGTAAAAACAACATGCGACAGCGGGCGCATCGCGTAATTTTCGTGGAACAAAGTTACAACGATATTTTCGTTCAACTGATGTAAATTGAAGACACGCGTATGCGACAAATTTTTTTCCGAACGACCAAAACGCAGTGTGCAACGGCCAGTAGCGTTGCCGGTGCGATGTTTTAACAGAAAATGAACGTCCCGTTGCGAGCAAAAAGCGTATTTTTCTTAGAACTGCTTCAAACGAGTTGTACTCAATACGAAGGGCTGGGGCACCCCGTACACGGCTCAGAAAGGTAGGTGTTTCGTAGTTCTAACGTAAAAACAACATGCGACAGCGGGCGCATCGCGTAATTTTCGTGGAACAAAGTTACAACGATATTTTCGTTCAACTGATGTAAATTGAAGACACGCGTATGCGACAAATTTTTTTCCGAACGACCAAAACGCAGTGTGCAACGGCCAGTAGCGTTGCCGGTGCGATGTTTTAACAGAAAATGAACGTCCCGTTGCGAGCAAAAAGCGTATTTTTCTTAGAACTGCTTCAAACGAGTTGTACTCAATACGAAGGGCTGGGGCACCCCGTACACGGCTCAGAAAGGTAGGTGTTTCGTAGTTCTAACGTAAAAACAACATGCGACAGCGGGCGCATCGCGTAATTTTCGTGGAACAAAGTTACAACGATATTTTCGTTCAACTGATGTAAATTGAAGACACGCGTATGCGACAAATTTTTTTCCGAACGACCAAAACGCAGTGTGCAACGGCCAGTAGCGTTGCCGGTGCGATGTTTTAACAGAAAATGAACGTCCCGTTGCGAGCAAAAAGCGTATTTTTCTTAGAACTGCTTCAAACGAGTTGTACTCAATACGAAGGGCTGGGGCACCCCGTACACGGCTCAGAAAGGTAGGTGTTTCGTAGTTCTAACGTAAAAACAACATGCGACAGCGGGCGCATCGCGTAATTTTCGTGGAACAAAGTTACAACGATATTTTCGTTCAACTGATGTAAATTGAAGACACGCGTATGCGACAAATTTTTTTCCGAACGACCAAAACGCAGTGTGCAACGGCCAGTAGCGTTGCCGGTGCGATGTTTTAACAGAAAATGAACGTCCCGTTGCGAGCAAAAAGCGTATTTTTCTTAGAACTGCTTCAAACGAGTTGTACTCAATACGAAGGGCTGGGGCACCCCGTACACGGCTCAGAAAGGTAGGTGTTTCGTAGTTCTAACGTAAAAACAACATGCGACAGCGGGCGCATCGCGTAATTTTCGTGGAACAAAGTTACAACGATATTTTCGTTCAACTGATGTAAATTGAAGACACGCGTATGCGACAAATTTTTTTCCGAACGACCAAAACGCAGTGTGCAACGGCCAGTAGCGTTGCCGGTGCGATGTTTTAACAGAAAATGAACGTCCCGTTGCGAGCAAAAAGCGTATTTTTCTTAGAACTGCTTCAAACGAGTTGTACTCAATACGAAGGGCTGGGGCACCCCGTACACGGCTCAGAAAGGTAGGTGTTTCGTAGTTCTAACGTAAAAACAACATGCGACAGCGGGCGCATCGCGTAATTTTCGTGGAACAAAGTTACAACGATATTTTCGTTCAACTGATGTAAATTGAAGACACGCGTATGCGACAAATTTTTTTCCGAACGACCAAAACGCAGTGTGCAACGGCCAGTAGCGTTGCCGGTGCGATGTTTTAACAGAAAATGAACGTCCCGTTGCGAGCAAAAAGCGTATTTTTCTTAGAACTGCTTCAAACGAGTTGTACTCAATACGAAGGGCTGGGGCACCCCGTACACGGCTCAGAAAGGTAGGTGTTTCGTAGTTCTAACGTAAAAACAACATGCGACAGCGGGCGCATCGCGTAATTTTCGTGGAACAAAGTTACAACGATATTTTCGTTCAACTGATGTAAATTGAAGACACGCGTATGCGACAAATTTTTTTCCGAACGACCAAAACGCAGTGTGCAACGGCCAGTAGCGTTGCCGGTGCGATGTTTTAACAGAAAATGAACGTCCCGTTGCGAGCAAAAAGCGTATTTTTCTTAGAACTGCTTCAAACGAGTTGTACTCAATACGAAGGGCTGGGGCACCCCGTACACGGCTCAGAAAGGTAGGTGTTTCGTAGTTCTAACGTAAAAACAACATGCGACAGCGGGCGCATCGCGTAATTTTCGTGGAACAAAGTTACAACGATATTTTCGTTCAACTGATGTAAATTGAAGACACGCGTATGCGACAAATTTTTTTCCGAACGACCAAAACGCAGTGTGCAACGGCCAGTAGCGTTGCCGGTGCGATGTTTTAACAGAAAATGAACGTCCCGTTGCGAGCAAAAAGCGTATTTTTCTTAGAACTGCTTCAAACGAGTTGTACTCAATACGAAGGGCTGGGGCACCCCGTACACGGCTCAGAAAGGTAGGTGTTTCGTAGTTCTAACGTAAAAACAACATGCGACAGCGGGCGCATCGCGTAATATTCGTGGAACAGAGTTACAGCGATATTTTCCCTCAGCCGATATACAATAACAATGGTTATTGGACAAATTTGTAAGTTTGAAGATATGGTTAATAAAGGAAGACATGATGAATAGGTGAAAATATGATGAGAAGTGGAAAATACGAAGAAAAAGTGAAACTATGATGAAAAGTTGAAAAATGATGAAAAGCTGAAAATATGATGAAAAGCTGAAGATTGAAGAAAATTTGAAAATATGATGAATAGTTGAAAATATGAAGAAAATGTGAAAATGTGATGAAAATGTGAAAATATGATGTAAAAATGAAAATACAATGAAAAGTAAAAAATATGACGAAAAGTTGAAAAATGAAGAAAAGGTGATAATACGATGAAAAAGTGAAATATGATGAAAAAGTGAAAATATGATGAAAATGTGAAAATAGGGTGAAAAAGTGAAAATATGATGAAAAAGTGAAAATATGAAGAAACGTTGAAAATATGAAGAAAAGGTGAAAATATGATGAAAATGTGAAAATATGATGTAAAAATGAAAATACAATGAAAAGTAAAAAAATGACGAAAAGTTGAAAAATGAAGAAAAGGTGATAATATGATGGAAAAGTGAAAATATGATGAAAATTTGAAAATAACGTGAAAAAGTGAAAATCTGATGAAAATGTGAAAATAAGGTGAAAAAGTGAAAATATGATAAAAAAGTGAAAATATGAAGAAAAGTTGAAAATATGAAGAAAAGGTGAACATGTAATGAAAAAGTGAAAATATGATGAATATGTGAAAATTGACGAAAAAGTGAAAATATGATGAAAAGATGAAAAAATGATGAAAAGCTGAAGATTGAAGAAAATTTGAAAATATGATGAAAAGTTGAAAATATGAAGAAAAGGTGAAAATATGATGAAAATGTGAAAATATGATGTAAAAATGAAAATATGATGAAAATGTGAAAATATGATGAAAATGTGAAAATAAGGTGAAAAAGTGAAAATGTGGTGAAAAACTGAAAATATGAAGAAACGTTGAAAATATGAAGAAAAGGTGAAAATGTAATGAAAAAGTGAAAATATGATGAATATGTTAAAATATGACGAAAAAGTGAAAATATGATGAAAAGATGAAAAAATGATATAAAAATGAAAATATGATGAAAATGTGAAAATATGATAATGTGAAAACATTTCATCATATATTCAACTTTTCTACATATTTTCACTTTTTCATCATATTTTCACTTTTTCATCATATTTTCACTTTTTGTTCATATTTTTACTTTTCATCATATTTTCACCTTTTCATCATATTTTTTACTTTTCATCACATTTTCACTTTTTCTTCATATTTTCACTTTTTATCATGATCTCAACTTTACATCATATTTTTACCTTTTGTTCAAATATTCACCTTTTCTTCATATTTTCAACTTTTCATCATATTTCTAACTTTTCATCATATTTTCACTTTTTCAACTTTTTATCATATTTTCACTTTATCATCCTTTTTCCAACTTTTCAACATATTTTCAAATTTTCTTCAAATTTTCAGCTTTTCATCATATTTTCAGCTTTGCATCATATTTTTTACTTTTCATCATTTTCACTTTTTCTTCATATTTTCACTTTTTCTTCATATTCTCACTTTTTTTATCAAGTTTTCAACTTCTCATCATATTCTTACCTTATCATCATATTTTCACCTTTTCTTCATATTTTCAGTTTTTCATCATTTTTTCAACTTTTCATCATATTTTCAGCATTTCATCCTATTTTCAGTTTTTCATCATCTTTCCAATATTTCATCATATTTTCAGCTTTTCATCATATTTTCACATTTTCATAATATTTCCACTTTATCGTGCCTTTTCCAACTTCTCCTCATATTTTAACTTTTTCATCGTATTTTCACTTTTTTTGTCATACTTTCACTTTTTCATCATATTTTCACTTTTTCTTCATATTTTCACTTTTCATCATATTTTCACCTCTTCATCATATTTTTTACTTTCCATCATATTTTCACTTTTTCTTCATATTTTCACTTTTTCACCATATTTACATTTTCATCATACTTTCAGCTTTTCATAATACTTTCAGCTTTACATCATATCTTCACCCCTTGTTCATATTTTCAACTTTTCATGATATTCTCAGCTTTCAAAGAGTTGTACTCAATACGCAGGGCGGGGGCACCCCGTACACGGCTCAGAAAGGTAGGTGTTTCGTAGTTCTAACGTAAAAACAACATGCGACAGCGGGCGCATCGCGTAATTTTCGTCTAACAAAGTTACAACGATATTTTCGTTCAACTGATGTAAATTGAAGACACGCGTATGCGACAAATTTTTTTCCGAACGACCAAAACGCAGTGTGCAACGGCCAGTAGCGTTGCCGGTGCGATGTTTTAACAGAAAATGAACGTCCCGTTGCGAGCAAAAAGCGTATTTTTCTTAGAACTGCTTCAAACGAGTTGTACTCAATACGAAGGGCTGGGGCACCCCGTACACGGCTCAGAAAGGTAGGTGTTTCGTAGTTCTAACGTAAAAACAACATGCGACAGCGGGCGCATCGCGTAATTTTCGTGGAACAAAGTTACAACGATATTTTCGTTCAACTGATGTAAATTGAAGACACGCGTATGCGACAAATTTTTTTCCGAACGACCAAAACGCAGTGTGCAACGGCCAGTAGCGTTGCCGGTGCGATGTTTTAACAGAAAATGAACGTCCCGTTGCGAGCAAAAAGCGTATTTTTCTTAGAACTGCTTCAAACGAGTTGTACTCAATACGAAGGGCTGGGGCACCCCGTACACGGCTCAGAAAGGTAGGTGTTTCGTAGTTCTAACGTAAAAACAACATGCGACAGCGGGCGCATCGCGTAATTTTCGTGGAACAAAGTTACAACGATATTTTCGTTCAACTGATGTAAATTGAAGACACGCGTATGCGACAAATTTTTTTCCGAACGACCAAAACGCAGTGTGCAACGACCAGTAGCGTTGCCGGTGCGATGTTTTAACAGAAAATGAACGTCCCGTTGCGAGCAAAAAGCGTATTTTTCTTAGAACTGCTTCAAACGAGTTGTACTCAATACGAAGGGCTGGGGCACCCCGTACACGGCTCAGAAAGGTAGGTGTTTCGTAGTTCTAACGTAAAAACAACATGCGACAGCGGGCGCATCGCGTAATTTTCGTGGAACAAAGTTACAACGATATTTTCGTTCAACTGATGTAAATTGAAGACACGCGTATGCGACAAATTTTTTTCCGAACGACCAAAACGCAGTGTGCAACGGCCAGTAGCGTTGCCGGTGCGATGTTTTAACAGAAAATGAACGTCCCGTTGCGAGCAAAAAGCGTATTTTTCTTAGAACTGCTTCAAACGAGTTGTACTCAATACGAAGGGCTGGGGCACCCCGTACACGGCTCAGAAAGGTAGGTGTTTCGTAGTTCTAACGTAAAAACAACATGCGACAGCGGGCGCATCGCGTAATTTTCGTGGAACAAAGTTACAACGATATTTTCGTTCAACTGATGTAAATTGAAGACACGCGTATGCGACAAATTTTTTTCCGAACGACCAAAACGCAGTGTGCAACGGCCAGTAGCGTTGCCGGTGCGATGTTTTAACAGAAAATGAACGTCCCGTTGCGAGCAAAAAGCGTATTTTTCTTAGAACTGCTTCAAACGAGTTGTACTCAATACGAAGGGCTGGGGCACCCCGTACACGGCTCAGAAAGGTAGGTGTTTCGTAGTTCTAACGTAAAAACAACATGCGACAGCGGGCGTATCGCGTAATTTTCGTGGAACAAAGTTACAACGATATTTTCGTTCAACTGATGTAAATTGAAGACACGCGTATGCGACAAATTTTTTTCCGAACGACCAAAACGCAGTGTGCAACGGCCAGTAGCGTTGCCGGTGCGATGTTTTAACAGAAAATGAACGTCCCGTTGCGAGCAAAAAGCGTATTTTTCTTAGAACTGCTTCAAACGAGTTGTACTCAATACGAAGGGCTGGGGCACCCCGTACACGGCTCAGAAAGGTAGGTGTTTCGTAGTTCTAACGTAAAAACAACATGCGACAGCGGGCGCATCGCGTAATTTTCGTGGAACAAAGTTACAACGATATTTTCGTTCAACTGATGTAAATTGAAGACACGCGTATGCGACAAATTTTTTTCCGAACGACCAAAACGCAGTGTGCAACGGCCAGTAGCGTTGCCGGTGCGATGTTTTAACAGAAAATGAACGTCCCGTTGCGAGCAAAAAGCGTATTTTTCTTAGAACTGCTTCAAACGAGTTGTACTCAATACGAAGGGCTGGGGCACCCCGTACACGGCTCAGAAAGGTAGGTGTTTCGTAGTTCTAACGTAAAAACAACATGCGAAGGCGGGCGCATCGCGTAATTTTCGTGGAACAAAGTTACAACGATATTTTCGTTCAACTGATGTAAATTGAAGACACGCGTATGCGACAAATTTTTTTCCGAACGACCAAAACGCAGTGTGCAACGGCCAGTAGCGTTGCCGGTGCGATGTTTTAACAGAAAATGAACGTCCCGTTGCGAGCAAAAAGCGTATTTTTCTTAGAACTGCTTCAAACGAGTTGTACTCAATACGAAGGGCTGGGGCACCCCGTACACGGCTCAGAAAGGTAGGTGTTTCGTAGTTCTAACGTAAAAACAACATGCGACAGCGGGCGCATCGCGTAATATTCGTGGAACAGAGTTACAGCGATATTTTCCCTCAGCCGATATACAATAACAATGGTTATTGGACAAATTTGTAAGTTTGAAGATATGGTTAATAAAGGAAGACATGATGAATAGGTGAAAATATGATGAGAAGGGGAAAATACGAAGAAAAAGTGAAACTATGATGAAAAGTTGAAAAATGATGAAAAGCTGAAAATATGATGAAAAGCTGAAGATTGAAGAAAATTTAAAAATATGATGAATAGTTGAAAATATGAAGAAAATGTGAAAATGTGATGAAAATGTGAAAATATGATGTAAAAATGAAAATACAATGAAAAGTAAAAAATATGACGAAAAGTTGAAAAATGAAGAAAAGGTGATAATACGATGAAAAAGTGAAATATGATGAAAAAGTGAAAATATGATGAAAATGTGAAAATAGGGTGAAAAAGTGAAAATATGATGAAAAAGTGAAAATATGAAGAAACGTTGAAAATATGAAGAAAAGGTGAAAATATGATGAAAATGTGAAAATATGATGTAAAAATGAAAATACAATGAAAAGTAAAAAAATGACGAAAAGTTGAAAAATGAAGAAAAGGTGATAATATGATGGAAAAGTGAAAATATGATGAAAATTTGAAAATAACGTGAAAAAGTGAAAATCTGATGAAAATGTGAAAATAAGGTGAAAAAGTGAAAATATGATAAAAAAGTGAAAATATGAAGAAAAGTTGAAAATATGAAGAAAAGGTGAACATGTAATGAAAAAGTGAAAATATGATGAATATGTGAAAATTGACGAAAAAGTGAAAATATGATGAAAAGATGAAAAAATGATGAAAAGCTGAAGATTGAAGAAAATTTGAAAATATGATGAAAAGTTGAAAATATGAAGAAAAGGTGAAAATATGATGAAAATGTGAAAATATGATGTAAAAATGAAAATATGATGAAAATGTGAAAATATGATGAAAATGTGAAAATAAGGTGAAAAAGTGAAAATGTGGTGAAAAACTGAAAATATGAAGAAACGTTGAAAATATGAAGAAAAGGTGAAAATGTAATGAAAAAGTGAAAATATGATGAATATGTTAAAATATGACGAAAAAGTGAAAATATGATGAAAAGATGAAAAAATGATATAAAAATGAAAATATGATGTAAATGTGAAAATATGATAATGTGAAAACATTTCATCATATATTCAACTTTTCTACATATTTTCATTTTTTCATCATATTTTCACTTTTTGTTCATATTTTTACTTTTCATCATATTTTCACCTTTTCATCATATTTTTTACTTTTCATCACATTTTCACTTTTTCTTCATATTTTCACTTTTTATCATGATCTCAACTTTACATCATATTTTTACCTTTTGTTCAAATATTCACCTTTTCTTCATATTTTCAACTTTTCATCATATTTCTAACTTTTCATCATATTTTCACTTTTTCAACTTTTTATCATATTTTCACTTTACCATCCTTTTTCCAACTTTTCAACATATTTTCAAATTTTCTTCAAATTTTCAGCTTTTCATCATATTTTCAGCTTTGCATCATATTTTTTACTTTTCATCATTTTCACTTTTTCTTCATATTTTCACTTTTTCTTCATATTCTCACTTTTTTTTATCAAGTTTTCAACTTCTCATCATATTCTTACCTTATCATCATATTTTCACCTTTTCTTCATATTTTCAGTTTTTCATCATTTTTTCAACTTTTCATCATATTTTCAGCATTTCATCCTATTTTCAGTTTTTCATCATTTTTCCAATATTTCATCATATTTTCAGCTTTTCATCATATTTTCACATTTTCATAATATTTCCACTTTATCGTGCCTTTTCCAACTTCTCCTCATATTTTAACTTTTTCATCGTATTTTCACTTTTTTTGTCATACTTTCACTTTTTCATCATATTTTCACTTTTTCTTCATATTTTCACTTTTCATCATATTTTCACCTCTTCATCATATTTTTTACTTTCCATCACATTTTCACTTTTTCTTCATATTTTCACTTTTTCACCATATTTACATTTTCATCATACTTTCAGCTTTTCATAATACTTTCAGCTTTACATCATATCTTCACCCCTTGTTCATATTTTCAACTTTTCATGATATTCTCAGCTTTCAAAGAGTTGTACTCAATACGAAGGGCGGGGGCACCCCGTACACGGCTCAGAAAGGTAGGTGTTTCGTAGTTCTAACGTAAAAACAACATGCGACAGCGGGCGCATCGCGTAATATTCGTGGAACAGAGATACAGCGATATTTTCCCTCAGCCGATATACAATAACAATGGTTATTGGACAAATTTGTAAGTTTGAAGATATGGTTAATAAAGGAAGACATGATGAATAGGTGAAAATATGATGAGAAGTGGAAAATACGAAGAAAAAGTGAAACAATGATGAAAAGTTGAAAAATGATGAAAAGCTGAAAATATGATGAAAAGCTGAAGATTGAAGAAAATTTGAAAATATGATGAATAGTTGAAAATATGAAGAAAATGTGAAAATGTAATGAAAATGTGAAAATATGATGTAAAAATGAAAATACAATGAAAAGTAAAAAAATGACGAAAAGTTGAAAAATGAAGAAAAGGTGATAACATGATGGAAAAGTGAAAATATGATGAAAGTTTGAAAATAACGTGAAAAAGTGAAAATATGATGAAAATGTGAAAATAAGGTGAAAAAGTGAAAATATGATTAAAAAAGTGAAAATATGAAGAAAAGGTAAACATGTAATGAAAAAGTGAAAATATGATGAAAATGTGAAAATATGATGTAAAAATGAAAATACAATGAAAAGTAAAAAAATGACGAAAAGTTGAAAAATGAAGAAAAGGTGATAATATGATGGAAAAGTGAAAATATGATGAAAATTTGAAAATAACGTGAAAAAGTGAAAATCTGATGAAAATGTGAAAATAAGGTGAAAAAGTGAAAATATGATAAAAAAGTGAAAATATGAAGAAAAGTTGAAAATATGAAGAAAAGGTGAACATGTAATGAAAAAGTGAAAATATGATGAATATGTGAAAATTGACGAAAAAGTGAAAATATGATGAAAAGATGAAAAAATGATGAAAAGCTGAAGATTGAAGAAAATTTGAAAATATGATGAAAAGTTGAAAATATGAAGAAAAGGTGAAAATATGATGAAAATGTGAAAATATGATGTAAAAATGAAAATATGATGAAAATGTGAAAATATGATGAAAATGTGAAAATAAGGTGAAAAAGTGAAAATGTGGTGAAAAACTGAAAATATGAAGAAACGTTGAAAATATGAAGAAAAGGTGAAAATGTAATGAAAAAGTGAAAATATGATGAATATGTTAAAATATGACGAAAAAGTGAAAATATGATGAAAAGATGAAAAAATGATATAAAAATGAAAATATGATGAAAATGTGAAAATATGATAATGTGAAAACATTTCATCATATATTCAACTTTTCTACATATTTTCACTTTTTCATCATATTTTCACTTTTTCATCATATTTTCACTTTTTGTTCATATTTTTACTTTTCATCATATTTTCACCTTTTCATCATATTTTTTACTTTTCATCACATTTTCACTTTTTCTTCATATTTTCACTTTTTATCATGATCTCAACTTTACATCATATTTTTACCTTTTGTTCAAATATTCACCTTTTCTTCATATTTTCAACTTTTCATCATATTTCTAACTTTTCATCATATTTTCACTTTTTCAACTTTTTATCATATTTTCACTTTATCATCCTTTTTCCAACTTTTCAACATATTTTCAAATTTTCTTCAAATTTTCAGCTTTTCATCATATTTTCAGCTTTGCATCATATTTTTTACTTTTCATCATTTTCACTTTTTCTTCATATTTTCACTTTTTCTTCATATTCTCACTTTTTTTATCAAGTTTTCAACTTCTCATCATATTCTTACCTTATCATCATATTTTCACCTTTTCTTCATATTTTCAGTTTTTCATCATTTTTTCAACTTTTCATCATATTTTCAGCATTTCATCCCATTTTCAGTTTTTCATCATTTTTCCAATATTTCATCATATTTTCAGCTTTTCATCATATTTTCACATTTTCATAATATTTCCACTTTATCGTGCCTTTTCCAACTTCTCCTCATATTTTAACTTTTTCATCGTATTTTCACTTTTTTTGTCATACTTTCACTTTTTCATCATATTTTCACTTTTTCTTCATATTTTCACTTTTCATCATATTTTCACCTCTTCATCATATTTTTTACTTTCCATCACATTTTCACTTTTTCTTCATATTTTCACTTTTTCACCATATTTACATTTTCATCATACTTTCAGCTTTTCATAATACTTTCAGCTTTACATCATATCTTCACCCCTTGTTCATATTTTCAACTTTTCATGATATTCTCAGCTTTCAAAGAGTTGTACTCAATACGAAGGGCGGGGGCACCCCGTACACGGCTCAGAAAGGTAGGTGTTTCGTAGTTCTAACGTAAAAACAACATGCGACAGCGGGCGCATCGCGTAATTTTCGTGGAACAAAGTTACAACGATATTTTCGTTCAACTGATGTAAATTGAAGACACGCGTATGCGACAAATTTTTTTCCGAACGACCAAAACGCAGTGTGCAACGGCCAGTAGCGTTGCCGGTGCGATGTTTTAACAGAAAATGAACGTCCCGTTGCGAGCAAAAAGCGTATTTTTCTTAGAACTGCTTCAAACGAGTTGTACTCAATACGAAGGGCTGGGGCACCCCGTACACGGCTCAGAAAGGTAGGTGTTTCGTAGTTCTAACGTAAAAACAACATGCGACAGCGGGCGCATCGCGTAATTTTCGTGGAACAAAGTTACAACGATATTTTCGTTCAACTGATGTAAATTGAAGACACGCGTATGCGACAAATTTTTTTCCGAACGACCAAAACGCAGTGTGCAACGGCCAGTAGCGTTGCCGGTGCGATGTTTTAACAGAAAATGAACGTCCCGTTGCGAGCAAAAAGCGTATTTTTCTTAGAACTGCTTCAAACGAGTTGTACTCAATACGAAGGGCTGGGGCACCCCGTACACGGCTCAGAAAGGTAGGTGTTTCGTAGTTCTAACGTAAAAACAACATGCGACAGCGGGCGCATCGCGTAATTTTCGTGGAACAAAGTTACAACGATATTTTCGTTCAACTGATGTAAATTGAAGACACGCGTATGCGACAAATTTTTTTCCGAACGACCAAAACGCAGTGTGCAACGGCCAGTAGCGTTGCCGGTGCGATGTTTTAACAGAAAATGAACGTCCCGTTGCGAGCAAAAAGCGTATTTTTCTTAGAACTGCTTCAAACGAGTTGTACTCAATACGAAGGGCTGGGGCACCCCGTACACGGCTCAGAAAGGTAGGTGTTTCGTAGTTCTAACGTAAAAACAACATGCGACAGCGGGCGCATCGCGTAATTTTCGTGGAACAAAGTTACAACGATATTTTCGTTCAACTGATGTAAATTGAAGACACGCGTATGCGACAAATTTTTTTCCGAACGACCAAAACGCAGTGTGCAACGGCCAGTAGCGTTGCCGGTGCGATGTTTTAACAGAAAATGAACGTCCCGTTGCGAGCAAAAAGCGTATTTTTCTTAGAACTGCTTCAAACGAGTTGTACTCAATACGAAGGGCTGGGGCACCCCGTACACGGCTCAGAAAGGTAGGTGTTTCGTAGTTCTAACGTAAAAACAACATGCGACAGCGGGCGCATCGCGTAATATTCGTGGAACAGAGTTACAGCGATATTTTCCCTCAGCCGATATACAATAACAATGGTTATTGGACAAATTTGTAAGTTTGAAGATGTGGTTAATAAAGGAAGACATGATGAATAGGTGAAAATATGATGAGAAGTGGAAAATACGAAGAAAAAGTGAAACTATGATGAAAAGTTGAAAAATGACGAAAAGCTGAAAATATGATGAAAAGCTGAAGATTGAAGAAAATTTGAAAATATGATGAATAGTTGAAAATATGAAGAAAATGTGAAAATGTGATGAAAATGTGAAAATATGATGTAAAAATGAAAATACAATGAAAAGTAAAAAATATGACGAAAAGTTGAAAAATGAAGAAAAGGTGATAATATGATGGAAAAGTGAAAATATGATGAAAATTTGAAAATAACGTGAAAAAGTGAAAATCTGATGAAAATGTGAAAATAAGGTGAAAAAGTGAAAATATGATAAAAAAGTGAAAATATGAAGAAAAGTTGAAAATATGAAGAAAAGGTGAACATGTAATGAAAAAGTGAAAATATGATGAATATGTGAAAATTGACGAAAAAGTGAAAATGTGATGAAAAGATGAAAAAATGATGAAAAGCTGAAGATTGAAGAAAATTTGAAAATATGATGAAAAGTTGAAAATATGAAGAAAAGGTGAAAATATGATGAAAATGTGAAAATATGATGTAAAAATGAAAATATGATGAAAATGTGAAAATATGATGAAAATGTGAAAATAAGGTGAAAAAGTGAAAATGTGGTGAAAAACTGAAAATATGAAGAAACGTTGAAAATATGAAGAAAAGGTGAAAATGTAATGAAAAAGTGAAAATATGATGAATATGTTAAAATATGACGAAAAAGTGAAAATATGATGAAAAGATGAAAAAATGATATAAAAATGAAAATATGATGTAAATGTGAAAATATGATAATGTGAAAACATTTCATCATATATTCAACTTTTCTACATATTTTCATTTTTTCATCATATTTTCACTTTTTGTTCATATTTTTACTTTTCATCATATTTTCACCTTTTCATCATATTTTTTACTTTTCATCACATTTTCACTTTTTCTTCATATTTTCACTTTTTATCATGATCTCAACTTTACATCATATTTTTACCTTTTGTTCAAATATTCACCTTTTCTTCATATTTTCAACTTTTCATCATATTTCTAACTTTTCATCATATTTTCACTTTTTCAACTTTTTATCATATTTTCACTTTATCATCCTTTTTCCAACTTTTCAACATATTTTCAAATTTTCTTCAAATTTTCAGCTTTTCATCATATTTTCAGCTTTGCATCATATTTTTTACTTTTCATCATTTTCACTTTTTCTTCATATTTTCACTTTTTCTTCATATTCTCACTTTTTTTATCAAGTTTTCAACTTCTCATCATATTCTTACCTTATCATCATATTTTCACCTTTTCTTCATATTTTCAGTTTTTCATCATTTTTTCAACTTTTCATCATATTTTCAGCATTTCATCCTATTTTCAGTTTTTCATCATTTTTCCAATATTTCATCATATTTTCAGCTTTTCATCATATTTTCACATTTTCATAATATTTCCACTTTATCGTGCCTTTTCCAACTTCTCCTCATATTTTAACTTTTTCATCGTATTTTCACTTTTTTTGTCATACTTTCACTTTTTCATCATATTTTCACTTTTTCTTCATATTTTCACTTTTCATCATATTTTCACCTCTTCATCATATTTTTTACTTTCCATCATATTTTCACTTTTTCTTCATATTTTCACTTTTTCACCATATTTACATTTTCATCATACTTTCAGCTTTTCATAATACTTTCAGCTTTACATCATATCTTCACCCCTTGTTCATATTTTCAACTTTTCATGATATTCTCAGCTTTCAAAGAGTTGTACTCAATACGAAGGGCGGGGGCACCCCGTACACGGCTCAGAAAGGTAGGTGTTTCGTAGTTCTAACGTAAAAACAACATGCGACAGCGGGCGCATCGCGTAATTTTCGTGGAACAAAGTTACAACGATATTTTCGTTCAACTGATGTAAATTGAAGACACGCGTATGCGACAAATTTTTTTCCGAACGACCAAAACGCAGTGTGCAACGGCCAGTAGCGTTGCCGGTGCGATGTTTTAACAGAAAATGAACGTCCCGTTGCGAGCAAAAAGCGTATTTTTCTTAGAACTGCTTCAAACGAGTTGTACTCAATACGAAGGGCTGGGGCACCCCGTACACGGCTCAGAAAGGTAGGTGTTTCGTAGTTCTAACGTAAAAACAACATGCGACAGCGGGCGCATCGCGTAATTTTCGTGGAACAAAGTTACAACGATATTTTCGTTCAACTGATGTAAATTGAAGACACGCGTATGCGACAAATTTTTTTCCGAACGACCAAAACGCAGTGTGCAACGGCCAGTAGCGTTGCCGGTGCGATGTTTTAACAGAAAATGAACGTCCCGTTGCGAGCAAAAAGCGTATTTTTCTTAGAACTGCTTCAAACGAGTTGTACTCAATACGAAGGGCTGGGGCACCCCGTACACGGCTCAGAAAGGTAGGTGTTTCGTAGTTCTAACGTAAAAACAACATGCGACAGCGGGCGCATCGCGTAATTTTCGTGGAACAAAGTTACAACGATATTTTCGTTCAACTGATGTAAATTGAAGACACGCGTATGCGACAAATTTTTTTCCGAACGACCAAAACGCAGTGTGCAACGGCCAGTAGCGTTGCCGGTGCGATGTTTTAACAGAAAATGAACGTCCCGTTGCGAGCAAAAAGCGTATTTTTCTTAGAACTGCTTCAAACGAGTTGTACTCAATACGAAGGGCTGGGGCACCCCGTACACGGCTCAGAAAGGTAGGTGTTTCGTAGTTCTAACGTAAAAACAACATGCGACAGCGGGCGCATCGCGTAATTTTCGTGGAACAAAGTTACAACGATATTTTCGTTCAACTGATGTAAATTGAAGACACGCGTATGCGACAAATTTTTTTCCGAACGACCAAAACGCAGTGTGCAACGGCCAGTAGCGTTGCCGGTGCGATGTTTTAACAGAAAATGAACGTCCCGTTGCGAGCAAAAAGCGTATTTTTCTTAGAACTGCTTCAAACGAGTTGTACTCAATACGAAGGGCTGGGGCACCCCGTACACGGCTCAGAAAGGTAGGTGTTTCGTAGTTCTAACGTAAAAACAACATGCGACAGCGGGCGCATCGCGTAATTTTCGTGGAACAAAGTTACAACGATATTTTCGTTCAACTGATGTAAATTGAAGACACGCGTATGCGACAAATTTTTTTCCGAACGACCAAAACGCAGTGTGCAACGGCCAGTAGCGTTGCCGGTGCGATGTTTTAACAGAAAATGAACGTCCCGTTGCGAGCAAAAAGCGTATTTTTCTTAGAACTGCTTCAAACGAGTTGTACTCAATACGAAGGGCTGGGGCACCCCGTACACGGCTCAGAAAGGTAGGTGTTTCGTAGTTCTAACGTAAAAACAACATGCGACAGCGGGCGCATCGCGTAATTTTCGTGGAACAAAGTTACAACGATATTTTCGTTCAACTGATGTAAATTGAAGACACGCGTATGCGACAAATTTTTTTCCGAACGACCAAAACGCAGTGTGCAACGGCCAGTAGCGTTGCCGGTGCGATGTTTTAACAGAAAATGAACGTCCCGTTGCGAGCAAAAAGCGTATTTTTCTTAGAACTGCTTCAAACGAGTTGTACTCAATACGAAGGGCTGGGGCACCCCGTACACGGCTCAGAAAGGTAGGTGTTTCGTAGTTCTAACGTAAAAACAACATGCGACAGCGGGCGCATCGCGTAATTTTCGTGGAACAAAGTTACAACGATATTTTCGTTCAACTGATGTAAATTGAAGACACGCGTATGCGACAAATTTTTTTCCGAACGACCAAAACGCAGTGTGCAACGGCCAGTAGCGTTGCCGGTGCGATGTTTTAACAGAAAATGAACGTCCCGTTGCGAGCAAAAAGCGTATTTTTCTTAGAACTGCTTCAAACGAGTTGTACTCAATACGAAGGGCTGGGGCACACCGTACACGGCTCAGAAAGGTAGGTGTTTCGTAGTTCTAACGTAAAAACAACATGCGACAGCGGGCGCATCGCGTAATATTCGTGGAACAGAGTTACAGCGATATTTTCCCTCAGCCGATATACAATAACAATGGTTATTGGACAAATTTGTAAGTTTGAAGATATGGTTAATAAAGGAAGACATGATGAATAGGTGAAAATATGATGAGAAGTGGAAAATACGAAGAAAAAGTGAAACTATGATGAAAAGTTGAAAAATGATGAAAAGCTGAAAATATGATGAAAAGCTGAAGATTGAAGAAAATTTGAAAATATGATGAATAGTTGAAAATATGAAGAAAATGTGAAAATGTGATGAAAATGTGAAAATATGATGTAAAAATGAAAATACAATGAAAAGTAAAAAATATGACGAAAAGTTGAAAAATGAAGAAAAGGTGATAATATGATGGAAAAGTGAAAATATGATGAAAATTTGAAAATAACGTGAAAAAGTGAAAATATGATGAAAATGTGAAAATAAGGTGAAAAAGTGAAAATATGATAAAAAAGTGAAAATATGAAGAAAAGTTGAAAATATGAAGAAAAGGTGAACATGTAATGAAAAAGTGAAAATATGATGAATATGTGAAAATTGACGAAAAAGTGAAAATATGATGAAAAGATGAAAAAATGATGAAAAGCTGAAGATTGAAGAAAATTTGAAAATATGATGAAAAGTTGAAAATATGAAGAAAAGGTGAAAATATGATGAAAATGTGAAAATATGATGTAAAAATGAAAATATGATGAAAATGTGAAAATATGATGAAAATGTGAAAATAAGGTGAAAAAGTGAAAATGTGGTGAAAAACTGAAAATATGAAGAAACGTTGAAAATATGAAGAAAAGGTGAAAATGTAATGAAAAAGTGAAAATATGATGAATATGTTAAAATATGACGAAAAAGTGAAAATATGATGAAAAGATGAAAAAATGATATAAAAATGAAAATATGATGTAAATGTGAAAATATGATAATGTGAAAACATTTCATCATATATTCAACTTTTCTACATATTTTCATTTTTTCATCATATTTTCACTTTTTGTTCATATTTTTACTTTTCATCATATTTTCACCTTTTCATCATATTTTTTACTTTTCATCACATTTTCACTTTTTCTTCATATTTTCACTTTTTATCATGATCTCAACTTTACATCATATTTTTACCTTTTGTTCAAATATTCACCTTTTCTTCATATTTTCAACTTTTCATCATATTTCTAACTTTTCATCATATTTTCACTTTTTCAACTTTTTATCATATTTTCACTTTACCATCCTTTTTCCAACTTTTCAACATATTTTCAAATTTTCTTCAAATTTTCAGCTTTTCATCATATTTTCAGCTTTGCATCATATTTTTTACTTTTCATCATTTTCACTTTTTCTTCATATTTTCACTTTTTCTTCATATTCTCACTTTTTTTATCAAGTTTTCAACTTCTCATCATATTCTTACCTTATCATCATATTTTCACCTTTTCTTCATATTTTCAGTTTTTCATCATTTTTTCAACTTTTCATCATATTTTCAGCATTTCATCCTATTTTCAGTTTTTCATCATTTTTCCAATATTTCATCATATTTTCAGCTTTTCATCATATTTTCACATTTTCATAATATTTCCACTTTATCGTGCCTTTTCCAACTTCTCCTCATATTTTAACTTTTTCATCGTATTTTCACTTTTTTTGTCATACTTTCACTTTTTCATCATATTTTCACTTTTTCTTCATATTTTCACTTTTCATCATATTTTCACCTCTTCATCATATTTTTTACTTTCCATCACATTTTCACTTTTTCTTCATATTTTCACTTTTTCACCATATTTACATTTTCATCATACTTTCAGCTTTTCATAATACTTTCAGCTTTACATCATATCTTCACCCCTTGTTCATATTTTCAACTTTTCATGATATTCTCAGCTTTCAAAGAGTTGTACTCAATACGAAGGGCGGGGGCACCCCGTACACGGCTCAGAAAGGTAGGTGTTTCGTAGTTCTAACGTAAAAACAACATGCGACAGCGGGCGCATCGCGTAATATTCGTGGAACAGAGATACAGCGATATTTTCCCTCAGCCGATATACAATAACAATGGTTATTGGACAAATTTGTAAGTTTGAAGATATGGTTAATAAAGGAAGACATGATGAATAGGTGAAAATATGATGAGAAGTGGAAAATACGAAGAAAAAGTGAAACAATGATGAAAAGTTGAAAAATGATGAAAAGCTGAAAATATGATGAAAAGCTGAAGATTGAAGAAAATTTGAAAATATGATGAATAGTTGAAAATATGAAGAAAATGTGAAAATGTAATGAAAATGTGAAAATATGATGTAAAAATGAAAATACAATGAAAAGTAAAAAAATGACGAAAAGTTGAAAAATGAAGAAAAGGTGATAACATGATGGAAAAGTGAAAATATGATGAAAGTTTGAAAATAACGTGAAAAAGTGAAAATATGATGAAAATGTGAAAATAAGGTGAAAAAGTGAAAATATGATTAAAAAAGTGAAAATATGAAGAAAAGGTAAACATGTAATGAAAAAGTGAAAATATGATGAAAATGTGAAAATATGATGTAAAAATGAAAATACAATGAAAAGTAAAAAAATGACGAAAAGTTGAAAAATGAAGAAAAGGTGATAATATGATGGAAAAGTGAAAATATGATGAAAATTTGAAAATAACGTGAAAAAGTGAAAATATGATGAAAATGTGAAAATAAGGTGAAAAAGTGAAAATATGATAAAAAAGTGAAAATATGAAGAAAAGTTGAAAATATGAAGAAAAGGTGAACATGTAATGAAAAAGTGAAAATATGATGAATATGTGAAAATTGACGAAAAAGTGAAAATATGATGAAAAGATGAAAAAATGATGAAAAGCTGAAGATTGAAGAAAATTTGAAAATATGATGAAAAGTTGAAAATATGAAGAAAAGGTGAAAATATGATGAAAATGTGAAAATATGATGTAAAAATGAAAATATGATGAAAATGTGAAAATATGATGAAAATGTGAAAATAAGGTGAAAAAGTGAAAATGTGGTGAAAAACTGAAAATATGAAGAAACGTTGAAAATATGAAGAAAAGGTGAAAATGTAATGAAAAAGTGAAAATATGATGAATATGTTAAAATATGACGAAAAAGTGAAAATATGATGAAAAGATGAAAAAATGATATAAAAATGAAAATATGATGTAAATGTGAAAATATGATAATGTGAAAACATTTCATCATATATTCAACTTTTCTACATATTTTCATTTTTTCATCATATTTTCACTTTTTGTTCATATTTTTACTTTTCATCATATTTTCACCTTTTCATCATATTTTTTACTTTTCATCACATTTTCACTTTTTCTTCATATTTTCACTTTTTATCATGATCTCAACTTTACATCATATTTTTACCTTTTGTTCAAATATTCACCTTTTCTTCATATTTTCAACTTTTCATCATATTTCTAACTTTTCATCATATTTTCACTTTTTCAACTTTTTATCATATTTTCACTTTACCATCCTTTTTCCAACTTTTCAACATATTTTCAAATTTTCTTCAAATTTTCAGCTTTTCATCATATTTTCAGCTTTGCATCATATTTTTTACTTTTCATCATTTTCACTTTTTCTTCATATTTTCACTTTTTCTTCATATTCTCACTTTTTTTTATCAAGTTTTCAACTTCTCATCATATTCTTACCTTATCATCATATTTTCACCTTTTCTTCATATTTTCAGTTTTTCATCATTTTTTCAACTTTTCATCATATTTTCAGCATTTCATCCTATTTTCAGTTTTTCATCATTTTTCCAATATTTCATCATATTTTCAGCTTTTCATCATATTTTCACATTTTCATAATATTTCCACTTTATCGTGCCTTTTCCAACTTCTCCTCATATTTTAACTTTTTCATCGTATTTTCACTTTTTTTGTCATACTTTCACTTTTTCATCATATTTTCACTTTTTCTTCATATTTTCACTTTTCATCATATTTTCACCTCTTCATCATATTTTTTACTTTCCATCACATTTTCACTTTTTCTTCATATTTTCACTTTTTCACCATATTTACATTTTCATCATACTTTCAGCTTTTCATAATACTTTCAGCTTTACATCATATCTTCACCCCTTGTTCATATTTTCAACTTTTCATGATATTCTCAGCTTTCAAAGAGTTGTACTCAATACGAAGGGCGGGGGCACCCCGTACACGGCTCAGAAAGGTAGGTGTTTCGTAGTTCTAACGTAAAAACAACATGCGACAGCGGGCGCATCGCGTAATTTTCGTGGAACAAAGTTACAACGATATTTTCGTTCAACTGATGTAAATTGAAGACACGCGTATGCGACAAATTTTTTTCCGAACGACCAAAACGCAGTGTGCAACGGCCAGTAGCGTTGCCGGTGCGATGTTTTAACAGAAAATGAACGTCCCGTTGCGAGCAAAAAGCGTATTTTTCTTAGAACTGCTTCAAACGAGTTGTACTCAATACGAAGGGCTGGGGCACCCCGTACACGGCTCAGAAAGGTAGGTGTTTCGTAGTTCTAACGTAAAAACAACATGCGACAGCGGGCGCATCGCGTAATTTTCGTGGAACAAAGTTACAACGATATTTTCGTTCAACTGATGTAAATTGAAGACACGCGTATGCGACAAATTTTTTTCCGAACGACCAAAACGCAGTGTGCAACGGCCAGTAGCGTTGCCGGTGCGATGTTTTAACAGAAAATGAACGTCCCGTTGCGAGCAAAAAGCGTATTTTTCTTAGAACTGCTTCAAACGAGTTGTACTCAATACGAAGGGCTGGGGCACCCCGTACACGGCTCAGAAAGGTAGGTGTTTCGTAGTTCTAACGTAAAAACAACATGCGACAGCGGGCGCATCGCGTAATTTTCGTGGAACAAAGTTACAACGATATTTTCGTTCAACTGATGTAAATTGAAGACACGCGTATGCGACAAATTTTTTTCCGAACGACCAAAACGCAGTGTGCAACGGCCAGTAGCGTTGCCGGTGCGATGTTTTAACAGAAAATGAACGTCCCGTTGCGAGCAAAAAGCGTATTTTTCTTAGAACTGCTTCAAACGAGTTGTACTCAATACGAAGGGCTGGGGCACCCCGTACACGGCTCAGAAAGGTAGGTGTTTCGTAGTTCTAACGTAAAAACAACATGCGACAGCGGGCGCATCGCGTAATTTTCGTGGAACAAAGTTACAACGATATTTTCGTTCAACTGATGTAAATTGAAGACACGCGTATGCGACAAATTTTTTTCCGAACGACCAAAACGCAGTGTGCAACGGCCAGTAGCGTTGCCGGTGCGATGTTTTAACAGAAAATGAACGTCCCGTTGCGAGCAAAAAGCGTATTTTTCTTAGAACTGCTTCAAACGAGTTGTACTCAATACGAAGGGCTGGGGCACCCCGTACACGGCTCAGAAAGGTAGGTGTTTCGTAGTTCTAACGTAAAAACAACATGCGACAGCGGGCGCATCGCGTAATTTTCGTGGAACAAAGTTACAACGATATTTTCGTTCAACTGATGTAAATTGAAGACACGCGTATGCGACAAATTTTTTTCCGAACGACCAAAACGCAGTGTGCAACGGCCAGTAGCGTTGCCGGTGCGATGTTTTAACAGAAAATGAACGTCCCGTTGCGAGCAAAAAGCGTATTTTTCTTAGAACTGCTTCAAACGAGTTGTACTCAATACGAAGGGCTGGGGCACCCCGTACACGGCTCAGAAAGGTAGGTGTTTCGTAGTTCTAACGTAAAAACAACATGCGACAGCGGGCGCATCGCGTAATTTTCGTGGAACAAAGTTACAACGATATTTTCGTTCAACTGATGTAAATTGAAGACACGCGTATGCGACAAATTTTTTTCCGAACGACCAAAACGCAGTGTGCAACGGCCAGTAGCGTTGCCGGTGCGATGTTTTAACAGAAAATGAACGTCCCGTTGCGAGCAAAAAGCGTATTTTTCTTAGAACTGCTTCAAACGAGTTGTACTCAATACGAAGGGCTGGGGCACCCCGTACACGGCTCAGAAAGGTAGGTGTTTCGTAGTTCTAACGTAAAAACAACATGCGACAGCGGGCGCATCGCGTAATTTTCGTGGAACAAAGTTACAACGATATTTTCGTTCAACTGATGTAAATTGAAGACACGCGTATGCGACAAATTTTTTTCCGAACGACCAAAACGCAGTGTGCAACGGCCAGTAGCGTTGCCGGTGCGATGTTTTAACAGAAAATGAACGTCCCGTTGCGAGCAAAAAGCGTATTTTTCTTAGAACTGCTTCAAACGAGTTGTACTCAATACGAAGGGCTGGGGCACCCCGTACACGGCTCAGAAAGGTAGGTGTTTCGTAGTTCTAACGTAAAAACAACATGCGACAGCGGGCGCATCGCGTAATTTTCGTGGAACAAAGTTACAACGATATTTTCGTTCAACTGATGTAAATTGAAGACACGCGTATGCGACAAATTTTTTTCCGAACGACCAAAACGCAGTGTGCAACGGCCAGTAGCGTTGCCGGTGCGATGTTTTAACAGAAAATGAACGTCCCGTTGCGAGCAAAAAGCGTATTTTTCTTAGAACTGCTTCAAACGAGTTGTACTCAATACGAAGGGCTGGGGCACCCCGTACACGGCTCAGAAAGGTAGGTGTTTCGTAGTTCTAACGTAAAAACAACATGCGACAGCGGGCGCATCGCGTAATTTTCGTGGAACAAAGTTACAACGATATTTTCGTTCAACTGATGTAAATTGAAGACACGCGTATGCGACAAATTTTTTTCCGAACGACCAAAACGCAGTGTGCAACGGCCAGTAGCGTTGCCGGTGCGATGTTTTAACAGAAAATGAACGTCCCGTTGCGAGCAAAAAGCGTATTTTTCTTAGAACTGCTTCAAACGAGTTGTACTCAATACGAAGGGCTGGGGCACCCCGTACACGGCTCAGAAAGGTAGGTGTTTCGTAGTTCTAACGTAAAAACAACATGCGACAGCGGGCGCATCGCGTAATATTCGTGGAACAGAGTTACAGCGATATTTTCCCTCAGCCGATATACAATAACAATGGTTATTGGACAAATTTGTAAGTTTGAAGATATGGTTAATAAAGGAAGACATGATGAATAGGTGAAAATATGATGAGAAGTGGAAAATACGAAGAAAAAGTGAAACTATGATGAAAAGTTGAAAAATGATGAAAAGCTGAAAATATGATGAAAAGCTGAAGATTGAAGAAAATTTGAAAATATGATGAATAGTTGAAAATATGAAGAAAATGTGAAAATGTGATGAAAATGTGAAAATATGATGTAAAAATGAAAATACAATGAAAAGTAAAAAATATGACGAAAAGTTGAAAAATGAAGAAAAGGTGATAATACGATGAAAAAGTGAAATATGATGAAAAAGTGAAAATATGATGAAAATGTGAAAATAGGGTGAAAAAGTGAAAATATGATGAAAAAGTGAAAATATGAAGAAACGTTGAAAATATGAAGAAAAGGTGAAAATATGATGAAAATGTGAAAATATGATGTAAAAATGAAAATACAATGAAAAGTAAAAAAATGACGAAAAGTTGAAAAATGAAGAAAAGGTGATAATATGATGGAAAAGTGAAAATATGATGAAAATTTGAAAATAACGTGAAAAAGTGAAAATCTGATGAAAATGTGAAAATAAGGTGAAAAAGTGAAAATATGATAAAAAAGTGAAAATATGAAGAAAAGTTGAAAATATGAAGAAAAGGTGAACATGTAATGAAAAAGTGAAAATATGATGAATATGTGAAAATTGACGAAAAAGTGAAAATATGATGAAAAGATGAAAAAATGATGAAAAGCTGAAGATTGAAGAAAATTTGAAAATATGATGAAAAGTTGAAAATATGAAGAAAAGGTGAAAATATGATGAAAATGTGAAAATATGATGTAAAAATGAAAATATGATGAAAATGTGAAAATATGATGAAAATGTGAAAATAAGGTGAAAAAGTGAAAATGTGGTGAAAAACTGAAAATATGAAGAAACGTTGAAAATATGAAGAAAAGGTGAAAATGTAATGAAAAAGTGAAAATATGATGAATATGTTAAAATATGACGAAAAAGTGAAAATATGATGAAAAGATGAAAAAATGATATAAAAATGAAAATATGATGAAAATGTGAAAATATGATAATGTGAAAACATTTCATCATATATTCAACTTTTCTACATATTTTCACTTTTTCATCATATTTTCACTTTTTCATCATATTTTCACTTTTTGTTCATATTTTTACTTTTCATCATATTTTCACCTTTTCATCATATTTTTTACTTTTCATCACATTTTCACTTTTTCTTCATATTTTCACTTTTTATCATGATCTCAACTTTACATCATATTTTTACCTTTTGTTCAAATATTCACCTTTTCTTCATATTTTCAACTTTTCATCATATTTCTAACTTTTCATCATATTTTCACTTTTTCAACTTTTTATCATATTTTCACTTTATCATCCTTTTTCCAACTTTTCAACATATTTTCAAATTTTCTTCAAATTTTCAGCTTTTCATCATATTTTCAGCTTTGCATCATATTTTTTACTTTTCATCATTTTCACTTTTTCTTCATATTTTCACTTTTTCTTCATATTCTCACTTTTTTTATCAAGTTTTCAACTTCTCATCATATTCTTACCTTATCATCATATTTTCACCTTTTCTTCATATTTTCAGTTTTTCATCATTTTTTCAACTTTTCATCATATTTTCAGCATTTCATCCTATTTTCAGTTTTTCATCATTTTTCCAATATTTCATCATATTTTCAGCTTTTCATCATATTTTCACATTTTCATAATATTTCCACTTTATCGTGCCTTTTCCAACTTCTCCTCATATTTTAACTTTTTCATCGTATTTTCACTTTTTTTGTCATACTTTCACTTTTTCATCATATTTTCACTTTTTCTTCATATTTTCACTTTTCATCATATTTTCACCTCTTCATCATATTTTTTACTTTCCATCATATTTTCACTTTTTCTTCATATTTTCACTTTTTCACCATATTTACATTTTCATCATACTTTCAGCTTTTCATAATACTTTCAGCTTTACATCATATCTTCACCCCTTGTTCATATTTTCAACTTTTCATGATATTCTCAGCTTTCAAAGAGTTGTACTCAATACGAAGGGCGGGGGCACCCCGTACACGGCTCAGAAAGGTAGGTGTTTCGTAGTTCTAACGTAAAAACAACATGCGACAGCGGGCGCATCGCGTAATTTTCGTGGAACAAAGTTACAACGATATTTTCGTTCAACTGATGTAAATTGAAGACACGCGTATGCGACAAATTTTTTTCCGAACGACCAAAACGCAGTGTGCAACGGCCAGTAGCGTTGCCGGTGCGATGTTTTAACAGAAAATGAACGTCCCGTTGCGAGCAAAAAGCGTATTTTTCTTAGAACTGCTTCAAACGAGTTGTACTCAATACGAAGGGCGGGGGCACCCCGTACACGGCTCAGAAAGGTAGGTGTTTCGTAGTTCTAACGTAAAAACAACATGCGACAGCGGGCGCATCGCGTAATTTTCGTGGAACAAAGTTACAACGATATTTTCGTTCAACTGATGTAAATTGAAGACACGCGTATGCGACAAATTTTTTTCCGAACGACCAAAACGCAGTGTGCAACGGCCAGTAGCGTTGCCGGTGCGATGTTTTAACAGAAAATGAACGTCCCGTTGCGAGCAAAAAGCGTATTTTTCTTAGAACTGCTTCAAACGAGTTGTACTCAATACGAAGGGCTGGGGCACCCCGTACACGGCTCAGAAAGGTAGGTGTTTCGTAGTTCTAACGTAAAAACAACATGCGACAGCGGGCGCATCGCGTAATTTTCGTGGAACAAAGTTACAACGATATTTTCGTTCAACTGATGTAAATTGAAGACACGCGTATGCGACAAATTTTTTTCCGAACGACCAAAACGCAGTGTGCAACGGCCAGTAGCGTTGCCGGTGCGATGTTTTAACAGAAAATGAACGTCCCGTTGCGAGCAAAAAGCGTATTTTTCTTAGAACTGCTTCAAACGAGTTGTACTCAATACGAAGGGCTGGGGCACCCCGTACACGGCTCAGAAAGGTAGGTGTTTCGTAGTTCTAACGTAAAAACAACATGCGACAGCGGGCGCATCGCGTAATTTTCGTGGAACAAAGTTACAACGATATTTTCGTTCAACTGATGTAAATTGAAGACACGCGTATGCGACAAATTTTTTTCCGAACGACCAAAACGCAGTGTGCAACGGCCAGTAGCGTTGCCGGTGCGATGTTTTAACAGAAAATGAACGTCCCGTTGCGAGCAAAAAGCGTATTTTTCTTAGAACTGCTTCAAACGAGTTGTACTCAATACGAAGGGCTTGGGCACCCCGTACACGGCTCAGAAAGGTAGGTGTTTCGTAGTTCTAACGTAAAAACAACATGCGACAGCGGGCGCATCGCGTAATTTTCGTGGAACAAAGTTACAACGATATTTTCGTTCAACTGATGTAAATTGAAGACACGCGTATGCGACAAATTTTTTTCCGAACGACCAAAACGCAGTGTGCAACGGCCAGTAGCGTTGCCGGTGCGATGTTTTAACAGAAAATGAACGTCCCGTTGCGAGCAAAAAGCGTATTTTTCTTAGAACTGCTTCAAACGAGTTGTACTCAATACGAAGGGCTGGGGCACCCCGTACACGGCTCAGAAAGGTAGGTGTTTCGTAGTTCTAACGTAAAAACAACATGCGACAGCGGGCGCATCGCGTAATTTTCGTGGAACAAAGTTACAACGATATTTTCGTTCAACTGATGTAAATTGAAGACACGCGTATGCGACAAATTTTTTTCCGAACGACCAAAACGCAGTGTGCAACGGCCAGTAGCGTTGCCGGTGCGATGTTTTAACAGAAAATGAACGTCCCGTTGCGAGCAAAAAGCGTATTTTTCTTAGAACTGCTTCAAACGAGTTGTACTCAATACGAAGGGCTGGGGCACCCCGTACACGGCTCAGAAAGGTAGGTGTTTCGTAGTTCTAACGTAAAAACAACATGCGACAGCGGGCGCATCGCGTAATATTCGTGGAACAGAGTTACAGCGATATTTTCCCTCAGCCGATATACAATAACAATGGTTATTGGACAAATTTGTAAGTTTGAAGATATGGTTAATAAAGGAAGACATGATGAATAGGTGAAAATATGATGAGAAGTGGAAAATACGAAGAAAAAGTGAAACTATGATGAAAAGTTGAAAAATGATGAAAAGCTGAAAATATGATGAAAAGCTGAAGATTGAAGAAAATTTGAAAATATGATGAATAGTTGAAAATATGAAGAAAATGTGAAAATGTGATGAAAATGTGAAAATATGATGTAAAAATGAAAATACAATGAAAAGTAAAAAATATGACGAAAAGTTGAAAAATGAAGAAAAGGTGATAATACGATGAAAAAGTGAAATATGATGAAAAAGTGAAAATATGATGAAAATGTGAAAATAGGGTGAAAAAGTGAAAATATGATGAAAAAGTGAAAATATGAAGAAACGTTGAAAATATGAAGAAAAGGTGAAAATATGATGAAAATGTGAAAATATGATGTAAAAATGAAAATACAATGAAAAGTAAAAAAATGACGAAAAGTTGAAAAATGAAGAAAAGGTGATAATATGATGGAAAAGTGAAAATATGATGAAAATTTGAAAATAACGTGAAAAAGTGAAAATCTGATGAAAATGTGAAAATAAGGTGAAAAAGTGAAAATATGATAAAAAAGTGAAAATATGAAGAAAAGTTGAAAATATGAAGAAAAGGTGAACATGTAATGAAAAAGTGAAAATATGATGAATATGTGAAAATTGACGAAAAAGTGAAAATATGATGAAAAGATGAAAAAATGATGAAAAGCTGAAGATTGAAGAAAATTTGAAAATATGATGAAAAGTTGAAAATATGAAGAAAAGGTGAAAATATGATGAAAATGTGAAAATATGATGTAAAAATGAAAATATGATGAAAATGTGAAAATATGATGAAAATGTGAAAATAAGGTGAAAAAGTGAAAATGTGGTGAAAAACTGAAAATATGAAGAAACGTTGAAAATATGAAGAAAAGGTGAAAATGTAATGAAAAAGTGAAAATATGATGAATATGTTAAAATATGACGAAAAAGTGAAAATATGATGAAAAGATGAAAAAATGATATAAAAATGAAAATATGATGAAAATGTGAAAATATGATAATGTGAAAACATTTCATCATATATTCAACTTTTCTACATATTTTCACTTTTTCATCATATTTTCACTTTTTCATCATATTTTCACTTTTTGTTCATATTTTTACTTTTCATCATATTTTCACCTTTTCATCATATTTTTTACTTTTCATCACATTTTCACTTTTTCTTCATATTTTCACTTTTTATCATGATCTCAACTTTACATCATATTTTTACCTTTTGTTCAAATATTCACCTTTTCTTCATATTTTCAACTTTTCATCATATTTCTAACTTTTCATCATATTTTCACTTTTTCAACTTTTTATCATATTTTCACTTTATCATCCTTTTTCCAACTTTTCAACATATTTTCAAATTTTCTTCAAATTTTCAGCTTTTCATCATATTTTCAGCTTTGCATCATATTTTTTACTTTTCATCATTTTCACTTTTTCTTCATATTTTCACTTTTTCTTCATATTCTCACTTTTTTTATCAAGTTTTCAACTTCTCATCATATTCTTACCTTATCATCATATTTTCACCTTTTCTTCATATTTTCAGTTTTTCATCATTTTTTCAACTTTTCATCATATTTTCAGCATTTCATCCTATTTTCAGTTTTTCATCATTTTTCCAATATTTCATCATATTTTCAGCTTTTCATCATATTTTCACATTTTCATAATATTTCCACTTTATCGTGCCTTTTCCAACTTCTCCTCATATTTTAACTTTTTCATCGTATTTTCACTTTTTTTGTCATACTTTCACTTTTTCATCATATTTTCACTTTTTCTTCATATTTTCACTTTTCATCATATTTTCACCTCTTCATCATATTTTTTACTTTCCATCATATTTTCACTTTTTCTTCATATTTTCACTTTTTCACCATATTTACATTTTCATCATACTTTCAGCTTTTCATAATACTTTCAGCTTTACATCATATCTTCACCCCTTGTTCATATTTTCAACTTTTCATGATATTCTCAGCTTTCAAAGAGTTGTACTCAATACGAAGGGCGGGGGCACCCCGTACACGGCTCAGAAAGGTAGGTGTTTCGTAGTTCTAACGTAAAAACAACATGCGACAGCGGGCGCATCGCGTAATTTTCGTGGAACAAAGTTACAACGATATTTTCGTTCAACTGATGTAAATTGAAGACACGCGTATGCGACAAATTTTTTTCCGAACGACCAAAACGCAGTGTGCAACGGCCAGTAGCGTTGCCGGTGCGATGTTTTAACAGAAAATGAACGTCCCGTTGCGAGCAAAAAGCGTATTTTTCTTAGAACTGCTTCAAACGAGTTGTACTCAATACGAAGGGCGGGGGCACCCCGTACACGGCTCAGAAAGGTAGGTGTTTCGTAGTTCTAACGTAAAAACAACATGCGACAGCGGGCGCATCGCGTAATTTTCGTGGAACAAAGTTACAACGATATTTTCGTTCAACTGATGTAAATTGAAGACACGCGTATGCGACAAATTTTTTTCCGAACGACCAAAACGCAGTGTGCAACGGCCAGTAGCGTTGCCGGTGCGATGTTTTAACAGAAAATGAACGTCCCGTTGCGAGCAAAAAGCGTATTTTTCTTAGAACTGCTTCAAACGAGTTGTACTCAATACGAAGGGCTGGGGCACCCCGTACACGGCTCAGAAAGGTAGGTGTTTCGTAGTTCTAACGTAAAAACAACATGCGACAGCGGGCGCATCGCGTAATTTTCGTGGAACAAAGTTACAACGATATTTTCGTTCAACTGATGTAAATTGAAGACACGCGTATGCGACAAATTTTTTTCCGAACGACCAAAACGCAGTGTGCAACGGCCAGTAGCGTTGCCGGTGCGATGTTTTAACAGAAAATGAACGTCCCGTTGCGAGCAAAAAGCGTATTTTTCTTAGAACTGCTTCAAACGAGTTGTACTCAATACGAAGGGCTGGGGCACCCCGTACACGGCTCAGAAAGGTAGGTGTTTCGTAGTTCTAACGTAAAAACAACATGCGACAGCGGGCGCATCGCGTAATTTTCGTGGAACAAAGTTACAACGATATTTTCGTTCAACTGATGTAAATTGAAGACACGCGTATGCGACAAATTTTTTTCCGAACGACCAAAACGCAGTGTGCAACGGCCAGTAGCGTTGCCGGTGCGATGTTTTAACAGAAAATGAACGTCCCGTTGCGAGCAAAAAGCGTATTTTTCTTAGAACTGCTTCAAACGAGTTGTACTCAATACGAAGGGCTTGGGCACCCCGTACACGGCTCAGAAAGGTAGGTGTTTCGTAGTTCTAACGTAAAAACAACATGCGACAGCGGGCGCATCGCGTAATTTTCGTGGAACAAAGTTACAACGATATTTTCGTTCAACTGATGTAAATTGAAGACACGCGTATGCGACAAATTTTTTTCCGAACGACCAAAACGCAGTGTGCAACGGCCAGTAGCGTTGCCGGTGCGATGTTTTAACAGAAAATGAACGTCCCGTTGCGAGCAAAAAGCGTATTTTTCTTAGAACTGCTTCAAACGAGTTGTACTCAATACGAAGGGCTGGGGCACCCCGTACACGGCTCAGAAAGGTAGGTGTTTCGTAGTTCTAACGTAAAAACAACATGCGACAGCGGGCGCATCGCGTAATTTTCGTGGAACAAAGTTACAACGATATTTTCGTTCAACTGATGTAAATTGAAGACACGCGTATGCGACAAATTTTTTTCCGAACGACCAAAACGCAGTGTGCAACGGCCAGTAGCGTTGCCGGTGCGATGTTTTAACAGAAAATGAACGTCCCGTTGCGAGCAAAAAGCGTATTTTTCTTAGAACTGCTTCAAACGAGTTGTACTCAATACGAAGGGCTGGGGCACCCCGTACACGGCTCAGAAAGGTAGGTGTTTCGTAGTTCTAACGTAAAAACAACATGCGACAGCGGGCGCATCGCGTAATATTCGTGGAACAGAGTTACAGCGATATTTTCCCTCAGCCGATATACAATAACAATGGTTATTGGACAAATTTGTAAGTTTGAAGATATGGTTAATAAAGGAAGACATGATGAATAGGTGAAAATATGATGAGAAGTGGAAAATACGAAGAAAAAGTGAAACTATGATGAAAAGTTGAAAAATGATGAAAAGCTGAAAATATGATGAAAAGCTGAAGATTGAAGAAAATTTGAAAATATGATGAATAGTTGAAAATATGAAGAAAATGTGAAAATGTGATGAAAATGTGAAAATATGATGTAAAAATGAAAATACAATGAAAAGTAAAAAATATGACGAAAAGTTGAAAAATGAAGAAAAGGTGATAATACGATGAAAAAGTGAAATATGATGAAAAAGTGAAAATATGATGAAAATGTGAAAATAGGGTGAAAAAGTGAAAATATGATGAAAAAGTGAAAATATGAAGAAACGTTGAAAATATGAAGAAAAGGTGAAAATATGATGAAAATGTGAAAATATGATGTAAAAATGAAAATACAATGAAAAGTAAAAAAATGACGAAAAGTTGAAAAATGAAGAAAAGGTGATAATATGATGGAAAAGTGAAAATATGATGAAAATTTGAAAATAACGTGAAAAAGTGAAAATCTGATGAAAATGTGAAAATAAGGTGAAAAAGTGAAAATATGATAAAAAAGTGAAAATATGAAGAAAAGTTGAAAATATGAAGAAAAGGTGAACATGTAATGAAAAAGTGAAAATATGATGAATATGTGAAAATTGACGAAAAAGTGAAAATATGATGAAAAGATGAAAAAATGATGAAAAGCTGAAGATTGAAGAAAATTTGAAAATATGATGAAAAGTTGAAAATATGAAGAAAAGGTGAAAATATGATGAAAATGTGAAAATATGATGTAAAAATGAAAATATGATGAAAATGTGAAAATATGATGAAAATGTGAAAATAAGGTGAAAAAGTGAAAATGTGGTGAAAAACTGAAAATATGAAGAAACGTTGAAAATATGAAGAAAAGGTGAAAATGTAATGAAAAAGTGAAAATATGATGAATATGTTAAAATATGACGAAAAAGTGAAAATATGATGAAAAGATGAAAAAATGATATAAAAATGAAAATATGATGAAAATGTGAAAATATGATAATGTGAAAACATTTCATCATATATTCAACTTTTCTACATATTTTCACTTTTTCATCATATTTTCACTTTTTCATCATATTTTCACTTTTTGTTCATATTTTTACTTTTCATCATATTTTCACCTTTTCATCATATTTTTTACTTTTCATCACATTTTCACTTTTTCTTCATATTTTCACTTTTTATCATGATCTCAACTTTACATCATATTTTTACCTTTTGTTCAAATATTCACCTTTTCTTCATATTTTCAACTTTTCATCATATTTCTAACTTTTCATCATATTTTCACTTTTTCAACTTTTTATCATATTTTCACTTTATCATCCTTTTTCCAACTTTTCAACATATTTTCAAATTTTCTTCAAATTTTCAGCTTTTCATCATATTTTCAGCTTTGCATCATATTTTTTACTTTTCATCATTTTCACTTTTTCTTCATATTTTCACTTTTTCTTCATATTCTCACTTTTTTTATCAAGTTTTCAACTTCTCATCATATTCTTACCTTATCATCATATTTTCACCTTTTCTTCATATTTTCAGTTTTTCATCATTTTTTCAACTTTTCATCATATTTTCAGCATTTCATCCTATTTTCAGTTTTTCATCATTTTTCCAATATTTCATCATATTTTCAGCTTTTCATCATATTTTCACATTTTCATAATATTTCCACTTTATCGTGCCTTTTCCAACTTCTCCTCATATTTTAACTTTTTCATCGTATTTTCACTTTTTTTGTCATACTTTCACTTTTTCATCATATTTTCACTTTTTCTTCATATTTTCACTTTTCATCATATTTTCACCTCTTCATCATATTTTTTACTTTCCATCATATTTTCACTTTTTCTTCATATTTTCACTTTTTCACCATATTTACATTTTCATCATACTTTCAGCTTTTCATAATACTTTCAGCTTTACATCATATCTTCACCCCTTGTTCATATTTTCAACTTTTCATGATATTCTCAGCTTTCAAAGAGTTGTACTCAATACGAAGGGCTGGGGCACCCCGTACACGGCTCAGAAAGGTAGGTGTTTCGTAGTTCTAACGTAAAAACAACATGCGACAGCGGGCGCATCGCGTAATTTTCGTGGAACAAAGTTACAACGATATTTTCGTTCAACTGATGTAAATTGAAGACACGCGTATGCGACAAATTTTTTTCCGAACGACCAAAACGCAGTGTGCAACGGCCAGTAGCGTTGCCGGTGCGATGTTTTAACAGAAAATGAACGTCCCGTTGCGAGCAAAAAGCGTATTTTTCTTAGAACTGCTTCAAACGAGTTGTACTCAATACGAAGGGCTGGGGCACCCCGTACACGGCTCAGAAAGGTAGGTGTTTCGTAGTTCTAACGTAAAAACAACATGCGACAGCGGGCGCATCGCGTAATATTCGTGGAACAGAGTTACAGCGATATTTTCCCTCAGCCGATATACAATAACAATGGTTATTGGACAAATTTGTAAGTTTGAAGATATGGTTAATAAAGGAAGACATGATGAATAGGTGAAAATATGATGAGAAGTGGAAAATACGAAGAAAAAGTGAAACTATGATGAAAAGTTGAAAAATGATGAAAAGCTGAAAATATGATGAAAAGCTGAAGATTGAAGAAAATTTGAAAATATGATGAATAGTTGAAAATATGAAGAAAATGTGAAAATGTGATGAAAATGTGAAAATATGATGTAAAAATGAAAATACAATGAAAAGTAAAAAATATGACGAAAAGTTGAAAAATGAAGAAAAGGTGATAATACGATGAAAAAGTGAAATATGATGAAAAAGTGAAAATATGATGAAAATGTGAAAATAGGGTGAAAAAGTGAAAATATGATGAAAAAGTGAAAATATGAAGAAACGTTGAAAATATGAAGAAAAGGTGAAAATATGATGAAAATGTGAAAATATGATGTAAAAATGAAAATACAATGAAAAGTAAAAAAATGACGAAAAGTTGAAAAATGAAGAAAAGGTGATAATATGATGGAAAAGTGAAAATATGATGAAAATTTGAAAATAACGTGAAAAAGTGAAAATCTGATGAAAATGTGAAAATAAGGTGAAAAAGTGAAAATATGATAAAAAAGTGAAAATATGAAGAAAAGTTGAAAATATGAAGAAAAGGTGAACATGTAATGAAAAAGTGAAAATATGATGAATATGTGAAAATTGACGAAAAAGTGAAAATATGATGAAAAGATGAAAAAATGATGAAAAGCTGAAGATTGAAGAAAATTTGAAAATATGATGAAAAGTTGAAAATATGAAGAAAAGGTGAAAATATGATGAAAATGTGAAAATATGATGTAAAAATGAAAATATGATGAAAATGTGAAAATATGATGAAAATGTGAAAATAAGGTGAAAAAGTGAAAATGTGGTGAAAAACTGAAAATATGAAGAAACGTTGAAAATATGAAGAAAAGGTGAAAATGTAATGAAAAAGTGAAAATATGATGAATATGTTAAAATATGACGAAAAAGTGAAAATATGATGAAAAGATGAAAAAATGATATAAAAATGAAAATATGATGAAAATGTGAAAATATGATAATGTGAAAACATTTCATCATATATTCAACTTTTCTACATATTTTCACTTTTTCATCATATTTTCACTTTTTCATCATATTTTCACTTTTTGTTCATATTTTTACTTTTCATCATATTTTCACCTTTTCATCATATTTTTTACTTTTCATCACATTTTCACTTTTTCTTCATATTTTCACTTTTTATCATGATCTCAACTTTACATCATATTTTTACCTTTTGTTCAAATATTCACCTTTTCTTCATATTTTCAACTTTTCATCATATTTCTAACTTTTCATCATATTTTCACTTTTTCAACTTTTTATCATATTTTCACTTTATCATCCTTTTTCCAACTTTTCAACATATTTTCAAATTTTCTTCAAATTTTCAGCTTTTCATCATATTTTCAGCTTTGCATCATATTTTTTACTTTTCATCATTTTCACTTTTTCTTCATATTTTCACTTTTTCTTCATATTCTCACTTTTTTTATCAAGTTTTCAACTTCTCATCATATTCTTACCTTATCATCATATTTTCACCTTTTCTTCATATTTTCAGTTTTTCATCATTTTTTCAACTTTTCATCATATTTTCAGCATTTCATCCTATTTTCAGTTTTTCATCATTTTTCCAATATTTCATCATATTTTCAGCTTTTCATCATATTTTCACATTTTCATAATATTTCCACTTTATCGTGCCTTTTCCAACTTCTCCTCATATTTTAACTTTTTCATCGTATTTTCACTTTTTTTGTCATACTTTCACTTTTTCATCATATTTTCACTTTTTCTTCATATTTTCACTTTTCATCATATTTTCACCTCTTCATCATATTTTTTACTTTCCATCATATTTTCACTTTTTCTTCATATTTTCACTTTTTCACCATATTTACATTTTCATCATACTTTCAGCTTTTCATAATACTTTCAGCTTTACATCATATCTTCACCCCTTGTTCATATTTTCAACTTTTCATGATATTCTCAGCTTTCAAAGAGTTGTACTCAATACGAAGGGCTGGGGCACCCCGTACACGGCTCAGAAAGGTAGGTGTTTCGTAGTTCTAACGTAAAAACAACATGCGACAGCGGGCGCATCGCGTAATTTTCGTGGAACAAAGTTACAACGATATTTTCGTTCAACTGATGTAAATTGAAGACACGCGTATGCGACAAATTTTTTTCCGAACGACCAAAACGCAGTGTGCAACGGCCAGTAGCGTTGCCGGTGCGATGTTTTAACAGAAAATGAACGTCCCGTTGCGAGCAAAAAGCGTATTTTTCTTAGAACTGCTTCAAACGAGTTGTACTCAATACGAAGGGCGGGGGCACCCCGTACACGGCTCAGAAAGGTAGGTGTTTCGTAGTTCTAACGTAAAAACAACATGCGACAGCGGGCGCATCGCGTAATTTTCGTGGAACAAAGTTACAACGATATTTTCGTTCAACTGATGTAAATTGAAGACACGCGTATGCGACAAATTTTTTTCCGAACGACCAAAACGCAGTGTGCAACGGCCAGTAGCGTTGCCGGTGCGATGTTTTAACAGAAAATGAACGTCCCGTTGCGAGCAAAAAGCGTATTTTTCTTAGAACTGCTTCAAACGAGTTGTACTCAATACGAAGGGCTGGGGCACCCCGTACACGGCTCAGAAAGGTAGGTGTTTCGTAGTTCTAACGTAAAAACAACATGCGACAGCGGGCGCATCGCGTAATTTTCGTGGAACAAAGTTACAACGATATTTTCGTTCAACTGATGTAAATTGAAGACACGCGTATGCGACAAATTTTTTTCCGAACGACCAAAACGCAGTGTGCAACGGCCAGTAGCGTTGCCGGTGCGATGTTTTAACAGAAAATGAACGTCCCGTTGCGAGCAAAAAGCGTATTTTTCTTAGAACTGCTCCAAACGAGTTGTACTCAATACGAAGGGCTGGGGCACCCCGTACACGGCTCAGAAAGGTAGGTGTTTCGTAGTTCTAACGTAAAAACAACATGCGACAGCGGGCGCATCGCGTAATTTTCGTGGAACAAAGTTACAACGATATTTTCGTTCAACTGATGTAAATTGAAGACACGCGTATGCGACAAATTTTTTTCCGAACGACCAAAACGCAGTGTGCAACGGCCAGTAGCGTTGCCGGTGCGATGTTTTAACAGAAAATGAACGTCCCGTTGCGAGCAAAAAGCGTATTTTTCTTAGAACTGCTTCAAACGAGTTGTACTCAATACGAAGGGCTTGGGCACCCCGTACACGGCTCAGAAAGGTAGGTGTTTCGTAGTTCTAACGTAAAAACAACATGCGACAGCGGGCGCATCGCGTAATTTTCGTGGAACAAAGTTACAACGATATTTTCGTTCAACTGATGTAAATTGAAGACACGCGTATGCGACAAATTTTTTTCCGAACGACCAAAACGCAGTGTGCAACGGCCAGTAGCGTTGCCGGTGCGATGTTTTAACAGAAAATGAACGTCCCGTTGCGAGCAAAAAGCGTATTTTTCTTAGAACTGCTTCAAACGAGTTGTACTCAATACGAAGGGCTGGGGCACCCCGTACACGGCTCAGAAAGGTAGGTGTTTCGTAGTTCTAACGTAAAAACAACATGCGACAGCGGGCGCATCGCGTAATTTTCGTGGAACAAAGTTACAACGATATTTTCGTTCAACTGATGTAAATTGAAGACACGCGTATGCGACAAATTTTTTTCCGAACGACCAAAACGCAGTGTGCAACGGCCAGTAGCGTTGCCGGTGCGATGTTTTAACAGAAAATGAACGTCCCGTTGCGAGCAAAAAGCGTATTTTTCTTAGAACTGCTTCAAACGAGTTGTACTCAATACGAAGGGCTGGGGCACCCCGTACACGGCTCAGAAAGGTAGGTGTTTCGTAGTTCTAACGTAAAAACAACATGCGACAGCGGGCGCATCGCGTAATTTTCGTGGAACAAAGTTACAACGATATTTTCGTTCAACTGATGTAAATTGAAGACACGCGTATGCGACAAATTTTTTTCCGAACGACCAAAACGCAGTGTGCAACGGCCAGTAGCGTTGCCGGTGCGATGTTTTAACAGAAAATGAACGTCCCGTTGCGAGCAAAAAGCGTATTTTTCTTAGAACTGCTTCAAACGAGTTGTACTCAATACGAAGGGCTGGGGCACCCCGTACACGGCTCAGAAAGGTAGGTGTTTCGTAGTTCTAACGTAAAAACAACATGCGACAGCGGGCGCATCGCGTAATATTCGTGGAACAGAGTTACAGCGATATTTTCCCTCAGCCGATATACAATAACAATGGTTATTGGACAAATTTGTAAGTTTGAAGATATGGTTAATAAAGGAAGACATGATGAATAGGTGAAAATATGATGAGAAGTGGAAAATACGAAGAAAAAGTGAAACTATGATGAAAAGTTGAAAAATGATGAAAAGCTGAAAATATGATGAAAAGCTGAAGATTGAAGAAAATTTGAAAATATGATGAATAGTTGAAAATATGAAGAAAATGTGAAAATGTGATGAAAATGTGAAAATATGATGTAAAAATGAAAATACAATGAAAAGTAAAAAATATGACGAAAAGTTGAAAAATGAAGAAAAGGTGATAATACGATGAAAAAGTGAAATATGATGAAAAAGTGAAAATATGATGAAAATGTGAAAATAGGGTGAAAAAGTGAAAATATGATGAAAAAGTGAAAATATGAAGAAACGTTGAAAATATGAAGAAAAGGTGAAAATATGATGAAAATGTGAAAATATGATGTAAAAATGAAAATACAATGAAAAGTAAAAAAATGACGAAAAGTTGAAAAATGAAGAAAAGGTGATAATATGATGGAAAAGTGAAAATATGATGAAAATTTGAAAATAACGTGAAAAAGTGAAAATCTGATGAAAATGTGAAAATAAGGTGAAAAAGTGAAAATATGATAAAAAAGTGAAAATATGAAGAAAAGTTGAAAATATGAAGAAAAGGTGAACATGTAATGAAAAAGTGAAAATATGATGAATATGTGAAAATTGACGAAAAAGTGAAAATATGATGAAAAGATGAAAAAATGATGAAAAGCTGAAGATTGAAGAAAATTTGAAAATATGATGAAAAGTTGAAAATATGAAGAAAAGGTGAAAATATGATGAAAATGTGAAAATATGATGTAAAAATGAAAATATGATGAAAATGTGAAAATATGATGAAAATGTGAAAATAAGGTGAAAAAGTGAAAATGTGGTGAAAAACTGAAAATATGAAGAAACGTTGAAAATATGAAGAAAAGGTGAAAATGTAATGAAAAAGTGAAAATATGATGAATATGTTAAAATATGACGAAAAAGTGAAAATATGATGAAAAGATGAAAAAATGATATAAAAATGAAAATATGATGAAAATGTGAAAATATGATAATGTGAAAACATTTCATCATATATTCAACTTTTCTACATATTTTCACTTTTTCATCATATTTTCACTTTTTCATCATATTTTCACTTTTTGTTCATATTTTTACTTTTCATCATATTTTCACCTTTTCATCATATTTTTTACTTTTCATCACATTTTCACTTTTTCTTCATATTTTCACTTTTTATCATGATCTCAACTTTACATCATATTTTTACCTTTTGTTCAAATATTCACCTTTTCTTCATATTTTCAACTTTTCATCATATTTCTAACTTTTCATCATATTTTCACTTTTTCAACTTTTTATCATATTTTCACTTTATCATCCTTTTTCCAACTTTTCAACATATTTTCAAATTTTCTTCAAATTTTCAGCTTTTCATCATATTTTCAGCTTTGCATCATATTTTTTACTTTTCATCATTTTCACTTTTTCTTCATATTTTCACTTTTTCTTCATATTCTCACTTTTTTTATCAAGTTTTCAACTTCTCATCATATTCTTACCTTATCATCATATTTTCACCTTTTCTTCATATTTTCAGTTTTTCATCATTTTTTCAACTTTTCATCATATTTTCAGCATTTCATCCTATTTTCAGTTTTTCATCATTTTTCCAATATTTCATCATATTTTCAGCTTTTCATCATATTTTCACATTTTCATAATATTTCCACTTTATCGTGCCTTTTCCAACTTCTCCTCATATTTTAACTTTTTCATCGTATTTTCACTTTTTTTGTCATACTTTCACTTTTTCATCATATTTTCACTTTTTCTTCATATTTTCACTTTTCATCATATTTTCACCTCTTCATCATATTTTTTACTTTCCATCATATTTTCACTTTTTCTTCATATTTTCACTTTTTCACCATATTTACATTTTCATCATACTTTCAGCTTTTCATAATACTTTCAGCTTTACATCATATCTTCACCCCTTGTTCATATTTTCAACTTTTCATGATATTCTCAGCTTTCAAAGAGTTGTACTCAATACGAAGGGCGGGGGCACCCCGTACACGGCTCAGAAAGGTAGGTGTTTCGTAGTTCTAACGTAAAAACAACATGCGACAGCGGGCGCATCGCGTAATTTTCGTGGAACAAAGTTACAACGATATTTTCGTTCAACTGATGTAAATTGAAGACACGCGTATGCGACAAATTTTTTTCCGAACGACCAAAACGCAGTGTGCAACGGCCAGTAGCGTTGCCGGTGCGATGTTTTAACAGAAAATGAACGTCCCGTTGCGAGCAAAAAGCGTATTTTTCTTAGAACTGCTTCAAACGAGTTGTACTCAATACGAAGGGCTGGGGCACCCCGTACACGGCTCAGAAAGGTAGGTGTTTCGTAGTTCTAACGTAAAAACAACATGCGACAGCGGGCGCATCGCGTAATTTTCGTGGAACAAAGTTACAACGATATTTTCGTTCAACTGATGTAAATTGAAGACACGCGTATGCGACAAATTTTTTTCCGAACGACCAAAACGCAGTGTGCAACGGCCAGTAGCGTTGCCGGTGCGATGTTTTAACAGAAAATGAACGTCCCGTTGCGAGCAAAAAGCGTATTTTTCTTAGAACTGCTTCAAACGAGTTGTACTCAATACGAAGGGCTGGGGCACCCCGTACACGGCTCAGAAAGGTAGGTGTTTCGTAGTTCTAACGTAAAAACAACATGCGACAGCGGGCGCATCGCGTAATTTTCGTGGAACAAAGTTACAACGATATTTTCGTTCAACTGATGTAAATTGAAGACACGCGTATGCGACAAATTTTTTTCCGAACGACCAAAACGCAGTGTGCAACGGCCAGTAGCGTTGCCGGTGCGATGTTTTAACAGAAAATGAACGTCCCGTTGCGAGCAAAAAGCGTATTTTTCTTAGAACTGCTTCAAACGAGTTGTACTCAATACGAAGGGCTGGGGCACCCCGTACACGGCTCAGAAAGGTAGGTGTTTCGTAGTTCTAACGTAAAAACAACATGCGACAGCGGGCGCATCGCGTAATTTTCGTGGAACAAAGTTACAACGATATTTTCGTTCAACTGATGTAAATTGAAGACACGCGTATGCGACAAATTTTTTTCCGAACGACCAAAACGCAGTGTGCAACGGCCAGTAGCGTTGCCGGTGCGATGTTTTAACAGAAAATGAACGTCCCGTTGCGAGCAAAAAGCGTATTTTTCTTAGAACTGCTTCAAACGAGTTGTACTCAATACGAAGGGCTGGGGCACCCCGTACACGGCTCAGAAAGGTAGGTGTTTCGTAGTTCTAACGTAAAAACAACATGCGACAGCGGGCGCATCGCGTAATTTTCGTGGAACAAAGTTACAACGATATTTTCGTTCAACTGATGTAAATTGAAGACACGCGTATGCGACAAATTTTTTTCCGAACGACCAAAACGCAGTGTGCAACGGCCAGTAGCGTTGCCGGTGCGATGTTTTAACAGAAAATGAACGTCCCGTTGCGAGCAAAAAGCGTATTTTTCTTAGAACTGCTTCAAACGAGTTGTACTCAATACGAAGGGCTGGGGCACCCCGTACACGGCTCAGAAAGGTAGGTGTTTCGTAGTTCTAACGTAAAAACAACATGCGACAGCGGGCGCATCGCGTAATTTTCGTGGAACAAAGTTACAACGATATTTTCGTTCAACTGATGTAAATTGAAGACACGCGTATGCGACAAATTTTTTTCCGAACGACCAAAACGCAGTGTGCAACGGCCAGTAGCGTTGCCGGTGCGATGTTTTAACAGAAAATGAACGTCCCGTTGCGAGCAAAAAGCGTATTTTTCTTAGAACTGCTTCAAACGAGTTGTACTCAATACGAAGGGCTGGGGCACCCCGTACACGGCTCAGAAAGGTAGGTGTTTCGTAGTTCTAACGTAAAAACAACATGCGACAGCGGGCGCATCGCGTAATTTTCGTGGAACAAAGTTACAACGATATTTTCGTTCAACTGATGTAAATTGAAGACACGCGTATGCGACAAATTTTTTTCCGAACGACCAAAACGCAGTGTGCAACGGCCAGTAGCGTTGCCGGTGCGATGTTTTAACAGAAAATGAACGTCCCGTTGCGAGCAAAAAGCGTATTTTTCTTAGAACTGCTTCAAACGAGTTGTACTCAATACGAAGGGCTGGGGCACCCCGTACACGGCTCAGAAAGGTAGGTGTTTCGTAGTTCTAACGTAAAAACAACATGCGACAGCGGGCGCATCGCGTAATATTCGTGGAACAGAGTTACAGCGATATTTTCCCTCAGCCGATATACAATAACAATGGTTATTGGACAAATTTGTAAGTTTGAAGATATGGTTAATAAAGGAAGACATGATGAATAGGTGAAAATATGATGAGAAGTGGAAAATACGAAGAAAAAGTGAAACTATGATGAAAAGTTGAAAAATGATGAAAAGCTGAAAATATGATGAAAAGCTGAAGATTGAAGAAAATTTGAAAATATGATGAATAGTTGAAAATATGAAGAAAATGTGAAAATGTGATGAAAATGTGAAAATATGATGTAAAAATGAAAATACAATGAAAAGTAAAAAATATGACGAAAAGTTGAAAAATGAAGAAAAGGTGATAATACGATGAAAAAGTGAAATATGATGAAAAAGTGAAAATATGATGAAAATGTGAAAATAGGGTGAAAAAGTGAAAATATGATGAAAAAGTGAAAATATGAAGAAACGTTGAAAATATGAAGAAAAGGTGAAAATATGATGAAAATGTGAAAATATGATGTAAAAATGAAAATACAATGAAAAGTAAAAAAATGACGAAAAGTTGAAAAATGAAGAAAAGGTGATAATATGATGGAAAAGTGAAAATATGATGAAAATTTGAAAATAACGTGAAAAAGTGAAAATCTGATGAAAATGTGAAAATAAGGTGAAAAAGTGAAAATATGATAAAAAAGTGAAAATATGAAGAAAAGTTGAAAATATGAAGAAAAGGTGAACATGTAATGAAAAAGTGAAAATATGATGAATATGTGAAAATTGACGAAAAAGTGAAAATATGATGAAAAGATGAAAAAATGATGAAAAGCTGAAGATTGAAGAAAATTTGAAAATATGATGAAAAGTTGAAAATATGAAGAAAAGGTGAAAATATGATGAAAATGTGAAAATATGATGTAAAAATGAAAATATGATGAAAATGTGAAAATATGATGAAAATGTGAAAATAAGGTGAAAAAGTGAAAATGTGGTGAAAAACTGAAAATATGAAGAAACGTTGAAAATATGAAGAAAAGGTGAAAATGTAATGAAAAAGTGAAAATATGATGAATATGTTAAAATATGACGAAAAAGTGAAAATATGATGAAAAGATGAAAAAATGATATAAAAATGAAAATATGATGAAAATGTGAAAATATGATAATGTGAAAACATTTCATCATATATTCAACTTTTCTACATATTTTCACTTTTTCATCATATTTTCACTTTTTCATCATATTTTCACTTTTTGTTCATATTTTTACTTTTCATCATATTTTCACCTTTTCATCATATTTTTTACTTTTCATCACATTTTCACTTTTTCTTCATATTTTCACTTTTTATCATGATCTCAACTTTACATCATATTTTTACCTTTTGTTCAAATATTCACCTTTTCTTCATATTTTCAACTTTTCATCATATTTCTAACTTTTCATCATATTTTCACTTTTTCAACTTTTTATCATATTTTCACTTTATCATCCTTTTTCCAACTTTTCAACATATTTTCAAATTTTCTTCAAATTTTCAGCTTTTCATCATATTTTCAGCTTTGCATCATATTTTTTACTTTTCATCATTTTCACTTTTTCTTCATATTTTCACTTTTTCTTCATATTCTCACTTTTTTTATCAAGTTTTCAACTTCTCATCATATTCTTACCTTATCATCATATTTTCACCTTTTCTTCATATTTTCAGTTTTTCATCATTTTTTCAACTTTTCATCATATTTTCAGCATTTCATCCTATTTTCAGTTTTTCATCATTTTTCCAATATTTCATCATATTTTCAGCTTTTCATCATATTTTCACATTTTCATAATATTTCCACTTTATCGTGCCTTTTCCAACTTCTCCTCATATTTTAACTTTTTCATCGTATTTTCACTTTTTTTGTCATACTTTCACTTTTTCATCATATTTTCACTTTTTCTTCATATTTTCACTTTTCATCATATTTTCACCTCTTCATCATATTTTTTACTTTCCATCATATTTTCACTTTTTCTTCATATTTTCACTTTTTCACCATATTTACATTTTCATCATACTTTCAGCTTTTCATAATACTTTCAGCTTTACATCATATCTTCACCCCTTGTTCATATTTTCAACTTTTCATGATATTCTCAGCTTTCAAAGAGTTGTACTCAATACGCAGGGCGGGGGCACCCCGTACACGGCTCAGAAAGGTAGGTGTTTCGTAGTTCTAACGTAAAAACAACATGCGACAGCGGGCGCATCGCGTAATTTTCGTCTAACAAAGTTACAACGATATTTTCGTTCAACTGATGTAAATTGAAGACACGCGTATGCGACAAATTTTTTTCCGAACGACCAAAACGCAGTGTGCAACGGCCAGTAGCGTTGCCGGTGCGATGTTTTAACAGAAAATGAACGTCCCGTTGCGAGCAAAAAGCGTATTTTTCTTAGAACTGCTTCAAACGAGTTGTACTCAATACGAAGGGCTGGGGCACCCCGTACACGGCTCAGAAAGGTAGGTGTTTCGTAGTTCTAACGTAAAAACAACATGCGACAGCGGGCGCATCGCGTAATTTTCGTGGAACAAAGTTACAACGATATTTTCGTTCAACTGATGTAAATTGAAGACACGCGTATGCGACAAATTTTTTTCCGAACGACCAAAACGCAGTGTGCAACGGCCAGTAGCGTTGCCGGTGCGATGTTTTAACAGAAAATGAACGTCCCGTTGCGAGCAAAAAGCGTATTTTTCTTAGAACTGCTTCAAACGAGTTGTACTCAATACGAAGGGCTGGGGCACCCCGTACACGGCTCAGAAAGGTAGGTGTTTCGTAGTTCTAACGTAAAAACAACATGCGACAGCGGGCGCATCGCGTAATTTTCGTGGAACAAAGTTACAACGATATTTTCGTTCAACTGATGTAAATTGAAGACACGCGTATGCGACAAATTTTTTTCCGAACGACCAAAACGCAGTGTGCAACGACCAGTAGCGTTGCCGGTGCGATGTTTTAACAGAAAATGAACGTCCCGTTGCGAGCAAAAAGCGTATTTTTCTTAGAACTGCTTCAAACGAGTTGTACTCAATACGAAGGGCTGGGGCACCCCGTACACGGCTCAGAAAGGTAGGTGTTTCGTAGTTCTAACGTAAAAACAACATGCGACAGCGGGCGCATCGCGTAATTTTCGTGGAACAAAGTTACAACGATATTTTCGTTCAACTGATGTAAATTGAAGACACGCGTATGCGACAAATTTTTTTCCGAACGACCAAAACGCAGTGTGCAACGGCCAGTAGCGTTGCCGGTGCGATGTTTTAACAGAAAATGAACGTCCCGTTGCGAGCAAAAAGCGTATTTTTCTTAGAACTGCTTCAAACGAGTTGTACTCAATACGAAGGGCTGGGGCACCCCGTACACGGCTCAGAAAGGTAGGTGTTTCGTAGTTCTAACGTAAAAACAACATGCGACAGCGGGCGCATCGCGTAATTTTCGTGGAACAAAGTTACAACGATATTTTCGTTCAACTGATGTAAATTGAAGACACGCGTATGCGACAAATTTTTTTCCGAACGACCAAAACGCAGTGTGCAACGGCCAGTAGCGTTGCCGGTGCGATGTTTTAACAGAAAATGAACGTCCCGTTGCGAGCAAAAAGCGTATTTTTCTTAGAACTGCTTCAAACGAGTTGTACTCAATACGAAGGGCTGGGGCACACCGTACACGGCTCAGAAAGGTAGGTGTTTCGTAGTTCTAACGTAAAAACAACATGCGACAGCGGGCGCATCGCGTAATATTCGTGGAACAGAGTTACAGCGATATTTTCCCTCAGCCGATATACAATAACAATGGTTATTGGACAAATTTGTAAGTTTGAAGATATGGTTAATAAAGGAAGACATGATGAATAGGTGAAAATATGATGAGAAGTGGAAAATACGAAGAAAAAGTGAAACTATGATGAAAAGTTGAAAAATGATGAAAAGCTGAAAATATGATGAAAAGCTGAAGATTGAAGAAAATTTGAAAATATGATGAATAGTTGAAAATATGAAGAAAATGTGAAAATGTGATGAAAATGTGAAAATATGATGTAAAAATGAAAATACAATGAAAAGTAAAAAATATGACGAAAAGTTGAAAAATGAAGAAAAGGTGATAATATGATGGAAAAGTGAAAATATGATGAAAATTTGAAAATAACGTGAAAAAGTGAAAATATGATGAAAATGTGAAAATAAGGTGAAAAAGTGAAAATATGATAAAAAAGTGAAAATATGAAGAAAAGTTGAAAATATGAAGAAAAGGTGAACATGTAATGAAAAAGTGAAAATATGATGAATATGTGAAAATTGACGAAAAAGTGAAAATATGATGAAAAGATGAAAAAATGATGAAAAGCTGAAGATTGAAGAAAATTTGAAAATATGATGAAAAGTTGAAAATATGAAGAAAAGGTGAAAATATGATGAAAATGTGAAAATATGATGTAAAAATGAAAATATGATGAAAATGTGAAAATATGATGAAAATGTGAAAATAAGGTGAAAAAGTGAAAATGTGGTGAAAAACTGAAAATATGAAGAAACGTTGAAAATATGAAGAAAAGGTGAAAATGTAATGAAAAAGTGAAAATATGATGAATATGTTAAAATATGACGAAAAAGTGAAAATATGATGAAAAGATGAAAAAATGATATAAAAATGAAAATATGATGTAAATGTGAAAATATGATAATGTGAAAACATTTCATCATATATTCAACTTTTCTACATATTTTCATTTTTTCATCATATTTTCACTTTTTGTTCATATTTTTACTTTTCATCATATTTTCACCTTTTCATCATATTTTTTACTTTTCATCACATTTTCACTTTTTCTTCATATTTTCACTTTTTATCATGATCTCAACTTTACATCATATTTTTACCTTTTGTTCAAATATTCACCTTTTCTTCATATTTTCAACTTTTCATCATATTTCTAACTTTTCATCATATTTTCACTTTTTCAACTTTTTATCATATTTTCACTTTACCATCCTTTTTCCAACTTTTCAACATATTTTCAAATTTTCTTCAAATTTTCAGCTTTTCATCATATTTTCAGCTTTGCATCATATTTTTTACTTTTCATCATTTTCACTTTTTCTTCATATTTTCACTTTTTCTTCATATTCTCACTTTTTTTATCAAGTTTTCAACTTCTCATCATATTCTTACCTTATCATCATATTTTCACCTTTTCTTCATATTTTCAGTTTTTCATCATTTTTTCAACTTTTCATCATATTTTCAGCATTTCATCCTATTTTCAGTTTTTCATCATTTTTCCAATATTTCATCATATTTTCAGCTTTTCATCATATTTTCACATTTTCATAATATTTCCACTTTATCGTGCCTTTTCCAACTTCTCCTCATATTTTAACTTTTTCATCGTATTTTCACTTTTTTTGTCATACTTTCACTTTTTCATCATATTTTCACTTTTTCTTCATATTTTCACTTTTCATCATATTTTCACCTCTTCATCATATTTTTTACTTTCCATCACATTTTCACTTTTTCTTCATATTTTCACTTTTTCACCATATTTACATTTTCATCATACTTTCAGCTTTTCATAATACTTTCAGCTTTACATCATATCTTCACCCCTTGTTCATATTTTCAACTTTTCATGATATTCTCAGCTTTCAAAGAGTTGTACTCAATACGAAGGGCGGGGGCACCCCGTACACGGCTCAGAAAGGTAGGTGTTTCGTAGTTCTAACGTAAAAACAACATGCGACAGCGGGCGCATCGCGTAATATTCGTGGAACAGAGATACAGCGATATTTTCCCTCAGCCGATATACAATAACAATGGTTATTGGACAAATTTGTAAGTTTGAAGATATGGTTAATAAAGGAAGACATGATGAATAGGTGAAAATATGATGAGAAGTGGAAAATACGAAGAAAAAGTGAAACAATGATGAAAAGTTGAAAAATGATGAAAAGCTGAAAATATGATGAAAAGCTGAAGATTGAAGAAAATTTGAAAATATGATGAATAGTTGAAAATATGAAGAAAATGTGAAAATGTAATGAAAATGTGAAAATATGATGTAAAAATGAAAATACAATGAAAAGTAAAAAAATGACGAAAAGTTGAAAAATGAAGAAAAGGTGATAACATGATGGAAAAGTGAAAATATGATGAAAGTTTGAAAATAACGTGAAAAAGTGAAAATATGATGAAAATGTGAAAATAAGGTGAAAAAGTGAAAATATGATTAAAAAAGTGAAAATATGAAGAAAAGGTAAACATGTAATGAAAAAGTGAAAATATGATGAAAATGTGAAAATATGATGTAAAAATGAAAATACAATGAAAAGTAAAAAAATGACGAAAAGTTGAAAAATGAAGAAAAGGTGATAATATGATGGAAAAGTGAAAATATGATGAAAATTTGAAAATAACGTGAAAAAGTGAAAATATGATGAAAATGTGAAAATAAGGTGAAAAAGTGAAAATATGATAAAAAAGTGAAAATATGAAGAAAAGTTGAAAATATGAAGAAAAGGTGAACATGTAATGAAAAAGTGAAAATATGATGAATATGTGAAAATTGACGAAAAAGTGAAAATATGATGAAAAGATGAAAAAATGATGAAAAGCTGAAGATTGAAGAAAATTTGAAAATATGATGAAAAGTTGAAAATATGAAGAAAAGGTGAAAATATGATGAAAATGTGAAAATATGATGTAAAAATGAAAATATGATGAAAATGTGAAAATATGATGAAAATGTGAAAATAAGGTGAAAAAGTGAAAATGTGGTGAAAAACTGAAAATATGAAGAAACGTTGAAAATATGAAGAAAAGGTGAAAATGTAATGAAAAAGTGAAAATATGATGAATATGTTAAAATATGACGAAAAAGTGAAAATATGATGAAAAGATGAAAAAATGATATAAAAATGAAAATATGATGTAAATGTGAAAATATGATAATGTGAAAACATTTCATCATATATTCAACTTTTCTACATATTTTCATTTTTTCATCATATTTTCACTTTTTGTTCATATTTTTACTTTTCATCATATTTTCACCTTTTCATCATATTTTTTACTTTTCATCACATTTTCACTTTTTCTTCATATTTTCACTTTTTATCATGATCTCAACTTTACATCATATTTTTACCTTTTGTTCAAATATTCACCTTTTCTTCATATTTTCAACTTTTCATCATATTTCTAACTTTTCATCATATTTTCACTTTTTCAACTTTTTATCATATTTTCACTTTACCATCCTTTTTCCAACTTTTCAACATATTTTCAAATTTTCTTCAAATTTTCAGCTTTTCATCATATTTTCAGCTTTGCATCATATTTTTTACTTTTCATCATTTTCACTTTTTCTTCATATTTTCACTTTTTCTTCATATTCTCACTTTTTTTTATCAAGTTTTCAACTTCTCATCATATTCTTACCTTATCATCATATTTTCACCTTTTCTTCATATTTTCAGTTTTTCATCATTTTTTCAACTTTTCATCATATTTTCAGCATTTCATCCTATTTTCAGTTTTTCATCATTTTTCCAATATTTCATCATATTTTCAGCTTTTCATCATATTTTCACATTTTCATAATATTTCCACTTTATCGTGCCTTTTCCAACTTCTCCTCATATTTTAACTTTTTCATCGTATTTTCACTTTTTTTGTCATACTTTCACTTTTTCATCATATTTTCACTTTTTCTTCATATTTTCACTTTTCATCATATTTTCACCTCTTCATCATATTTTTTACTTTCCATCACATTTTCACTTTTTCTTCATATTTTCACTTTTTCACCATATTTACATTTTCATCATACTTTCAGCTTTTCATAATACTTTCAGCTTTACATCATATCTTCACCCCTTGTTCATATTTTCAACTTTTCATGATATTCTCAGCTTTCAAAGAGTTGTACTCAATACGAAGGGCGGGGGCACCCCGTACACGGCTCAGAAAGGTAGGTGTTTCGTAGTTCTAACGTAAAAACAACATGCGACAGCGGGCGCATCGCGTAATTTTCGTGGAACAAAGTTACAACGATATTTTCGTTCAACTGATGTAAATTGAAGACACGCGTATGCGACAAATTTTTTTCCGAACGACCAAAACGCAGTGTGCAACGGCCAGTAGCGTTGCCGGTGCGATGTTTTAACAGAAAATGAACGTCCCGTTGCGAGCAAAAAGCGTATTTTTCTTAGAACTGCTTCAAACGAGTTGTACTCAATACGAAGGGCTGGGGCACCCCGTACACGGCTCAGAAAGGTAGGTGTTTCGTAGTTCTAACGTAAAAACAACATGCGACAGCGGGCGCATCGCGTAATTTTCGTGGAACAAAGTTACAACGATATTTTCGTTCAACTGATGTAAATTGAAGACACGCGTATGCGACAAATTTTTTTCCGAACGACCAAAACGCAGTGTGCAACGGCCAGTAGCGTTGCCGGTGCGATGTTTTAACAGAAAATGAACGTCCCGTTGCGAGCAAAAAGCGTATTTTTCTTAGAACTGCTTCAAACGAGTTGTACTCAATACGAAGGGCTGGGGCACCCCGTACACGGCTCAGAAAGGTAGGTGTTTCGTAGTTCTAACGTAAAAACAACATGCGACAGCGGGCGCATCGCGTAATTTTCGTGGAACAAAGTTACAACGATATTTTCGTTCAACTGATGTAAATTGAAGACACGCGTATGCGACAAATTTTTTTCCGAACGACCAAAACGCAGTGTGCAACGGCCAGTAGCGTTGCCGGTGCGATGTTTTAACAGAAAATGAACGTCCCGTTGCGAGCAAAAAGCGTATTTTTCTTAGAACTGCTTCAAACGAGTTGTACTCAATACGAAGGGCTGGGGCACCCCGTACACGGCTCAGAAAGGTAGGTGTTTCGTAGTTCTAACGTAAAAACAACATGCGACAGCGGGCGCATCGCGTAATTTTCGTGGAACAAAGTTACAACGATATTTTCGTTCAACTGATGTAAATTGAAGACACGCGTATGCGACAATTTTTTTTCCGAACGACCAAAACGCAGTGTGCAACGGCCAGTAGCGTTGCCGGTGCGATGTTTTAACAGAAAATGAACGTCCCGTTGCGAGCAAAAAGCGTATTTTTCTTAGAACTGCTTCAAACGAGTTGTACTCAATACGAAGGGCTGGGGCACCCCGTACACGGCTCAGAAAGGTAGGTGTTTCGTAGTTCTAACGTAAAAACAACATGCGACAGCGGGCGCATCGCGTAATTTTCGTGGAACAAAGTTACAACGATATTTTCGTTCAACTGATGTAAATTGAAGACACGCGTATGCGACAAATTTTTTTCCGAACGACCAAAACGCAGTGTGCAACGGCCAGTAGCGTTGCCGGTGCGATGTTTTAACAGAAAATGAACGTCCCGTTGCGAGCAAAAAGCGTATTTTTCTTAGAACTGCTTCAAACGAGTTGTACTCAATACGAAGGGCTGGGGCACCCCGTACACGGCTCAGAAAGGTAGGTGTTTCGTAGTTCTAACGTAAAAACAACATGCGACAGCGGGCGCATCGCGTAATTTTCGTGGAACAAAGTTACAACGATATTTTCGTTCAACTGATGTAAATTGAAGACACGCGTATGCGACAAATTTTTTTCCGAACGACCAAAACGCAGTGTGCAACGGCCAGTAGCGTTGCCGGTGCGATGTTTTAACAGAAAATGAACGTCCCGTTGCGAGCAAAAAGCGTATTTTTCTTAGAACTGCTTCAAACGAGTTGTACTCAATACGAAGGGCTGGGGCACCCCGTACACGGCTCAGAAAGGTAGGTGTTTCGTAGTTCTAACGTAAAAACAACATGCGACAGCGGGCGCATCGCGTAATTTTCGTGGAACAAAGTTACAACGATATTTTCGTTCAACTGATGTAAATTGAAGACACGCGTATGCGACAAATTTTTTTCCGAACGACCAAAACGCAGTGTGCAACGGCCAGTAGCGTTGCCGGTGCGATGTTTTAACAGAAAATGAACGTCCCGTTGCGAGCAAAAAGCGTATTTTTCTTAGAACTGCTTCAAACGAGTTGTACTCAATACGAAGGGCTGGGGCACCCCGTACACGGCTCAGAAAGGTAGGTGTTTCGTAGTTCTAACGTAAAAACAACATGCGACAGCGGGCGCATCGCGTAATTTTCGTGGAACAAAGTTACAACGATATTTTCGTTCAACTGATGTAAATTGAAGACACGCGTATGCGACAAATTTTTTTCCGAACGACCAAAACGCAGTGTGCAACGGCCAGTAGCGTTGCCGGTGCGATGTTTTAACAGAAAATGAACGTCCCGTTGCGAGCAAAAAGCGTATTTTTCTTAGAACTGCTTCAAACGAGTTGTACTCAATACGAAGGGCTGGGGCACCCCGTACACGGCTCAGAAAGGTAGGTGTTTCGTAGTTCTAACGTAAAAACAACATGCGACAGCGGGCGCATCGCGTAATTTTCGTGGAACAAAGTTACAACGATATTTTCGTTCAACTGATGTAAATTGAAGACACGCGTATGCGACAAATTTTTTTCCGAACGACCAAAACGCAGTGTGCAACGGCCAGTAGCGTTGCCGGTGCGATGTTTTAACAGAAAATGAACGTCCCGTTGCGAGCAAAAAGCGTATTTTTCTTAGAACTGCTTCAAACGAGTTGTACTCAATACGAAGGGCTGGGGCACCCCGTACACGGCTCAGAAAGGTAGGTGTTTCGTAGTTCTAACGTAAAAACAACATGCGACAGCGGGCGCATCGCGTAATTTTCGTGGAACAAAGTTACAACGATATTTTCGTTCAACTGATGTAAATTGAAGACACGCGTATGCGACAAATTTTTTTCCGAACGACCAAAACGCAGTGTGCAACGGCCAGTAGCGTTGCCGGTGCGATGTTTTAACAGAAAATGAACGTCCCGTTGCGAGCAAAAAGCGTATTTTTCTTAGAACTGCTTCAAACGAGTTGTACTCAATACGAAGGGCTGGGGCACCCCGTACACGGCTCAGAAAGGTAGGTGTTTCGTAGTTCTAACGTAAAAACAACATGCGACAGCGGGCGCATCGCGTAATTTTCGTGGAACAAAGTTACAACGATATTTTCGTTCAACTGATGTAAATTGAAGACACGCGTATGCGACAAATTTTTTTCCGAACGACCAAAACGCAGTGTGCAACGGCCAGTAGCGTTGCCGGTGCGATGTTTTAACAGAAAATGAACGTCCCGTTGCGAGCAAAAAGCGTATTTTTCTTAGAACTGCTTCAAACGAGTTGTACTCAATACGAAGGGCTGGGGCACCCCGTACACGGCTCAGAAAGGTAGGTGTTTCGTAGTTCTAACGTAAAAACAACATGCGACAGCGGGCGCATCGCGTAATATTCGTGGAACAGAGTTACAGCGATATTTTCCCTCAGCCGATATACAATAACAATGGTTATTGGACAAATTTGTAAGTTTGAAGATATGGTTAATAAAGGAAGACATGATGAATAGGTGAAAATATGATGAGAAGTGGAAAATACGAAGAAAAAGTGAAACTATGATGAAAAGTTGAAAAATGATGAAAAGCTGAAAATATGATGAAAAGCTGAAGATTGAAGAAAATTTGAAAATATGATGAATAGTTGAAAATATGAAGAAAATGTGAAAATGTGATGAAAATGTGAAAATATGATGTAAAAATGAAAATACAATGAAAAGTAAAAAATATGACGAAAAGTTGAAAAATGAAGAAAAGGTGATAATACGATGAAAAAGTGAAATATGATGAAAAAGTGAAAATATGATGAAAATGTGAAAATAGGGTGAAAAAGTGAAAATATGATGAAAAAGTGAAAATATGAAGAAACGTTGAAAATATGAAGAAAAGGTGAAAATATGATGAAAATGTGAAAATATGATGTAAAAATGAAAATACAATGAAAAGTAAAAAAATGACGAAAAGTTGAAAAATGAAGAAAAGGTGATAATATGATGGAAAAGTGAAAATATGATGAAAATTTGAAAATAACGTGAAAAAGTGAAAATCTGATGAAAATGTGAAAATAAGGTGAAAAAGTGAAAATATGATAAAAAAGTGAAAATATGAAGAAAAGTTGAAAATATGAAGAAAAGGTGAACATGTAATGAAAAAGTGAAAATATGATGAATATGTGAAAATTGACGAAAAAGTGAAAATATGATGAAAAGATGAAAAAATGATGAAAAGCTGAAGATTGAAGAAAATTTGAAAATATGATGAAAAGTTGAAAATATGAAGAAAAGGTGAAAATATGATGAAAATGTGAAAATATGATGTAAAAATGAAAATATGATGAAAATGTGAAAATATGATGAAAATGTGAAAATAAGGTGAAAAAGTGAAAATGTGGTGAAAAACTGAAAATATGAAGAAACGTTGAAAATATGAAGAAAAGGTGAAAATGTAATGAAAAAGTGAAAATATGATGAATATGTTAAAATATGACGAAAAAGTGAAAATATGATGAAAAGATGAAAAAATGATATAAAAATGAAAATATGATGAAAATGTGAAAATATGATAATGTGAAAACATTTCATCATATATTCAACTTTTCTACATATTTTCACTTTTTCATCATATTTTCACTTTTTCATCATATTTTCACTTTTTGTTCATATTTTTACTTTTCATCATATTTTCACCTTTTCATCATATTTTTTACTTTTCATCACATTTTCACTTTTTCTTCATATTTTCACTTTTTATCATGATCTCAACTTTACATCATATTTTTACCTTTTGTTCAAATATTCACCTTTTCTTCATATTTTCAACTTTTCATCATATTTCTAACTTTTCATCATATTTTCACTTTTTCAACTTTTTATCATATTTTCACTTTATCATCCTTTTTCCAACTTTTCAACATATTTTCAAATTTTCTTCAAATTTTCAGCTTTTCATCATATTTTCAGCTTTGCATCATATTTTTTACTTTTCATCATTTTCACTTTTTCTTCATATTTTCACTTTTTCTTCATATTCTCACTTTTTTTATCAAGTTTTCAACTTCTCATCATATTCTTACCTTATCATCATATTTTCACCTTTTCTTCATATTTTCAGTTTTTCATCATTTTTTCAACTTTTCATCATATTTTCAGCATTTCATCCCATTTTCAGTTTTTCATCATTTTTCCAATATTTCATCATATTTTCAGCTTTTCATCATATTTTCACATTTTCATAATATTTCCACTTTATCGTGCCTTTTCCAACTTCTCCTCATATTTTAACTTTTTCATCGTATTTTCACTTTTTTTGTCATACTTTCACTTTTTCATCATATTTTCACTTTTTCTTCATATTTTCACTTTTCATCATATTTTCACCTCTTCATCATATTTTTTACTTTCCATCACATTTTCACTTTTTCTTCATATTTTCACTTTTTCACCATATTTACATTTTCATCATACTTTCAGCTTTTCATAATACTTTCAGCTTTACATCATATCTTCACCCCTTGTTCATATTTTCAACTTTTCATGATATTCTCAGCTTTCAAAGAGTTGTACTCAATACGAAGGGCGGGGGCACCCCGTACACGGCTCAGAAAGGTAGGTGTTTCGTAGTTCTAACGTAAAAACAACATGCGACAGCGGGCGCATCGCGTAATTTTCGTGGAACAAAGTTACAACGATATTTTCGTTCAACTGATGTAAATTGAAGACACGCGTATGCGACAAATTTTTTTCCGAACGACCAAAACGCAGTGTGCAACGGCCAGTAGCGTTGCCGGTGCGATGTTTTAACAGAAAATGAACGTCCCGTTGCGAGCAAAAAGCGTATTTTTCTTAGAACTGCTTCAAACGAGTTGTACTCAATACGAAGGGCTGGGGCACCCCGTACACGGCTCAGAAAGGTAGGTGTTTCGTAGTTCTAACGTAAAAACAACATGCGACAGCGGGCGCATCGCGTAATTTTCGTGGAACAAAGTTACAACGATATTTTCGTTCAACTGATGTAAATTGAAGACACGCGTATGCGACAAATTTTTTTCCGAACGACCAAAACGCAGTGTGCAACGGCCAGTAGCGTTGCCGGTGCGATGTTTTAACAGAAAATGAACGTCCCGTTGCGAGCAAAAAGCGTATTTTTCTTAGAACTGCTTCAAACGAGTTGTACTCAATACGAAGGGCTGGGGCACCCCGTACACGGCTCAGAAAGGTAGGTGTTTCGTAGTTCTAACGTAAAAACAACATGCGACAGCGGGCGCATCGCGTAATTTTCGTGGAACAAAGTTACAACGATATTTTCGTTCAACTGATGTAAATTGAAGACACGCGTATGCGACAAATTTTTTTCCGAACGACCAAAACGCAGTGTGCAACGGCCAGTAGCGTTGCCGGTGCGATGTTTTAACAGAAAATGAACGTCCCGTTGCGAGCAAAAAGCGTATTTTTCTTAGAACTGCTTCAAACGAGTTGTACTCAATACGAAGGGCTGGGGCACCCCGTACACGGCTCAGAAAGGTAGGTGTTTCGTAGTTCTAACGTAAAAACAACATGCGACAGCGGGCGCATCGCGTAATTTTCGTGGAACAAAGTTACAACGATATTTTCGTTCAACTGATGTAAATTGAAGACACGCGTATGCGACAAATTTTTTTCCGAACGACCAAAACGCAGTGTGCAACGGCCAGTAGCGTTGCCGGTGCGATGTTTTAACAGAAAATGAACGTCCCGTTGCGAGCAAAAAGCGTATTTTTCTTAGAACTGCTTCAAACGAGTTGTACTCAATACGAAGGGCTGGGGCACCCCGTACACGGCTCAGAAAGGTAGGTGTTTCGTAGTTCTAACGTAAAAACAACATGCGACAGCGGGCGCATCGCGTAATATTCGTGGAACAGAGTTACAGCGATATTTTCCCTCAGCCGATATACAATAACAATGGTTATTGGACAAATTTGTAAGTTTGAAGATGTGGTTAATAAAGGAAGACATGATGAATAGGTGAAAATATGATGAGAAGTGGAAAATACGAAGAAAAAGTGAAACTATGATGAAAAGTTGAAAAATGACGAAAAGCTGAAAATATGATGAAAAGCTGAAGATTGAAGAAAATTTGAAAATATGATGAATAGTTGAAAATATGAAGAAAATGTGAAAATGTGATGAAAATGTGAAAATATGATGTAAAAATGAAAATACAATGAAAAGTAAAAAATATGACGAAAAGTTGAAAAATGAAGAAAAGGTGATAATATGATGGAAAAGTGAAAATATGATGAAAATTTGAAAATAACGTGAAAAAGTGAAAATCTGATGAAAATGTGAAAATAAGGTGAAAAAGTGAAAATATGATAAAAAAGTGAAAATATGAAGAAAAGTTGAAAATATGAAGAAAAGGTGAACATGTAATGAAAAAGTGAAAATATGATGAATATGTGAAAATTGACGAAAAAGTGAAAATGTGATGAAAAGATGAAAAAATGATGAAAAGCTGAAGATTGAAGAAAATTTGAAAATATGATGAAAAGTTGAAAATATGAAGAAAAGGTGAAAATATGATGAAAATGTGAAAATATGATGTAAAAATGAAAATATGATGAAAATGTGAAAATATGATGAAAATGTGAAAATAAGGTGAAAAAGTGAAAATGTGGTGAAAAACTGAAAATATGAAGAAACGTTGAAAATATGAAGAAAAGGTGAAAATGTAATGAAAAAGTGAAAATATGATGAATATGTTAAAATATGACGAAAAAGTGAAAATATGATGAAAAGATGAAAAAATGATATAAAAATGAAAATATGATGTAAATGTGAAAATATGATAATGTGAAAACATTTCATCATATATTCAACTTTTCTACATATTTTCATTTTTTCATCATATTTTCACTTTTTGTTCATATTTTTACTTTTCATCATATTTTCACCTTTTCATCATATTTTTTACTTTTCATCACATTTTCACTTTTTCTTCATATTTTCACTTTTTATCATGATCTCAACTTTACATCATATTTTTACCTTTTGTTCAAATATTCACCTTTTCTTCATATTTTCAACTTTTCATCATATTTCTAACTTTTCATCATATTTTCACTTTTTCAACTTTTTATCATATTTTCACTTTATCATCCTTTTTCCAACTTTTCAACATATTTTCAAATTTTCTTCAAATTTTCAGCTTTTCATCATATTTTCAGCTTTGCATCATATTTTTTACTTTTCATCATTTTCACTTTTTCTTCATATTTTCACTTTTTCTTCATATTCTCACTTTTTTTATCAAGTTTTCAACTTCTCATCATATTCTTACCTTATCATCATATTTTCACCTTTTCTTCATATTTTCAGTTTTTCATCATTTTTTCAACTTTTCATCATATTTTCAGCATTTCATCCTATTTTCAGTTTTTCATCATTTTTCCAATATTTCATCATATTTTCAGCTTTTCATCATATTTTCACATTTTCATAATATTTCCACTTTATCGTGCCTTTTCCAACTTCTCCTCATATTTTAACTTTTTCATCGTATTTTCACTTTTTTTGTCATACTTTCACTTTTTCATCATATTTTCACTTTTTCTTCATATTTTCACTTTTCATCATATTTTCATCTCTTCATCATATTTTTTACTTTCCATCATATTTTCACTTTTTCTTCATATTTTCACTTTTTCACCATATTTACATTTTCATCATACTTTCAGCTTTTCATAATACTTTCAGCTTTACATCATATCTTCACCCCTTGTTCATATTTTCAACTTTTCATGATATTCTCAGCTTTCAAAGAGTTGTACTCAATACGAAGGGCGGGGGCACCCCGTACACGGCTCAGAAAGGTAGGTGTTTCGTAGTTCTAACGTAAAAACAACATGCGACAGCGGGCGCATCGCGTAATTTTCGTGGAACAAAGTTACAACGATATTTTCGTTCAACTGATGTAAATTGAAGACACGCGTATGCGACAAATTTTTTTCCGAACGACCAAAACGCAGTGTGCAACGGCCAGTAGCGTTGCCGGTGCGATGTTTTAACAGAAAATGAACGTCCCGTTGCGAGCAAAAAGCGTATTTTTCTTAGAACTGCTTCAAACGAGTTGTACTCAATACGAAGGGCTGGGGCACCCCGTACACGGCTCAGAAAGGTAGGTGTTTCGTAGTTCTAACGTAAAAACAACATGCGACAGCGGGCGCATCGCGTAATTTTCGTGGAACAAAGTTACAACGATATTTTCGTTCAACTGATGTAAATTGAAGACACGCGTATGCGACAAATTTTTTTCCGAACGACCAAAACGCAGTGTGCAACGGCCAGTAGCGTTGCCGGTGCGATGTTTTAACAGAAAATGAACGTCCCGTTGCGAGCAAAAAGCGTATTTTTCTTAGAACTGCTTCAAACGAGTTGTACTCAATACGAAGGGCTGGGGCACCCCGTACACGGCTCAGAAAGGTAGGTGTTTCGTAGTTCTAACGTAAAAACAACATGCGACAGCGGGCGCATCGCGTAATTTTCGTGGAACAAAGTTACAACGATATTTTCGTTCAACTGATGTAAATTGAAGACACGCGTATGCGACAAATTTTTTTCCGAACGACCAAAACGCAGTGTGCAACGGCCAGTAGCGTTGCCGGTGCGATGTTTTAACAGAAAATGAACGTCCCGTTGCGAGCAAAAAGCGTATTTTTCTTAGAACTGCTTCAAACGAGTTGTACTCAATACGAAGGGCTGGGGCACCCCGTACACGGCTCAGAAAGGTAGGTGTTTCGTAGTTCTAACGTAAAAACAACATGCGACAGCGGGCGCATCGCGTAATTTTCGTGGAACAAAGTTACAACGATATTTTCGTTCAACTGATGTAAATTGAAGACACGCGTATGCGACAAATTTTTTTCCGAACGACCAAAACGCAGTGTGCAACGGCCAGTAGCGTTGCCGGTGCGATGTTTTAACAGAAAATGAACGTCCCGTTGCGAGCAAAAAGCGTATTTTTCTTAGAACTGCTTCAAACGAGTTGTACTCAATACGAAGGGCTGGGGCACCCCGTACACGGCTCAGAAAGGTAGGTGTTTCGTAGTTCTAACGTAAAAACAACATGCGACAGCGGGCGCATCGCGTAATTTTCGTGGAACAAAGTTACAACGATATTTTCGTTCAACTGATGTAAATTGAAGACACGCGTATGCGACAAATTTTTTTCCGAACGACCAAAACGCAGTGTGCAACGGCCAGTAGCGTTGCCGGTGCGATGTTTTAACAGAAAATGAACGTCCCGTTGCGAGCAAAAAGCGTATTTTTCTTAGAACTGCTTCAAACGAGTTGTACTCAATACGAAGGGCTGGGGCACCCCGTACACGGCTCAGAAAGGTAGGTGTTTCGTAGTTCTAACGTAAAAACAACATGCGACAGCGGGCGCATCGCGTAATTTTCGTGGAACAAAGTTACAACGATATTTTCGTTCAACTGATGTAAATTGAAGACACGCGTATGCGACAAATTTTTTTCCGAACGACCAAAACGCAGTGTGCAACGGCCAGTAGCGTTGCCGGTGCGATGTTTTAACAGAAAATGAACGTCCCGTTGCGAGCAAAAAGCGTATTTTTCTTAGAACTGCTTCAAACGAGTTGTACTCAATACGAAGGGCTGGGGCACCCCGTACACGGCTCAGAAAGGTAGGTGTTTCGTAGTTCTAACGTAAAAACAACATGCGACAGCGGGCGCATCGCGTAATTTTCGTGGAACAAAGTTACAACGATATTTTCGTTCAACTGATGTAAATTGAAGACACGCGTATGCGACAAATTTTTTTCCGAACGACCAAAACGCAGTGTGCAACGGCCAGTAGCGTTGCCGGTGCGATGTTTTAACAGAAAATGAACGTCCCGTTGCGAGCAAAAAGCGTATTTTTCTTAGAACTGCTTCAAACGAGTTGTACTCAATACGAAGGGCTGGGGCACACCGTACACGGCTCAGAAAGGTAGGTGTTTCGTAGTTCTAACGTAAAAACAACATGCGACAGCGGGCGCATCGCGTAATATTCGTGGAACAGAGTTACAGCGATATTTTCCCTCAGCCGATATACAATAACAATGGTTATTGGACAAATTTGTAAGTTTGAAGATATGGTTAATAAAGGAAGACATGATGAATAGGTGAAAATATGATGAGAAGTGGAAAATACGAAGAAAAAGTGAAACTATGATGAAAAGTTGAAAAATGATGAAAAGCTGAAAATATGATGAAAAGCTGAAGATTGAAGAAAATTTGAAAATATGATGAATAGTTGAAAATATGAAGAAAATGTGAAAATGTGATGAAAATGTGAAAATATGATGTAAAAATGAAAATACAATGAAAAGTAAAAAATATGACGAAAAGTTGAAAAATGAAGAAAAGGTGATAATATGATGGAAAAGTGAAAATATGATGAAAATTTGAAAATAACGTGAAAAAGTGAAAATATGATGAAAATGTGAAAATAAGGTGAAAAAGTGAAAATATGATAAAAAAGTGAAAATATGAAGAAAAGTTGAAAATATGAAGAAAAGGTGAACATGTAATGAAAAAGTGAAAATATGATGAATATGTGAAAATTGACGAAAAAGTGAAAATATGATGAAAAGATGAAAAAATGATGAAAAGCTGAAGATTGAAGAAAATTTGAAAATATGATGAAAAGTTGAAAATATGAAGAAAAGGTGAAAATATGATGAAAATGTGAAAATATGATGTAAAAATGAAAATATGATGAAAATGTGAAAATATGATGAAAATGTGAAAATAAGGTGAAAAAGTGAAAATGTGGTGAAAAACTGAAAATATGAAGAAACGTTGAAAATATGAAGAAAAGGTGAAAATGTAATGAAAAAGTGAAAATATGATGAATATGTTAAAATATGACGAAAAAGTGAAAATATGATGAAAAGATGAAAAAATGATATAAAAATGAAAATATGATGTAAATGTGAAAATATGATAATGTGAAAACATTTCATCATATATTCAACTTTTCTACATATTTTCATTTTTTCATCATATTTTCACTTTTTGTTCATATTTTTACTTTTCATCATATTTTCACCTTTTCATCATATTTTTTACTTTTCATCACATTTTCACTTTTTCTTCATATTTTCACTTTTTATCATGATCTCAACTTTACATCATATTTTTACCTTTTGTTCAAATATTCACCTTTTCTTCATATTTTCAACTTTTCATCATATTTCTAACTTTTCATCATATTTTCACTTTTTCAACTTTTTATCATATTTTCACTTTACCATCCTTTTTCCAACTTTTCAACATATTTTCAAATTTTCTTCAAATTTTCAGCTTTTCATCATATTTTCAGCTTTGCATCATATTTTTTACTTTTCATCATTTTCACTTTTTCTTCATATTTTCACTTTTTCTTCATATTCTCACTTTTTTTATCAAGTTTTCAACTTCTCATCATATTCTTACCTTATCATCATATTTTCACCTTTTCTTCATATTTTCAGTTTTTCATCATTTTTTCAACTTTTCATCATATTTTCAGCATTTCATCCTATTTTCAGTTTTTCATCATTTTTCCAATATTTCATCATATTTTCAGCTTTTCATCATATTTTCACATTTTCATAATATTTCCACTTTATCGTGCCTTTTCCAACTTCTCCTCATATTTTAACTTTTTCATCGTATTTTCACTTTTTTTGTCATACTTTCACTTTTTCATCATATTTTCACTTTTTCTTCATATTTTCACTTTTCATCATATTTTCACCTCTTCATCATATTTTTTACTTTCCATCACATTTTCACTTTTTCTTCATATTTTCACTTTTTCACCATATTTACATTTTCATCATACTTTCAGCTTTTCATAATACTTTCAGCTTTACATCATATCTTCACCCCTTGTTCATATTTTCAACTTTTCATGATATTCTCAGCTTTCAAAGAGTTGTACTCAATACGAAGGGCGGGGGCACCCCGTACACGGCTCAGAAAGGTAGGTGTTTCGTAGTTCTAACGTAAAAACAACATGCGACAGCGGGCGCATCGCGTAATATTCGTGGAACAGAGATACAGCGATATTTTCCCTCAGCCGATATACAATAACAATGGTTATTGGACAAATTTGTAAGTTTGAAGATATGGTTAATAAAGGAAGACATGATGAATAGGTGAAAATATGATGAGAAGTGGAAAATACGAAGAAAAAGTGAAACAATGATGAAAAGTTGAAAAATGATGAAAAGCTGAAAATATGATGAAAAGCTGAAGATTGAAGAAAATTTGAAAATATGATGAATAGTTGAAAATATGAAGAAAATGTGAAAATGTGATGAAAATGTGAAAATATGATGTAAAAATGAAAATACAATGAAAAGTAAAAAAATGACGAAAAGTTGAAAAATGAAGAAAAGGTGATAATATGATGGAAAAGTGAAAATATGATGAAAATTTGAAAATAACGTGAAAAAGTGAAAATATGATGAAAATGTGAAAATAAGGTGAAAAAGTGAAAATATGATTAAAAAAGTGAAAATATGAAGAAAAGGTGAACATGTAATGAAAAAGTGAAAATATGATGGAAAAGTGAAAATATGATGAAAATTTGAAAATAACGTGAAAAAGTGAAAATATGATGAAAATGTGAAAATAAGGTGAAAAAGTGAAAATATGATAAAAAAGTGAAAATATGAAGAAAAGTTGAAAATATGAAGAAAAGGTGAACATGTAATGAAAAAGTGAAAATATGATGAATATGTGAAAATTGACGAAAAAGTGAAAATATGATGAAAAGATGAAAAAATGATGAAAAGCTGAAGATTGAAGAAAATTTGAAAATATGATGAAAAGTTGAAAATATGAAGAAAAGGTGAAAATATGATGAAAATGTGAAAATATGATGTAAAAATGAAAATATGATGAAAATGTGAAAATATGATGAAAATGTGAAAATAATGTGAAAAAGTGAAAATGTGATGAAAAACTGAAAATATGAAGAAACGTTGAAAATACGAAGAAAAGGTGAAAATGTAATGAAAAAGTGAAAATATGATGAATATGCTAAAATATGACGAAAAAGTGAAAATATGATGAAAAGATGAAAAAATGATGTAAAAATGAAAATATGATGAAAATGTGAAAATATGATAATGTGAAAACATTTCATCATATATTCAACTTTCCTACATATTTTCACTTTTTCATCATATTTTCACTTTTTCATGTTATTTTCACATTTTCATCATATTTTCACTTTTCCATCATATTATCACCTTTTCTTCATTTTTCAACTTTTCGTCATTTTTTTACTTTTCATTGTATTTTCATTTTTACATCATATTTTCACATTTTCATCATATTTTCACCTTTTCTTCATATTTTCAACTATTCATCATTTTTTCAAATTTTCTTCTATCTTCAGCTTTTCATCATTTTTTCATATTTTCATCATATATTCACTTTTTAGTCATATTTTCACATATTCATCATATTTCACTTTTTCATTACATTTTCACCTTTTCTTCATATTTTCAGCTTTTCTTCATATTTTCACTTTTTCACCTTATTTTCACATTTTCATCATATTTTCACTTCGTCAAGTTATATTCACATTTTCATCATATTTTCACCTTTTCTTCATATTTTCACTTTTTCATCATATTTTCACTTTTTCATCGTGTTATCACCTTTTCTTCATTTTTCAACTTTTCGTCATATTTTTTACTTTTCATTGTATTTTCATTTTTACATGATATTATCACATTTTCATCATATTTTCACCTTTTCTTCATATTTTCAACTATTCGTCATATTTTCAAATTTTCTTCAATCTTCAGCTTGTCATCATTTTCTCATCTTTTCATCATATTTTCACTTTTTCCTCATATTTTCAGATATTCATCACATTTTCACTTTTTCATTACATTTTCACCTTTTCTTCATATTTTCAACTTTTCCTCATATTTTCACTTTTTCATCATATTTTCACTTTTTCACCTTATTTTCACATTTTCATCCTATTTTCACTTTTTCATCATATTTTCACTTTTTCATCATTTTATCACCTTTTCTTCATTTTTCAACTTTTCGTCATATTTTTTACTTTTCATTGTATTTTCATTTTTACATAATATTTTCACATTTTCATCACATTTTCACCTTTTCTTCATATTTTCAACTATTCATCATATTTTCAAATTTTCTTCAATCTTCAGCTTTTCATCATATTTTCAGCTTTTCATCATTTTTCAACTTTTCATCATATTTTCACTTTTTCTTCGTATTTTCCACTTCTCATCATATTTTCACCTATTCATCATGTCTTCCTTTATTCACCATATCTTCAAATTTACAAATTTGTCCAATAACCATTGTTATTGTATATCGGTTGAGGGAAAATATCGCTGTAACTCTGTTCCACGAATATTACGCGATGCGCCCGCTGTCGCATGTTGTTTTTACGTTAGAACTACGAAACACCTACCTTTCTGAGCCGTGTACGGTGTGCCCCAGCCCTTCGTATTGAGTACAACTCGTTTGAAGCAGTTCTAAGAAAAATACGCTTTTCGCTCGCAACGGGACGTTCATTTTCTGTTAAAACATCGCACCGGCAACGCTACTGGCCGTTGCACACTGTGTTTTGGTCGTGCTTTCATACTTACCTTGCGTCCATACTTACCTTGCGTTAATACTTACCTTGCGTTCATACTTACCTTGCGTTCATACTTACCTTGCGTTCATACTTACTTTGCGTTCATACTTACCTTGCGTTCGTACTTACCTTGCGTTCGTACTTACCTTGCGGTCATACTTACATTGCGTTCACGCTTACCGACAACCGCACGTTGTGCGTTTACCGACAACCGCACGTTGTACTTACTGACAACCGCATCTTGTGCGCTTACCGACACCCGCACGTTGTACTTGTCGACAACCGCACGTTGTTAAAGCACCCTCTTGTTAAAGGATCAAATCCACATTCAAAAGGTGTAATTTTTTCTCGATTTTTGTTTTTATTTAATGTTAAAAAAATAATTTAAAACAATTAATATAATTGGAATTAATAAAGAAATGATGAATATAAAAATAATACTAATAATTATATATATTATTTTAATAAATTTTTTAATTGGAAATTAAATGTAATTTTTGTACTATATATATGTATATATATATATATACAATTAATATATTCATCAATAAATTAATATATAAACAAATAATCAAATAATATCAACAAAATGTCAATATCATGATGCTGCTTCAAAATTAAAGTGATGAATTAATGAAAAATGATTTTTAATTCATCGTATAAAACAAATTCTTAAAAAAATAATTTCAATATTTACATGTGATCCATGAAATCCTGTTGTTAAAAAAAAAATTGAACCATAAATTCATTCATTATTACAAAATCTTGCTTCATTATATTCAGAAATTTGAAGAATTGAAGAATATATTCCTAAAATAATAGATAATAATAATCTAATTTTTGATCTATAAAATTGATTATTTAAAATTGAGTAATGACATCATGTAATTGAAATTCCTGATGAAATTGAAATAATTGAATTTAATAAAGGAATATCATATGGATTAAATGGATAAATATTAATTGGAGGTCAATAATTTCTAATTTCAATATTAGGTGAAATTGAAGAATGAAAGTAAGTTAAAAAAAAAGAAATAAATAAAAATAATTCTGAAATAATAAATAATATTATTCTAATTTTAAGTAATTTTATAATTTTAAATGAATGGTAACCTTGAAATGTTCTTTCTCGAATTACATCTCGTCATCATTGATATATTGATAAAATTAAAGGAATTAATGATATAATTAAAATTAAATTATTTTTATTATAAAATAATAAAATAATTCTAATTAAAAAATTTATAATATTTATTGATAAAATTATTGGTCATGGTCTTTGAGTTACTAAATGAAATGGATGATTTATCATAATAAATTAAATTTTAAATAATTTTATAAAAATTAATTTGATTCATTAGAATATAATACATTTAAAATAGAAAATACATAGGATTGAATTATTGCAACAGAAATTTCTAATAAAAATAATATATTTTGAATGATAATTAAAATTGGAATAATTAAAATAAATTTTATTGAATTACCTAATAAAGATAATAATAAATGACCAGCTAATAAATTTGCAGTTAATCGAATTGATAATGTTCATGGTCGAATAATATTTCTGATTGATTCAATAATTACTATAAAATTTATTAATGCATATGGAGTATTTATTGGAATTAAGTGAATAAATATTTTATTTATATTATAATATCATCCATAATATATATATCCAATTCATAAAGGTAATGATAATGATGAATTTATTGATATATGACTTGTTGATGTAAAAATATAAGGTATTAATCTTATAGAATGTAATAATAAAATTATTATTATCAAACTAATAAAAATAATTATATTTGAAATGTAATTAATTGTAATTAATATTTCAAATTCATTTAAAATTAATGAAATAATTTTAATTCAAATAGAATTAAATCGTGATGGAGTAAATCAAAAATTTAATGGAATTAAAAATAAAGGTAAAATTAAATTAATTCAATTTAATGAAAAAAAAAATTCATCAGTTGATGGATCAAAAATAGAAAATTAATTTGTTATCATTTTCATTTTCATTGTTTTTTCTTTTTTTTTGAATAAATAAATTTTTTATTTTTATTTTACATTTAAAAATAAAAAAATATAATAAAATAATAATAATAATTTCTATTCTAGTTGATATAAATAGATGCAATGGTCATAATAAAGGTTTTATTCGTGGAATTTAAAAATAAATTTATTAAATTAAAAATTTAATATTTTAATTAAATTAATTTTAAAAAAATAATTTTATTTAAAATTAATTTTAAATTGACTATTTAATGTTATGAATTTAACTAATTTTTTCATTAGAAGTATATCGCATTATACTATAATATGGTTTAAGAGACCAATTCTTGCTTTTCAGACATCTAATGATTTAATAATTAAATTATTTAAAATGAATTTAATCATTTTTTAAAATTATTTAGTGAAGTAGATTCAAGAGCAATTGGTATAAATCTATAATTTGATCCACAAATTTCTGAACATTGACCAAAAAATAATCCTGGACGTAATGAAAAAATTATAAATTGGTTAATTCGACCAGGAGTTGCATCTAATTTTATTCCTAATGATGGGATGGTTCAAGAATGAATTACATCAACAGAAGTACAAAGTAATCGAATAGGTGTATTAAATGGAATAATTATTCGATTGTCAACATCTATAATAATCGAAATAAATTTAGGTTAATTTCATTTTTTATAAATGAATCAAATTCAATATTATTAAAATCTGGATATTCATATCTTCAATATCATTGATGTCCAATAGATTTAATAGTAAAAAAAGGAGGATTTCATAATTCATCAATAAAATATAATGTTTTTAATGAAGGGAAAGCAATAAAAATTAAAATAATTATTGGTAAAATTGTTCAAATAAATTCAATTCTATGATTTTTTAATAGGAATTGATTTTTATATTTATTTAAAAAAATATTAATTATAATAAATAAAGTACTTATAATAATTATAAATATTATTATTATTGTTAAGTTATAAAAGTAAATTAAATTATCTCTAAATGGTGAATTAGGATCTGGTAGTGAAAATATATTTCATGTAGCAATATTTAATAAAAAAATTAATTATTTTTATAAATGAAATTTAAATTCATTGCACTATTCTGCCATATTAAAAATTTTTAATTTTGAATAAAATTTTATTAATAATTGGAATTTCATTATATGAATGAATTAATGGAGGAAAATTTTGAATCCATTCTAAAGAATTTAATGAAAATTTATATAATATTAATCGTTTTTTAATTATTCTTTCTAAAATAATATAAATAAATAAAAATATTCTATTTGTAGAAATAATTTGTTACATACGCAGTATTCGAGCACGCGTTTTTTTTAATATTTGGAGCGCCTGGCGCCAGCGAGACGGGGTGCAACCGTCGCTCCCACGACGACGTTAGATTTTTCCGTTACATATTAGTGCTCCGTGTTCCGCCAGTTTGGTATATTTCAAATATCCCTTAAGGATACCCTCTATTTCTTAGAGTCTAGACTCCCCTAGTTCAAAAGTTTAGATAAGGACTTCACCCCCACGCGACACAGCGTCACCGCCGCATTTTCCCAGGAAAACCACGCATGATGATGCGCCTCCCACCACCTAATTTTCACTGATTTTTGGGTATATAAGGAGACGGATTTTCATCCTCGTGGGCTCATTTGAAGACTAGTCAGAGTTTAGTACGCTGCTCAAGCTAGTCAACAAGATCGAGCAATAGTTCTCTTTCGAGTAAAATAGAATACAGTACGTAACTTAACTTACGGTAACGTTATTCTTCGAGACCCCCGCATATCACTGTGCGTTAACTTAGAGAGATTTTAGAGTACCCGACAAAGTACACTTTAACCATTTGTATCCATTGAATATCCAAAGATTGTAACAATATATCTGGATCATTTGTGTTTGAAAATCATAAGTCAGAGTCAATTTAAGTTCTTCACATCCACAATCCTATAAGAAGACGAACCCACAACGATATATCTTTACCGCTCGAGATATATTTCAATTATAAAGTTACGAGGCCCAACGAAATTCGGTGATTCCCCGATGACAGTATTGTCATCGTTTCCTAATAACCTATAGTGGCTCCCGATGATAGCTAAAGGCGCTAGGCATTGGTTCGTCCACTCCCTCTAGTGGCTCCCAGTATTAGCCATATATATACTGGTTCGTCCACGAAACCCTTTCCATCCCTTTGAATCCAGGTGGCTCCCAGTGCTAGCTAAAGGCGCTAGGCATTGGTTCGTCCACATCCTTAGCGGCTCCCGGCGTTAACCATACGTCGGTTCGTCCGCGACTTTTCCCATTTTGAATCCTCGGACATTTTGCACTGCCCTCGGCTCGTAACAAATTGAACCAATTGATGAAATTATATTTCAACATATATATGCATCTGGACAATCTGAATATCGTCGAGGTATACCTATTAATCCTAAAAAGTGTTGAGGAAAAAATGTTAAATTTACTCCAATAAATATTAAGTAAAATTGAATTTTTAATAAATTATTATTTAATGTAATTCTTATAATTGAAGCATATCAATAAATTAAACTTCTAAAAATTGCAAATATTGCTCCTATTGATAATACATAATGAAAATGTCCTACAACATAATAAGTATCGTGAAGTATAATATCAATTGAAGAATTTGATAATATAATTCCAGTTAATCCTCCTATTGTAAATAAAAAAATAAATCCTATTCATCATAAAATTGTTGGTTTATTAATAATTTTTGTTCCATGAAATGTTGTTAATCATCTAAATACTTTAATTTCAGTTGGAGCAGCAGTAATTATTGTTGCTGATGTAAAATAAGCTCGTGTATCTACATCTATACCAACAGTAAATATATGATGTGCTCAAACAACGAATCCTAAAAATCCAATTCCTAATATAGCATAAATTATTCCTAAATTTCCAAAAGTTTCTTTTTTACCTCTTTCATTTGAAATAATATGAGAAATTAATCCAAATCCTGGTAAAATTAAAATATATACTTCTGGATGTCCAAAAAATCAAAATAAATGTTGATATAAAATAGGGTCACCTCCTTCTATTGGATCAAAGAATGATGAATTTAAATTAGGATCTGATAATAATATAGTAATTGCTCCAGCTAAAACAGGTAGTGAAAATAAAAATAAAATAGTTGTAATAAATACTGATCATGGAAATAAAGAAATTTGATCAAAGTTAATACTGATATTTTTTATAAATATAATTGTTACAATAAAATTAATTGAACCTATAATTGACGAAATTCCCGTAATATGAAGAGCAAAAATTGTTAAATCTACAGAGGAAGATGCATGATATATAAATGATGATAATGGAGGATAAATTGTTCATCCTGTTCCTCTTCCTGAATTTAAAAAATTTCTTAAAATTAATAATATTAATGAAGGAGGTAATAAAATCAAAAAATCTTATATTATTCATTCGAGGAAAAGCTATATCAGGTGAACCTATTATTAGTGGAATTAAATAATTTCCAAATCCTCCAATTATAAAAGGTATTACTATAAAAAAAATTATTACAAATGCATGAGAAGTAACAATTGAATTATATAATTCATCATTATTAATTCAACTTCCAGGAGTTCTTAATTCTATTCGAATTAATAATCTAAGTGATGTACCAATTATTCCTGATCATACAGCAAAAATAAAATAGAGTATACCAATATTTTTATGATTAGTTGAATATAATCAAATTTTTGTTCATACTAAGATTTAATAATATTATTTAATATATTTAATTTTGAAGATTAATAGTTTAAATTAACTTAAAATCTTAAATATTGTAAAATTTAAATTAAATACTTATTAATTTATATATATAAAAAATAAATATTTAATATTAAAATATTATGCCTGAATAAAGGAATAAATTGTAAATTTATTTATGAATTGATTAATTCTAATATTAAATTTAATAAAATAAATTGAATTTCTATAATTTAATTAAAATATTAAATTGCAAATTTAAAGATATTATAAAAAATTAGAAATTTAAATTTATATATAATAATAAATGTAAATAAATATAATATAAAATAAAATACAATAGTTTAAAATTAAAAATCAATTTTTGATTATTTTTTTTATAAAATATTTTTTTAAATTTAAATTCAAATAAATTATTTATAATAAAATTTAAATAATTAAAAATTATGATAATTCTTGAAATTATTAAAAATAATAATATAAAATAATATTGAAATAGATTAAATGTTATTATATATTCTAAAATTAATCATTTTAATGTAAATGTTATTATTGGAGGAAAAAATCTATTTATTATTAATATGAAAAAAAAAAAATAATTTTTTTTTTTTATTATTATTAAATAATATGAAGTATTTAAATGATTAAAGTAATTTAAAATTACAATTAAAATTATTGTTATAATTGAATATACACAATAATAATTAATAAAAAAATTGTAATTAATATTTATTATTAATAATATAATAGAAGTTTGATAAATTGATGAATGTGAAATAATTAATTTAATAGAATTTTTATTTAAAGATAAAATTGGAGGAATAATTGAATTAATTAAAATAATTATTATAATAAAATTATTGTTAAATGAAATTAAAAATAAAATTTGTAAAGGAATAAATTTTATAATTGTTATTAATAAAAATAAATTTATTCAGTTTAATGATTTTATTATTAAAAAAAATCAATTATGGAAAGGAATTAAGTTTATTTTTATTAATAATAATAAAATATTAAATTAATTAAATTTATTTATATATAGAATTGAGATTAAAATTAATGAACTTCTTAAAAATGAAATTAAATAATATAAAATTGTTGAAGTTTTATTATTCTTTGATAAAATTATTAAAGTAATATAAGTTATTGTTGAAACTTCTATTAATATTCAAATTAATTTAAAATATTTCTAATAGTTAATCTAATTAAAATAATTAAAATTAATATAAAAATTAAAAAATTATTAAAGTATTTTGTCATAAATTTAAAATAATCTATTAAATATTTATATAATTAAATATTTATATTTAAATATTATTAAATACATAAATAATTTATATATTTATATAATAAAATTTATATTTAAGTGTTTTTAAGCATATAAAATTTTGAATTTTAAGGTATTAAAATAAATAATAAATATAAATATGTTATACAAATATATAAAAGAATTTTATTCTATAATTAGGGCATGAACCTAAGAGCTTTATTTAGTTTATTTATATATTTAAATTTTATTAGTAATAATAATTAAAAAATTGTATAAATATTCTATCAAAATATTCCTTTTATTCAGGCATATTACTTATGTATAGACAGGGCGTTTGGGATAGTATAGGCAAGCTTTGGAGGGGTGATAAGATCATGTAAAAACAAACAAAAAACTTCTATATGACTTGGGTCCAAAACTCAACCATTTTTTAAAAAAACTTTCATAAACATTTAAGCTATAAACCGCTATAATTCAAAATAGGAATGTTTTTCGTAAGCAATTTCTTCGCTAAAATAAAGATTACGACCTTGTTAATCCAATAAGTACAGTAACTGTGATATTGTTACCTTGAACCGCGAAAAAATAATATTCTTCTAACCCCTTAAATTATCGCGATTTTAAAGGGTAATTTAGGGGGTTAGAAAAATACTATTTTTTTGCGATACGAGGTAACAATATCACAGTTACTGCACTTATTGGATTAACAAGATAGTAGTCTTTATTTTAGCGAAGAAATTGCTTACGGAAAACGTTCCTATTTTGAATTATAGCGGTTTATAGCTTAAATGTTTATGAAAGTTTTTTTCAAAAATGGTTGAGTTTTGGACCCAAGTCATATAGAAGTTTTTTGTTTGTTTTTACGTGATCTATCATCCCTCCGAAGCTTGCCTATACTATACCAAACACCCTCTATATATATATTTATATAATTTTAAAAATTAATCTTGAAAAAAGTTTTCTCGGCGTAGATTTGAAATGGGGTAATAAAATTAATCTTTAAAAAAGGTTTCTCGGCGTAGATTTGAAATGGGGTAATACAATTAATCTTTAAAAAAGGTTTCTTGGAGTAAATTTGAAATGGGGTAATTTTTAAAAATTAATTTTATATTATTAATATAATTGAAAAAAATAAAATTTAATTATTTCCATAAACTTTTGAAATGTAATATTATTATAAATTAAATAATAATTATTGAAAATAAATGATATAAATAAATATTTTGTCTCATAAGCGTATCTTCACTGTTCATCGGTTGAGCGAAAATATCGTTGTCACTCTGCTGCCTTCCTTGGATGTGGTAGCCGTTTCTCAGGCTCCCTCTCCGGAATCGAACCCTGATTCCCCGTTACCCGTTACAACCATGGTAGGCGCAGAACCTACCATCGACAGTTGATAAGGCAGACATTTGAAAGATGCGTCGCCGGTGCTACTTTAGACCATGCGATCAGCACAAAGTTATTCAGAGTCACCAAAGCAAACGATGGACGAATAATAATGCTCGCCACCGATTGGTTTTGATCTAATAAAAGCGTTCCTTCCATCTCTGGTCGGAACTCCATTTTGCATGTATTAGCTCTAGAATTACCACAGTTATCCAAGTAAATGTGGGTACAATCTAAGGAACCATAACTGATTTAATGAGCCATTCGCGGTTTCACCTTACTACGGCACGTACTGAGACATGCATGGCTTAATCTTTGAGACAAGCATATGACTACTGGCAGGATCAACCAGGGAGCTTCGTAAAGACTCCTCTCCTCCTCTTCTTCAAACTTGTGAAGTCGTCGTCGGTTATCCACAGACTAACCCCGATCGACGAACACATTTTTCATCTTTTTCCAATGATATTTTATATAATATCATTTCTCATTTCTGTGACACAAACCCGTATATTATATATTATTATTATTCGCACAAAGTGCCGGGTATAACAAGTGACACGATCGTATAAATTCACCCCAGATATTTCTCATTTCATTTTCTGTGACACGAACCCGTACTCGCACACAGTGCCGGGTATAACAAGTGACACGCTTCATCATTTCATATATACAAACATACAATATTATAAATACTGTATTTGTTTGTTTCACTCCTCTTTCTGATCGGCCCGGTGCGACCGCCACGAGGACGGAACGCTATCGGTCAGTTCGAATACACTCATTCGCTCGGTCAAAGAGTTGATGCTCTGTTTGTACGAGTAGACACAAAATGTGAATACGGTACGTAATCCGCAGTAAATGCAAATTATACGGTTACCACATAAGGGCCATTCGGTCTGAGACACCGACCCGTGGTTATGCTGTGCAGAGAGGTACTCTCCTTACAGTTACCGGCGGGCAGGCCGGGGCGCCGGCGACACACGGCCGTACGCACGGCGGCAAGCGGTGCGAAGCGGTCGCGCCAACAGCCCGAACGCGCGGCCTCCTCCAAGATAGGCTCTCTGTCCGCCGCGGTGTGCGCGGCGGCCGGTCGCGTCGCTTCGACGGCTCGACCTCGAAATTTTTGCAAGTCCCGCGGCGCACAGTGGTTCCAAGTAACGTCTTCGAGGACAAAATTCCATATTTCTGTGAATTCTCAACAGATTTTTGTCATTATTGGCTTATTTTGTCGAAGATGAAATGTACTAAAAGGTTATACTATTACTTTTAAAATTTCCTCAATGGTTTAAGGAAAAACGGAAAGATTCTGAACCCTTGATTTCGAAACAAAAGTTGATTCAACATTTTTTAAATTTATTGTTCTTTTTTTAAAATCTTTTGATTATGTATACCTACATATTTCAGAGAGAAATGTAGTTTACAAATTAAATTTTTATATCATTTCAATGGAAAGTGATTTTTTGAACAATTTTTTTTTCAATGACGGTTTATTTTATAAAATTTTATAGAAAATAATAGTAATAATAATTATACATACTTTATTTCAACTTTAGAACTAAAAAATTTTTACTTGTTTTATTTAATCTATAAGTTTGCAATACTAACAAGCCATTTATTTCCATTCCTTCGATCTGGCTTTTCTAACTTATTTCCTATCCTTTCTTCCTATTCATATATTTATGATTTTCTTGTTCTGTTGACTCTTTTAATCTGGGAAATTGATTTCTGAGTAGCGTAGTGCAGGTTCATCCGGACACAACAACTACAAATACAAGTTTTATAATTATGTCGATTGGGATGACCATCTGTATGTGATCCATACAGTGCCCTACAAATAACCTACATCCGTCTTTAACAAAATTTTACAAACCTATTATATTCGAAATTGTAGAAGAAACAAAATACTTAATCAACTAAACAATATAATAAAGCATAGCCAGATTTAACAATACTAAATGGTCAAGTGCACTATGCTATAACTTCCAGAAGAAGTTACTTAGAATTGCGCTACTACCTACAGTTCAACATCGAGTTACTGTCAAAAGCGCACATGGTCGCACGTAATTCCTTCGAAAACTTGTTTATTACATCCTTATTAACACTCTGAATAAAAAAGGAACCGTTCGGAAAGATTCGGAAATGTTGTATTTAGTAGTAGAAAGAAATAAAACCGTAAAATATAGACTACGATTTTAACCTTCATTTATACCTTCTAATTTTTATTAAATAAATAATAACCATATATAAAGAACTGATACTTTAGACCTTTCTGTTTGTGGTAAACATGGTAAATATACCGAATTTTAAGCATTGTGGGGTTATTTAGTAACTATCCTATGTGTCGAAAGTTCGTCTGTTTTCTGTTTTCCATTAATGCCAAGTTTCAATTAAGATTTTACACAAAAAATGTGACTTAGAGAAGAAATCCTTTTTAACATTATGGATTCCAAGGATTTTTCTACTAAAATTCGTATTGAACTGTATGAAAAAAAATATTTAAAAAACTGAATTTTGTCCGTGATTAAGACATTTGGAACCACTGTGCGGCGGTCGGTAGAGTCGCTCCGAAGACTCCAAATTTAGATGTCATAATTTAATCTCCTATTTTATTATCAATATTAATTCTCATTCTCATACTCCATTTCTATTATCAATTACCATATGTATTACCAATATTAACCAATATTTTCAATGCGAATCACTAATTTCAATATTAACGTTCATTTTCAATTTCCATTTCCATTCATGATTTCAATTTATATGCACACCTTCCAATCCTATTATCCATATTAATACGTATTTCCATTTCCGACGAATATTCAAAATTTTAAATACAACAATCAATATAAATTTCCATTTTCCATATCCGCTACTATAATATATGCTTAAAACAGTACACTGAAATTTCAATTTCCATTGTCATTACCAATTTCCGTTTTCGATTGATTCACGGATTTCGTTGCGAGAGCGTCCAGACGCTCCGTTCTGGTCGCTCCGGCCGGCCGAGCCCGAATTATTTCAAACTCCCCCGGCGGCCGGTCGAGTCGCTCCGGATGCTCGATTCTCGAATTTCTCCAGGTCCTCTGGCCCGTCGCGTCTTCGACTCGTTGCGAACGCGCTGTCGATGTATCCGTTCGATTGAATCGTGATTCTCGGTGTCAGAGCGTCCAGACGCTCCGTTCTGGCCGCTCCGGCCGGCCGAGCTCGAAATATTTCAAAGTCCCACGGCGGCCGGTCGAGTCGCTCCGTCCGTCTGTGCTCAAAGTTTTTCCATGTCTCGCGGCGGCCGTTCGTGTCCTTCCGTAGTCTCTTGCGGAGAGCGTTTGAGACACACCTGTGGTGTAAATTTTTTTTTACCTAGATATCCACGGTGCAGCGGCTTAATGTTTCTTCGTCCTATGCATCGTAGTGTCAGCGTCGTATTCTTTCTTCGGCCTATTCATCAAACTGCCAGCGGCGTATTGTTTCTTCGGCCTGTGCATAAAAGTGTCAGCGTCGTATTGTATTTCGCGCCTCCTCCTCGAGATCAAATTGTAGTTTCCCTACTCTATGCCAATGATACCACACTTTTAAAGTAAAAACAAAAGTTGCTCGCGACGCCGGCCATGTTCTTCATTCTCTTTTTTTGTGCCGATGGAGTTACACGTAAAGGTTAAGAAGTAAAGAAAAATGGGAAAAAGACGCCGGGAGTCACCCGTAAATCAGGAGCATCACCGCAAGAAATCGACGAAATTCAGACAGCAGTGAGAATAATTCTAGATTGCTTTCTTTAGCCAATCTCATTATGCCGACATATTACGCATACATTAATCATTTCGATACCTGCAGGCTCTAACCTGTACAGATTTTCTAAATACAAGAGAGATAATGCGCGGCAGACCTATTCTGTGCGAGCGAGTATAGGCGCTAACCTGTACAGATTTTCTAAATACAGAAAATTATGTTCGACAGATCTATTCTGTGCGAGCGGGTATAGGCCCTAACCTATACAAATTTTCTAAATATAGAAACAATGCTCGACAGACCTATTCTGTGCGAGCGAGTATAGGCGCTAACCTGTACAGATTTTCAAAATACAGAAAATTATGCTCGACGGACCTATTCTGTGCGAGCGGGTATAGGCCCTAACCTATACAAATTTTCTAAACATAGAAACAATGCTCGACAGACCCATTCTGTGCGAGCGAGTATAGACGCCAACCTGTATTTCCTTTCTCTCTCTCTGTGTTCTCTGTGACGTAGGCCCTAACCTACTGGACAGAATTTAGTCACAATACGATACGGATTTTATTTCAAATATATTTTAATATGAAAAATCGCAAAACAGGTAACAAGAGATGTAAGAATTATTTCTATTGACGCACATTTGATCGATAGGGAGTCTATCCATGCCCAGGAGCGAGAGAAATTCACGCTCGCGTGAAAGGGATGGCCTGTGTGCAGACGACGCGCAGAGATCGAGCCTGCCAGAAATCGACGACGTCATGAGTGCACCGCCATTACCGACAACCGACGAGCGGCCACAGACAAACAAGATAGGCAGCGCCCAATCGTCTAATGTTACAGCGTCATCCGCGACAAGTTCCGTATTAGATATCGAAAAAGCAAAATACGCGGAAAGCGAAAAAACCCTTAGCGACGAGATTTTAAATGTCATTGGACAACGGCTTGCACAGGAACGTGCGTTAGCATCCCCGATACATTCGAGTTTCGCAGTTCGCTGGGCGAAAACTTTAAAGATGGGGCTTCCTACAGAGGAAAGATCCAACTTGGTTAAAAAATATCCGCCCCCTAGTAATTGCTCATTTCTGGACCCGCAGAAACTTAACGCAGAGGTCGAACACTCAATTAGTGAGAGCGCACGTATGCGAGATAATAGAATCAAAGGCTAGCAAGGAAGATTAGGTGCGTGCTTGTCGGGCTTAGCGAAAACCATGTCGTTTCTTGTAGCGCGAGAATCTCCGGAAGACTTAGAAATTATAGAATGTCTGAGCGACGTTTGTCGACTGATAGCCGATTCGGTACATGATAAAACTATCATCCGCAGGAATTTAATTCTCGCAAACATTAATTCGGCATTGAAGGATACCTTAAGCACAACCGCGGTAGATGATTCGCTTTTCGGGAAAAATTTGACGGAAAGTTTAAAAACCGCGAAAGTTCTGAAGCAATCTGCCGCGGAACTTAAGACACCTAAAAATCCAATATTTAAAAGCGCAAAAAACTCGAAGGGCCCGCCTCATCGTCTTCAGTACAAACACTTCTCGACCATGGCAGGCGGGCAGAAGCGAACAATGACAAGTTCGTACAGATATCAGGGGTCTCGTCGTGCGGAGCAGCCGCAGAATGCGCAGCGAGGCGTCTACAGGAGTTCGAAAAGGAAGCACTACTCGAGGAGGCGATAGATAATCATGTAGGTTGTACTGTAGGACGGTTAAAATTATTTTATAATAATTGGAAGGTTCTAACTTCAGACCCAGTGATTTTAGCATGGATCAAGGGTTATAAGATACCGTTCAAATCTTTCCCGCGACAACCAAAACCCGTCTTACAGACGGAACTTCCTGCGGAAGTTAGAATAGATACGGCGACAGTAATCTCACAACTGATTGAAAAAGGCGTAGTGACCGAATGTGATCCAGTTAAAGATCAGTTTCTATCGAACATATTTCTTGTACCAAAACCAGATAAGACTTACAGACTAATTTTAAATCTTAAACATCTAAACGAGTTTGTTGAAGTAGAACACTTTAAACTCGAAGACTATAAGACAGCTACAAAATTAATAGAGCAAGATGATTATATGTCGACTATCGACTTAAAGGACGCATATTATTTGATATCTATTGAAGAGTCATACAGAAAATTCTTAAGATTTCAATTTGAAGGAAAATATTATGAATTTAATTGTTTGCCATTTGGGTTGAGCTCGGCACCTATGGTTTCCACAAAACTAATGAAACCCGTAATAGGGTTCTTAAGACAATTAGGTCTATGTTCGGTGCTGTATCTTGATGATTTTTTACTGTTAGGAAGCACTCATATAAAATGTGTTGACAACTTTAACAGGACCCGTAATTTACTAAAGAATTTAGGATTTATACTAAACTATAAGAAGAGCCAAACGAAACCTTCAAAGGGGTGTAAGTTTTTAGGGTTCATCTTTGACTCATCTTCGATGTCCATAGAACTTCCCACAGAAAAAAGAATGGTTGTTAAAGACTTGATAAGTCGTTTTCGTAGATTATCTCAATGCAAGATAAGAGACTTCGCGAAATTTATTGGTACGATTGTAGCTTGCTGTCCTGCCATTAAATACAGCTGGTTATACACAAAAGATTTTGAACGCCAAAAATTCAGAGCTCTTGCAGAAAATAATGAGAATTACGAGACTATTATGACATTAGAACCGAGTGTTGAAAATTTTGCATGGTGGGAGTCACATATTATTTGTGGCAGTAATACAATTAATAATTTAGAATTTTCTGTGGAGAATTTTTTTTTCCGAATGCGTCGTTAACAGGCTAGGGAGCTGTATGTAATAATCAGAAGTGTAACAGGTTTTTGGACTAAAGACGAGCAACAACACCATAAAATCGATTAGAGTTAAAGGCAGCTTTCTTTGCACTTAGTTGTTTTGCTAATCACTTGCAAAATTGTAATATTTTACTCAGGCTAGAGAATACCACAGCAATAGCTTACATTAATAGAATGGGTGGAATTCAGATCGAGAATTTAAACGACATTACAAGAAAAATCTGGCAATGGTGCGAAAAACGTAATATTTGGATTTTTGCCTCGTATATTAGCTCCTAGGATAACGTGGAAGCAGACATCGAGTCGCGTAGATTAGAATCCGAGACAGAATACGAACTAGAAAATACTGCCTTCACAGTACTTTGGAGAGATTTTTTCTTTTACGCCTTCCCTCCGTTTAGCAGAATTTTGAAGACTCTTCAAAAAATTAGAAAGGAGGAGGCAGAAGGAATAATAGTAGTACCTGACTGGCCTACCCAGCCATGGTACCCACTATTCCAGTCTATGTTAAAGACAGACCTTATCAGATTTAAACCTAATAAGAATCTTCTAATTTCTTGTAACAGACAACCACATCCTCTTTGGGAGTGCCTTACCCTGGTGGCAGCCAGATTATCGGGCAAGCCTTGACTGCACAGGGGATTCCAGAAACTGCCTCATCTATTATAATGGCTTCGATTAGCGCATCCACGCTAAAGAATTACGACGTAGCCCTAAAGAGATGGTGGTCTTTCTGCGTTAGAAATTCAGTAGAGGTATACGAGCCATCTATACCAGAAGTTTTAACATTTCTTACGCAATTATATGAAGAGGGATTATCCTATAGTACTATTAACAGTGTTAGATCAGCAATATCGTTAATATCTCTTACTGAGATTGCACAGGATGCTCGCATACAGCGTTTATGTAAGGGTATTTCAAACCTAAGACCTTCGAGACCTAAATACGATTTCACTTGGAACCCGAAGGTCGTCCTTGACTATTTTATAAGACAGGCGCCGAATGAGGAATTAGAGCTGAGCAGTTTATCTAAAAATCTAATTACTCTTCTTGCGTTAGTTACGGGACACCGAACGCAGACGTTCTCCCTCATCGAACTGAGAAATGTCATTAAGTCAACCGATAAAATAGAAGTATTGATTCCAGCGCATATTAAGACATCAAGAAGGAATGCGGTATAACCGTTGTTGACGTTACCTTTTTTTTAGTAATCGGAAAATATGTGCAGCGTCAACATTACTATCTTATTTAGAGAGAACAAAAGACATCCGGAATTCGGTGAAAGAATTATTTATTTCTAATTCTAAACCAATTAAGGCGGTGTCTGCGCAAACCCTAAGTCGTTGGGTGAAAGAGACATTAAAGTGTAGTGGGATTGATACTATTATTTTTTCAGCATATAGTACGCGCCATGCATCCACCTCGGCTGCAAAAAGATTAGGAGTTGACTTAGATCTTATAAGGAAAACTGCGGGTTGGACAAAGGAGTCGACAACTTTTGCAAAGTTTTACGACAGAGAAGTCAGGTCGGACAATAAACAATTTTCCCTGTCTATATTAGAGGGATAATACGAAAAATTTGTATCTCGCAGATTTGGCTATCATGAAACAAAAAGTCTGTTCGGTTTGCCGTAATTAGACTGTAAACATCTACAATTTGATCTCGAGGAGGAGGCGCGAAATACAATTAGATAATTGAACGAACTTACCTGGCGAAGTTCAATTAGAATTGTATGAGCGCCTCCTCCGAGATGATCAAACCCACTCCCTTTCTTTGTTATAGAGACCCAGTATCTATTATCATAGATAAACCCAATTTATTACGGCAAGACTTTGAAGAAAATGAAGAACATGGCCGGCGTCGCGAGCAACTTTCGTTTTTACTTTAAAAGTGTGGTATCATTGGCATAGAGTAGGGAAACTACAATTTGATCATCTCGGAGGAGGCGCTCATACAATTCTAATTGAACTTCACCAGGTAAGTTCGTTCAATTATCTAATTGTTTCTTCGGCCGTCGCATCGATGTTCCAGCGGCGTATTGGCTCTTCGGCCGTCGCATCGATGTGCCAGCGACGTATTGATTCTTCGGCCGACGCATCGATGTGCCAGCGGCGTAATGTTTCTTCGGCCGGCGCATCAAATTGCCAACGGCGTATTGCTCCTTCGGCCTACGCATCAAAGTGCCAGCGGCGTATTGGTTCTTCGGGCTACGCATCAAAGTGCCAGCGGCGTAATGGTTCTTCGGCGGACGCATCAAATTGCCAGCGGCGTATTGCTTCTTCTGCCGGCGCATCAAATTGCCAGCGGCGTAATGCTTCTTCGGCCTACGCATCGAAGTGCCAGCGGCGTATTGGTTCTTCGTCCGACGCGTCAAACTGCCAGCGGCGTATTGTTTCTTCGGCGGACGCATCAAATTGCCAGCGGCGTATTGCTTCTTCGGCCGGCGCATCAAATTGCCAACGGCGTATTGGTTCTTCGGCCTACGCATCAAAGTGCCAGCGGCGTATTGGTTCTTCGTCCGACGCGTCAAACTGCCAGCGGCGTATTGCTTTGTCGGCCGTCGCCATTGATTGTGTGCGCAATCATCGCGCGCTGGTTAACGCGTGACGACTACGACACGATCGTCTGATAATTATTTAATATAATTATCTTTTATTTTTATTCTTTCATATTTGGGGTAATGCACGTCCATTTCCGGCAAGACGAATCCCCAAGCATAGGGCTGTGTCCCAACAGATCGCAGCGTGGTAACTGCTCTGCCGTGTACAACACCCTGCCAGGTACCTGAGTCGTCTTGAGGTCCCGCACCCCTCCACAGTCCCTGGCCTTCTGCCGGCGTGGACGGAGGG